>OY856412.1:571649293-572279293 GCA_963693085.1 Alisma plantago-aquatica
TTTATTGTAAAATATGACTATATTTAAACTAAGAAAACACTGATAAATCCATGTTTATCCATTTTGTTTGCATGTTTCAGATCTCTCTATAAGAGCATTTTGTTATTATTGTCTAGTTTTAGTGTTAATTATCTTAGTTTAGCTTTTCTCTAGTCAATTGGATTTTTCTACTTGATTTATTGTGGCTTTTGAAGGAAAACAACCAATTTATTCCAAAGCCGAAAAGACTCAAGAATCGGAGGCTTAAAATCCCATCTTCACCCTCCCAGCCCATCGGCTGGCTCACCCAGTGGGTCGACTCACATGCGT
Organism: Alisma plantago-aquatica; assembly: GCA_963693085.1. Taxonomy (NCBI): domain Eukaryota; kingdom Viridiplantae; phylum Streptophyta; class Magnoliopsida; order Alismatales; family Alismataceae; genus Alisma; species Alisma plantago-aquatica. Next base: position 571,649,603 of record OY856412.1, read on the forward strand.
CAAATCTCGACTTCCCAGAACTCCATTGGATTGACTCACCTTCCCCAGTTGATTGACTCGCTTGCAAAGACCAATCAAATTCTGATTTGGGAAAGCTGATTACTTCTGACAAAATGGATGGGTCAAAGCAAACATTTAAAAACCAGCTGATCGGCTCACCTTCCCAATTGACCGACTAACACCCATTCAAACTCCAAATCGAGAAGTTTCATTATTATAGTTAAACTTTCCTTCAGTCAAAGAAAGAAGTAACTCCAATCAATCAACTTGAATCCCCAGTCAATCCACTCGCCACTCAAGACCCGATCGAAATCCAAAATAAGGAGGCCATTATTACAGTTAAAGTTTGACCAATGTAACTTTGAGATAAAGCAAGTGATTATTGCTCGTCGATTGATTGGATTCCCAGTCGACCAACCAACACCACAGATCAGGCTATCTAGCAACCACTAGTAGCCATTCCTTGAGGGCTTTTCCCCCTCCTTTCACCCTATAAATGGAGGGGGGGCAAAGAAAAAACAACAGATCTGTCTTTCGGATCTCCCTACTTGTATTGCAACTTTTACATTTTTTCCATTACCATTATGTCACACTAGTTTCCTTACTGGGGCATGAGGACTATCCCCATAGCCTATTCTTTACCCTATTTTATTTTACTCTAATGTTATAGTGATTGTATGTTCTGCAACCATTTTCTCCTTCATCTATGGTTAGATAGATATACTCTTATGGGATGGTGAGACCACAGATCCCCACAAGAATGAACTCATAATGCCCTCATCTCGATTATCATCTTTTTATCCATTCAATCTTGCACTTGTTTTCTATTTAGTTAGATTATGTTCTTGAAGGGTGATGAGACCATGGATCTCAACAAGAATGAACTCATAACTTCCTTGATGAGACCATAGATAGGAAGTTATGATCTTTCTAATCAGTTTATCTAGTTTTTTATAGCATACGGTGACATGACCATCTAATCCATAAGTTCGAATGTCAGAATGGAAATCACATGTTCATTGATGAGACCACAGATAGAAACATGTTGGACGGTTGGACAAGGATCCTCAATCACCAAGACCACAGGGTTTGGAGAAGTCTGATCCTTGTGATTTTGGTTCTGAAGGACATTAATCCGCATGGTCCTGATTTAATCATTAGAAATATAGAAGTTGAATCAGTTAAGTAAAGGCATGGTTTTTGGGGTGATCCCTGGAACCCTAGTGACTTTTATCATTCAATCATTCTGTTTTGGTTCTTCACTTTGTATTTCTACTTTAGTTTTAATCAACCACTCTCAAAATGGAATTTACTTTCTGTTCTTCACAATTGGTTTGGAATTAAATGCTCATAAATGTCGTCCTTTGGGACCAATACCTTTCTACACTCATAACAACTCACTCAAGATTTTTTAGTCATTTAAATAATAAACCTAGGATTTCCCCCTTGTGATTTGGTGTGCAATGACACACATTTAGTTTGGCATCATTTTCGAGGAAGATAGTGTTGATTTTCAAACCAAATTTCTTTTCTCTATTTTTTCATTCTAGTTTGTTTTTGTAATTTTAGTTTGTTTTGTAATTTTAAAGTTTGTTTTATGATTTGTTAGTCTATTTTCATAATTTTATTTTTGTTTCATAATTTGGTTTCCCTTCAGATTTTGTTCTTAAATTTTTGCCTACCTTTGTATTTGTTTTCTAAAAAAAGTAGCCCATTCCAATAATGCACCCCTCGTTCTAGTAAGTTTCCATTCCGATAGTACTACTTTTTATTTTTGCAAATCATGCTTCTTTTTACAAATCTTTCTTACATTAAAAAATCAATTTAAATGGAGTGTTCAACACAACATTCTTTTCTATGTCAATAGTGTGGATACTACAATAATACATCTCTAGTCTGTCCAAATGTGTCTCCTCGGGTTATAGTAGCACCATGTAATATTGAATATCCATATCATGGTGGGTATGACTCAAGTTATAACCCACAATTTTTCTAAGGATATTATAAGGAACCATGCTACACATATCAATATCCTAATAACAAGGGTTATGACCAAAAAAATTATGGGGGTACCATGAAGAACCTTATCATGAAAACCAACCCTTCACCTAAAAACAAGAGTGATTTAATGAACTAATGATGATGGTAATTGAGTTGATAGGAACAAACGAATTGATGTGCAAGTAACTCAACTAAAAGCATAACTCACCCTCCCAGTAACACCACTTGAGAGCCAAATAAAGAGCTCCCTGAGGAACTTGGAACAGCCAAGGATGGTTTCTTATGACGATGATGATGATGATGATACCATTTTCATGTCAATTATTCCAGATTCAGTATAAATAGCACATGAGTTCCAACTATTGTATGATGAGTATCTGACCTCTCCATTATGGATTTTACTACAACAATATGAAAAAATCACTAGAATTTAGTCATCCTTTGTATGGACGCAACACCTAAAACTCAGCCAACCACCTTAGATGTATATATTTATCCAAACATTATCAATGACAACTTAATTTTGTTGAGCCTATTCTGGATAATGTACCATCACCTCCCATTGACGAATCATTAGATCCTTTTAAACAAGGGATTTCTCATCAAGAGTCTGATATTCCACCTCAACCACCTTTTGTTTCATACCAGGTTGAACTCAATGAGGTGATTCCACCTATGCAAGAAATTTATGCGCTTTTGTGCTAGATTGCAATATGGTTTTTTCTGAGTTGATCACGTTGGGCATATGTTCCATGAAGGAATCATATCTCCCCTTTGGCAGAGTAAAGGACCCTGATAACTACATATATATTCATATTGATGGAGTTTTAGATGAAGAGTACACACAACCACATACACAATTGCACCATGTTGATATGATAGTTCCTCCCACATCGAAACCATGTCAAGTACATCTAGATTCATGTGGCAGAGAGAAACCCAATCCAGATCATCCACTTGATCGACCACTATCGGCGCTACACATGGTAGATCTGTCATATACCACCTTCTCTTTTAAAAAAGATGCTCAACTTAGGTCTTTGGAGAAAGGTTAACTCCAAAGACATATGATGAATATTATCATGTCCCCCATCCAGACACACCAACAACACCCCCATTCACTTATCACACGACTCACATAAGGATTTAATGTGTCGTAATCATTTACTAAATAGAGACTGATTTCAACAATTCATATACAATCAACATATGTAAGAAACCCTAGAATTGATCTGAATTTAGGTTTCCATGCCATTCAGTGAGATATCATGCATTACAAGTTACATTGAATAAATAAAGTCTATGATGTCAAGAAAAGCACCTGAAATGGATTCCATAATATCTATTCGCAAATTTCCAACTTTCCACTCGTCTAGGGTTTCACCCTCTTTACTGAGATATCAAGCAAACACTATTCACATCACACAAAATTGAATATAGTATATGACATATATGTACTACGCATTCAGATAAACAATCATTCATAATCAATGAGATTCAAATAAACAAATTTTTGTATTTAATTACACAGTAATTTCAATCATAGTCAAAAACCCTAAATTTTAGTTTACTCTTATAACCTCTGCAAATACTTAGGGAATTTTCAATAATATGGATTTTATCCATTTTTTGATATAATTTTATCATCTAAAATTCATCAAAATAGAGTAAGAATCCATTTTTATCATTTTGCAAAAGCTAGATCAGAAAGACAACTTAGGGTTTGTACTTACATATTAAGCAATTGACGATTATTAATGATATAACTCATTTTCATGTAATATAATGCTTAAAGGAAGTTCCCACTCACCCTAAGGTGTGAAAACACCTTAAAAACGTAGTCCATCTCTGAAAATCTCAAATCATATCAAAACCCTAGCAAATTAGCGGTTTCTTCTTCCTTTCAACTCAGAAGCCCTAGAAATGAGGAATCATGAAGAAAGAGTGGGAAAAGGGGAAGATCGATACCATTTCAAATCAAATTAGAGGATTGATAGAATCTTGACATGTGAGAGAAACCATGAAAGTATATGCAAAGAAGCTAAACTTACTTGATTTCATCATATCTCAGATAGAGAAACCCTAGATTAGCAATTCCACCACTTTCTCATCTCAAACCCTAACTCTACCTCTCTCTATAGGATTTCATGTATCTAGAATGAATCATGAATTATTAGAGCTCTAAGTTTTTTAGGTTGACCATATAGAGCAATTGAGCTATTTGGGTCAATTGTGCATTGACCCCTCACTATACTTTCTGCTATTTTAGTTCAACTTTCTATCAAAACATGTTATTGTAATTCGTTTATTTTAGAGGTCAAATCTTCTCTAAAAATTATGAAATTTTAGCATGTTGTTTGTAATTGATTTAAAATTATTTATTCAAAATTTTAGATCATTCTAAGATACCATTAAATAATTAAAAATTGAATAGTGCATTATTCTCAAAATCTGCAAAACAGTCGGTTGAAGAGAAAATTCCCCAGAACAGACATGCAAGCTTCCACGCCCGTTCTAAGATGGACCCAACACGGACGTTCTGCCTACCACAGGTTTGGTGCATTGGTTTCATTAGATTTGAGTACAAAAGTTGCTCAATAGTTCAATTCTTTCAAAATGGTTGTGTGCCCTAGAATGCATGTGCCACCAATGACCTAACACGGCCGTGCTACCTACCACGACCATGCTATCCAAGCCTCAAGCTACCATTTTCATTGTCCTTTGCTTACCTCTATCATTCCTTCCCAAAATGGGTTTGTTGGGTGAAAACCCTAATTTCAGTTGACTGGGGTTTATACTTCTTAAACCATAATTATTCAAAATGATAGCATACTTGGAGTTCTCATCAGGTTTAACACATCATAATTGATATATCATAATTAATCATGTTTAAGCAATGATAAATCTAATCAATGATGTAATCATCCACATAAACCCTAACTTACCAATTCAGCTAGGATACATTCATAACAAACTCATAGTTAAGCCCGACCCAAAAGTCGACATGATAATAATGCACCCCTCTTGGGCAAAACCTACATTACTACCATCACACTTCCTCAAGATGGATGGTGTACCATGCTTGGGCGTAACCTATGCTTATTCAATCAAGTTTTTCATGTGTGCTACTAATGGAAAGCATCTTATAGTTAACATGTTTGATTAAGGGGTTTTATATATATCATATATATATTTAAGTATATATACATATCTAATCACCACATACTAGTACATATTATATACATGTTATATCCCACAATGTAAACATATAATGTAAAACAAAAAGTGACGCTTATGGCCATATCTATTGTAATTCATTGTAGCCATAAGGAATTACTACCACCTAGGTCAACATCACATCACATGCATGAACTTGTTGTTGGTGTAGATCTGTACGTGCCAAATCGGGTTAATTAGTTCAACCCTTAAGCTAGTTGTCTCGCCTCTTGACCGGTCAGTTGATTTCTTAAAATTATTGGTTGGCCTTCTGTCCACTTGATGTTTGTACAACTCTACACAGTCAGTTGGGAGTATCATTCGGTCGATTCATGCCTACATTCTGTCGTCATTGGTCCTCCAATCGATCAGCTCATCTCTTGAAACAGTGGGCTCACATGACGCTAATCGTCATCTTCATCATTTTAGAAAAGAAACTATCCTAATGCTTATTGAACTTATCACATGGTAATGAGAAACCTCAGTTTACATTCGAGGGGAGAAAAGGTAGGAAAGAATAATAATTTTACTTTGGGATGAAGAATGTGAGGCTCAGTATGCAAACCTAGATAAAATAGGAATAAAACCAAACCATCTAAGATATCTAGATTATTGGCCATAACCACGCTATACATCCATCATCAAAACCGCTTTTAGGGAGAAGCATGTAAATTGTATGTGTATATATATATATATATATATATATATATATATATTAGTTTGGAATTATATGTGGTCTTTGGTTGGATACACATATCAATCCGTTTAAATATTCACATTGTATGCAATAAATGAACAATGAAAACCAAAAATCCAATCATATCGATTATCCCAAAATATAGTGAATTGATGTGGCTCTGATACCACCACTAGAAAATACTAGATCATAGTAGGCAACACAAACAATAAACATTATTATTTGTGTTCCCCATAACAGCAAGATCCCGTCAACAACTATATAATGGGAAGGATGGTATAACGAGTTCAAACCTAGTACTAGAGCAAGTCTAGAGACTATAACTCGTTGCACTAGTTTTGTACTCCTAGTTGCACTGGGCCTTGTCTATGGTGACTCCTCGCTTCTCTTGGATGGTGTCTGTGTAGATCCTGGTCTACACTGAGGATGACTGACTTGAATAGCTCCTGCAAAAGCTCTTGGTCTCACCACAAATTGTAGGCTAAAGTTGCTCTCCGAAAGATGGGCAAAGGTCACTTCACCTCTAGAGAAGTCCACACGGATCAATTAGAACTCCTATTGTTCTAGTAGAGCAAATAAGAAGAAGTTATCCCTCTTGTTGGTGTACTAGTCCCCAACTTTCTCTCCCCCAATTATTTCTCCCTTGTTATCCCTCCCTTCAGTGAATAGGACTTGCTCGGGGCACTCTATTGGTTACTACAACCAGAGAGGACAACAATTATCAGAGCCAATTGAGTTCTGTTACGGGAAGCCCCCAATACTCCTCCATATATAGAAGGGGTTAGGGTGTGGGTTCCCAGTATGTGTGGGAGTGGAAGGGACCAAAAGGTCATGAATATGTGCAACCTATGAGTGTTGAACATATCGGTTGGCAATCGAACTGGTCAGTTCACATGCAAGTCAATTGGTAATCGATCATTCTATCATGTTTCCAATTCCGTATGAATTGACAATTCATTTCCAATCAATGCTAAACAATAATTCCTTACACCAATCAAATTGAGCAAGTAAAATGATCAATTTTTCTCACAAATTTGGGAAAATCACTAGAACCTTGAATTGGCATGACCGAGCTGATCAGTTCACCAGGTGAATGGGTCATCTCACCCAACTTGAGCCGATTGTTCACCCAGTGAGCCGATAGGTTGGTGCCTCGATTCATGTAGAACTCAGTCAATTCAATTCCTAATCAGGTTGACACTCCAAATAATTGTCCCAACACTTGGACTGATTGGTTAGGAGATCAATCAGTTGATTTGTTGCTTGATTTGAGTACCTAAACACTTTAGTAATCAATCCAATTATTATTCATGATTAAACTCCTCTTCTAGATGGTTCCCATGTGTGTGACCCTATAGGTTCTATATCATGGTAGTGAATGTTCATAACTAGCCACAAGCAAAGAGAGGTGCCTAGTCGCACATAAGTGCTACCCAAGTGAAGGGAAAGTTGGAGAACAAATTCAACCTATAATCTATGTAAGGTGTTAGTGATTGTATAACTCCTTTGTCTCTCATATCTGGAATGAACTCGAGGCATGGAGTCATCATCCTATCAATGTTAAATCCATGTTCCTTGAACTAGAGCAGACTGTCTGATATATATGTGACCTCAATATCATATATTGATTCACATGTACATGTGCTTGCATTTCTCACTCTCGCTTATCAAGTGTCCATGATATCAAACTCCAGTAAGAGGGGAAAATCCCATCGACATCACTTACACTTAGTCCCCATGATTCACAGCTACCCAATCATCACCTTTATGGAAATCCTTATTCAGGTTTATGTTTGATGATGTAAAAGTATATCGAACGACAAGTGAGGAGTGTAGTGACTTCAGGTTAAGAACCACAATCACCACCTCCACTATGAGAGATAACTATGACCACCAAGTATGGTTTCCATGTGTCACTCTCAAGGTGGGTCTGTATGATACACTATTCTCTAACAAATATTTTTGTGTGCTTTGTTTGATATCACATATCACAACTAATGAGATTTTGTCATCAACCAACCCACACTTTTGTCTTAAGTGATACTATTGTCTATCGACCTTCCACAGTATCAACCGTCTAGGGACATATCAAGAATGTACATGCTCTTAACATCAATATCATCTCATTGTTCAAGTCACATACCTGAAGGCATATAACATTGAGTATTATCATTCTTTAGACATTCATAATGTTTCCTCATTATCTCATAACTGAATGAAACCAAAATGAATTAGAAGCTTGCCTTTATTATTATCAATCAAATCCTTCTATGTTATATGCCATCACAATCATACATATGATTGTCTCTCTGGGTGTACCATACCAACATGACTGACCTGGGGCATCGCCTCGGTGGTTCTGATTTTGACACATGGTTAAAGGGACACTCTGTGATGAAAATCCTTAAACTGGCACCAAGTGAGGCCAACGGCCAATGGGGGTTTTCTTATATAGGAAATCTAGCGTCTGAATAAGGGCATAAATAAATTGAGAGGTTGTGCAGAAGAAAAATGCAAAGAAATCTCATGATGGAAGGAAGGAATGAGAAAGAGAGAGACAACATTTAGAGGGAGCAAGAAACACAGATGTATTGTAGCTACAAGAAAACATGTGAACGAAGGTAGGAGATAAAACAACCATTGTTGGATTTTGATCCAATGGCCCAGAAACGACTCAATTTTGGCTAGAAACAAAAACTAGCGTGACATGAATTAAACCAAGTAACTTTGGGAAAATCAAAATAATAATTGAAATTTGATTTAGATAACTTATATGTTTATTTCCTAAGTCCATTTCAGGGGTCAAACAAAGTCCAAATTATACCAAATTTTACAACTAGACTAATTAGGACATATAGAATCTATTTTTAAGGTTTTTTCCACTTTTGAAGGTATTAACCATATTATTTATTATTTTGGAGAAAACTTATATTTCCTTTTCTAAATTAGTTTGTGTATCTACAAGTGCCCAATTAGTATGAAAAATGAAAAATGAAACATAGACTAATTATGACATATAGAATTTGATTTTATCATTAGTTTCTACTTTTAGGGTAAATAAATATATTATTTAATTTCTTCGATCTAAAATTGTGTTTTCTTTTCCTAAATAAATTTAAGATAGTTATTATTATGTAAATTAGGTGAGACTTGGTATACAAGGTATTTGGGATCCAAAGAACATAGTTTTACCATTATATTGGGTTTGGAATTTCCTTTGTGAGTTATATCACCATTATAATTTTAAAAAATTCATCTTAATATATGTTGATAATATTAAGTTAGAACCCCATAAATTTCACATTATTACAATAAGATTTATTATTATGCATGAAAATCCGCATTTTACTCATTTAGAATATTTAAATCATTGATTCCACTTTTAGTTTAGATGATTTTACATGAAAATTCCAATTGTTTTTATAAGACATGTATTAAAGACATTAAACCTCCTACTTAGAAATTATGTGAATGTTAGCACTTTTTATTATTATTATTTTAATATGATTGTATCATGATATATGATGCCAATTATAGAACCTTATATCACATTAAGATATAAGCTTATCCTTGTTCAGTTAGATATAAAGAACCAAACATGCTAATCTCCTAATCATGGGAATGGGATAAGATCCTAGTTTTTGGGACGTTATATTAGACTACTATAGCTATCTAAAACATAGATGCATCATATGTCAAGGGTTTCTCTTTCTGTGATGCACATTATTTCCAAATAACGCAACGTACTGTACCATCACATTATAAGGAAATAATGACACCTTATGACATGTTATACAACAAGCACCAGTCTAGACCTAGTTCTCAGACATCTAGGTTCTAACCTAGAGGCTAGGTCACATCTAGTCTCTAAAAGATGACTAATCTAACCCTAAAGATTTTCAAGTTCAAGGTTCTTATTAGTTTGAGTTACATAATGAGAAAATGTCAATCTTAGATATTGTTCATGCTCTGATATCACTTGTGACATCCCTAGATTCTCAACACCTTGACCACATCTATGACGTCTAAAGTGAAACCCTCACCTTAGTGATAATCCCAATTCAAACACCGCACACTAGGCTAAGAAGAAGAAAATTAAGGGAGTCAGAAGGAAACAACAATAGAACATGCACATGAACAATATACAAACCACAATAACAAAATCTCACCATTCAACATATAACTACAAAATAAATCGTCACAAATTGATATTACACATTGAAAAATAACTTTTACATATGCACATGCTACATCTACAATAGTATCTTTAGACAATAGGTCCACCTGTACATCTTACTACCACACAACTCTCAACTATCCTGGTCTTCAAGAGCATATGTCAACATCACCTAAACAAAATATTACATGTGGTACATGTTAGCATAATATTCTAAAATATTGCATTGAGTATGCCTACATGTTATTTTTTATATACCGCTCATTAATAAGACTAGGCAATAATATAAAACTAAACTTGGTAGTAATAAAAGGTAACAAAAGCATTTTGAACAAAGATTATTTATTAATAAAAGAGAACACATATTTTAAGCATATTTTCCATTATATCATCCATTCATCAATTGTCAAAGGTTGAATGCACTGAAGGGCTTATGATTGACTACCAAAGAGTTGGATCATTTCACAATGTGATCAGACTACCAAAGAGTTGGATCACTTTCTCATACTTGACTACCAAAGAGTTGAAGTACTTTAATTTCCAACACTTTACTACCAAAGAGTTGAAGTGCTTGGGTATAATGGAACATATATATTATGTTTCCTATTTTCAACACTATGTATATAACAAATCAAGAAAGGTAGCATACAAGAGACAATTATTTCCTCAAATATCATATGCCAAGTTTTTTGTACGCATCATACAACCATATTGTATAATAGGCTAAGTAAGAGCTCAAACGTACCTTCAACCGAGATAATCTAATCATCGCATTCCTAATTTAACTATATCCTTGTCAATCCTTAATCAAGACCAGATCACATGTACCATCATTAGATTCTCATCATCTTAATGCTAGTTATATCCATTTTAGGGTTTAGCTTGGTTCATTAGGATATTCCCATCACAATTTCTTGTCTTACTCTTCTTGCTATCTAGTATTGATGATACTGATGTTGTATTACAGATTGCAATCAATTGTATAGCCATTAGTTTTCATATCATTGTGTGCATGTACTAACCCTAGGTCATATTCATTAAGTATATTGGGGTTTATATCACATGGAGAGACATCATCATTGTATAACATGAATTATCTGTATCATCAAAATTCAGAATTAAATACGACGTTCCATATATTGATATGAGCTTATAATGAATATTCCAACATTTTTATCATATATGTATTTTCTACATTTTATTTAGTGTTATTAGCCCAAGATAGTCATACTAAGCAATTTATATGAGTATATACCATAACATGATCATATCTGACATATTAGGGATTATATATCACATTTAGGAGTTACTAGCACATTTTGATAATTGTAGGCTATCATTTGATATTTATTATGCATGATACATATGCAATATATCTTACATGATATCACTGAGATTTGAGCATTTAAAGACAAATATTATGATTCCTTCTAATTTACTCATTTTTCTAAGAATTTTGGTTGTTTATTTGTATTTTTGGGACAATCGAGCTAATTACTGTGTATTTTACAAGATAGAAGGTATTTATTGATATTTCTAGATTCAATAACCGTTCTGGTCCTATCAACTTCGACTACGTGTCCCTAGGGGTGTTGTTGCTCCTAGTTGTTGTGTTAGGTAGGGATCCAGCCTGGTTCACTGGGTTTGACTAGGTATCTAGTCGGATTGGCAGGGAGCACGTCTCATTTATGTAGTATGTAAAAGATGTGGTGATGGCATTGGAGGAACGGTCATCTATAAAATCATCCTACAAAATATTTTTGTACAGTTTCTTCCCCTGGTCCATTGCCCAACCAGCATCAAAAGAAATAGAAGAAGCGAGGTATGTCGATATATCAACCTGTGGCTATGGATCCTCCATGTGGAATACACCTAACTCCTCCATGGGTTTGTCTATATCAAGAAATAGAGAGGAGATAACAACATCAATCGGTGGTGGCATGTTAACCTTCTATTGGAGCGGTACCTTGTCATTTGAACCAACCAGATGTGAATAGAAGTTGGTTGGTAATATTCTAGGATAGATTCAATCAATATTGGCTTATCATCATAATTATATGGATGTTGGCCTACAATAGGTAAGGGTGGTGGAGCCTCAAGCTATTGGGGGAGTTGTGCCTTTCAATTGAGCAAGTTGTGCCTCGATTTTTTGTCACAGGCTTCTCCTTCAGCAAGCATTTCTTATTGGTCAACAAACATCTTCTGAAAAGCATCCAACTTCACATCTCTATCAGGTAGATATTGCAAAAAATAGTTAAGAAAACTAAAATTTTAAAAAACAAACTAATAATTTAAAAAAAATCAAAATTACAAAAATTAACTAAAATTACAAAAAAAATGAAAAAGAAAGAAATTTTGAAATATATGTCAATAGGCTGAGAATCAAATTTCTCATTTTCCTCAACAATAGAGCCAAAATTTGATATTGTAAATTACTAACAAATTTATCTAGGGAAAAGTCTCTAGATATTTACTTAAACTACGTACAATAATCACCACCCTCAAGTGAAGGGGTCTTATGGCAGTATAGCTTTAGAATCAATCACAAAAGGTGACATTATTAAGAACAAAATAGATTTTTATCCTAATTAAGAAAAAGTAATATCAAGGATGATTGTTTGAAGGTTTATTTTGATTAATTGAATTAACAAGAAAAAAGTAAAATCAAATTATGAATGAAATGACTTTACATTATGATAGAAGTATTGAGGTACACCGTCACACCTTACCTAACCATTCTGAAGATTGCATCATTCATTCATATGAATATTGGATTGGTTCTAAAATGATGAATATCCTTTCAAAGTACAACATGGAATGGACTGATCTTCCCATAGACTCGAGGTCACTTACCTAGGGATCCTTAATATGTCACCCTAGAGAACACCATTTTGCAGTCTCATCTGGAGTTTAATGATATTGTTTGGTATTATAATCCTAGATTGCAAGGTCTATACGTCTGCAATTATAACAATCATACCAGATATATGATTAGACTATAAACCAAGCATTCAATAATTGATAATCAATCCAAACGTTCATAAAAAAATTAACAACGTAGTAAGAGATTATGGGAAGTGGGACTATCATGTATCTCAGTAAGGATGTAATATCTAATAATGTTTGTAATTAAAAGAGAGCAAGAAGAAGAAGCTTATTAGAAGATAGAATCATAGAGGAGAATCATAGTATTTTCATCATAACTCCCTAAACAATGGATGTAATCTACAGTTATTTCCTACTATGAAATACATCTCCATGTTAAGTCATTGACCTCTGTCTCTAAATCTCCTTAGTAGCGTCTAGGATTGTGGATCAAAGAGAATAGGTCGTGAACCCTTGTCATGTATGTTTCTCAAGTTCTTTTGCATCAGCCAACAAAATATTTGATACATCAAAATTAATCCAATAGTTGTCATTCATTTATTATAGATTTCCATCACATGAAATTTTCAGTGATTGAGGAGCTAGATGCATGAATGAAAGTAGTTCATAAATATATTCTTTGAGTAGAATTTGAATTACCTTTTTAATCCAGCTTAAATCGTCAAATATTGCCATCATATGTGAAATCTAGAGCCATTTTACTGATTGCTATGCATCAATGATTCTCTCTCCCATTGATGAATTTGGGAGTGAAGATTATATGTTTTGTCTTATTCAATGGGAATTGCATATGGGCTTTATGACCTGTACTCTTCTTGAATCAATATTTTTGCTTATCGTATCAAAATTTTATAGTGGGTTTATGACTTCTACTTCCATTAACTTACTGATTAAACATTAAAACTAGTTAAATATCAAATAAATTGCATAAAAAATAAAAAAATAAAACAAGAATATCAAATGCAATGTAAGAAAAATGTGAAAAATTAAATCTAAAATTCAACTAAGAAATATGGTGAATAGACATTCATTAGCAAGCCATGTCGATTTCTAGACACACCATTTTTTTGCTCATCTGGTGTCGTCGTCAGGTTGCAGATGGTGTGAAAGAGAGGGTAGAGACTAGGAAACACCCACAAAATATGTCTCGGGTGTTGGTGATGACTTAGGGTCTCCATGATAGACATGGAGATGTAAATATTATTTCTTAGTAAAGTGGAGTGGCTAGCAGGAAATGATTTCCTACTATACAATGAAGTGGGTCGGTGTGATTATGATGTTAGGTGGCAGAAGAGCCTAGTATACAGTGATAGCATTCTCGAGAAAGGATGAGATCCTCATATGTCTTGACAAAGGTTGTGATACAATATGTTACCTTCTCACAAACCAGATCTAACGCTCTGATACCATGTAACTAAGATATTGTTAGAGTTTAATGACTTGATTGTATTATGAATAGGGATAACAACTATATAGGAATAAGGGTGACTGTAGAACCCCCCCCCAATACAAAATGTGGGACACACCTAATTGTACATTTAAAAAAATATAGACATATTTATCTAACACACACTAATGATGATGAGTTATGGTCTACATTTGAGCATAATTGGATGCACACATACTTACAAAGGTCTTACACATAGACTTCATACTCTACTAAGTTAAAGATCATTGTGCACCATATTTTTTCTAGTCCTAATGAATATAAACCATGTGAATAGTGGATAACTTTATGTAGTGTGTGGAAATACCATCTTTGTAGTGGGAATTAGATGAGTGGTAACCATATCATTAATATTCATCCTATAAAAATTGTGTGATAAAATCTTGTAGTAGTTGGTGATTAACTATCATTAATGAAAAAAAGAAACATATTGATGTTTAAAAACACCATATGCACATAGCTATATATATAAAAGATTTGTATGTGATTCGGTGCATAAAATGCACTTCACAACATGTCAAAATAATAGAGAAGGGAAGGGAGGGAATGAATAGGGAAGGAAGGGACAATTTCATGTGCATTTTCTACTATGTCTCTCCCCATCAAACTAGAGTGAAGACAAGGGGAGGGGAAAATCTAGGCGGGAAATTTAATTACAAGTTTGTAAAGAAATATTAAAATTAGATGGAAAACTTGAGGGAAATAAAAACTAAGAATTAAATTTTAAAATAGAAAATATAATAAATTAAAAATAATATCTGGAAAGAAACATGGATGGCATTTTGAAATGTATGAAGAATAGTAGGAAAATTTAGGAGTACTTTGAAACTTTGTGGAGTAATTAATTATAAATATATAAATATGATAAAATATATTAATGAACTTATGCCTAGATAAAATATTACAATATAAAATAAACTCATATACTTCATTGCAAATATGGTAATGAATATAGAAACGTAGACAAAAGTACTTGCATAGCATACACTCGGGAAAAAAACATTTGTAAAGCACATACATTTTCTATTGTAGATTTGTAAAACATGGTGGAAATAAGTTGCACAGCACAAATTGATGAAAAAAATGTAGTCTAGTTTTTCCAGTGCAAAAATTCGATTAAGAATTTTGTTGAAATTTGATCTCCTTCCCTTCCCCTCCATATACAACCAATTACACCAAAATAAGTGTCTCTTCTCCTCCCCTCTATTCACCTTCCTTTCTCGACTCTTCATTCATCGAGTACCAAACATTGCATAAGTGAAAGAATGATATATAAAAGAAATAGGCAGACAAAATGCCATGCAAAAGAAGAGACAAAAATAATAAATATTTTGTGAATGGGTTAAGGTAGTGGAGATTGAGTGTGATTTGAAATGTACTATGTGTGTCATGATAAATAATTGTGTGATTAAAATAATATTTTGGGCTTTGTATTACATTATAATGATATTTCATATATATGTTTTATGTTGTATTATATTTTGATATGATTTCAAATATATGTAGTATTTCATTACGTTGTGGTGTGATTTCATATGTGCAATGTGTGTCATAACCAAAAAATTATGTCATTTAAATAATAATTTGTGTGTTTCATTTTGTTCTCAGTTGTTGCAAGAAAATTATTTCCTAACAAGTGAAAATTATGGTGTGGTGATATTATTAGTTGTGTAATTATTGTTAATTGTTTTATTTTATAAACACAGAAAACCATTATTATTCATACATAATATTAATCCATATTTTTTGTTTCAAGTTGAAACCATGGCACGGTAACATGAATTTGCCACATGGGTGAAATCTTAGTAGGGGGTGGCATTAAGGGGTGATGAAGATGGTTATGGTGCCATGATGACCAGGTTTCCATGGATTACCTTCCATACAACCTATCTATATTCAATTATATCAATGGAAAGGATATGGTAATGAAGGATAAGACTCATTTAGTTGACTCCCTCCTCACTTACAATATGTGAAATTTTTTGGGGCACAACAAAGGCAACATCTTCATGTGTCCTTAAACATTGACCAATTTCACACATACTTATCCCCTCATATTTCCCCTTTATTTCTTGGATGAAGACAAGTGGTTTACTGCAATGTGGCCCAACATGAGTAAGAAACTACGACTTAATTGTTTTTCAATTTTCGTGCATAATTATTTTAATAAAAAAACTTACATATGCCATAGCATGTTATCCTTCCATACCAATTTCAAAGTATGCATCAAGTCTCATGGTTTATGCATGTCATTATGACCATAGGATATATAAGTAATGCCACTGGAGTTTGAAAAACCCTAGACCACCACAATAACTCTTCAAATACATGCATCACCTCCTAAGAAATTCTTTTTGACCTTCTTCTACCTTAGACTTCGTTCTGTGGAAAACAAACTCCACTCCACCTATATCAATAAGATCCGTGGGGACCTCCTCATTTTCTTAAATATGTATACCCTTTTGTATCGATGTCTATCTCTACTGGTCATGTGGCTCTACAGTAGCCCCAATGTTGGTCTAGTCCGATTGGCATCAGGCTATGCAGCAAATAAGCCTAGACCATCTTCCCCTGGGATGATTCCCACTGCCTCTCTTTAGTTTGGGGTTGAAAGGAGGTGATTAGGGACATGAGTATTCTACCCATACAGACCATTGAAATCACTCTTGTGGTGAAAACAAAATCTCAATCCACTTATTTTACGAAGAAGGTCATCATTGTCCCCCATCTAGACCATTTGTTAATGATAATCTCTAAACTATTCTCCCACTTCATTTCACAAACACTAAAGGGGAATATGTTGACACTTATGATCACTACCACTACAACCAAGATGTGCATGATTGGAAATAACCCCTCAGGATTTGGACATTCCACAAAAAACCACCTCCACTGGATCAAAACCTACCTCTAGCAACATGTTATTCTAATATCACTCATCCCTAATAATTTTTAACAAAATCATAATATCTCATAAGATGGTTGATACTAATTGTTACTTTTTAGAGGTTAAATATAAGATTCACTCTATTCATTGATCCCTCAACTATAGCAATTATACCTAATACTTTAGTATTAACTACATGGAATCATCCTTTGAAAGTCCTCATGATTGATAAATTACTATTTTCATGGAAAAAATTGCTACATTATTCATCTTCAAGATCATTCATATCAAAAAGCCACACAAACACTTTAGATGCCAACATCCTAAATTTTGTTACAACTACAAAGGAAAAGGGAAATTATCTTACAAATGTTTCGTTATCCATAATATAGTTTAGAAATCTCCCTTCAATTGATGTTATCATAATTGTGAAGTGTCATACTTTGATATTTCTCATGACCACTCTATCTACACCACTAGTAAATGAAGTTGTTATACATATGCTTAGTTGGGTAGATGGTGAAATAGTGAAACATCATAACTTCTTCTGATTCGTAGATGCAGTTTCCACTCGGTAAGATGAATGTCACAACATTGCCCTTTGATAAGATAAAGTGGTGGACATTATGGGTCCCTAGAAGTAATAATAAACATGGTTATGATTATGGGATTTTTCAAATAATTATACATACCATGCTCCAATGATGAACATAATAACCAATCAAACTACACCCAAATTGACTTATGCTTTCTCCATCACAAGAAAGATAATCCCTAATGCTCCTTATACATGGCCTCTGGTGATACATCCATGGTTGAGGAGATTCCATGGATCTCCCGGTAAACTCTCTACGACTAGGGAGAGTTTTTGCTAATTGCAACATCTTGGTTTTCCATTTACCCAAAAATTCTAACTTAGAAATCAACTACCTAGATTTCATGATTGCATTTAAAAATCTTATACCTAAATTAACCACCACCAGGACAAAAATCCTATCTGAATCAAAAAGTATATAATATGACTGAAGGTACATCTGTAAAACATACGGTACACTTAACCCTCATATGCCCACTGGAAAAGGGTATGCCCAAGCCACTATTTCATAATGGACAACTGAGAATGGGCCCGTCATAACAACTGTGGATTTATAAGTTGGAATACTATCACCAGTCTCCCGCCACACATTTGGGATGTGATTTAACAAAAATATCACTTCTTCTATGTGGTAAACCTTCACTACACTCAACATGATACCCTAATATCTATGAGTCTCTTAAGATTTATGCCTTATTTTTGTAACTTAGTTTACCCACATGCCCAACAAAAGAATAATTAGAGTCAGACATCACATCCACTATATCAAAATTAATGCATATCAGCCTAATGAACTACATATATCTTTACCAACCTCTTTAAATACCCTTTCACTTAGTCTACACAATAGTAGAAACTAAAATCCCTTCTTCGGCTTAAAAGACCCCAAAGAAGTGAAACCACCAACCTAGGGACATGTTTGGGTCTGGAAGGACAACAAAAACACCAACAATAATGATAATAACATGTATTCCAGCCAAGGAAGTCACTCTATACACACCAAGATCCCTAACAAGAGAGCATGTAACATTCAAAGCAGATCATTTTCTACAACTCAACCTAACCCCATTCTTTCAATTTCCAACTATAACAACATCAACCATAGCATTTTGGGTCCAAATAAAAGTTCTTAGGCCATTGATTAACATGACAAAGACAATGAAAATTCCATGAAAATGATAATTCAAAAAAATAAAGTTGGTGCTCTATAAGACATTGCAAATAAAGACACAACCTTTGAGGATAAATCAAACATGTTGATTCATACACTAGAGAAGGTATGATCCAATCCAAGATCCTTTGATGACCAGACCTAGATGTGAATATAAGGGGAAAAACTCACATGATGTTGAACCTATCCCAAGTTTGGAAAAAATTGTAACATTACTATGATTTTCCTTCAGAAAATAATTATGATTTGTATCCCATAATAAATAACAATTGTTGGGATTATGATCATGATTCCTTTAAATTTGCAATTAATTTCGGTATGACTTTTTGTAATAATTTGGACATATATATTGCACTATCTAAACTTGAACTATATCTTAGGTGGAACAACATTCGACTTGTTTCTTTTGCTAATTCCTAGATTAAGGACGTATGAAAATAAGGATTTACTCTTGATTCATGTCTTTTTTAAAATACTATTGTTTTTTAAATCATTATTAGAAGGAATATTTGTCGGGTTGCTTCAACAAATAGAAGAAGGATTATTTAATACTTCATTCGGGACCATAGATGTGATGGAGTGGACTTTTGGAATCCTAAATGTCTAATGAAATGAGAGAATTCATGAAAGTTGAGTTATCTTAAGGGTTCCAAGCTCATGATAAAGTAGGTTGGTTGATTGATGTTAATATCATGATTAAGATCCTTAACTTTATGCCTTTTTGAGGAATTTAATTGAATGGCCAAATAAGTGAGTGTTTGCACTAGAGATTTATGGGATATAGCTTGGATGATAGTAAAGGTATGGTTAAAGTTTTGTGGCAATCAAAGTTTTAAAGATGGAGTTATTTAGGATTGAAATAGACTAAATGAATAGTTTTTGACATATTTAGGATCAATATTTCAAATTAAATACATAGGCTCTGATCAATTTTGTGTCACGCTCCCTATTAGACGGGTTTAGCCACGGATTCACCAAAGTGGATGCTCCATCTCAGTCGTCGATGAGGAACCAACGACTGTGATTTTGTCTTCTATCTAGCAGCAGTTACGATCAGCCTTGGGGAAGGGCTCTCCCACGATGCCCAACACCCTCATCGTGGAGTGAGGAGGTATGATAATAGAACGATTGATCTCAGCTCGTTTTGACGAGTACCAAAACCCCTCATTTGAGGCTAAAAGGTAAGAGACCAGAGAGAATAGAAAAGAACTTCATCCCGCTTCTCCATTATGCTGTATAGACTAGATGGGGGAGCATGCGAGAAGGAAATAGAGCATGAAAGAGGCTTTGTGATGGGGCTTTGATGAATAGAACAAGGACTGAGGTCTGAGGAGAAGATTCCTCATGGAAAGAGGACCCAGATGGTAGTTGTACCAGGCACCGAGCTCACCCACACCAAGGAAGAAGATGAAGTCGGTGGCACCTATGGAGTGCAGACCGCCACGGATAGAGGTCTTGGATGAGTTCGTAGTACACCTTCAAAGCTAATGGAGCTCTCAGATTGATGCAAGGAGGAGCAGAGGCGATTTGCCCCTTTGCTCCGCCGCAGCCAAAGGTGGCGGCGGCGCTCCCACCTAGCTGGAGAACCAGAGGCCGTAGGGCACTTTTGAGTAGCCGCGGAGGGAGGTTGCTCGACGTTGATTGTGATGGTGGCATGAAGAGCTGACGAGGAGCACTCGATCCCAAGCCCTTGCTCGTCGGAGCTCTCCCCTTGCGGCGGTGCCCTGTTTCACAGAGGAAACAGGGGACTGCGAGGCTCGCGAGAATGGGAAAAAGGGAGTCGAGCCGACCGGGCAAACAGACCCTCTGGTCTGCGGATCCCTCCCTAGACCCAGACCAGGTCCCAGCCAAGAGAGGAAAGGATGCGCCAGCCCATATGGCCACGTGTCAGCGGTCGATTGGCCTAAAAAGGTAATTTCTTCAAATAATGTGCAGATCTTCCAAAATTCATAGAAAATAGCTCGAATGTCTAAAAAATACAAATAAGGTACCTAAATTCTCAGAATAATGAGTAGAACATATTAGAATGATAATATCTATCTTTTGAAACTGAAATCTCAGCGATATCATGTAAGATGTGTAATGCTTAGTTCTTGAGTAATAAATATCAAACGATGCCCTAAAATTATGAGAAAATACCTGTAAATCATATTTCATGTTATAATGCATATGATGTCAGTTATGGTCATGATGATGTATGAAATCATGTAATTTTATTAATATGTCTAATTAGGGTTAATAACCCTAATAAAATGCAATAAATACATATGTGCTCTATAAATGATGAAATTTACAGAGAAAGCTCATATCAGTATATTGAACCTCAGTTTTAATTATGAGATCATAATGATGAACAAAACCCATGTTATATGAAGATGAATATTAATACATGTTATAAAACCCTAATCTAGGTTAATGATGTAACCTAGGATTAATATGTGCACAAAAAGGATATGGAACCTAATGTTCAGATGATGAACTTTGATAATGAGATGTAATATGGAAAATGACATCAATGAGATAATTATAAGACAAGAATACAAGTAATGGTACACATATCCAAATGAGTAAGCAAACCCTAATATGAACACGATTGGGGTTAAGATGAGATGTAAGATGATGAGAACCCGATGATCGTATGTGATCTTATCTTTATCAGGGTTGACCAGGATATAGATGACATGAGGAACATGTGATTAGGATGTCTCCTTGGAAGGTATGCCATTATCTCTTACTTGGCTTATTATACAATATGCTTGTGTTATATGTGTAGTAAAATACTTGGCATATGATATTGGATGAAATGATTGTTCTTGTATGATATGTTGATTGGTTCTCTATACTTACTTCTATGAACACATCAAACATAATATCTCTGTTCCATTATATGAAAGCACCAACTCTTTGGCAGTGTGCTTGGAAGTGACCGAACTCTTTGGTAGTGGTCACATTGTACATATGGAAGCACCAACTCTTTGGTAGTGTGCTTGGACCCAACTCTTTGGTAGTGGTCACAGTGTACATATGATCCAACTCTTTGGTAGTGATCATAAAGGCCTTGAGATATAATGGAAAATGTGCTTAAAATATGTGTTCTCTTTTGATGAATATCTTTATGCAAGTATATGCTTTTCTTATATTTCTTTATAACTTCCAAGTATTAGTTTTATCTTATTACCAAGATATGATGAGAGGTAAATAAAAGACATGTAGGTGTACTCAGTACAATATTCTTGAATATTGTGCTGACGTGTACCGCATGTAATCTTTTGTTTAGGTTATGGTTATGCTCTTGAAGATCCAGTATAGTGAGAGTTGTGTGGCGAGCTGATGTACATGTGGACCTGTTGTCTTAAGATCATGTAGTTTAGTGGTAGCACATGTATATGTATAAGTTTTCTACTCAATATGTAATATCAAATGTTGTAACAACTCATGTTGTAATTATATGTTGAATGGTGAACATGTGTTGTGGTTTGTTTATTTTTCATGTGCATGTGCTACTGTGTTTCCTTCTGACTTTCTCTGATATTCTCTTTCTTAGCCTGGTGTGGGGTGTTTAAATTGGGATTCTCGTTGAGGTGAGGGTTTCAATTTAGATGTCACACATCAGATTAAGTTTTAGAAAATTTGGGGACGTCACAGGTGGTATTAGAGAATGAACAATAGTAAAGCCTGGCATTTGCTCATTATGCAACTTAAAACTAAAGAACCTTGAACTTAATAATCTTTTTAGGGTTAGATTAGTCATCTTTTAGAGACTAGATCTGACCTAGCCTCTAGGTTAGCACCTAGATGTCTGAGAACTAGGTCTAGACTGGTGCTTGTTGAGTAGCAAGTCCTTAGATGTCGTTCTTTCCTTGTAGTGCAGCGGTATGGGACGTTGCACTATATGGAAATGACGTGCATCAAGGGAAGAGAAACCCTAGACATATGGCGCTCGTTGTCTAGAGTAGCTACACTAGTCTACACCATGTTCTCACCCCTTTCCTTAGTTTTCATGACACTGTACTCTCTACTATGTGTGGGGCACTCATTTCAGGATTTGGTTTTGGATTCCAACCGGATCGAACTGTGATAGTTTCTCTGACGCTTGTTTTATCGGAGAAAACTATATAATATTTTAATATGTATATGTATTACAAAAATGTGTCCCCACACATGTATGAGTAGGAGGTGGTCATGCAACCTAAGTGAAAGTGAATGACATCAGTTTAGAAGAGAGTGTAGTTCTAGATTAGATGTCTAGAGCCCTGTTGGAATATATATGATAGATGGAATAGATGAAATAAGTTTTGATGATATGATGTAAGTCTTATATAGATGATAAAAGATGGTTTATGATGATATGTGTTTGTCTTTGAGGACTTAAGTTCGGTTTTGAGGATTTGAGATGAGTTTTGATGATGCAAGTAACTATGCTTTTATGAGATAAGATAAGCTAAGTTAAGACAAGGTTGTGAGTCAGCATGAGCCTCAAGCTCTTTTACAAAGGAGGACCTCTAGTGTTGGGACCATTTATAGAGTTAACTCCAGAGAGAGTGAGACCCAGAGGGAGAAGGTTAGAGAACCCAAACTCCAAGATATGATAATTATGTGATATGATATGTCCTAAACTAGACTACTCTTGAGTGATTGAGATGAGTTGCTTTATGCATGATTCCTATAGTCTTGTTGAACCCTAGATGTCCTTGGGAAGACCAAATCCTAGAGTCAGAGAGAGGCTGGTTAAATATGTGCATATGCGAACATCAATATGAGTGTCTGCCATCTAGGTGAGGGAGAGAGAGTCCCAAGACCCTGGAGGAGGCAACTGTGTTAGTTTTTGTGAAGCCTCATGCTCGGGTTGGTGGTTTCCCACATAGGAATCTAGTGGTGTATATAAGAGAGTTTTGGGTAAGCATGTTTCATGGGTAGAAGACCTGTGATGAGAACATCATGTCATGTTTTGGTTGTGCTTATGTGGCTAGACTTGTGAAGTTAATCACTAGTGCCAATGAGGTAATCTGAGAACCCTAAACCAAGGAGGGAGGATAAAGTATATGTTTATGAGATACTCATTGAGTTGAGTTAGCTCAGAGAGACTGAGCATGACCCTACCCTCATGGTATGGGTCAAGAGAACCTCAATTGGGTTAGATAAAGTTTTGATATATGTTCATTAGCCACTCACATAAGTTTGTTTAGCACAACCATAATATAATATATGTAAGGATGTGTTCTAATCTGAAGACGTGATATGTAGACATGATATGATGGAAACCTAGAGATGGTTTGATAGATCTCTATGCATAAATGATGGTTAACCATGTACATGAATAATGATTATTAATGTGAAACTATTGTTTAATCTTGTGATGAATTCACTAGTAAATGATGCAATTTGGTATGAATAATGAAATAAGATCATATCAATGAAACATGTCATAAGAGGTGTTAATCTTAGTGATTAATGAAGATGAAAGATATAGTTTGACGGTTAGCACAACATGATGATTATGACATCTTGATATGATCTATGTGGATAAAGTGGGTTAACTTTAGTTAACTCCCACCTAAAAGGCATATGTTAATGTTGAACATGTTCTAATAATTAGCTCAATAAAATGTTGATGACACCTTGATAATGGGTTAACTTGGGTTTAACACCTTTAGAACATGGTAATATGATGTGAGAACCCCAATGCATGGGTAAAGATGAGGATGCAACCCTAGCATATGAGATATGTAATGACATAACCTAAGTTTCTAAATCTTGAGTTTAACCTTGAATGGAGTGTTTGTGCACCAAGATGGTTGTAAAACCCCCTAATAGTACCCACATGTGGATGAAGGCAAGATAAGGTTTTCCCTGGAAGTATGAGTATGGTTTACTTTTGAGGATGAAAGTTCCTTTAAGATGTATATGAAGTGACAAAGTGGGTTTTCTGGCTTAATTTCGAGGACGAAATATCTTTTAAGGTGTGTAGGATGTGATGGAGTGGACTTTTGCAATCCTAAATGTCCAATGAAATGAGAGAATTCATGAAAGTTGAGTTATCTAGAGGGTTCCAAGCTCATGATAAAGTAGGTTGGTTGATTGATGTTAATATCATGATTAAGATCCTTAACTTTATGCCTTTTTGAGGAATTTAATTGAATGGTCAAATAAGTGAGTGTTTGCACTAGAGATTTATGGGATATAGCTTGGATGATAGTAAAGGTATGGTTAAAGTTTGGTGGCAATCAAAGTTTTCAAGATGGAGTTATTTAGGATTGAAATAGACTAAATGAATAGTTTTTAACATATTTAGGATCAATATTTCAAATTAAAGACATAGGCTCTGATCAATGTTGTGTCATGCTCCCTGTTAGAAGGGTTTAGCCACAGATTCACCAAAGCGGATGCTCAATCTCAGTCGTCGATGAGGAACCAACGACTGTGATTTTGTCTTCTATCTAGCAGCAGTTACGATCAGCCTTAGGGAAGGGCTCTCCCACGATGCCCAACACCCTCATCGTGGAGTGAGGAGGTATGATAATAGAACGGTTGATCTCAGCTCGTTTTGACGAGTACCAGAACCCCTCATTTGAGGCTAAAAGGTAAGAGGCCAGAGAGAATAGAAAAGAACTTCATCCCGCTTCTCCATTATGTTGTATAGACTAGATGGGGGAGCACGCGAGAAGGAAATAGAGCATGAAAGAGGCTCTGTGATGGGGCTTTGATGGATAGAACAAGGAAGGAGGTCTGAGGAGAAGATTCCTCATGGAAAGAGGACCCAGATGGTAGCTGTACCAGGCACCGAGCTCACCCACACCAAGGAAGAAGATGAAGTCGGCGGCACCTATGGAGTGCAGACCGCCGCGGATCGAGGTCTTGAATGAGTTCATAGTACACCTTCGAAGCTAATGGAGCTCTCAGATCGATGCAAGGAGGAGCAGAGGCGATTTGCCCCTTTGCTCCCCCACAACCAAAGGTGGCGGCGGCGCTCCCACCTAGCTGGAGAACCAGAGGCCGTAGGGCACTTTTGAGTAGCCGTGGAGGGAGGTTTCTCGACGTTGATCATGATGGAAGCATGAAGAGACGACGAGGAGCACTCGATTCCAAGCCCTTGCTCGTCGAAGCTCTCCCCTTGCGGTGGTGCCCTGTTTCACAAAGGAAACAGGGGACTGTGAGGCTCGCGAGAACGGGAAAAAGGGAGTCGAGCCGACCGGGCAAACGGACCCTCTAGTCTGCGGATCCCGCCCTAGACCCAGACCGGGTCCCATCCAAGAGAGGAAAGGATGTGCCAGCCCATATGGCCACGTGTCAGCAGCCGATTGGGCTAAAAAGGTAATTTCTTCAAATAATGTACAGATCTTTCAAAATTCGTAGAAAATAGCTCGAATGTCTGAAAAATACAAATAAGGTGCCTAAATTCTCAGAATAATGAGTAGAACATATTAGAATGATAATATCAGTCTTTTGAAACTAAAATCTCAGTGATATCATGTAAGATGTGTAATGCTTAGTTCTTGAGTAATAAATATCATACGATGCCCTAAAATTATGAGAAAATACCTATAAATCATATTTCATGTTATAATGCATATGATGTCAGTTATGGTCATGATGATGTACGAAATCATGTAATTTGCTTAATATGTCTAATTAGGGCTAATAACCCTAATAAAATGCAATAAATACATATGTGCTCTATAAATGATGAAATTTACAGAGAAAGCTCATATCAGTATATTGAACCTCAGTTTTAATTATGAGATCATAATGATGAACAAAACCCATGTTATATGAAGATGAATATTAATACATGTTATAAAACCCTAATCTAGGTTAATGATGTAACCTAGGGTTAATATGTGCACAAAAAGGATATGGAACCTAATGTTCAGATGATGAACTTTAATAATGAGATGTAATCTGGAAAATGACATCAGTGAGATAATTATAAGACAAGAATACAAGTAATGGTGCACATATCCAAATGAGTAAGCAAACCCTAATATGAACACGATTAGGGTTAAGATGAGATGTAAGATGATGAGAACCTGATGATCGTATGTGATCTTATCTTTATCAGGGTTGACCAGGATATAGATGACATGAGGAACATGTGATTAGGATGTCTCCTTGGAAGGTACGCCATTATCTCTTACTTGGCTTATTATACAATATGCTTGTGTTATATGTGTAGTAAAATACTTGGCATATGATATTGTATGAAATGATTATTCTTGTATGATATGTTGGTTGGTTCTGTATACTTACTTCTATGAACACATCAAACATAATATCTATGTTCCATTATATGAAAGCACCAACTCTTTGGCAGTGTGCTTGGAAGTGACCGAACTCTTTGGTAGTGGTCACATTGTACATATGGAAGCACCAACTCTTTGGTAGTGTGCTTGGACCCAACTCTTTGGTAGTGATCACAGTATACATATGATCCAACTCTTTGGTAGTGATCATAAAGGCCTTGAGATATAATGGAAAATGTGCTTAAAATATGTGTTCTCTTTTGATGAATATCTTTATGCAAGTATATGCTTTTCTTATATTTCTTTATAACTACCAAGTATTAGTTTTATCTTATTGCCAAGATATGATGAGAGGTAAATAAAAGACACGTAGGCGTACTCAGTACAATATTCTTGAATATTGTGCTGACGTGTACCGCATGTAATCTTTTGTTTAGGTTATGGTTATGCTCTTGAAGATCCAGTATAGTGAGAGTTGTGTGGTGAGCTGATGTATTGGTGGACTTGTTGTCTTAAGATCCTGTAGTTTAGTGGTAGCACATGTATATGTATAAGTTTGTTGTTCAATATGTAATATCAAATGTTGTAACAACTCATGTTGTAATTATATGTTGAATGGTGAACATGTGTTGTGGTTTGTTTATTATTCATGTGCATGTGCTACTATGTTTCCTTCTGACTTCCTCTGATATTCTCTTTCTTAGCCTGGTGTGGGGTGTTTAAATTGGGATTCTCACTGAGGTGAGGGTTTCAATTTGGACGTCACACATCAGATTAGGTTTTAGAAAATCCGGGGACATCACAATAGAGTTCATCATATCACTATTTAAGAGACTAAGATCATCCTTTATGATTTTAAATTTAGAAATATGGAAGGAAACATCATCACAAGTTGGATTCAGAATACATCCTTGGGAGTAAGTGGCGGTATGGTTATTGATTGGAACCTTAAACATTTTCACACATGCACACCCACTAGGGAGCATCTTCCATTTTGTCCAACTTTTTCATCTTGGAAGTAATAATATTTGGGATTTCTCTAATGTCTATTGTAAATTTAGCAACCTTGAGATAGTTTCTTAATGAGATTCACAACTTCACATCCATGTCAGTAGTGAACCATGGGTTCTAGGAGGTAATATTAACTCAACCATATCATTTGTTGAACATAACCAACTCCCTCCCACCTCTTGTGAACATTTTCTCACCAGAACTTGGTTTTGATAAGTTCACGTGCATAATAGTCTTATTGGTCTTTATGAAATAAATATTTTTTATGTAAATGGCATAATTTATGGAATATTTAATTTACTTGGATAGAGTCTCCTCACATATGTGTATTGATCAATTCTTATACTCATAATCATGGGATAATATATACACCTTTCTAATTATGTTGTAGCTTGTCATATCATATAATAATACTCTCTCATCATCCTAACACTAACATGGCCCCTTTTGGTCAAAATTGTTTCTCTTTGACTATTTTTGTCTCTCATAAAATTCTTTTGATAACATTCTTGAGAATCTATTTCCTCCCTTAGAACAAAAAATTTTATACAAGTGCTACCATCCACAAGATATTAGAATATTGAGATCTCACCTTCTAACATACCAAAACTTTGACATATTCCCTTTTTGGCCCTTTCCCAATATTTTCCTATCATTTTTATCCTTTTTGGCCTTGATGCTTATTGTGCAATTTATAGTGGTTTGGTGAACTTTTTTTTATAATTATATCAATGTAAGGGTAAATGCTCAAATACCTCTATGAAATCTTATTTAAGTATCTAAAATGCAAAACGACCACTTAAGTGAACAATGGTAAATAAATCCATGTTAGAAGTGTAAGGCCCCAAACCTTAATGTATTGAACAAGCTTAAATACCATAATTAAGTACTCTAAACCTTAATATAACCTTTTGAGGTGTTTTTAAATCATGCGACAAGATTAAGTTTCAAGTTTGGTCCAATTTTGATGTTGTTTGTGCAAGTTATGAAATTATATGCACATTTTGGACTTTTATGCAATTTACCCAATTCGGAGGTTTTCTTTGTAAATTGTCACATGCATTATAATATTTAGCTATTACCTTACCATTATCGGGTTTTTTTAACCATGGGGCACCTAGTTGCACCGTGGTTTGAAGGTGTTACTTTCCAAGGGCATTATAGGGATTACCCTCTTTATAAATGAGCTTATCTTTAAAAGCTATCAACCAATGGGGTCATTTCTTTGATTGGAGGATGGTGGGGATGGCCTATAAGTCTCCATGGTCTTTTAGAACCGACCTTGGATATACAAGAAGTCTCTATCATCTGTCCTCTTGCATGGCCATGAAGCCTTAGCCTAAGGACTCATGGAAAGTCCCATAGACACCTCATGCTTACCCCCTTCTATATAAAGCCATGCCTACCCCTTCCCACCTCCCAATCTAAGAAGAAATCCTCTCCTTCTCTTTCCCCCATATTATAGAATCTTTCCTTCTATATTTGTCCATGAAGTTTCAATCCCAAGGTAAGAGAGGGTGCCGACCTTGGTAAAGAAAGCTCCTAGGGTTCCAAATTTCTCTATTTAGGATTTCTTAAGCTGCTCCTTGGTGATTTCAACCAAAACTAGTAAGTATCCTCATTTACTTCCTTATTTTCATGCTATTAATATTCCTCCCACCTTCTTCCATGTTGGAACCATGACCTTCCATGGTAAAACTCCACCTAGAGCCCTAAAACATCTCATCTCCATCCTCTTTTGTTAGGGTTTGCACCTCTGAAGTGGAGAAGGTGATCTTTTCTCAAGAAAGGAGCTTGGCTTGGAGAAACCAGACCTTCTAATCTTGGGATCCTTGCTGTTTAAACCTTCTTACCTTCCTAGAGGTGAGTTTTGGTAACCCCCTTCTCATATATTTCTCACTACATGCTTAAAACGGATGCTTCTATGTTTAAAATCGATGATCTCCATCTCTATTTACCATGTTCTTCTAGGATTTTGGCTTCTTGTTGTTTTACCATCTATAGAAGCACTAGTTTGGTTATCTATTAAACTTCAAACCTGATCTTAGGTCAAATGGTATTTTCTCCCTCTCCCTCTCTCTTCAATTATCTCGATCGGTTTGATGATGTGGTGATTTCCTATTGGTCAGTATTGAAAAAATTCATATCTTCTAATCCGCTTATCCAAATTTGACAAGTAAATATGTTTTGGAATTGGAAAATTAATCTCTATCTAATAAAAATATTTTAAAGGTCTTATTTCATGGATTGATGAAGGGTGGATTTTTTAAAATAAATTTGATGCATAAAATCCATAAAAATTATATCTTAATAATCATAACACCAAAATTAACATAAAAATATGTTTTCTTGATCAGGAGAACCTAATAAGTTCATTGGTGATATTTTAAAAATATAAATATGAGTTTTTCTAAAAAGTTCTGAAATTAGGGTTTCTATACATTAATGTGCATTACTTACTCTAATACATGTTAATACATTGAAAATAGGCAAAGTGGAACTTGGACTCAATTAAAGTGATGAAATTTAGTAATTGAAATCGTATGAGAAGGATGTGCAATCCTTATCTATGTATGTGAAATCCATATTTATGTATGTGCATTTCTTATACCCTAAGTTGGGATATTTTCAAACAAAACCCTATATTCCCTAATGAGACACTATATGAACCCTATTTCCTCTATTCATCATTCTATTGTTAAATTTCTTCAAAAATAGTAATGATATTCTTTTTCTTGGGTCGTGTACCCCACTGCCTAGTTTTAATTGATATGATATTCTAGCATGTTGATTTTATGGACTATTTAGCTATAGTAGTGGTACTTATGTACAACCACCATAGATAGGGCATGTATTAGTTCACCCTGGGGAATGTCTTATTCTCCCCCATAAAAATATGTGTAGGTGACTGGGAATGTATTAATTATCCCCTCACATATAGGTTGAGGTCCGGTAGGGGCCCCAACCCTACTTAGTTAAGGTAGTCATAATTACCATACATGCAACCCTTTTATTATATTTTGTTTATGGCAAACATCTATTAAAAAAATAGCATCATACTCTTGAAATATTCATCTTATGATGAAAACTAGCCTTTATTTACATGTTGTCTTTTCCTTGATATCCTATTCATATTTGTTGACACATACTTCATTTTCCTTTCCCTCTTGCTAGGTGTTTTCCCAACCACCCAAGTTTAGATCAAGATGTTATACATGATCAAGGACAACATAGCTTCCAACATGGACCTAGCTCTTGGAGATGTTGCTTGGAGGCAGATTTCAAGTAGTTTATATTTCCCTCTACTTAGATCCTTATGTTGTATCATACATGTAAACCCTCATGGGATATTATGATATACTTTTGTAATCTTTTGTGAAAATTGAACATAGTCATTATTTTTATTCTGCTTCTACACTTTGGTTGTTTTGAATACCATTTATTGAAGTTTGAAAATTTTGCACCAATTCCATCATACCTTTGAGTGTGTTTGGAATGGATGTTTTATTCTTCAAATTTTTTTAGTATGGAGTGTATCCCACTACTTACACACCTCATCCTTGGGTTTGTTTTGGCTTCTACAAAATTTGGCAGCACGGCCATGTATGTAGGTAGCCGGTAGTATAGGTTGGTAACCATGCATGTCTTGGTTAAGTCTTTAGGATTGTATATCAAGATGTTATATGAACAAAAGATAAATACGTATCAATGTGTCATTGTTTAAAATATTGATTTGTGGTCTCTTGCTCATCCATTTGCAATACAAGGTCATTTGTATGGCATATTGTAAGAGACTTCTAATTAATCGACTACACTTATTACAATCATGATCTATGACTTTTTCTGTAGAATATTAACATTTTGATTCTTACAAAATGACAAGTGCATTATCTAAAGAATCCAAAATTATCAATTTTCTCTTAATAACAGATGCTTATCTTCATTATGTATTGTTCAAGGTGGCTAATAGGAGCAGGTTTCTTCTTATTTTAGAAATGATAGATTCTATACAAACACGGTTTTCCTATTGATTTTCTTTTTGCCTTGATGGTCAAAGGTAATCATAAATTTTCATATGTTTGATTATCTTTTCAAGACTTCATGCCATTTTTCAAATATGTCAAAATATATTTCCTACACTATAAAAGTATTATTCAAAAGTTTTAACTATGCAATGAAAGTTGCTCAATTTTGGTAGTATTCCTCATCATGGTATCAAGGTATATAGTCATGTTCATCCTTAGCGCAACTTCATTTCTACATGAGAGAAAAAAAAAGCATGTGATATAGTATAGAATTAGGATATAAAACACTAACCTTGCCTTATTATCTATTCTAGGAGTAAAACTCTTCTTTTGTGAGAAGTGGGAAAACCACATCACATCCTCATGGGAAATGCAAAAAGATAATCTACCAAAAGTCACTAGACCAGGCCTAAAATTTTTCTCTACATAGACAAAATTAAAATGTTTATCATCCAAAATTAATGATATAATTAGTTTCCTTCATGTATACCCCCAAGCATATGGCTATCTCCTTGCCTCTTTCCAAACATGTCAAAATGACTGGCCATTATTACATAAATAGTTCAAATATATGATCCTTGGTTTGTGCCTCCAAGAATCGCTAACTCGCATACAAAACCTGAGTATAATTCTCATACATCTAGTTTCCTATGACATCAATTCCTTTGGTAAGAAAACCTCTTTATGATGTATTAATGGCCCCCCAACATTAGATTGTTGGATCCGCCCCTACATTCACATGTGTCATAACCTTATTGTCCCTATATTAATCCTTGAACTAGAATTTATGAAATATTTTAAAGATATTAAGTGGAATTTCATCACTTATTGTATGGATGGATATGGCTCCCCCATATGTTGGATATACCACATTTATATGTACCAACTCAGAACCTTTTTATTCCTTAACCAGTGGATCTTCCTTTTCTTTCTTTCTCTTAGACTTTTCATCTCGTCTACATCAATGTTTGTGCACATGTTCAATCTAGCCCCTTCTATTGGTCTCCTAGACCATATCCATAACAATAGGTCTAATGAGGACAACATTATTTAGCTTTTTCGTATTACAATCATATTCCTTGAACCTAGTGATCAAAACCTAACTAGTGTGAGAATATTACATGTGTTTTCTCACATCCCTCTAGGTTATAGATAACTTTCACAAATCTTCCATCATTGGTACCCATGTTTTGTTTGAGTGTATGTCTCTCTTCAAGCCTATACTAGGATGATAGGCATAATACAACCAACAATCAAATATATTAGTCTCCCTCTTTAGCTATTTAAACTTGGGAGCTCAATTTCAAAGCACATCATCCTAAAACATATTCGATGATAAATAATTGGAAGACCAAGTTTCTTACACTGGTACATAAATGTAAAATCTTGTTGGTTATATTTGGCATATCTCGTTGGTTATAAACCGATTATTAAGTGGGTGATGCTTAAACTCAGAAGGTACATCATTGGTTATTTTAGTAAAAAGAAATTGACCACACACACACAAACATATATATATATATATATATCATCAATTCCATGTTAAAATCAAATCGACAAAATAACGTACAGCATGCAATGAAAATATGGTTTTCCTTGATTGTTCATTTTCAGTTATTCCAAAGAGAACCAATGTGGCAATGTTCAATTATAAAGTCAGTTTCTTAATAAATAACCGATGAGGTAGTTCTTAATAGTATTTTGTTAGTTCCATTGGTGAATAAATAGTAAAAAGGAAGGGATGTGTCGTCAATTTCTTTCACATAATCGATGAAATAGGTATATGCAGTTGGTTTCTTAAGGAATAATCGATGACAAATGTGTATTTTTTATGTATAGAAGGTCTGCAGACCTGTTCTCCGACTGCTAGCCTTTCTGGAGCATATAGTTCATTAAAATTGTAGGCTCTATAAGCATCACAACTTAACATTAGGCTAGAAAACTTGTAAAAAGAAAGAAATATATATACAAGAAATATTCTATCCATTTTCACTTCAATGTACACACAGATGCACGTACTCACAACTCAATTCATTTAGTTCTCATCCACCCATTCAATTTCATACATATACACAAATACACAACAGAAAGTGGATTTAAAAATATCCAATCATGCTCATGCACTCACATTCAATCCACACACACATATACATGAACACATATACACATCAATTGCCACAGAGTTTAAGTCAACATGTATAATATATATAAAAATATTGACATTTAATTTTGAATAAAAATATCAATCAACCATCTGAAGTAGTTGACAAGTCCACATGCTTGATGAAGCAGTTTGCCCACTCTTCGCTATGTCATTCTTCTGCTCCAATGTATTGGCTTTAGTAGTGTCAAAAATTTACAAAGAGAATGAGATGTAATTCAATTATATTTGACTATTCATATTATCAAATGATATTACTTAATTAATTATTATCCAAGACTAAGAACAATACCTTTGCTATGCATTTGATATCTAGTAACGTTTGGTTGACAATGTTGTCCATGTATAGCATCACGTAATATTTGCTTGCCCAATCACCATATTGTACATGGCACTGTAGATTTACAATTATGTTAATAAATATTATATTATAGAGTTGGTAATATATATATATATATATGCATTGGAGACAGAAGACTATATACAATAACACACCCCCAAGCTAGTGGTTTATTTTTTCTATCTACCTTTCCTCCATTGTTATGAAATGATTTCATACCCCTACAACTTAAATGAACAAATATGTTGCATTATTAATTTGTGATATGATGAAAACATTAACAAATATCTTGAGCATGGAAAAAATATACTTACGTGTGAATTGGCAATTTCGTTGGGTGTCCCTCATTTATTATTAGTTTAATACTCAAATGATCAAGGAAATACATAGTATAGATCATAGGAACAATCACTAACATTTATTAATGTTTATTTCTGAGTGAATAGAAGGTAAATAAAACAAAAATTAGATTAAAAAAATGTATATTTGTAAGTTAGAAATATAAACTATAAGCCCAAAAACTTAAAGGGAGCTCTGATGATGGTCTTAGAAGTACCAAAAACCTTCATCATGACAGTCATGTAATGAATGATGTCATGAAGATATGTAGCTACATCATTAATCATTGATGGCATTAGAAATGCCACATTTGATAATCTGAACTCAGTGGCCATATAATACAAATATATATATACAATAACCAATTAATATATGGGGAATAATTATAAAACATGTATTTTTCATATATAATGAGGTATTCAGACTCATTGTATCTAAATATCTATTTTTGATGTGTTCATCCATTGTTAATAAAATATCTCAAAAAATGTTGTCAACACTATAACAATGTCAGGATTTGTACCTACAACCTCCTCTTGAAGGTCGATCACCATGGTTTCAGATGGATTTATGTTGTCTAACCATAGAGTCAACGCCTTATATCTAGGGCCTAAGGAGTTTAACTACTTATGTGGAATAAAATGTGGGTGTGGAGGTTTTGGAACCCTATGGGGATTCTTAGTTGTTATGTTTTGCATGCATGTATTCTCATATTAGCTTCTAAAATATATTAAAATTCGATTTACATTCATCATACCTTGAGAAATACAATGAGTCACTTGGGTCACCCAGTGTAGCCACCTTCTACCTCTATGAATGTGGTGGTATCCGGGGGGCTTGTATGAGATTGGTGTTTCTTTCCATGCTAGAATGACATGCATGGAAGACACACAAACATGATCAGTGGGAAGGGGAACACCATGAATTGCATCTGCGTATGGAAAAACCTCACCATCCTCCATGATGTTCTATGATGGAACATCGATGTCATGATGTAGTTTTGTGACCACCTACAATTTTATGAAACACAACATTTAAATTTACATGCATATATATTGACTTGAGGGATTACTTTATCACAATGTATAAATACAACATATAAATTTACTTATGTTGAATCTTACTCAGGTTGTGACATGCTTGTCTAAATGAGTACTCATACCCTCCTTGGGTGGGTGACGATGTACAAGATCCATAATTGTTGGAGGATCTTGTGCCACCTAAGAATCCTTAACCTCCTCCAAGGCTACATCTATCAATCTTTGTACATCCTCGTGGTCCATTCCCACTTTCTAGGTAGATTTGTGCTTTTGTTGAGATGAGCCAAAATAAGATTTTAGCCCAAATCTAGCTCCAACGGCCCTAACATGTCCATGATGCTCTTCTATCCCGAGAGAAATCATCAATTCATCATGTGTTCCCTGAGGGGTGAACTTGACCTCATTTATTTCTCACCCAGCTCTAACTATTCATTATCAAAATCGATTAACTAGTAAAACTTAACAATTGAGGAAAGAACATGGACATGCATTGTGAGACTAAGAAATTTACCATTTTTAGAGTCACCTCCTAGTTTGCTTGGAGGGGGATTTCTCCTACTTTTTTTCCTCCCATCTACCCAATCCAAATAGTGAGGCAACCGTCTAAAAGAACTAGAAGATTCAGGAGTAGGAGTAGAAGTAGAAGGCCCTTTCTCTTGCTCTCTCAACTAGCAGAGTTTAACATAACCACCTGAGGTCAACTGGTGGTTATGCACAGTCTTGTCTTTACTTTTTATTAACATCATGAATTCATGATTAATTCAATTAGAATATTGTTAACTAATCATAAGATATCATAAGATTGTAATTAATTCAATACCTTGAACTCATCTGTTTTTCTCTCCTCAAGAAACTATTACCATTCTTTTTTATCAAGATAGAGCCATTGGATAGTGGGGTCCTTGTCCTTCTTAGATCCAAAGATGTAGTCTCTTGTGAGTATTTTCCACCAATCTTCATATCTTCTCATGATGAGCTGCATAACATTCTTCTGATGTGACTTTTCATAAATCTCATATAGGTCCTGAAAGAGGTTCAACGTTCACTACTTTTTAGAAATGTGAAAAGAAAGAATAGGAAAAGACTATAAAAACATAAATGCATATATGTCAACTCTAACTCCCTCTATATGAGGCTTTAGTGGCCTTATTCACATGTCTCAAATCCTCAATACGAAGAGGCACTTTGCTTCGACTGAGGACCCTACAGTAGTTAATGAACTCTTTAGTAATCAGTGTGCCTACTTCATTAAATTCAATGGTGCCCTTCTTCCCTTTATCCCTTGTTGAGACAATTTTTATCAAAGTTATTCCTCTTCTACGTGTAGAGTTAGTAGAACCATCATCACCCTGGTTACGAGGCCCGATAGGATCCTCATGCTTAAGATCCTCACACTCAGGATGAATGTGCTTCTGGTCAGGCATCGTCTATAAAATCAAAAGTAAACATATGAAAAAGTTAGATCATATATGAAAAAATAAACATTTTATATAATTCAAATATCACATATGAAGCAGAGAATGGACTAGTTGTCATATTTAATGCATGTATGTAGTATATCTTAAACTAATGTCCCTTGTGTGTGATCTTTATGTGTATAGTCATTAGTGTTAGATTCAACATTTACACTTGGTAAGTCAACAGAGAATGGACTAGAGTTATCATACTTTTCATAGTACTCTTCTTCAACAATAGGATCTAAAATGAACTCACTTTTCACATGAAGAACGACAGACCAATTTTCTTTTGCAGGATCATCAATATAGAATACCTATTTTTCCTATGATACCATGATGAATTGTTCATTCTTCTCACTTGTCCACCCAAAATTCACTATTGTGAAACTGAGTTCATCAACTACAACTCCTTTGTTGTTATCAAGCCCATTTACACTTGAATAATGGAACGCTAAACTCTTTTTAGTCAATTTTTCATATGTCTACAATGACACCATAATAAGACATCTTTCCTTGTATGGAAACTTAAAAACTTGGCACTAGAAAAATACAATGAAGATGCTTGAAGGGTGACCACACTGTCTTGGACAACACTCTTATCATATTGATGTTATGTGTAGTATGAAAATCCATTTATTTCAAACCCTATGTAACATGTTATGTGCACCTTTGGCTTATATGCAACCCATTTGATAGTTTTGTAACATTATTTGGTGTTTAATATAGTTTAATGTAAGTCGAGAGGCAATCTTATTCATCCTACCCTCCCCATGTGAGCAAAAACCAAATTCGAGCTACACGCACTAATTAAGCTGGAAAAAGGAAACATGGTAGTACTACTACCATTACAAGTATCCCTAACGATGAGGTCATGGACCTCCCAAGGAGGGTGGACATATGTAGTGTATGTCATGGGGTTTTTAACGGTAGCTTTCGCTAAGGCGTCAGCCACCTCATTCTCTTCTGATATGTGATACACTCCAACCAGGTTTCAGAAGGGTCTAGATTCTCCGTAGTTGTCGCGCGTATCTGGGATTGTTTTGTTCCTACTGATGTATCATATTGACAGCTATATGGGAATCAAACTCAATGCATACCGTGTCCCAGTTATTTGATGTCGTTGTTTCAACAGCAAGCCTGATCCCCTGAAGTTCAGCTTCAACTACATCCCCTGAATGTAAGGGCATGGCTGCTCCTCCTGCCCACCGACCAAGCTCATCTCTAATGACCATTGTGCAGGCTGCATTCTATTTTTTCACTGCTACATCTATGTTTATCTTTAAGATCTGTGGGCCTAGTCTCTTCCATCTACTTTCTTTAGTGCTTCGGGTTTCTGCTACAATATTGGTTTTAGCCCAGGCTGCTAGTTGGGCGCTAACTTCACTGCGTATGTATCGCACTTGCTTCATAAGATGAGGGTGTCTGTTCTCAAAGGCCTCTTTGTTCCTAGTATTCCATGTTTAAGATAGTTGATTGAATACTTTTCTTCAAACTGTCTAATAAATGTTTGTTGGTACTCTCAAGCAAGCCACATTGAACTATCTAAGGGATTTTTTGTCTTGAACTTGTTGGTGTGTTAGGTGATATAAATATCCATATTGTCAATCTTATTTAAAATATACAAGTGTTCTTGTTCCCACTGCTTACGGTTGATATCTATTTTCTATTTTCCAAGAGTACTTTTGTTGAAATAAATGGTAGGATTCACAGTAAAAGTAGGAACTCTGCATATGTTTTTGTACATTCGATGATACATAAATGTAGTCAGTCCCAAGCTCGAGTAAAGGAGGAGGGTTGGTGGTAGGTTGATATCCATCCATAAAACTTTTTCACTCTTTTTATGACAAGGAATTTCATGGAGACAGGTAAAAAAAACAAGTTCAACAAAAACATATCATAATGGGATCTTGGAATATTAGCTCTTTGATAGGAAAGTCCTCAGAAAAAATTGATACCATGATTAGAAGAAAAGTTAACATTATTTTCTTATAGGAAACCAAGTGGACAGGTGAACGATGTAGAGATATTGGAGACATGAGGTACTAAATTTGGTATACATGTATTGACAAAAATTGAAATGGTATTGGAATTATTGTTGATAAGATGTTGAAGGATGATGTCATCAAGATGACACAAATGGGGGACAGAATCATATCTATCAAGGTTGTTCTTGGGGGAAAGATTTTCAATATAATAAGTGTTTATGCCCCCCAATTTGGCCTTAGTGAGGAGGCAAAGAAGTATTTTTGAGATAGCATGGATTAATTGATGCAAGAAATATTGATAGAAAAAAGATAATTATTAGGAGTGATGTAACTGGCCATGTGGGGAGTAGCAATGTTGGATATGAGAGAGTTTGTAGATGTTTTAAATATGGCACCAGAAATGGAGAAGGAGAGAGGATTTTGTATTTTGTATTTGCTTATGATATGATCTTGGTAAATATAGATTTCAAGAAAAGAGATCCTCACCTTATTACTTTTAAGAGTGGCCACAATTGTAGCAAAATTGATTACTTCCTTACAAGACGGATGGATAGAAAAAGTATGCAAGGATTGTAAGTGATCCTTGGGGAAGAACCCACCACCTGACATAGGCCAGTGGTTTTGGATGTGAATATGAAGATCAACAAAGGTAAGCATAACAGAAGTCAAGATAGAAGGATCAAGTGGTGGAATCTTAAAGGAGAAAAGAAATTGACATTTTATGATGAACTCATCAAGGAGAGAACTTGGAACTTGGATTTTGATGTTAACTCTATGTGGCAAAGTATGAGCGTATGCATAATAAAAATTGCCAAAGAGGTTTTGGGAGAGTCCAAAGGGTGTGTGGCCTCCATAAAAAGAGACTTGGTGGTGGAATGATGAAGTACAAAAGGTTATTAAACTTAAAAGGGGGATCTATAGGAGCTTTACCAAATCTAGAGATGATGCAACTTCTCAGAGATACAAACAAGAAAAGAAATATGCTAAGAAACCAGTTCAAGAGGCAAGGTCCAGACACTTTGATGAGATATATAAGAAGTTGGACACTAGAGAAGGGGAAAAGATATATATTAAATGGCCTGTATAAGAGAAAGGAAAGGAAGAGACTTGAGTCAAGTAAAATGCATCAAGATTTAAGATGGCATAGTGTTGGTGAAGGATGATGATATAAAGAACTAATGGAGAAACTACTTTCATAAGCTTTTCAATGGAGATACTATGAACATGGTAAGAGATTCTAGTGACATGAATGCAAAAATTATCACTTACAAATCCCAAGTTTCACTTTTCGATGTCAAGAACACTTCAAAAAAGATGAAAATGAAAAAGGCATGTGGTCTAGACGGTATTCCCATTGATGTATGGAAGAGTATGGGGGACCAAGGAGATGTGTGGTTAACAAATTTCTTTAACATGATTATGAAGACAAAGAAAATGCTAAATGACTAGAGAAATAGTATTGTTGTCCCAATCTACAAGAACAAAAGAGATGTTCAGTGCTGCACAGACTACATAGGTATCAAGTTGATGAGTCACAGTATGAAGCTTTGAAAGAGGATTAGTGAGCAAAGTCTAAGATTGATTACACAAATATTAGACAACTAGTTTAGTTTTACATTGAGAAGATCAACAACTGATTCAAATTTTCTAATAAAGAGGCTTGTGGAGAAGTACAGAGAAAACAAAAGAGATCTTCATATGGTGTTTAATGATTTGGAAAAGGCCTATGATTGAGTACCCAGAGAAGTGCATAGAGGGTTTTGCATAAAAATGGTGTGCCTATCCAATACATTTACCTAATTCTTGACATGTATGATGGCTCAATTGCAAGTGTCAGGCCTCCTGGAGGAGAGACAAAATTTTCCTATCACCATTGGGGTACATCAAGGATCGACACTCAGCTCGTATCTATTTGTTCTTGTTATGGATGAGTTGACAAAGCATGTTGAAGATAATATCCCTTGGTGCATGTTATTTTTTGATAGTATTGTGTTGATTGATGAAAGAAAATATATATTGAATGATAAAGTTGAACTTTGGAGAAATACTTTGGAATCTAATGGATTTATGATCAGTAGAAGCAAAACTAAATATATGCATTGCAATTTAAGCCGATTCATAATTGTTAATGGTGGGGTCAAGTTGGATGGAATGGATGTACCAATATGTGAATTTTTATTATTCGGTCTCTATTATTAAAAAGGAGGGTGAGGTTCAAGATGATGTTTTTCATGGGATCACAATAGGATGGTTGAAGTGGAGGAATGGAACTGAATTAGTATGTGATCAGAAAATCCCTCTCAATAAAAAGTGAATTCTACAGAACAGCTATACGGCTAGCCGTGCTATATGGAATTGAATGTTGGGCCGTGAAGAAACAAGGTCTCAATAAGATGAATGTGGATGAAATGAGTATGCTGAGATGGATGTGTGGGAAGATGAGAAAAGATTGTTTGAGGAATGACTATATCAGAAACAAAGTGGGAGTGGTGAGCATCATGGACAAGTTTTGTGGAGGCCATCTAAGATGGTATGGGCATGTGCAATGCAGACCGACAAGTGCATCTATTCATAGCAAGGTTATTGATTCAAGCACAACTAAAAGAAGCAAAGGCAGACCTAAATTATCTTGAGAAGAGCTTATAAAGAGAGATTGTGAATCTTTACATCTCAATCAAAGTATGATCCATAACAGAACTAATTGGAAAAGAAGGATCCATGTATCTAGTTAACCCCAACAAGGTTGTGATTGAGGCTTAGTTTATTATTATTATTATTATTATTATTATTATTATGAAGATGATGATGATGATGATGATGATGATGATGATGATGATGATGATGATCATTTAACAGTATTAGCAAGAGTTTCATTGCAACTCAAAAAGACATTGTAAAAGTCCATAACCTTCCTAGAAACATAGCCCTCAATGATACTCCCTTCAAGTCGATTATGGTTCCAAACATCACATTTAAAAACACTCATGTACTGTTCAAAAGGATACATCTTATGCAAGAAACACTACTACAGAAAATGCTTTTTACAACGGGAAAAACACAACAGTTCTGTTGGTTGTGTTGTAGTTAGCATATCTTTTACAACAAGTCTATTTGTGTGTTGTGAATTATATATTTTATACAACACAAGTTATATACAACGGGCCAAACTCTTTGTAGTATATGTGATACTACAACAAGTGCTAAATTGTTGTCCTAGAGTGTAATATCACAACATACTCAAATCCGTTGTAAAAGACCATAATTACACAACATGCTCTAACATGTTGTAATAGCCATGTATGCTAACTTGTTGTAATAGATCATCATTACACAACATACTCTAAACCGTTGTAAAAGATCATAATCACACAACATGCTCTAACCCGTTGTAATAGTCATGTATGTTAACCCGTTGTAATAGACCATCATTACACAACATACTCTAACCCATTGTAAAAGATCATAATTACACAACATGTTCTACATGTTGTAATAGTCACATATGTTCATCTGTTGTAATAGACCATCATTACACAACATACTATAACCCATAGTAGTATACTATAATTACACAATAGGCTTTCACCTATTGTAATAGTTACCCGTAGTAATAGACCACAATTACACAACAGGTTTGCAAGTCATTTGTTGTATATGTACAACAAAGAATATATGCGTTGTATAAAATGAAACTAGTTCAGGGGTTTGAGATGTGCCTTACTTTCAAGTGGTCTCAAGTTCAAAACCTTGTGTCTAGATGTATTTTCCTTTTATCTCAACATGTTATATATAACACCCCTATTACAACATGTGTGTTCAATGATGTACAACATGTATTAACTGTTGTGTAAAATACATATATTACAACATGCACAACACCTATTGTATAAAGAACCCCCCATAAGACCATGCGATATAATACAGCAGTTGACACCCGTTGTAAAATGGAAAAATGAACTGTTGTAAAAACCATTTTTTGTAGTAGTGAAAAATGGACCCAATATTTTCATTTCTCTAGTCAATTGGACAACCAGATGTATCATGATATCAATGAATGAAGGGGGAAAATATTACTCAAGTTGGCGCAGGGTAACAACCACTTCTCTTTGCAACTTATCTTAATTCTTAGGATCAATGATTTTGTTGCATCGAGTGTTGAAGAAGAAGAAAAGACTAGTGGTTGCAAGCCTTACATGCTTAGGAAGGATAGATTGAATAGACATAGGAAATATATATTGTGTTGGAGTGTGAGAATCATGAGATTTAAGACCTATCAGCTTCAGATCCTTCATTGATATCAATCTATAGATATTGGTTGAGTATCCATGTAGTACTTAATATTAAGAAAGAACTAGAAAAAGGTTATCTTCTCCTATATAGATAAGGTGTAACAAGTAGTAGGTAAATATGTGAGGTGACCATTGCTAACTTCTATTGTTAGTTCTTTCCTTATACTCATTTCACATAGGTCCATTCTAGATTTCAACTCATCCTTAGTCTTGCATTTTATATGCAATGGTTCACCAATGATGCTATCAAAACAGTTTTCTCATCATGTATGACATCGATACAATGTTGAACTATTAAAGAACTCCAATAAGGAAGATCCCAAAATATCGCCCTCTTTTTTAATAAAGACTTTTCACATTTAGGAGTAGTAAATGGTCTCTTACCAAGATGGTTCACAATTTTGTTTACTCTTGCATAAACATCCAACCCAGACATAGATTTAGGGTCACTTCATTCCTCAATTGAGTCATTACTCGCAACTTTTAGTAAGGATGCACCTTTGGTAGAAACCTTTGATGACTAAGATATACAGTCTTATCACCATGTTATAATTGGATTGAATCAGTATTCTCC
This sequence comes from Alisma plantago-aquatica, assembly GCA_963693085.1. Taxonomy (NCBI): domain Eukaryota; kingdom Viridiplantae; phylum Streptophyta; class Magnoliopsida; order Alismatales; family Alismataceae; genus Alisma; species Alisma plantago-aquatica. The sequence goes on from OY856412.1 coordinate 571,694,141, forward strand.
TCACATACAAGACATGTCTTGGTTCCTTTTACGATGTATCCAGACAAGTTCCCATAAGTTGTAAAATCATTAATATTGCAAAACAATATAGCACATAAACAAACATTTCTTCATTCAAAGCACCATAAGTCATCACAACTTATCCTTAATGTTCCATTAGGTCATCAATCAGATATTGAAGGTAAACATTAATATCATTGCCAAGTTGTTTGGGGCTTGATATCAGCAAGGACATCATGATGCATTTATTCTTCATATTCAACCACAACAGAATATTGTATACAACAATCATGATAGGACAAGTGCTATGTTGGATACTTAATGTTCCATACAGATTCATCATTGTTGATACAAAGTCCAAGTCTTGAATTCTAGGCTTCTTCTCCAAATTTAGGGTATAATAAATCAATCTTATTCCATTGTAGGGAAGCAAAGGCATGTCATAGCATACCATTATTGTTTTTATTTACATCTACATGCCAATATAAATTTTGTGAGTCTACGATATTAACAAACAAGTGTTGAACATATGGTATCATAGGTAGATACCACATCACCTTGGAAAGAAACTCGATTTTGGTCTTACCCGATGTCATCCTTTTGTACCTAGATGCCCCACATTTTGGACATTCTTTCATATTGATATAGTCCTTTTAAAATAGCACACAGTCATTTGAGCATGCATGTATCTTCTTAGACTCTGTTCCCAATGGGCACAACATCTTTTTCATTTTTTTTTTTGATATTGGAAGTGTGTTGCCTTTAGGGAGAATTCCTTTCAACAAAGACAATAGAGAAGTGAAGATTTTGTTGCTCCATCTATTGTTATCCTTCATAGTATACTATTTTAAAACAGCACTCAACTCCGTATAGCCACGTATAGGGATGAGCATCGGGTCGGGTTATACCGGGTTTTTCCTGTCCCAAACCCAAACCCACATTTTAAAGCGGGCCACAGGCCGGGTTCGGGCCCGGATAAAATTGAAAAATGTCAGCCCATACCCGGCCCATATAAGAATGCTGGGTTTCGGGCCGGATTCGGGTTTGCCCATATAACATCGAATGAGCATACTAACTTTTTGCTAGATCTAACTTGCTAACATGAAAACTGAATTACTGAGATATGCATTTTGTGATAAACCTTCAAAAGAATGTATATACACTATATTGAAAGAGTAACAAATCATTTTCTCGTACATGTGAATGTATGAGAAGTAAAAAATCAATGGAGTCCAAAATGTTGTGCCTTTTTGCCTCCTCATCCTATATGTATATACAATGAAATGGGTTTTGGAAGGAAAAAAGATCATTTGTCTCCTACATGTGGGCATATGAGTAAAAAGATGAGCATAATCTACTATGCACTGAGCAAAAGATCATTTGTCTCCTATATGTGGACACAATGAGATAAAAATAAAGAAATCAAGTATGTCTATTCATGTCAATGATGGTTATCTTACTAGTATGAATTCATTAATCATGTTGATTGATTACATAGTATCCATGTTGCCATTGGTAAGGTACATACTACATATTGCATCAAGAAATTTGTATATTTTTCTTTCAGGACAAAGATAGAAGTATAGGTATATAATGTACATAAAATATAATCTGGGCATTCGGGTTTTCGGGCCTGGGTTTATCTCCGCCCGTACCCGGCCCAAATATTATATGGGTTTAAATTTTAGGCATGGCCCACCCATATTGTAAATCGGGTTCGGGTCTAGATCGGGTTATGCGGGCTGGGTCACGGGTCAGATCGGGCCGGCCCAACCCGATGCTCATCCCTAGCCACGTATCAACATGTTTGTTAGAATTGGTTCATTTACATCAACATCATCATCCATTTATTCTTCAACACAACTACCTCTACCAACAACTATTGATATCACAGTAGGATCTCTCCATGTCAGAACCATTTTGTATAGACACGTACAATCCCATTGCACATGACATGATTTTTATCATGTCAACTTTCAAGTTGTTACTACAATTCCTTTAGGGGTAATAGAACCTATCTCCCGATTGTTTTGTATGTTCCTCTACAAATCTAACAAATTGATCGAACCATTAATAAACTCCTAAGTGTAGTGATTTGGATTAGACATCCATGATCGATCCACTCTATGATCAAATGGGAGATGAGTAGCTCAAAAAATGTTAGTTAATAAGTTAATTTTAGAATTATAAATGTTTAAATTGAGCCCTAATAGATAGCATTCACATTGGCAAATGTGTACCACCTATCCCATTCATGAGCACTTCATCTCACTAGTAACTGTATAATGTGTGTTTGATTTCAATAAATTTGGCAGTAATTCCCCACAGTTTTCCAAGTACACAGATGTAGATGGGCAAATACCCACCTGTTGGGTTTTAGGGGAGGCAGAGAAGGCACCGGAAATAAAAAAATTCTTCTCCCAAACCCAGAATAAAGGAATTGCGTCAATGTCTATACAATAGGAAGGATGGTTTGTAGAGGCATACCTTATCCTGAGGCTTGCTCGGCGACGTTATCTCGCGGCTTGCGCGGTCTTCACCTCCGGTCTTGGATGGTGTCTGTGTAGCTCCTGGTCTCACCGAGACTGTCGGGATTGATAGCTGTCCTCCGAGCGGCAGAAGTCTCTCGCCTCTGAAATAGTCCACACGGACCACCTGGAACGCCGATCGCCTTACTGCACAAGGCACTGGAAGGAGTCGTACCCTCATGTCGGCGTACTAGTCACCGACACACTCTCCTACCACCAGTCACTTTTCTATAGTTGTCTTTCCCTCACTGTGCCTCCCTAATCAGGTAGCACTTGCTCGGCTCTCTCAGTTACCACAACCAGAGAGAATGACAACTTTGCAGAGAAACTGGTGTTCTGAGTTATTATTTGAGAAGCCCCCCAATACCCCTATATATATAGGAGGGTCATGGGACAAGGTTCTCTACCCTGGGCAATGTGGGATTAAAGCAGGAATAGAAGGGTTCGAGATTTTCTACAAAACAACCAACTGCGCCAGCTGAACCGATCATTTCATACATGAAACAGTCAGTTTGGGGACCTGAGCCGATCGGTTCACACCTGAACCGAACGGTTGGGACACCTGAGCCGATCGATTCACTTTTGAACTGGTCGGTTCACTACCCTGGTCAGTTCCCAATTGACTTTTCCTCTTTTGTTTTGAATTGATCCAAATACCAATCCTTGTTCCAATCAAATTGGACAAGTGAAACGAAAAGAAATTTCTCACCAACCTGACTTTCCCAACTCGCTCATTTGGACCAGTTGAGCAGATCGGTTCAACCCTTGAACCAGTCATCTCAACCTGTCCTGAGTCGATCGGTTCATCACATGAGACGATCGGTTCACCAACCTGAGCTGATCGGTTCATCACATGAGCCGATCGGTTGGGAGTGCAGACTGCGCAGAATCAGTCAAATGCAGTTTCAACCAATCTGATACTCTAATCAATTGGTCCAACACTTTGAACACTATGATATTGATAGTAGATTATGCTCATCTTTTTACCCAATGATCATCTTTTTAGTAGTTCAATTAAACACTCAATCAATTGATAGCTCAATATCATAGTGTTCAAAGTGTTGGACCAATTGATTAGAGTATCAGATTGGTTGAAACTGCATTTGACTGATTCTGCGCAGTCTGCACTCCCAACCGATCGGCTCATGTGATGAACCGATCAGCTCAGGTTGGTGAACCGATCGTCTCATGTGATGAACCGATCGGCTCAGGACAGGTTGAGATGACTGGTTCAAGGGTTGAACCGATCTGCTCAACTGGTCCAAATGAGCGAGTTGGGAAAGTCAGGTTGGTGAGAAATTTCTTTTCGTTTCACTTGTCCAATTTGATTGGAACAAGGATTGGTATTTGGATCAATTCAAAACAAAAGAGGAAAAGTCAATTGGGAACTGACCAGGGTAGTGAACCGACCAGTTCAAAAGTGAATCGATCGGCTCAGGTGTCCCAACCGTTCGGTTCAGGTGTGAACCGATCGGCTCAGGTCCCCAAACTGACTGTTTCATGTATGAAATGATCGGTTCAGCTGGCGCAGTTGGTTGTTTTGTAGAAAATCTCGAACCCTTCTATTCCTGCTTTAATCCCACATTGCCCAGGGTAGAGAACCTTGTCCCATGACCCTCCTATATATATAGGGGTATTGGGGGGCTTCTCAAATAATAACTCAGAACACCAGTTTCTCTGCAAAGTTGTCATTCTCTCTGGTTGTGGTAACTGAGAGAGCCGAGCAAGTGCTACCTGATTAATTTTAGAATTATAAATGTTTAAATTGAGCCCTAATAGATAGCATTCACATTGGCAAATGTGTACCACCTATGAGTAGCTCAAAAAATGTTAGTTAATAAGTTAATTTTAGAATTATAAATGTTTAAATTGAGCCCTAATAGATAGCATTCACATTGGCAAATGTGTACCACCTATCCCATTCATGAGCACTTCATCTCACTAGTAACTGTATAATGTGTGTTTGATTTCAATAAATTTGGCAGTAATTCCCCACAGTTTTCCAAGTACACAGATGTAGATGGGCAAATACCCACCTGTTGGGTTTTAGGGGAGGCAGAGAAGGCACTGGAAATAAAAAAATTCTTCTCCCAAACCCAGAATAAAGGAATTGCATCAATGTCTATACAATAGGAAGGATGGTTTGTAGAGACATACCTTATCCTGAGGCTTGCTCGGCGACGTTATCTCGCGGCTTGCGCGGTCTTCACCTCCGGTCTTGGATGGTGTCTGTGCAGCTCCTGGTCTCACCGAGACTGTCGGGATTGATAGTTGTCCTCCGAGTGGCAGAAGTCTCTCGCCTCTGAAATAGTCCACACGGACCACCTGGAACTCCGATCGCCTTACTGCACAAGGCACTGGAAGGAGTCGTACCCTCATGTCGGCGTACTAGTCACCGACACACTCTCCTACCACCAGTCACTTTTCTATAGTTGTCTTTCCCTCACTGTGCCTCCCTAATCAGGTAGCACTTGGGAGATGAGTAGATTCTTATTATGTCCCTAGTCGGATGTCATTGTGGAAGGTAGATAGACAACAATGACACACAAGACTAGATTGTGGTGTTGGTTGATGATAGAAGATTCTATCATCAACCAACACCACAATCTAGTCTTGTGTGTCATTGTTGTCTATCTACCTTCCACAATGACATCCGACTAGGGACATAATAAGAATGTACAAACTCTTAGCATCCGTATGATCTCATCATTCAGGTCCTCAACCTGAAAGCATACATCATTGAGTATTGTCATTCTCTAGACATTCAATTTGTTCTATCATTATCTCATATGACTGAACTAGAAAGAATTGGAAGCTTGCCTTTGATGGTTATCAAATCAATCTTAATGTATCCCACCAATCATCCCATGATTGGCTCTCAGGGCATACATACCAACACCACCTACATATGTACCCAAAGAACAAAAGGAAAATGTTGTCAAAATTCATTGAAATCAAACATGCATTATACACTTACATCCTAAATGAGATGATGTTCTCAAGAATAGTAACCAATTGGGGACTATCCAAGATTTACTCCTAAATGGATGGATTTCTAGGCCAACAACACGGTTTAGAATTTAGGGTTTTGAATGTAAAGTTTATATATTAGAGTTTAGAGATAAGAATTTACATATTAGGGTTTTGAAATCATGGTTTACATATTAGAATTCACAAATCAGGGTTTATATATTATGTCTTACATATTATTCAAACATAGTATTCAAACAAACCAAATCACTCATTCAAAATTCATATTGGACTAAGAATACCCAAGTTACTTCTTAGGGATTACATATTATTCAAACAAACTGTATGGTTTATATATTATTCAAACAAATCAAGCATAAAATTCATCACATTCATGCAACATAACAAGTTTATACAACCATCACATTCATGCATCATAATAGTTCTTATAAAACATAATTCAAGATTTCTAGTCTAACATAATTCAAGAAATTAGGCAGTGGAGATTGATGACAGAAAGAACATCAATCAATAGGAAACAATGACTATGTAGCCATAAAAATAGAAAATGCTTGATATGATAAAACCAATCACCAAAATAGTAGTCAACAGGAGGGGCACATGGTACGTCCACTGAGAAAGAAGAGATCATTCATGGCTTGCACTCTCAGGGTAGGAAATGGTATGATTTTGGACTGGAGAGTATATTGATCTAGAGAGGATCTCAAACGGGTGAGGAGTCATTGTCGGTGTGGATTTGGAGTAGTAGAAGAAGTAGCAGAAGGGGCGTTAGTGGAGGAAATGGGTGGGTGAGTAGTGGAGGAGAAGGGTAACTGACTAAGGAGAAGGGAAGGTTGGCCGGCGGAGGAGAAGGGTGGGGCAGTGGTGGAGGAGAAGGGTAGTGGCAACTGGCAGAGGAGAAGGGAGTAGTAGTGGTGGTGGTGGTGGGAAGAGGTGGAGTACCACCGATAGTGGCGGTCGGAAGTTGTGGTAGTGGCAGTGAGATGAGACTAGGAAGAGGAGCACAAGAAGAGGAGGCGATAATTGAGTTTTCTTTTGCTGAGCTTGGACAGAGTTCTAACATGGAGGAGAGGCGGGAGGGGTTTCAGGGGGGTTTATTTGTAATTCTCTATGTCATCAGTTATTCTATAAAATTGAAAATGCACCTTCTGCCCATGCAAACCTTCCTCTTTGCCACAAAATTGACTACACATGTATGTGTCCGCACTGCAGTTACATCATTAGTTTCTATCAAAACAACCGATGACATAAGCCAATTTGTGGGGGGGTGGGGGGTCATGGGACATTTGGCGTGAACCCTTTCTCATCAATTGTAGTGAGCGACGCCAATGAGGTATCTTCTTAGGGTTAGGCTTTTATTTTGTCAGTTGCATAGGTCACGATCGACGATATAGGGTTTTGGAGGGAAGTGAAATCTCTCTCAAAATTTTGTGTGAAATTGTTTTTTCTTGGACACTCTATGTCTTAAGTTTCTTTATGAACCAACTGAAAAGATAAATATAGCATAGCCTATTTTTTCTTAGCTGGATAGATGTGGTAGTTTTCTTTAAGGGACCAACGAGATATATTATGTTGTCAGTTTCCCTTATAAAAAACTGATGACATAAGTCATATTTGTAGTAGTGTTAGTAGGGATGGTTGACTAATTGTCATCAATGAAATTGTGTTGTGACTAATATCTTATCATACTTTTTAGGTTGCATCCCTCTACCTACCTTGATGAAAAAACAAGTCAATGTCATTGCATGACAAATATTATGGGAAGATACATATGATATCAAACATTGTCATCTACTTAATTGGGAAAACCATCTTCAAGCCTTGTAAAGTTGGGGTTTTTGGTACAATGAGCAAGATTTTCCATTCACTTCATGTTTAGTAACTTCATAGCCACCTTTTGTGAAAAGAAAGACTCCATCTGGTCAAGTCACGTCATGAATAGATATTATAGGAGATAGAATATCAAGGAGAAAATAACCAACAATAAACCTCCCCTTTCTATATATATATCCCCAATAAGATCACTACATCATTCAAAACACCATTCATACAATTCTTGGATCTTTTCTTAAGCTTGATTTAAGATCTGGTCCATGAATGAAGTATGGAACTATTTCAAACATGAAAACTTTCACAACATACACACCTGAGATGAAACACCTATATCTCTATGAATATGTCAATCTCGTTAACACCTAGATTTAACAACTACAATCTTATCAAACATAGTGTTATTTCTAATTCTTACATGAATATTGAGACTTTAGATGATTCTTAGAGTCTTATTTAATTATCAAATCATCAACACATTACTTGTTTCTAGGGTAAACACTTCAAGGTCTCTAATGCTTACAATCACATTATTGACCTAGGAGTACATGGTTTGTTTGGTAAGAGTTTTAGAAAATTAATTTCCTTGTGAATGTATTCATCCACCTATGTCACATTACACATAATAAGTTGTTTTTGTTCACACTGGAAACCTAGAGGTAGAGATGGATAACACATATGTGAACTGTGTTACAGTGATAGTGATGATAATCTTCATATTTTCTTCCCTTGCTCGTTCTCACAACATATTTGAGAATATTTCATATGATGCTTTTTTGCACTACAATATACTTACACATGCTTTTCCACAAAACTTGTATAACACTAATTGGAATAATATCGATCTATTTCATATGCATGTAATTCAGAGTATATGGTGTGAAAGAAACAAAATATTCTACAACAACCTACACATTAGTCTAAATCACATTTTTTCTCTAACATTTCTTGTCTCTTTTCCTCCTAGATCTTCTTCCAGGTGATGTTGCTTCAGCTCACAAATGTAAGGTGATGATACTACAATGCCTTTTACAGTACAAGAAAAAGGAGAGAACATAGTACCTAAAGGACATCTCATTTGTCTCCCTATTGAAGGCCTCTGATGAAGAGGCTTGATCTTGAGGGAGGAAGGTGCAGCTAGCTTGTGGTGTTTGTGGAGGAGGTTCCTTGCTATAGTTTCTTTGTCTACATATTTCCTTTTTTCTTTTATTAGTGGGTTCTTTAAAGGGATCACACTCCCCTTTGGGTAGTTTGTGGCAAACATTAACTATAGGTCTCTTTGTCTATGAATAACTTTATCAACCATCTAGGTTTCCTTCTAGTAGATGTTGTGGTACTTCTTGTACCATTTGTTTCTACTCTTCTTATCTCTAAATAGTTCTCAAATTTGTGAGTACTATGTCTAGTTTAACTTCAATTAATTATTGTAAAATCAATTGGTTGGAAAGAGATTTAAACACATGGTGATACATGCAAAATCATAATGTAATGACATTACTGCTTTCTAGTTTATAGTACACACAATCATTGTAAGACCTCTAACCTTATTATATGTATAAACATGTTTAATTAACTTAATTGGGTAATTAATTCCTTTATAAAACCCTAAGGTAAGTCTTGAAATCAGTTGATAAAGATAAATTTCAAGTTTGATCCAAAGTAGACATTGTTTGCATAAGTTATGCAATGTGTGTGTTTGTATGGACCTCTATGCAATTTACCCAACCCTAGGGTTTTATCTGTAATTTTCATTTATGCTTGTATGCTTCATAATATTCCTTTTTATGTTTTATATATTTGCATCTTTATATACCTAGATGCACCATCGGTTTGTTGATTCCCCCTTGGTAGGTTGGAAATCTATGGTTTCACCTAAGTATGTTGATGATTTTTCTAAGTATGGGAAAGATTTGATGGTATCACCTTGAGGAGGAAAGAACCAAAGGGTCCTCCTTATAGTTGAGGGTCATATTTCTTGTTCTTGATGCCCTAGAACTGATGGAAACCCTAGTTGATGTGCATGATTCGATGAGTGGTCAGTTTTGGCAAAATGGCTAGGTATAGTGAAAGAATCGATGGGTTTTCTGAAGGTACCTATGAAAGATCTAATGGGGAATCTGATAGTACGTATTGGTGATGTTTCTAACGCAATAAACAATGCTAAACCTTTCAAATATGCGATGAAAGTTCTACATGCATGGATTATGATGTTTTTTTTTGGCACATGTGTGCATGTTTTGACACCTTTACCCACTTCTCTCTTTCATCCTAAGCTTTATATACCTCTCTCCTTCCACCCAAATGAACCTTTTACACTCTCTTCTTCTTCTTGCTGTTTGGGAGGCTCAACCCCTTTCTTGGTGGAGAAGGAGATCCTCTTGGAGGCCAAAGCTTGGGTGGAGCTTGCATGCATGTTGATTTAGGGTTTTGATGAAGCAACTCTAGGGTTTCTAATCTATCTCTCAACCTAACCAAGTAAGTTCTTCATCTCTATCTCATTTCTTGTTGTTCTCTCTCTCTTCTTTCTTCTCCCTTGGACAAAATGCTAGTTTCTTTTGAAGAGAAGTTATGCACATGTGGATGAAGATCTCCTTTTCTTCTCTCTTTTCCCAAGTTTCATCTTGATCTTGAGGAAGGAGTTGTTTTAGATCTTGAACATGTAGGTGATGGTTTCATCTTCTCTCTTTGTTATACCTTGTTCTTTGTACCTTCATTACCTATCTATAGCTAGTTATATAACCTTCAACCTATTTTGTAGCTTTCTCTTAGCTTGCTTCATATACATCATACCTAAAACATAGCAAATATAGTGGATGATGATCTTTGTAAACTATTTTACATACATGCAAAGTGGTGTGTTTGATTTTAACTAGCTTTTATTCGTATGTATATACCCTCTTCTTTCATGAATGTGAACTATTTTGAACTTTAAGATTATGAAACAATGGTAGGACATAAAAGGATACAACTGGTTGGTAAAGGAACCGATTGTTTGTCTAGTATATACCTTGTTGATTTTCTCTCAAGTAAAACTAACGATGGCGTTCTCTAATAAACTAAATTCGATGGACTTGTTAAAGGGATGTAATAATGACCTTACTTAGTGTGAATACCATAAACCCCACTTGAGTAATAAATCAATGACTTCACTTGAATGAACCTAGGATCAAGAAATCAATTGATGGTCTTATGTGTACTCTTTCATAAACTGATGGACATACTAGAAACATGAACTAATTTTAGTTAAGTCCTAAAATGATTCAATGGTCTTGCATACATAGAATCTTATGGGGGAGTTTTCGGGCTAAGTATCCAAATAATATGATGGTTTTAGTGTTGGTATCCTTTTCATGAACCGATGGGTACCATATTAGTATATGAATTGTTTTGACTAAGTCTTTACAAGATTAAATGGGTTTTTTGTGGTGAAGTAACACAAAGATCATATGGTCCCTTTCTTGGTTAAGTACTTCAAAGAACCAATGGTAGGTTGAGTATTAGACATTGAGTTTTGACTAAGTATAGAAATGAATCGATGGACTTACTATATGTACAAAGAATCGATGGTTCCCCTATGAACCCTAATGAAACGATGGTTTAACCTAGTTAACTAACTATGTTTTTCACTAAGTCCTTCAAAGAACTAATATCTCTTGTTTTCCATCAATCAACGGATAGTAATGATAGAGTTAATGACGTGATATTTCTACTAAGTCCCTCAATAATTCAAGGGTTTATCCTTGTGGGATAATTTGTGGCATCGACTCAATCTACCTTTTTGAACCTAACCCCAAAGCATTTAAATGATGGTTAATCATACTTAGTTTCCATATATGTTGATATGATGAAGGAATACTCTCTTAATGTTATGGTAACCCTTCTATGTTACCATGTGCACATCATAATCTCTTTAATGAAACATTATGACGAACATGTATATCACAAGTATGGTGATGGTTTTTTGAACCTTTTACAAGGTGTGAAAAGATAATGATGTTTTGGCAGAATATATAAGAGTGGTCTTAATGACCTTCAGGCATGGTTTGAGCACCAATGGAGGTGTGATCCTCTTCATGAGTAACAATGTTTGGTATCCTGTGACGAGGTGATAAGAATTATATCTCATACGTCTTATATCTTATGGAGTTGTAATGCGCCCATGCTTTTATAGAAATTTTTTAGGGTTTGTATGTAAGTTTATTGATGTAGCCTTAACTCACACAATTGGCATTAACTAATCAAGTGAAACCCTAATCATGTAGTGCCATGTGCCGTAAAATCATTCCAGTGTCAGGATGTGCTGGATGGGGAAACGGGTGTTCCTAAGGGAAACCCAGAGCCATATACTATTGAGTATATGTGGGTGCAAGTGACTATGTGTGCTTGTCATCCTGATCCAAAGGTTATAGAGAATGATTGTGGTCATATCTTGGATTCATGTGTGATGTGATTAAGGATGGCTACGGTTGTATGTTGGACTTTATGTGATATGATTGAGGACAGGTACTGTTGTACCTCGTATGATAGGGTTTTGTATACCCTAGTTACTAGTGTCGTAACCTATATACTAAGGGTGGACTAGGCTATTTTGTAGCTTGACTATATATGTCACTGCAGCAAACTTGTACTGATCGAGGGTGGAAGAGATCTTAAGATTTTGTCTCTCATAGATCTTATACGGAACTGAATGGTACTTTGACATGGTCAGTTGGAAGTTTGAGTGGTATACCTCAAACTCCCCATGGCTTAATAAAATATGTAATCCAATCGTGTAGTATATCTGCTATGTTAGATAGTGATTCACATTAGATGATAACCTCTGCCTTGTTTCTTATAATTCTTAGTTGACATATTTTGCGGTAAAAGAAATCAACTATTTAAAAGGTGATAGCTTTATCTGTTTCCCTAAACATAATGCTAATATTCCTTGTTGTTATATACATGTTCTGTTTGTCTCATCTACTCAATATGTTTAAATAGCATGACCTTCTGTAAGCTGAAAATGTTGTTGAAAATTATATCACTCACTGGGACATGGGTCTCACCTTGTGGGTCACCACATCTTTTTAGGTGATTGTCGGCGACATCGTTAGGCTCATGATGTTGAGGAAGAGCATCTTTTAGAGTAGTAGGAGAAGAAGGTTGGCTACTAGTTAGTGTATCCTAGAGTCACTCTTGTACTCTTAGGTTCAGGTAGGGGATGTTTTGTAGGTGATATATTCATCGGCATCGAGTTTTTGGCAATATGTTGATGATGTATATGGCATGTATATATATGGAACATCTCTTTTGTATACAGCTTGTGGATGAGGCCAATGGACATATATGTAAATACCTGATATGGTATGAGTTATTATGCAAGTTGTTGGACTTATATGTAAGTATCTTTGAACATGTTGGTGATGTTTTAATTGGTCTTAATCTACCCTCTTTTTTGGATATGTGGTTAATTAGTGATCGATCACATGTTTTGTTTTGAGTAATCTAGATTAGTGTATTGGCCTTGTCGCAATCATAGTGCAAAATATAGATGTGTAATTTAGATTAAATGTTACATTTTGTATACAACACGATCAATACACATCCACACAATATTTAGCAATATCACACAATATGGTAGCAAATCACATAGTATGATAGAAAAGTAACACAAGATTTAGAAATATCAAATGTAATCTAGCAAAATTACACAAAATTTAGTTCTCTCACACAATTACAACAAAAATAAGTCACAATTTAAATAGAGAAAAATAGGGGAAACAAGAGTTTGGTGTATTGTAGGAGAGAAATGATTCATAAGAGCATGAGAATTTATTGTAGGAAAAGTAGAGAGAGAATGAGAGAGGAGTAGGTGTGAGATTTTTTTTATTTGTCATCAATATAAGTATCCACTGTCGCATGGCATGTGCATTGCCAACAATGAGATCGTAGAACCACTTCCACTGGAAACACCTAAACAATTGCTACCACATGACTATATACAAAGCTATGTACATAGAGTCTTGTGAACAAAGAAGCATGTGTGATTTTGTAGCAGAAAAAAATCCAATAGTTGAAAAAGAAAAAAATGATGTTGGAAGTCTATCACATGTGGGCATATGGACTCCTAGTATAGTACATTTTCATTACTCCTTCTCATTTTTCTTTTTCTTTTTCAGTAAAAAATTAGTCTATAGTAGTAAAATGTTAATCCAACTTTTTTTAAGTTAAATTTTCTTGATCAATTTCAAATTTTATATTTGTAATGATTGACACACACACACACACAAATGAATGCAGACACACACACATCTACACACACACACACACAAAAACGCACACGCACACACACACACACACAGACAGATATATATATATATATATATATATATATATATATATATATATATATATATATATATATATATATATATATATATATATATATATATTTGTGTGTGTGTGTGTGTGTGTGTGTGTGTGAGAGAGAGAGAGAGAGAGACTTTGTTAAGAGGTTCCAACACATATAGATAAATTTTTTGCTTGTTTTAATGCATCAAGAGATTAAGAAGAATATGAATTGAGACCAATTCAAACACAAAGAATAAAACTAAGTAAAATAGCAGGGTCAAAAATTATAAGCATTTTCATTCAATTTTTCTAGATGAAGGCTAGTTATTGTCGTTGTAGGTATCTTCACCATTACTAGAGAAATAATTAACAAAAAATTAGGTATCCCGGCATGTGTCATGGATATTATCATTATCATTGCAGATAATGTTGTCACAGAAGTAGTTACTACTGCATGTGTCACAAGTATTATCACCATCATTGTTGATAATGTTTCCACAGTTATATGTATAACTTTAAAAGGAATGAGTATCGATGGTTGTACATCACCACACAAGTATTGTTAGTTATATATTACTTATATATCACTATATTAGTATATCTAATTGTATTATATATGGATATAATAACACAATATTAATATATATTAGTTTAGTGTAGTCGGAATGGTCAGATTGATCCCTCAAACTGAGATCTGACTACTAAAATATAGTTTGAAAAGTTTGAGGAGTAGATCAGTCCAAAAAAATTTGCAAACAAATTTAGTATTTGGTTTGGTCCAGTATGGTTCAAAGGTTTGGTCTAGTTTTCCTCCCTCTTGTGGGGTGTTTATTTGATCTATAGGGCATAGTTTGACACGATGTAGTGAGAGGCAAGTTAAGTTACTTGTTTTATCGATACAGTTGATATTTATTAGGTAAATAATTGGGTGTGGGTAAAGGGAGTGTGTAACATCTAGTATTTTAGGTCTCAAAAAAAGATCTTAGAAAGAATAATTATACAACCAATATCAATTGGGTACCACATACTTTTTTAGTTGTCCATCAGTAGGTACTCTAGAGTGTCAGGCTCTCACTATGGTACATTCATCCTCTCAGTTGTACCATTGTGATGTGGTGTGTTGGGATTTGAGCTTTTATACCATATTTTGTGCTATCATTACTAATCTTAGAACTCCCTGGAGGTTTACTCTCTTCCATTGTCTATGTAGAGACACTTCAACTTTTTTTGTTTCTTCTTAACCATGGCATGAAATTTCTAGAAACACTGAAAGACTTGAGCCTTGTTCTTTAACAAGTAGACCCACACCTTCCTAGATGCATCATCGATGAAAGTGACAAAATACCTATTTCCAGCCAGTGAAGCCACCTCAAACGGACCACAAATATACAAATGAACTAATTATAGAACATCTAACTTCACCTTTGATCTTATCTTGAAAGAAAGTCATTGATACTTTCTTTTCTGACATGAATCACATGAGCTGAGACTAGTGTCCTCACCAAAAAAATCAACCCCTGCTTGGATAGAAGTTGCAAGCCTTTCTCACTCATGTATCCTAGCAGTCTGTGCCATAGATCTTCTTGGTGATCCTCAACTGCATGTATATCACTACCTTTGATCACTTTAAGTTGAGTCTTGTACAATGTCTGACACACTTTTCCATGTACAATAACCAAAGCCCCCTTAGTGATTGTAAAGAAGAGAAATCACTTCTCTACTAAACATTTGAACAATAAAACCTCCAGTCCAAACACACTCAGAAGGTATGATGGAGTGGGTGTAAAATTTTCAAATTTTTATATAATGGTAATCAAAAGACCAAAGTATAGCAGCAGAAAAATAATCATGACTATATTCAATTATAAACAGGGGAACATCTTAAACTTACATCATAAGGATCCATGTAGAGGAAATCTAAACCACCTCAAGATTGTCTCCAAGCTTTAAATTCTCAATATAAGTCCAAGTCAACATGCCTTGTCATCTACATCCTCCACCTAGGGTTGGAAGCATACCCCAACAAGAAGAGAAATAATAGGAGACATCAGCAAAGGTTGGTATGTGCATACTAAAAAGCTAATTTGAGAAATTTATAAAGAATAAGGGACATCAAAATAATAGGTTTACCATGAAAGAGATAAGGACTACCCACAAGGGTATAAAAGAATAAGAATCATCTTCACGTGATAAAATAAGATACTTGCCATAAACAAAACAATAAAGATTGTGCAATAATGGCACAAAAAGAAAGTAGGGCACACACCCCTTAATCAACATTAATAACCTGCATGCATGTGAGATAAGCATAGCCCTAGAACAATATAAACACAAAGGTGGCCAAGCACAAACTTGAACCTGATAGAGAAAGGATTACTATCAATCTCCCAAATATATAAAATTGAGTATGGATTACTGCCACACTCGATTACAGAGGAATGGTATATTGCCACCCTCCAAATAAACAATAGGAGATTACTGCCCCATATACCAAAGTAATTTACACTACTCTAGTGCTACTGAATCACATAGCATGTTTAATGTAGAGGCAAGTAGACAAGTATGGTCAGAATAATACGATATTGCCATAACACAATGGACAACACAAACATATAAACATCCACTTCAAAGTGGGCACATAAAATTATTTAAAACCAACATGCACCAAGGCACAAGATAAGATATCAAGAGAATATCTAAGACCATAACAAGCAAGATAGTTCACATGAACCATGATATCAAGAAAATATGCAATATGTTTAGGCCAAAGTCAAAAGAATGATAAGATAGGTGAATTGCTCAACATTGAATAATAGGAGATACAACATACCTCAACTTTAGAGTCTACTCTGTCCAAAGCCAAGTCTAGGTCCAAGCCTAGGCCTCCAAAGAACCTATGATGCATATGTGTGGAATTAGGGTTAGGTTTCCATTACTTATTCAAAACCCTAAATATCGCCTTTTTATTATTGGTGAATTAGGTTATCAAAACTACACCATATTGTAGGTTATATTTTCCTGAGTTCAAAGCATATTTTATTGTATTTTTATGACTTATAAATTATTAGTTATGAATTATACAATTTATTATCTTATTTAATTAGATCCATTAAAAACACATCTTTAAAACATTATATTTAGCCATAAAAACTTATACCATTAGAAAACCCTTCTTTTTCTGAATCCAACAAGTATTTTTCCATATTTTTCTGATCATCCATTAATTAGTTATCGATTTTTAAACGTCAGCCAATTAGAAAATTACATGTCAGTAGATTGATTGCAAATCAAAGAGAGAGAGGGAAAGTGGGCCATCCCCACATGACTTGGCCCAATCACGGGCAATCAAGTCATGGGTCAAAGCTCGCATGGCCCCGGTCAGATAAATAAACAAACCGTCGAAAAGATGACAACGCCCAAAGTCGAGAAAACGCAAAAAGAAGGCGAGAGAGGGGTATAACTTTCAAATGTCAAGGGGCATTATCCCCAATCTCTCGCACCAGCCATGGCGCAAAGCAGTAAAGCTGCTTACTAGTAGCAAATTGGGCAAAACCAAAACATGCCACTGAACTCAAAGACAAAAGTCGAAAAAGAAAAAGGGAGAGAGGTCGAACTCACCAGAGCCTCCAATTTAGCTGAAAGAGTTAAGAGCAGCGAGAAGCGGCCACCACAACCCAAGGAGAAACATTGATCGGCGGCAGTTGAAAGAGAAACCTATGAATGAATTGATGGGTGGATAAGTTTGTGTGAGGTCTGCCGAAGCCAAGGGTATAGGTATTTATAGGGGGAAGGGTCAGGCTCGAGCAAACCCTATCATGGCTGAGAGCCTTAGAGCCCAAGGTTTGGGTGATTCCCAAACTCTCCACAAAATCACGCGAGTTATGGCTTGTTTTGTGCGGAACAACGAAAGGAAACTACTGGAAAATAAATTGAAAGAAAAGGATTAGAAACGAGGAAGATACGTGGAAACTAAAATCAACTTATTGTTCACAGCCTGGTCGGTCTCCTACTCGAGGTAGGAGATGACCCCGACACCGTCCAAAGTTGATCCAATGGTCATCGTCGCTCAGCGCATAAGCAAAAATCTGGAAATCGTGACATGTGACAAAATCAAATCTGATTAAACCAAAGTTGGGAAGCATTATTTCCTTATTTTCTCTTTCCTCTTTTAAGGGTCATATGCTTATCCAAATTAAACCAAACTTTGCGCACAAGTTAAGTTAAACATGTATATTCTGATGCTTCAATTGGATTTCACTTTTGGCAATTTTAGATGCATTATTTTATATATTCTTTATTTCTCTCTCCGGGTGCATTAATGACACATGGATTAACCAAATTAGGTG
This sequence comes from Alisma plantago-aquatica, assembly GCA_963693085.1. Classification (NCBI taxonomy): domain Eukaryota; kingdom Viridiplantae; phylum Streptophyta; class Magnoliopsida; order Alismatales; family Alismataceae; genus Alisma; species Alisma plantago-aquatica. Next base: position 571,712,166 of record OY856412.1, read on the forward strand.
AAACTTCATACACAAGTCATATTTAATGGGTTGAATACAAATTTTCCATCAATTTTACATTTTGGAGTTGTTTGTATATTTCTTTAATACTTTGAAGGTTCTACACATTTTCTCTCTCCTGATTTCACTTTTTAAGCAAACTTTCTCCAAATTGGATGAAAATTCATCCAAAGGCTATATTTATTGTGTAGATTACGAATCTAAGATTATTTTCCTCTTTTGGAGTCATTTATTATTTTATTTGATATTTTGGGGAAAACACACATCTTCTTTTCCAATTTAAATTAAATGAGTTATTACTATGTGAATAAAGTGAAACTTGACTCCCAAGGTAATTGGGACCCAAGGAACATTATTTTAAACTTATATTTTACTTTTGGGATTTAATTTTATGAGATATGGCATATGGCCCATTAATGGCCCATTAGAGGTCCATTAACTTCATTAATCATCCAATTAAGTTATTTATCATCTTATTACAATCTAAATGAATTATGTGACATATTAGATTACATTATTCATGCATTAGATTATTAGGATCATTCTAACATCAACCTCATTTGGTCAATCCCAAAAGGTCAAACTACCAGGGTAGGGTCCAAGATCTAATATGTTACAGTGATCTTGCATTTGCCACCACTAGAATCTAGATGACAACCTTCTCTATCAAAGAAAGAACCATATATCAAACTGAGCCACAAATCTGGAAAGTGACAAACATCCTTGAGTGTGAGTGTACAAACAATACTTGTCTGAATACAAATGTCTCCAATTTTGGTAATTCTAGAGAAGATGGAATATCCTATATTCACAATCCTGAAGTCTCTCTTCCTGTATAAAGTGATGAACTTCTTACTAGGTAAAGCATGATAAGAAGATGTAGTATCCACCACCCACTCAGAATCATCATCCTCGACATAAAACACTGCACCTAGACTGTCAAGGCCACATCGCCATCATCATCCCTGTCTTCTAACATTACTGTAGCAGTATTCTTGTTGTCATCCTTCTTGTCTTTGGCTTCCCATATTTCTTTTCCCAAACCTTGTATTCTTTTTAAAATGACTTGGCTTGTCACACTGGAAGCACCCTGTACTCTTTGACTTGGATCTATCATGGGACTTCCCAAGATTTTGGGACCTCACCGCGACTCTGAGATCTGCCACAGTCTTTTGCTCCATCCGTGCCCCTACTCTCCTGAAGTGAACTCTAACCCGTCGTCGCGTGAGGCTCATCCTCGATTCTCTTCATTCAGTAGATGTTCTTCACTTGGTCAAGTGTCAACTTGCCTTTCTGTGCATAATTGATGATCGTCACAATGAGCATCTCTCAACTATCATGTAATGATCCTAGAAGAAGTAGAACATGGAGTTCATCAAGAACTGTCTTCATAGACCCTTGTTGATTTACAAGGCTTTGAAATTCATCTATGTGCTTGCCAATGTTTGTACCACCCCATTACTTCAAGTTCACCAACTTCCTAATCAAGAAATTTTTATTTGTGGCAGTCTTCGAATCATATAATTTCTTGAACTTTTCTCAAAGATCATTGGCATCGGTCTCCTCTGAGATGTAATGGAACATATAAATATTGAACCACTTTCGCCATATACCAACTATCTTCCGATTTAGTTTCTTTCGATCTGCATCAGAAGTATTCTTTGCCTTTTTTCCCTCTATCGGATTATACAAATTCTTACAATAAAGAATATCCTTCATCTTCGGTTTTCAAATCTGTTAATTTGTACTTGTCAATTTTACTAGTGTTGCATCATCATCTTTCCGCACCTAGATCTGGATCTACCCAACCTGAGGCTCTGATATCACTTGATAGGTTTGTTTGATGGGAAATATGTACATGTATGTTATGCATTTACAATACAATGAAAAAATATATGTAGAAGTGTTACCGACGAGTGTGTAAATCTAAGATACTAAGCACAAGCAGACAAAGAGACAAAGACCATATTTTTATATGGAAAACTCTCACAATGTGTGAGGGAAAAATCACGGGGTCAACTACGGGCAAATCCACTATAAGAAGCAAATTTATAATTTTTACCTCTCAAGTTTTGACCCAAACCTCATATTATATATTAAGAAGGAGAAATAAGAAAATACCACACTATAGGGAGAGATCTCTAGAATTCTACCGCCCCAGAACCTCCCCGGAAGATGTCCTCTTCCACAAAGTACACACTAGCAGATGACCTGAAGAAAAGACCCAGATGCCTTAGCAGTCCAGCCCCGCTTCTTTTCTTCTTTCTTTTCTTTTTTTTCCTTCTTCCTTCTTAGCCTTCTTCCCGTCTCCGCAGCGGTAAAAGTAGTGTCTTTTTTATTTGATGGCTGCCCATTTTTTTTTTCTTTGACTTTGGCTGCTCTGTTATGTCAATTGGCCGTGGCACACTTCCATTCACGAGTCTGTTAGGATTTATAATCCTAACAAGTAGGCCCTAATGGGCTGTCTTGCTTGGGCTGGAAATAAATCAGGCCCCGACAGATGAAAGGTATAACATATCTTTCTTTTTTCTTGTTTTGTTATTTATGTGAGGACGAAATCTCCAATTTTGTTACAAAGTCATAAAAGAAAGTTTTTAGTTGCTATAAGCATTTTTCTAGATGTTCTAATTGGATATTAAATCTCTAATCTGAATCAAATTTACTAGTTGACCAATAGACAAGTGAGCGAAGGTGTTTGTTATTACTCTTTGACGGATACAGAGATATAATACACTCATCATATTTCTCGAGGTTTGCTATGCAGATCCGTTTTAAAACTCAAACGGAACCCCAAGTAATCTCCACGACATGTTACAAGGTATAACAAATAAAATTTATATCTTGTAACATATGGTGCAGATTACTTAGGGGTCGTTTGGGTCCTGCATTTCACGGGGGGATTGTAATTAAACATAGTATTTTAAATACCAGCGATTATCACGACGCTGTGTGGATATTCGATGATGTAATTCGTGATTACATGTATTTGTAGACTTGTATTTTCACACGATTAAATGCAGCCGCATCCACCGCCCTCTCTCCTCGCAAAAACTCTCCTACTCCCACTGTTTCTTCCTATTCTGTCGCCTCCAATCATTGTCATCCTCCATCTCCCTTTCCTCTCTCCTTGCACAAACTCCTCCTACCCCGCCGATTATTCCTACTTTGCCGCCTCCCATCATCGTCTACCTCCGTCCCTCCCTCCTCTCTCCTTGTACCAGCTCCTCCTTCCCTTGTTGTTTCTTCCTGGTGTGCTGCCTCGGATCATTGTGTACCTCCGTCCTCTCTCCTCCTTCCATTGTTGGTCGCACCTCCTCCTGACCTCCTCGATCCTCCCCATAGGCATAGCAACCCGATCAAGCTTTTTCATAACCACCGTCCTAGAATAGCTTTCACTCATTAGCCACGTACGGCTTGGCGAACGAAACAACCTGTGGGGCCGAAAGCAGCCAGTCTTCAGCGTGTGAAACAAGCAGATTCAGCCCAAACAAAAGATTCCCGAATTGCAGTATTCCGCATCGTTGCACTCTAGACTCCTAACACTTACGAACACAACTGCACTCTTGAGTTCTTCATCCAAACGGTACCTTAGAGTTTTGTTTTGGGTTTTAAAATGGTGTCCACTTAGCATTTGTCTTTCTCGAATGTTCCGTGTCGCCGGGTGTCAGACTTTCAGGTGACCCAAAGGGCACGGCAGACTCAATTTGAAGGAGGAGGTCGGACTGGCGGATCTGTCCGTGGTTCAACGTATGCATGCAAGAGTCTGTCGTGGAAAGGGCTAAGGAAGGCTATTCATCAGTTCTTTGTTTTCTTGATTTAATATACTCCGTTCCACCGGTCAAATCTACATCAGCACGTGGACATACCGTTGAAATAAGCAGTAGCATTAATGGCGACTATGTATATGCTTGCTTCATAGGGGTGAGCCAGGGTTGATGAGGATGTTCTTTTTGTTTTTTCCTCTTTACTTTGAAATTGAATTTATGTTAGCCTGGTAACCCAACTGGTGGCTACGAATGAAAAGTACATTTTCCAAAGAAATTATTGGGACTTCGGCGAGATCTGACAAAGCATGCAACGACTTCTAGCTACTGCAATTAAATTGAGGACATGGGCTCTAACCGGAAAAAAGTTTATTTCCTTGCTTGTGGAAGGATTGGGCCGTGAATTTCTATAGCGGGATTCGCTTCTTCGTTCATACTCATGTTTCGCTTTCAATTTAGTTGTCATGCACGTCCTCCATGCTTAGTAGAATACGGCGACGCCCAAGTGTCAAAGGCAAAAATAGATTGTACTTGAAAAAAGTCAAATTATTTAAGTACTCTATCTGGGAGGTGTCACTTTACTATTGTGTAGCACACTAGAGGCACTCAGACCAACCAAATATTAAGACCCTCTCAACACAATGCTGAAAGTCTCTCTAGAATATCCTCAATGTAAGGAGTTAATTGTATCTGTTATTCAAAAAAATACAACATGTATCATATAAAGAGGAGTAAACTACATAAAAAAACATGTATCATACAACATGTTAGTAGAAGTAAATTATACCTGAGATGGAAAAATCTGGTCAAATATAGAATCATAAAACTGGATGGATCCTCTCATTGTATCACTCCTTTGAAGAAAAGTAGGTCACCTATTAAATAAATTGGCAAACTAAATTTAGATAAACATTACAAAATATTCAGACAGATGTATAAAGAAGTTGTGTAAATTTTTACCTATAACCCAAGGGAACATATTTTGTCCACTCCCCCAGTTCATAACAAGTGAACATGGGCATTCAATTCCTAACCTCGCCCAACACCACATCTGCAGTAGACATACACAACCAGACAAGTAGCAAGTTTTCTAGGAACATGTGGTAGCCTTGTACAACTCCCTATACAAGTATGCTAGAGTTACAGCACCCGAAGATAGAGTGTTACAACTTACAAAGTCAGCCACAAGTGGGAGGTACCGTACATGAACTATGTCCCTGATACTGTTTGGAATAAGGTAACTACCTAAAAAGTATAGGAGATATGCTCTAGTATACATTATCTTCATTTGTCTTTGTTGTTCTTCATCTCCTAAGGTGAAATTCATCTCACTAAAGGTCTCATGCAACCACCCAAGATGAATATGCTCCTTAGACATCTCATCTGGTGTAGCTCATAAGAAACCTGGGTTTTAAAAAGCGCGAAGCGTGCAGAATGCCCTCCTTGAAGCGGGAAGTGGGAAGCGGGTTTTGAAGCGGACAAAAGCGGGTGCTTTTTGAAAAAGCGGTTCACATTGTTTCAAATTAATTTGTAAAATTTTGTAGAAAGTGGTTCACATTACTTTCTACTATGGAGCGGTTCACATTACTTTCTACTATGGACGACAGGGTACTGTAGCCGTACAAAATTAGCCTGTTTTCATATGGAACAACATATGTACACTATTAGGCTACTAGCCGTTTTCATGTGGCTAAGCAGCCGTACACAAGTATCAGTAGGAATCCTATTGTAGGATTGATCATGATTGATCATAAGATTCATAACATGGTACTTATTAGAACAACAGAAAGTAAGGTATCCTCCTGATCAAACCATGGTACTTCTATTATAATTATAAATTTATAATTTATAGCTGAACAGAGTACATATTAGATTACATACATGATTGCAAATTTTCAATATTAGATGTAGTCAGACTTCAGTAGGTGTACGTTCACAATCATCATGAGTCAAGGTAAAAAATTTATAGTAAAAGACATTCTTGCGCCAACATTGACAGTATGTTTTTTATCTAATTAGCATTGGATAAGTTAGCATTAGCAAGGAAGAGAAAAGAACAAATCAACAAATTCGGAGGTCAGATTGCATTGCAATTTGATAGCCTATAATAGTTAGTAATTGTCAACTGTCGTGTACATCTGGATCAATTTAGCAATGTCATGACATCAGCATTAGAAAGGAACTGTTGAGGGAACCGGAGCAAGGAAGAGGGACGATAAACTATAAATTCAGTTCGGAACTTGGGGTTGATCTCCATAAAATAGAAAAAAAAAAGATAAAAGAATCGGGAAGGAGCCAAGGAGGTGGAGAACGATACTTGAAGAACAGGGTAAGAAGACTTACTTGCTGTTGTTCAGTTGGAACTTGGAGACTTGGAATTTATGTTGATGGCTCTCCTTGGCAGGTATCTCCTTGACAAGTCTCCACTTGGCGCCTGATGGAACTCCTCCAAGGGTCCAACCTTAGCACCTGATGGAAGCTTCAACCTTGGCGCAGGCGCCACTCCGTCGTTGGCTGTGGGTTGCTGCTACTAGCCGCGTCAACCGTCTTTGCTTTGCGCCACTCTACTTTGCGCGAGCATGGAGATAAACTCTGTGGCGGTCGACCTTTAATAATACAATAGAAGGGAGTCCATTCGTCATCGGGAAGGTCCCCTAGGGCAGCGTCACGTTTTTGGAAAAAAATAGAGCAGCGGCTCATCAATACTCACGCACGGGCCAAACACAGTAAAATGACTTAAGGCGCCCTCTCCAGCCACTAAAGCATCTTCTGGATAGGTGGCCCAAAGCCCGCTAAAGCGGCCCATAGCGGCCGCTACAGTAAAAAACACAAAATTGCCACAAAAGAAAGAAACGTAGCGGACAGCTGGGTCTAACGCTTAAGCGGATGCTTAAGCGGCCGCACCACCCACTTTTTAAACCATAGCAAGAAACTCTCACAAAAGGTGAGGTCATGAAGAAAATTGCCCCTCATTTGTTCCTAAAGGATATGCAACTATAACCGGTGGGCCATCAATCCTAAGACCTAAAAGAACTGCAACATCTTGTAGCATGACATTCATCTCAAAATAGGAAAACCTAAAAATGTTGCTAGATTTGTCCCACTGGTTAACTATGGTAGTGATTAAATTGGGATCAAGGTGGATATGTTGTAGCTTATGAACAAGCTCAAACCCAACCAAAGAAATATTTTACAAAACACCCGCGTTAGTAATAGGCCAAAGTGACAACATGAAGTGGTGTTGGGAGAGTCGGAATGATACTTCTCTAGGATCCATATCTATGAAAAATGTAAATATTACATTAAATGAAAAGTGAAAGCATTAGATTAAATGAAAAGTGCAAGCATTAGGTTAAATGAAAAGTGCAAGCATTAGATTAAAAGAAAAGTACAAGCATTAGATTATATGAAAAGTGAAAATATTAAATGACTTGAAAAAATTGAAATGCAAAGATTACATGACTTGAAGAAACTAAAATAAGAACATTACATGACTTGAACAAATAGATATGCAAACGTTACATGACTTGAACAAACTGAAATAAGAATATTACATGAATTCACATTACATTAGGACAAGTGTGTCTATTATGGCCCCTTCTACCACACTTATGACAATGATATGTATATTGATTTGGATCAACATCCATAGTTGAAGGCCTTCTTTTTTTCTTTGGTCTTCCAGCGTGCCTTCATTTCCTAGGGGGTAATAAGGGATAAATACCTCTGATTTTATCAAATGGATGTCAATACCTCTTGTTGGAAATACCATAAAATTCAGTTTTGTATGCGTTCAAATAAGAATCATTTGTCAAAATATGGGCTTACAAGTCCGTCACAATCGTAATTGACAGTTTCCACAGCTACCCAAACATGACAACATGGAAAATGCCATTGTTGTGGAAAACCACAACTACATTCACTGGCACCATTCGGACGTACTTTGACTTGAAATTTATATTTGTCCATGTCATCAACAAGCCATCTATCATTGTTCACGCGGCGTGATACTCTTATTTTTTTGCATCCTATTGTACATTAAAAAGCTTGTTATGAAGCCTCAGGGGCCATTTTTGTCCCATAATCTGACGATCATATGCTTCATTACGCCTCTCCAACCACATTGTAATAGAGTGATAATATGTGCCAACAATTAGTGCTTGTATTGGTAAACCCCTCACACCTTTTAAGACTCCATTTAACCCTTGAACATGATTGCTAGATAATGAGACATACATGTGACCTCTATCATATGTGAGAGACTACTGTATTGGATTTTGGGGTATCAAATACTCCTTAGCAGTTGGTTCTATGGTTTCAGGCATTAGACGATCAAATTAAAGTTTATCAGTTGAGAATCCCACCTTCTACAAAAGTTCCTTTAACTCCTGTGACTTGAACTTTTTATAAAAGTTATCACGAAGATGTCGAAGACAATAACGATGTTGAGCCCAGTCAAATTTTGACTTAAGTGTTGGAAAAATGTCACTCATTTGGTCAGAAATAATATACAGATCTATACGGCGTGGAATGATTGGAATACAAGTTTGTAGAGAACCAAAGAACCACTCCCACGAGTCCTTGTTTTCTGCCTCAACAATAGCAAAAGTGAGTGGAAATAGACCGTTATCAACATCTATGCCACATGCAATGAGAAGTGTGCCATAATATTTTCCAGTTAAAAATGTGCCATCAACAGTAAGAATAGGCCTACAATAGACCCAACCCCTCACAGCTGGGTCAAATGCCCAAAACACCCGCTTGGATCTATGAGTGCCTTGAGTTTGAAGGGTATAATCATCCATAAGGAGGGAATATATAGTTCTTGGAATATATTGTGATATAGATATCAGGAACGACAACAAATTATGATATGATGATTCTCAATCTCCAAATATTTTACAGACAACCTTCATCCTCGCTCGAAATGCCTTCTTGTGTGATATTTGAAGGTTTAATTCAGCATTCACCTTGTCATAAATTGCTCGTGTGGACATATCTAATCGTGACACTAGGATTGGCATTATCATACGAGCAATATAAGATGACGTGCATTGGTGATGGTCCTGATTCAGAATAGTTAGTTGACAATTGTGGCTCCCACTATAATGTTTATCTTCCACAAGCCACCCGCTCTTTTAGACTGGCAAGCGGCCAAACTCCAAGGACATCATTGGTAATGGATACAAACAAATTTGATAAATTGATTATTTGAGTGTTGTGTACGATATTCGACAATGTTTTGTACCGACCATTTTTTAATCGTCTCAATCATAACAACTTTGGATGCAAATAAAGCGCCCTCAAAAATTTCAGTGCTGGAAGGGTTGTAATTGAGATGAACTTCCTGACAAAAATCTTCCACCCATTCATCATCTTGAAAAGCTTCATAGTTAGTATCAATGTGATTGTGTCGGGGCCATTCTCTATCAAATATGGATGGTTTGGAACTCAATGTTGTTATTGAGTCGGGGAATGGATGTTGATACCCATCATTAGTTTCAGTCAATGAGTCATGATCCTGATCACTATTATCATCACCTTCTTGATCACTATTATCATCACCTTCTTGTTTAAAATGTTTCTCTCCCTCCTCAACCTCAAGACCAATATTCTCAATAGTAGGATTTTGAGAAAATTCAGGTGGTTGATTCCATTCATCAGTTACATTACTATTCATTTGGTGAAATTAATTCAATAGACTCATGTAACTAGAATGTTTATGGAAAGATGCTTTTTTAAGAAACACATAGGCTTCAGCTGAAAGTGAGAACAAAGTTATATATGCATCATCTTCGTCAACTTGTATGAGCATATGATCTTCTCTAGGAAAAAGATAGGATATATTGATAGACAAGTGGTTGGGATTGATGTCAAGTGTTGTATGGATATATGATTTTAGTTCAGATAGGGTGTTGATAAGTGAAATATTTATGGGTCTAACAGATTGACTAGAATAAGACCCATCATAGAGAAATTGACCATCATATTGAAGCTTGGCAATTTGTGAATGTGAACTAGATGCCATGTTCCTATCATTATAAAACAAATAAACTTAATTGGAACAATAATTTGGATTTTAGAACAGTAAATTAACTTAATTGGAACAATAATGTCTTTTTTAGAACAATAATTAATATTTTAGAACACTAACGTCATTTTTACAAGAGTAATTAAGATTGTAGAACAATAATTTGAAATTAAATGCTAAGAATAAAATTATGTAGAACTAAATAGTAAGAATGTCATTTTCGTTGATAACATTTACTTCAAATATCATTTTCTATAACATTATTTTAATAATTTGGAATTAAATAGTAGCAATACAATTATTTTATTTTTAATATTGCATAGTAGTTTTAGGTTCAAAATTTGAATATAAGAATATAATAGAGAAAATACCTCAAGGGGTGAGATCTCCCTTGTGAATCAGAATACCATACCAGAGAAAGAAGAGAAGTAGAATTCCGGCCTGAGAGAGAAAGAAGATGAGAAGAATAGCACCAGAAATAAGCTCCAAGCTCCTCCCGAAATCAGCTACAAGTAGAATCCCAACCAAAGAACTCCATAGCAATGGGGAGTAGAGAAGAAGTGAAGAAATGGAGGAAATGTGTGTGTTTGGGGGGGGGTTGATTTTACCTCCTATATATAGGAGAGAAATGTGTACCCATTTGGGACGTATTGTCCCCACGTGGCACCCATTACGGCTAGCCGTTGGGGGCAATGGCCGGCTGCTGTGTGGCAACAATATATCTCCAAGGGAGACGTATTGTCCCGCTAGCCTTTGGGGCGTCTCGGTGCCCGACGCATTGGTCTCACATTAGGGTAATACATCCCAGCTTAAGACACATTGCTCTATAGTGAGACCAATGTGCTCGGCCCGAAGACGCATTGCTCTCTTACAGAGGAATACGTCCCACTTCCGGATGTATTGGCCCCGTCGTAGGGCAATGCATCTTAAATCAAGACGTATTTCTCTTTCGTGAGGCAATGCATCACCCGCCAGGACATATTTCCCTCGTACAGAGTAATATGTCTCCAATGGGGACGTATTGCCCTGCCAATGTGCTATTTTGGGAATTAAGATGAAGAACATGCCATTTTTATTTTTGGCCTAAAATTGATTTTCAATCAATCATACACCCAGGAGAGGAGCTATGAATCACACTTTGGGAGGAGGCGGGTGGTGCAATTAGTAAGAGAAAAAATATTTCAAACAACTATGTAAAATTAGATTTTAAAAAACATAATAGACTGATTGCACTAGATAATTTGAGTTGTACTTTGTGAGTGTTCAAAGTGTAGAACTCATCAATTATGTCATCAGTTGTGATCTTTCCATCTAGTTCCTCTTTAATATATAAAATCATACAATCTGCGAAGAAGTTATCCTCCATCTTATTGTGCAATCTTGTCTTCACAAGCTTCATAGCTGAAAATTTCCTTTATGTAGTAGCAGTTAAAATGGATGTGTCAACACAACTTGAGTCATATTGAAAATTTGTTTGCAGTTTACGCATTCTACTTTGAACTAAAGCTTGGCACATATCTGAAATTGTTAAGCTTTTACATATTGGGCTTATAGATCACCCCAATCTGTAATGTTTCAATTCAATCACCAATGAGTCCTTATCTTCCTCACGGAAATTTTATAGACAATATTTGTTTGCAAGTGTGTATATATCATTACCATTAAGGGCATGTTTGGTTTGTTGGATTCTCAAGAATCCTACATTTAAGTCATCATGTATTTGTAAAATGTTGCATTTTCAAAATCCCATAAAGACAAATATTATGTTTAGTTTGTTGGATTTGTAAAATACATGATCTATTTTTTTCTTGATCCACCGGCCAGCTATAGTTGTATTTTGGCATCCTAGAGAATTTTGATGGAAACCAACATGTGGGATTCCCTTTATGTTTGAAAATCTTGGGGAATACCTATATTTTCCAAATCAAGCAAATCAAACATAAACTTTCTACATATAGATTCTAACATACAATTTAATACAAACAAATTTGGGAAACCAAACGTGCCCTAAAATATTTTTAGTTGTCTCTTAGGTTAATGATGACAGAAGACGAAGAAGCTCTATTGCATGTTCATTGAATCTATGATTCAACTCAAATAGTTGAGAATCCATCACACCAGTAAGCATTTCGTCTCAAAAGTGATGATCCATCGTAATTTCATCAGACTGGTGTCAAACACATGCACAACTAAGGTAACGAGAATCAAAGTCAGGAATTTGCACCTTATGTTCAATGCAAAAGGTGTTGACAAAGTCCATCAAGTTCACCCAACCATCTTCCCGCCATTGTCTAAGAAAGAACTCAGTACTTGTGACAAAACTCATGTTATATATGATATCATATTCTTGACACTGCAAAGCTTGATTATGAGCATCACTTATCCCTAAGACTTCTCTCATTAACAATACTATAAAGATGAATTCAAATGATATCATGGTGGTATATGCCACATCTACATCTTCATGTTCAGACTATTGGATCTATAATGGGCTCTAGAGGGGTGTTAATAAAGATAAAACTACTTAAACAAAATTTATTAGACCTTCAAGTTATATCCCAAGGTATATTGCATATATGAAATTTGAGTACAGCTTACATGCATAGTAAGGGACTGAGAGATTGAACAATACAAAATAACACAAGTTAGTTATAGTGCTTCCAACCTCCAAATTAGGAGATGTACATCCACTACCTATAGAGGTCATCCTCTAGCATTATCAACTAATAAGACCACCCTTTCAAAGTCAAGGATGTCTAGCCTTCTCTTTAAGGACAATGGAGCCAACAACCTTACAAAGGAATTAACCTATCTATGAACAAGAGTCTTCTACCTTGCCAAGGACTTACCTACTCTTGCAATGAGTCTTTGACCTTCTCCAAGGATGTACCCACTCTTGCAACATGTAACACACCAAAATTTTTAATAAAATAAAATTAGGGGCGTAATCAATATTTCTCATATAATTAATTTGAATGTTGGACTTCAATTGAATATTATAGTGTTTAGTAGACCTGGAGTCAGAATATATAATTAGACCATATTATAATGTTATTTTGAATATTAGAGGAGGAATAGATACAAAATAGGTCTTTTGTGCACTTTGACCATTTTGGATTCTTAATTATCTTCAAACATATATTTTGGGGAATTTTCCAGATGATTACATCATATATGATGAGATAATGATTACAATTTTAATGACATTAGAGTTGATATGTGATCCCCTTTGGATGCTTTACGTAGTTGGATAATTTTGATCCTTCTTGCCACATTAAGTGTATCTTGAGAGTTTTTTTCTGGCTTTAGGAAATTCGAATGATGTAAATTAGTGAACCAATTCTATGAAAATGTTGGGTGTCAATTGAATTATTGATGTGCCCTATGGAAATTAGTGAGACTAATAGAATAAGAACGATGGTCTCGTTGGCATAAACTCGCATGTTTATTAGTGGACCATTAATCATTTTGGCTATGGTTAATAAAAAGATAAAGCTAACAGCACGACTCCTTTTTCCGCAAAGGATAACATGGAAGTCGATCTTGCTCTCTCCAATCCCAGAGCAAGCTACAAAAGACATATTCCTTCTTTTAATAAAGTTCTTTGACCTAATAATTCGTTGTGAAACATCACGTTGCTAGAGGACCAAGAATAGGAACCTTAAATTAATACTCCATGTCCTAGTAGGATTGTGGTGTCAGGCAAAGGATTTGAAAGATACCGATGCCGGTATGATTATAAAAAGAACGAGTTCATACTGCGTTCTCCTTGATTATCTCTCTTCTCACAATTTTTCTCAACTTTTTATTTATATTTACACTATTTTATTTTTCTCTTTAATGATAAAATTAGTTGTTGCAAACTTCTCAACTTTTTCGTCACAAACATGCGTTTCAGTGTCAATAAACAATACATTTTCAATTTTTTTACAAAAAAAATTATGAGAATTACCATAAAGCTTTTACAAACGTGTGTGTTAACCAGTATATCTATACTACTATAAAAAGAGCGAGTTTGATGTTGCGTTCTCCTTGATTCACTCTCTTCTCTCCTTTTTTCAAGAAATATTGCTCCTACAAATATTTATTCTCACACTCTCCTATTAACTTTTATTATCTTTAATTCTGTATTTCTCTCTCCATCTCACAAAAATAGTTTCTTGATTCTCTCGTTTCAAACAACCAACACAAATATCTTTTACAGTATGGACCCTTTTACGGATGAGTTTCTCTCCTTATATTTTCAACAAATTTTATATGTCAAAGTGCATGTTTACGTGTGCGTTCACTAGTATATATATAAGAGAGAACATGACTGGTTTGGTTTGGCATATTGTCTGAGGTGAAGCGCCCAGAGACCACCTGTGTGAGGATTGTCGAGGGTGAAAACATGGCCACACACACATCACAATTATCAGCGGCAGTCCTTAGGCGGCGATCCTTGCAGATTGAGAATCTCTGTGCAAGTAATAGGGCCGCACATGAGAAAGCAGACAGGCTAAAGAGGATTCAGAAGACACATACCTTCTAGAGTCAAACACGGAGGTACACCATGTGATGATGGTTACTGAGGGTGTCAAGGTTTTTCCAGGAAGAAGGGATCAACATGGATGGGTCTCCGATGAGGAGTCATCCCTCCTTGAGGTTTGGTTGCAGGATTGGCAGCATCAAGTGCAGCAGTTCTTGCCCAGCTGCGAGGATCCGATTGAACTGCTAGACCTGGACTTCGGGATTCCATCAATGGGACCATGATGCTGACGAAGGGAGGTTTGAATATGGAGGATAGAACATCTACAACCTGTTCTAGAGCGGCGCCCTCACAGCACAGAACCTTCACGGGGTTCTACAACGCGAGCAGGCAGGCGGCTATAGGAGTCGGTAAAGCAGGGAACGGGAGCGATGGGGGAGAGAGGGAAAGAGTAGGGTATGGAGGAGGAACCGGCGGGGGGCTTGCTTGGCCGGGGCAGGACCTGGAACCGACGCCCTGCCTGCTGACCAGACAGCGCGCTTGCGTGCGCACGGCTTGACGTCGTCGCGAGCATCACGGAAGGGAGAAGAAACGCCGGACGGTTGATCGGTTTGTGGACTGTGGATGCCCAGTTCAAGTGCTGAACAAGTGGCTTAATCAATAGCCAATCTCAATTAACACAGGACTGAACCGCGAGAGTTTGGGCTGTGGATCAGGCAGTGTGGCCCAATAAGTATCGGCCACATCTTTCACTTAAGAGGTAATCTTCTTGTTAATAACAAATATCGTGATATTTGCTAGGATAATCGAAAAATAGGCAAATTATATACCAAATTAATCAAAAAATGTGTAGAATCCAAATATGACACTTTCAATGCTTAATTATACTTCTAGTTCCAAAAGTTATGTTAATATGTGACTATGTATTGATTAAAGTCTTAAAACCTATATTTGAACATTTAGATAATTGAAAGCATTAAAAGTATTTATTTCAGATTGTTGAACAAGATGATACATCAAGATAATCATGAATATGAAGAAGTAGGGTTAAAGATCCTAACTTGCTTTGTTGTTAATGAAAGTAATCAGATCAAAGTGATCATCAAAAAGGATATTTTGGTTATAGTAATTAGGATTTCAAGTGATAATTGGAATACAAATTGATATATTTAATTTTATGAAAAGGACACTTAGGTTTTCAAACCCCGAGGACATGATTAGGATTTACTGAACCTAGGAAGAAAGATCGGATCTCCTCTAAGTGTAAGGTAAGTGGTCCATGCTAATTGAACATAAGTAATGCTTACTTTTATGAATGTATGTATGCAATGAATGTTGTGAATGTGTTATCTATTTCAATTCTTTAAAGTCAATGAATTTATGATGAATTGAATGCAATGTTCTACTATCCATATTATGGTATCATTTTCATGCACAATTAAAGTCAATATTATAATTTAAGAGAAATTTAAGAGAAAGTTAAAGAGTTTTATGAGAAAGATAATGTTAAAAGATAACTTATATAAGATCATCATCAAGTAGCTCCTTGGAGCAAAACTAAGAGGCACTTTGGTGCATAAGAGAAGAGGCACTCCGGTGCAACCCAAGAGGCACTTTGGTGCAATCCAAGAGGCACTTAGGTTCATAAGAGAATGGGCACTTTGGTGCAAAACCCGAGGATTCTTATATAAGTCAAGATAAAAGAAGTAATTTAAAAATAAATAGTGTCCCTTTTTCAATGTTAATGTACAAAGTCTATTTTCAGTTTACATGCTTTCTTTAAATTATAATATGTTCAATTCCACTTACCATTGGTTTTATGCATGGCTGGGGGCGCGATGCCCGCAGGTAAGGGGCAATCTTAGGAGGAATAAACTTTTGACATGCAAGGAATAGCTTAAGAAATCTTCAAGAATAAAAGACCTAGTGGGGTGCCTTTTACCAAGACGATCCAAAGTTTTGGATATCTTTTACATGATGTATAATCTTGTTATGAAAGTAGATTAGATGAATTTGATGTAGTTTTTCTTTTTTCCAAAACTATGTATGAATATATTTTCCCACTAATGCATGGTGTTTCATTTATTTTGTTGCTATTGTATATCATGTTTTGTAATATTCCTCCAAGCCAAGTGACCCATGTTATGGACAACATAGGGTTTGCTTCTATTGTCATGTATGTATTTGGAGGGGCGTTACACAATAAGTCTTCTTCCTTCAAGGATTTACCCACTCTTGACTTGCATCTTCCGCCTTTGATTTCACCTTCACTAATGAGAAACTTTTGTGAAGGAAAGCCTTCCCTTATTCTTTTTCACCTCTCTTAGATAATAGAGAGAATTTGCATCTTCATGGTAGAGTGAGAGATTGGGAGGTGGAGTAAGTGAGAGCCTCAAAAGATATATATATAGGACTAGCTCTCTTACAAATCTCCTACTCACTCTAATAGATGTAGCAAGTGATTAAGCTATGAGAGTGGATGGAGACTCTTTGGAGGAAAATCTCTTTCAACTATAGTATAGGGGCCTACATAGTGCTTGGTTATGAAGAGATAAAGCCCAAGGGGTCCTATTTATAGTTTAGGTTGCCTACTACCTAGTAGAGACACTTAGGATCCAATTCTAGCCGTTTTGGATGTTTCAACGGATATATTTTTGAGTTTTGCAACACTCTAATAGCTAGAAATACTTTTCAACAATTTTTCATATAGTTTTGTCAGTTGTGTTATCTCTAAGGAAGCTCAACCAATGGAATCATACAACAAGTCAAAGTGTACGGTGTCGGTCGAGTTGCCACCAGGACAAACTCTACCGATGCTAGGTATTTCTGAGAGTCAGGTCAAGTTGTCTGCTGAGTTTCCACCAGGTCAAACTCAGTCTTTAATCTAGTCTGTAATGGCTTCTGACAATGCCCAAAAAGTGTTCATAATTCATCCTAATTGACTCTATCACACATATGAGCTTAATTACAAGTCATACAATTATTACAAGTGATTTACATCAAAGATCTAAGGATAAAACTCTCTATTCTTCAATCTTGATATTTGTGCATGTATGACTTGATTTCGCCAAGCTAGGACGTGTAAGTTTAGAAATTTGGAGTGTGCTTGTCTAATCTTAAATCACTCAACTCGAAGCATTAGATAAAAATAAGTGGAATTGTTTCATCATCATCAAAATAAGGGTTTAGTCAATTTAGACCTTGAGTCCAAATTCTCCCCCTTTTGATGATAAATCATTCCATAAATGTATTGAAAGCTTTTTTAATAAGATCATAACTTTTGAGAAACCTAGATGTTTTAATAGAATTGAGTTCATATGTTTCCCTTCAATTCATAATAATGGAGTTCATATACTCCCCCTCGATTGATGTTATTTTTCCCACATAGTTACATTCATAACATTTATAGAAATTTTGTATTCTACTCATATATGTTCTACATATATGTGTTTTCCATTGTACATAAGGCATTTCTTCTCCTCCTTTGTCATTTCAAAAAGTAAGGGGGTTAAAGAGATAAAGCACAACTTGTCAAAAAGGGGAGAGTATAAGAGCAAAACAAATGGCTTGTCCAAGCAGTGTATGTGAAGATAATCAATACATGAATTTAAACAATCATAGATGTATTCTAGCAATAAGCAAGGCATGTTATGCAAGCAAGTAACTCAATACAGTAGATAATCAAATCAAGGAAAAAACTTGAGTATGTATGAAACAATATAAAAGCATAGCATAATTGTTTGATACCAATTCAAGATCAAAGATATTAATGAAAAAGAGTAGAACTACAAGTAGATGGACTATTAGTAAATGATATCACAAGTTAGGACTACTGGTAGGATCTAGGTCATAGCAAAGGATTCATAAATTAAAGAACAACCTATGAGTAGATGTAGAGAAATATCCATACAAAGAAATATATAATTTAAGAAGAAACATGAATGGATATTACTCACTAGCAAATAAGCATCATTACCAAAAGATGGTTTTCTCTAAGAAACCCAAGGTTGTATCTATAGCTATATAGATGTAGCAAGTTAAAGCACAATGGAAGCAAGTTGAAATCACAACCAAGAAATCCAAAAAAAATCATCATCAAAACATACATAACAACTTAAGACAAGAAATCGCAACATATAGAGACACCAAGTTAGAGCAATTAGAAAGATAGAGTTGTATGCAAGATAGGTAATTTTTAGCATGGCAATATGCATATCATATAAAGGTACTAAGGGGAGAGCCATATAATAAGGCTATTGGCTGAGAAAATCTAGTTGAGAGGAAAATTTTCATCCCACAAACCATCTATCAATGCATAGTGTTGTCGGTCGAGTTTCTAGATTGAACTTCTCGGTCGACAACAGCCGATGGCAATACCCCATTGGTGCATGTCGATCAAGTTTCCTCAGGCAAACTCGACTGACAATAGTTGATGTCAGAAAGCACATATATTTCAGAAAAAACATATCTAGAGGCATGATAAATATATAAATAATATCCAAACATGTATAAGTAAGTTAGTAATGTACTATGAAAGCATTAGGGGTAGTGTTTGAGCAAGAAAGTGATGAGAATCACAATATATTAAATTTCACTCAAAAACCATATGTAAAGTGCATATAAACTTGGTAAAAACAAGCAATGATTGGATATGGCCAAGAATATCATTACATTTATTCTTACCATTTCTTTTACACTCGTTTCCAACCCATACACATTGCACTTTTTTTCTTTTAGGTGGATTAAGAAATCAATTTGTAAATCAATGGTTCATGTCAATCTATTTACAAGTGGCCTATAAAAAGAAATATGAAATAGTCCCCAATCATATTTTTGAGTCTGGAGGGGTTAGCTTAGCAACTTGAGTCCTCTTTCTTTTGGGTGCTTTCCTAAAAGGACAATATGTAGAATAATGACCAATAAGTTGGAGATCTTTTGTCTTTGTTTTTCATTTGGCTACTATCAAGTCCAATACCATATATACTCATTTTCATAGTAGTATGGTATAGGATTTTATTAATATCCTTTTTACCATCTAAGAATCTTTGCAAAGAGGATCTAAAACAATGATCTTTCATACATAAGAGAAGTAATAGTAGAAGACAAGTGATTACTATCATCTCTATCATGAAAAAGATTGGTCTCTAAGCAAAGAGTTTTATTCATGTAAGAATATTTTTCAATATTAAGAGCAGCAATATTCTCTCTACTAGTGGAACAAGAACTAGATTCAAGAGAATTGATTTTAACAAGCAATGTAGCACTTTCACTTTAAAGTATAGTAATCCTAGACAGATAAACATTGCTTCAGATTCTATTCCTTGCAAAACAAAATTTTTATCGCCATTTCCAATTCTAAGAACATCAATATCAAGAATAAGAGAGTTTACAATTTTAGTATGTTATTCATTATAACTTGGCATAAGAGGTTGAGATTGAAAATTTTTATTTTATCAAGATCGCTAGTATTTTCAAGTTTAAGAGCATCTACTTGTCTAAGATAAGTATTTTTTTCTATCTCAACATCATTGAAATTCAAGTCAAGTTCTAGATAAAGCTTTTAGAAATTATTAACATCATTTGTAAGCACCGGGACCCACTTCTCAAGGATCTAGTAGAGTTTTAGGAATGTTACAAATGGCCCCACAGACTACCACTAGCCTTAACTATGTACTTTATCCTCACTCACGTGCAAGCCAAGATAAGCTTCCTGACTAGTCACCCATCCTATTACTACTCTAGGATGAGCATGGTTAACCACAAAGTTCATTAGTGATGGACTCCCTGAAAAGGAGGTGTATCTTGGTGATATGCATAGTCCAATCATTCCTTTTAAGATCATTTTATTTGAGGCCTAAAATCTTGAGATGATATAATATCCCCCACTTAGACTCTTGACCTCCTCGTCAAGGCTCAACTATCTAGCATCATAATATTTCTCCATTTCAATGTAGACCCAGAATGACCCATGGATACCCAGCTCCCGATCACGGAATACCAACATAAGGGAGGCTATGTCACCATGGACAACCCTTTCCAACATGCTTGATCTACACAACTCAATAATGGCACGCTACATGCCCATGTGGGCCCCACCTATTGGAGGGGTTATGGCTCTGATACCAGCCCACTATCCAAGGCTCTGGTAAAGTTTTAGGAATGATGACTCGCCTCACAAACACCACTAGCTTTAATTGTGTGTTTCGTCTTTACTCATACGCAAACTAGGATAAACTTCCCGACTGGTCACACATCCTAATACTACTCTAGGTAGAGAACGCTTAACCACAGAGTTCTTTATTGATGGATTCCCTAAAAAATATGTGCACCTTGGTGATGTCGGTAGTCCACTCATTCCTTTTAAGATCACTTTATCTGAGACTTGAAATCCTAGGACGTTACATCATTTATCAAATAAATGTTAGCATGTTCAATATCATCCTTTTCTTCATGCAAGTTATCAACAATCTTAACAAGTTGTTTCTTTTTATACTTAGTAGACTTAAGAGATGCACGAGTAGAATGAATAATGGCAATTAAGGATTCTTTATCTAAAGATGTAAGATTTACCTCATTTAAATCTTCATTTGAACTTTCCATGAGAGTAAAGTGGCATCCTTCACTTTGCTAGAGCTTAATCTAGATCCTCCACTAGAATCTTCACTTGAGCTTGAGTTGGAGGAGTCACTAGAGATTTTGTGTCATTTCTCCTTCTTCTTATTCTGCTCTTTTCTTCTCTTATGTTGATGAGTCTTCTTGCCTTGAGGGAAATATTCCTTGAAGTGATCCTTATTTCCACATATGAAGCGTTGGGTGGAGGAAGAAGACTTTCTGTTGAAGTTTTTACCTTTGATATACATGGTTTGTAAGTGACTTGTTGTTGCACAACAGCTTCAACTTGAGCTTTGAATAAACTCTCCTTCACCTTTTTAGATTCTTTCTCTTCTATCTTTTCTTATTCTTCTTTCTTATCAAGTCTCACTTCAAAGGCTTGTAGATTTTCTATGAGCTCTTCAATAGGAATTTCATCAAGAGACTTGTTTTTCAATGGTATCCACCTTTGTTTTCCACTATTTGGGAAGAGACCTAATGATCTTTGAGTTTATATTTCCTTGATCCATAGGATGACCTAGGATGGAAAGACCATTTACAATGGTGTTGAGCCTCAAGTACATTTCATCTACCTTTCCTCCTTTCTCATCTTCAAGTTTTCAAGGAGACCATTGAGCATATATACTCTGATTTCCTTCACTTGCTTAGTCCTTCCCCGTAAGTGACACATATATTTCTCCATGTATCATAGGTCATCACAAGAAGAAATCTAGTTGAACTTGGTGGGGGAAAGAGAGGCACAGAGGATGTTGATGGTTCTTGTACTCAATGTTACTTTCTTCAAGATAGCATCGTCCCATCCTTCTATCTTTGCCTCTAATTGCTTGTATGGAAGATCCACCATTCTCCATATCTCAAGACTTGATCCTTGAATGTGATATTGCATTCTTCTTTTTCAATAGAGGAATGTTCTTCCATCAAAGATTGAAATATTGATGTAGTATCTCCCACCTTGATTATCATCCATCTTCTACTGCTTGTGGAAGTATTACTTGGAGAAGACTGACTCTGATGCCAATTGTTGGATCTATAATGGGATCTAAGGGGGTAAATAGAGATAAAACCACTCAAACAAAATTCATTAGATTTTTAAGTTATATCCCAAGATATTATTGCATATGTGAAATGTGAGTGCAACTAAAATGCATACATGGGGAGAGAGATTAAACAAGCACAAAATAACACAAGTTATTTATAGTGGTTTCAACCTCTAAACTAGGAGATGTACATCGAATACCTAGAGAGGTCATCCTCTGGGAGTTTCAACCATGTATCACTCCTTATATTCCATTATAAGAGTTATATCATAATACCATCCTTTTCAAGTTCAAGGGTACCTAGCCTCCACTTTAAGGACAAGGGATTCAACAACCTTATAAAGGACTTACCCACCCATGACTAGGATTCTTCTACCTTACCAAGGACTTATCTACTATTGCAACTAGTCTTTGGCCTTCTACAAGGACTTTTCGACTCTTGCAACAAATCATCCACCTTCAAGGATTTACCCAATCTTGACTTGGATCTTCTGTGTTTGACTTCACATACACCACGAAGAAGCTTTCATCAAGGGAATCTTTCCCTTCTAGTAGAAAGAGAGATTGGGAGGTGGAGTAAGTGTGATCCTAATAAGAAATACATGCAGGATAAGCTCTCTTAAAAATCTCCTACTCACTCTAATGAATTGAGCAAGTGATTAAGCTCATGAGAGTGGATGGAGGCTCTTGGGAGGAAAATCTCGCTCAACTATAGTATAGGGACCTTCATAGTTCTTCGCTAACATAGGATGAAGACCAAGGGGTCCTATTTATAGTTGAGGTTTCCTACTAGCCAGTAGAAACTCTTATGATCGAATTCTAGCCATTTTGAGTATTCCAAGGGATATATATTGAAATTTGCAACACTCCAATGGCTAGAAACACTTTTATACTCTTTTGTGTACAATGTTGTCTTTTGAGTTATCTTTTAGGAACCTCAACCGATGACACTATATGAACAAGTCAAAGTGCAGGGTATAGGTCGATTTGCCACCACGACAAACTTGGCCAACCCTGGGTATTACCAAGTGTCAGGTTAGGCTATTGGTGTTGGTATGGTATGCCCAGAGAGATAATCATTTGATGATTGCAATGAGGCATATGATACTTGGCATATGTCTTCAGGTTAAGGACCTGAATAATGAGACCATATGTATGTTAAGAGTACATACATTCTTGTTATGTCCCTAGTCAGATATTATTGTGGAAACAAAATAGACAACAGTAAAACATAAGACGGGAGTGTGTTTTGACTGATGACAGAGTCTCATTAGTCATGATATGTGATATCAAGTCAAGCACACAAATATATGTTAGAGAATAGTATATCAGATAGACCCACAGTGAGAGTGATACATGGATACCACAGAATGTTAGTCATAATCATCTCTCATAGTGATGGTGGTGATTGTGGTTCTTAGACCTGAAATCACCACACTCATCACATGTCGTTGGGTACACTTTGACATCATCAAACGCAGTCCTAAAAAATGGGTTGTTATAAAGGTGACGGTTGGGTGACTTTGACACATGGGGATAGACTGTGAGTGATAGAGATGGGATTTGTCCCTCCTACAAGGAGTATGATATCCAGGGCCCCTTGATAAGTGAGATTGAGAATTGTATGGCCATACTCATGTGATTCAATATATGATATGTGAATTCACATGCATCTCAAATAGTCTGCTCTAGGTCAAGGAACATGGATTGAATGTTGAAGAGGATGACGTTCCATGCCTCGAGTTCAATCTGGATATCAGTGACAAAGGAACTATACACTAATCACAGATTGTAGGTTGAAGTTGTTCTCCAACTTTCTAAGTTAATTGGGTAGCAATGATGAGTTACTAGATTCCACTCATTGCTTGTGATGTCATAAGTTGTTATGAACATTCACTGCCAACGTAAATTGGAACATGTAGGGTCACACACATAGGATACCCCTGGAAGAGGAGATTGTCCATGAATAATGTTTCGATTGATACTAAAGGTGTTTAGGTACTCAATTAAAAATACAATTGACTGACTGGACTCAAAATTATCAAGTTCAAGTGTTGAACTAGCTGGTTAGAGTGTCAGGTCGATTGGAGACTGCATTGGCAATGTCAGGACTGCCAACCAATCAGTTCACCCTTGTGAGTGATCGGTTGGTGTGATCCAACCGACTGGTTCACTTAGTGAACTGGGAGGCTCACAAGCCTTCCAACTAAGGAAATTGGGATTTTCCCAGTTGGAGGAAAACTTTCACATTTTACTTGTTCAATTCGATTGGAATAAGGATTAATGTTTGAATTAATTGGAAATGATTAAGGAAAGTTAATTGTGGGCAAGTCTAGGAAGTAAAACGATCAGTTCACTGGGTGAACTGACCAATTCACACTCCCAACTGATTGGCTCACTAGTGAACTGATCGGCTCACCTTGCCAAATGACCGTTTTTGTTGTGAAACAATCGGTTCGCCTACTACAGTGTAAGTTATTCATGGAATTTTCAGATCCTTCTACTCCCGAACAGACTGGGAACCCTGACCCTGCCCTCTACTATAAATAGAGGGGTATTGGGGGCTTCTCAGAACACACAACTTAGAACATCAGCTGCTCTGCAAAGTTGTTGTCATCTCTACTTTTGATGACCGAGAGAGCCCGAGCAAGTGCTACCCGACTAAGGAGGCACAGCAAGGGAAAGACAACTGCAGAAAAGTAGTCTGAGTTTGGGAGAGTAGGTTGGTGCTAGTACACCAACAGGAGGGATGTCTCCTTTCTGTCAGTTCTTCTAGAACGGCATGAGTTCCAGGTGGTCTGTGTGGACTATCTGCATAGGCGGGAGATATCTGCCGCTCAGGAGGATATGTCAGCCACAGTCTGTGGTGGAGGCCAGAGTCCATGGGGAATACCAGGAGCTGCACAGACACCGTCCAAGACATGGCATCGAAGACCAAACATGGTTGCAAGGTATTGATGTTGGGCAAGCCCCAGGACCAAGTACATCTCGCTAAAACCATCCTTCCCATTACATAGTCATTGATGCGATCTCCTGCTATGGGTTAATGGCCAGTAAAAAAATTTGTTTCCGCTGCCTACTATGAGGCCATAAAACCCAAAAGTGGTATTAGAGCCACGCCAACGTAATGTGTTTTGGGATAATCGATATAATTAGATTTTGGTTTTATCATCATTTATTTATTGCATATGATGCATGCATTTAAATGACTGATGTGCATATTCGACTAAATACTACATGCGACCACAAACTAATATACATATATGATATGGTATATATGCAATTGATGTGTGTCTCCCTAAATGGTTTTGATGGTAGATGTGTAGCATGGTTATGGCCTATAACCCCTATGTGTGCTTGGTTGGTTATGTTTGTTTGCATCTCAGTTTGCATACTGAGCCTCTACCTTTTATTCCACATGTAACTCGAGATAACTCGAGATCCTTTCTCTTCTACCTTTGCTCCCCTCAAATGTAACTCGAGATTTCCCAAAGATTATGTAAAAGTAGGATGGTTTATTTTCTATTACATTGAAGAAGAATACACTCAGCATGAGACGAGCCGACTACCTAGAGGACCGAGGAGGATTGTAAAGAAGTCGGACCGACCGCTTGTAGGAGGTGTCCAGACATCAGAGGCCAGACCGACCAACCAAGTGACCAGGAGGCGAGCTGATCGTGTCACAAGATGAGCCGATCAACCCGGAATGGATCAAGAATAAAGATCTTCGTCAATAGTAGGTTGCATATGATGTAGACCTTAAATGACTGTAATTCCTTATGGCTCCAAGGAATTACAATAGGATGGCCATAATCATCACTTTTATCAATATTGCATGTTTTCTCATTGTGATTATAGCATGTATATGAGACGTACTATAATAATGTGGTGATTGGATATGTATATGTACTTATATAAAATCCCTCAATATAATATTAATTCTTAGATGATTTCCATAAGAAGCACACATGAAGAGCTTGATTGACAAGCATGGGCATCCCAAAGGTGGTGTGTTGTCTATCTCGTGTAAGTGTGATGGTAGTTGTGTGGGCACGCCAAGCGGGGTGCACTCCTATCATGTTGGCTTTTGGGTTAGGCTTAACTAAGTGATCTAAAGGAGATTAAGCACTTAGAGGCATGTAGATGACTGCTTAACTAAGTGATCTAAAGGAGATTAAGCACTTAGAGGCATGTAGATGACTATGGAAAAGAGTTGTGCATATCATCTATCCAATAATTGCATGTGATGCAATTGGCAAATGTTACCTACCTTAATGATTGATTATGGACCCTAACGTTGGCTGGGTAATAA
Source organism: Alisma plantago-aquatica (assembly GCA_963693085.1). Taxonomy (NCBI): domain Eukaryota; kingdom Viridiplantae; phylum Streptophyta; class Magnoliopsida; order Alismatales; family Alismataceae; genus Alisma; species Alisma plantago-aquatica. The sequence continues at coordinate 571,738,390 of OY856412.1, forward strand.
CTCAATTTTTGGATCTTGGCTCACTAAAAATTTGTACGCTACAATCTTTTGAATTGATGGTGAGGTCTATCAATTGGATCAAACTAGTGGGAGTGATAATTAATTAAAGGCCTAATTAATATCGTCAAATTTATCAAATCAAATAAATCAAAAATGTTTTGAAAAGTTGCAAAATTCTTTTTTAGAATCCAAATGACAAACACAAATACATTATCATTGTGATCAATTCATACCTTTGAGAAGTGTTCTCAATGGTGAGTGTAAAATCTAAAGTCCTTGAAAGACCAGAGCCAGTGGAACCACTCCAAATGCTCCTAAGGATAAAATTGGATGCTTACTTGAAGTAAGACAATGATGCCTAATACATCAAGAACCTTATGCTAAGCCATATGAACTATGAGTTGCATAAATAGCTTGAAGCATGGACATTCTTGAGATGGTTATACATCTTAAGAATCATGTAAAGCATGAAAGGTATAATGTCTTCAAAGTGATGTTTGAGTATAATCAGACAGATGGAGATCAAGTATAATCTCATATGCTCAATATGATTATGCATATAGATTAACTGTGATTTCTTATAGGTCAAGAGTTGACCAAACATATGATTCTACAAATCGTTGTGTGAATCATATAGCCAGATTATCAAATGTTGAGAAACTTGGCCAAACCATTGTCTGAAGTGCTTTGCATGTTGATGCCAGAGCATGAATGAAGAAAGGACAAAACCTATGATAACGATCAACAAATTAAAGTCCATTGACTAAAGCAAGGTCAAGAAGTTTTCTAAAGCAAATCTTAGGTCCAAGTCTTCATCACTCAAGATATGGAGAGGGGAAGTTGGATAAGGAAAGAAAGTGCCACCATTGTCACATGTTTGACATTAGAAAGGGAACTGACCTCTCTATTGAGGACCTCATGAAGAGCATAGAGATAGAGATCTCTACTTCATGACCTGAGAGGAAGTAAGCTAGAAACTGTGTGGAGAAAGAGTTGTTGCCATTGCAGTTACAACATAACATTCATGGGAATATAATAGAATTATTGAATTGCTATTATATACATGCCATCAATGAAAACATCATACATCTTATATGAGCAAGAGTGTTATGGACTGATGTTTCATTTTAAAGATATGATCTTTGATGGCAATGCCTATGTCTCATCAACTATACTTGATAGTTAAAGAGACAAATGTGTGTGACACATGTAATGAATGACGTGATAACTCAAACTTGAATGTCTATAGTGATGTCATCTAGAGCGCATAAATGGGAATTGCATTTTTGGAATCCATATGATAGATATCTAGACTCTTTTGGTTGTTGAACCAATATAGACATGCTAATCTCATTTATTGTGCAAAATGAAAAAGGTTCTTTACTAGATGTAGTGGGAGAATGATCATTCAATTAAGGATTATATATATTGATGTATATAGAGCTTTTAGAATAAATGCTAAAGGCAATCACTAGTACTTCAATGTATTTATTGATGACCTTGGTAGATATGATGGTTTGTATTTAGTGAAATGCAAACATGAATCTCTTGAAGTGTTCAAGGAGATCATAAATGAAGTACATAACAAACTTGGTATAAGTATTAAATTTTGATATGATCAATTTGGAGATACTATGAACCAAGAGTTTGAGAACCTTCTGGAAGATCATGATAATGTATCATCATGGAATCCATCTGAAACACAGTGATAGTGTATCACGAGAAGTGTATCAGAAAGAAGGAATCACACCTTGATATGTCAGAGTGTGATTACTAGCTAAACTTCAAATTTCCTTTTGGGCACATGCTTAACATTGGAATAAAGAGAATCACAAAATGTTGTGGAATCTCAAAGTTCTTTAAATAACACACAAAACTCATGGTTCTGGTAGAACACGCCTAGAGATTGAATGATATATGATATCTTATGGATAAGAAGGTGGTGAGTTGATCATATGACGAGTCAACAGTCTATCTAGAAGCTAATGAGAGCCAGAAACTGAGATATGGCTTGAATCCATGAAATCTAAGATGGACTCCATGTACATCAACAAAGTAAAACTTTGGTTGATCCACCTGAAGGGGTAAAACCCATAGGGTACTTTTAGGTCTTCCATAAGAAGACTGACATGGAGGGTAATTTAGTTGCAAAGTGTTTCTAACAAGTTCAAGGTGTTGAACATGATGAAATCTTTTCAGCAGTTATCGAGGATAAATCCATTAGGATAATGCTTGATATTGTAGCTTAATGTGACTATGATATTTGGCATATGGATGTTAAAATTGCATTCCTTATATGTAATATTGTACAATATGTGTACGTGACACAGTCTAAAGGTTTTATAAATCCAATAATAAAAATAGTCTATAAAGTTGTATAGATCAATCTTTGGATCGAAGCAAGCACCTCCGAACTGGATCTTCAATTTGAAAAGATAGTCAAAGAGTTTGACTTGAGTCAAAATGAAGATGTAATGTGTGATTACAAGAACTTAGCGGGAGCATATATGTATTCCACATATTGATGGGGAGTATCATCCTTATACTACAAAATCTGGCAACGAAGTGCTTTCTAAAAGGTTTTTAGAGAGGCATCCTATATGATAGGAATTAAGATCTATAGACATAGATCAAGAGGGCTTCTTGACCTAAGAAAGAGAACATACATCGGAAAGATGTTGAAAGGGTTCAACATGATGAGAGAAAACATGTCCATGCTCCATGGAGTTAGTCTCTCAAGAGACAACTATCCCAATTCTTATGAAGAATAAGGAACACATGGATAGATGCCATATGCATTCGCAATTAGATCTATCACATATGAACACTCATTATCTTGTATGTATTGGACATGATAAGAAAATATGAACTAATTATCTTGTATTTATTGGGCATGACAAGAATATATAAACTCGTCATCTTGTATGTATTGGACATGACAAGATGATATGAAATCATCATCTTGTATGACAAGATGACATAAATATCCAGTTATCTTATATGTATTAGACATGACAATTGGATATCTGTCAAACTCCAGTAAGAGTTACTGGAATACTGTGAAGTACATCTTTGTGTACTTGTAAAGTACTAAAAGGATTAGTTCTTTAGTTATGGTAATAAGGAAGAGTTGGGTGTAAAGAGTTACACCGATGCAAGCTTCTGAAATGAAAAAATTATGTTTGACCTTGGAATAAGAATTGTTAGTTGAAAATGTTCCAATATAAAATAATTGATTAATTCTACAATAAGAAGTCGAGTACCTTAGTGTTACAAACATTGTAAAGGATATTGTATAGATATAGAAGTTCATATGGATAAACTTGAAGGAGGTTCCAACCATTGATGACTCAGTAGTAATATTATAAGAACAATGGAGCTAATGGTTAGGCAAAGGAATCTCATATAGCATACTACGGCACTTCCATCTCATACGAGTTGTCGTACAGTGAGGGGATGTGAAACATGCAATATACCGACTTGAAGCAAATGTTGCTTGCCCGCTATAAAAGCACTTGTGCAGTAGAAACACGATGGACATGTTGAGATCACTTGGAATATGATTCATGAGTGATTGGCTCTAAGTACAAGTAGGATTTTGTGGGTATGGTATGCCCAGAGAGTCAATCATATGATGATTTCTATGAGGCATATGATACTGGATTTGATAATGATAAAGGTAATTCCATATATTATGTTTGTCTTAGTCATGAGATGATGACACATACATGATAGATGTCTAAAGAATGATGTGACTCGATGACATATGTCTTCAGGTTAAGGACCTGAACAATGAGACCATATGTATGTTAAGAGTACAGACATTCTTGTTATGTCCTTAGTCAGATATTATTATGGAAGCAAAATACACAACAGTAATATGTAAGACTAGAGTGTGTATTGACTGATGACAAAGTCTCATTAGTCATGATATGTGATATCAAGTCAAGCACACAGATATATGTTAGAGAATAGTATATCGGACAGACCCGTTGTGAGAGTGATACATGGATATCATGGAATGGCAGTCACAATCATCTCTCATAGTGATGGTGGTGATTGTAATTCTTAGACCTAAAATTATTGCACTCGTCACATGTCGTTGGGTACACTTTGACATAATCAAACACAGTCTTGAAACATGGGTTGTTATAAAGGTGATGGTTGGGTGACTTTGACACATGGTGATAGACTGTGAGTGATAGAGATGGGATTTGTCCCTCCTATAAGGAGTATGATATGCAGGTCCCCTTGATAAGAAAGATTGAGAATTGTATGTCCATACTCGTGTGATTCAATATATGATATGTGAATTCACATGCATCTCAGACAGTCTGCTCTAGGTCAAGGAACATGGATTGAATTTTGAAGAGGATGACGTTCCATGCATCGAGTTCAATCTGGATATCAGTGACAAAGGAACTATATGATCATTGTAACACTAATCAAAGATTGTAGGTTGAAGTTGTTCTCCTACTTTCTAAGTTACTTGGGTAGAAATGATGAGTTACTAGATTCCACTCATTGCTTATGATGTCATAAGTTGTTATGAACATTCATTGCCAACGTAAATTGGAACTTGTAGGGTCACACACATAGGATACCCATGGAAGAGGAGATTTCCCATGAATGATGTTTAGATTGAGACTAAAGCTATTTAGGTACTCAATTAAACATACAATTGACTCACTAGACTCAGAACTATCAAGTTCAAGTGTTGAACTAGCTGGTTAGAGAGTCAGGTTGATTGGAGATTGTATTGGCAATGTGAGGACTGCTAACTAACCGGTTCACCCTTGTGAGCCAATCAGATGGTGTGAGCCAATAGACCAATTCACTTGGTGAAACGGGAGGCTCACAGTCCTACCAATCAAAGAAATTAGGATTTACCCGGTTGGAGGAAAACTTTCACATTTCACTTGTTCAATTTGATTGGAATAAGGAATAAGCTTTGAACTAATTGGAAATGGTTAAGGAAAGTCAATTGTGGGCAAGCCTGGGAAGTGAAATGACCAGTTCACTGGGTGAACCAACTAGTTCACACTCCCAACCGACCGGTTCACTAGTGAACCGGTCAGCTCACCTTGCCAAATGACCGTTTCAGTTGTGAAACAATCGATTCGCCTGCCGCAGTGCAAGTTATTCATGGAATTTATGGATCCTTCTACTCCCGAATAGACTGGGAACCCTAACCTTGCCCTCTATTATAAATAGAGGGGTATTGGGGGCTTCTCAGAACACACAACTCAGAACATCAATTGCTCTATGAAGTTGTTGTCCTATCTGGTTTTGGTAACCGAGAGAGCCCGAGCAAGTGCTAACCGACTAGGGAGGCACATCGAGGGAAAGACAACTACATAAAAGCAGTTTGAGTTTGGGAGAGAAGGTTGGTGCTAGTAAACCAACAGGAGGGTCGTCTCCTTCCTACCTGTTCTTCTAGAATGGAAAGAGTTCCAGGTGGTTCGTGTGGACTATCTGTAGAGGCAGGAGATGTCTGTCGCTCAGGAGGACACGTCAGTTGTAGTCTGTGGTCGAGGCCAGAGTCCATGGCGAAGACCAGGAGCTGCATAGACACTGTCCAAGACATGGCATCGAAGACCGCACATGGCTGCGAGGTATTGTCATTGGGCAAGCCCCAGGACCAGTTATATCTCGCTAAAACCATCCTTCCCATTACATAGTCATTGATGTGATCTCCTGTTATAGGTTAATGACCAATAAAAAAATTTGTTTCCGCTGCCTACTCTGAGGCCATAAAACCCAACAATTGGCTGAGTTGCCACCAAGACAAACGTGACCGACAAGCCAGTCTGTGATGGATTATGACAAATGTCCAGAAAGTACTAATAATTCATCCTAATTGACTCTATTACACATATGAGATTAATTACAAGTCATACAATCATTACAAGTGATTTACATCAAAGATCTAAGAAGAAAACTATCTATTTTTTATCTTGATCTTTATGCATGTATGACTTGATTTCTCCAAGTTACGATATGCAAGTTTAGGCATTTGAAGTGTGTCTATCTAATCTAAAATCACTCAAGTAGAAGTATTAGACACAAATAAATGAAATGGTTTAGTCATCATCAAAATAAAGGTTTAGTCAATTTAGACCTTGAGTCAACATGGAGTATGTGGCTCCATTGTTTATGATATTATATAACATAAATGAATATTAAATAATACATGTGCATTAGGCTACACACTGAGGAATAGTGTGAACTTCATCGAGTGTCACAAGGATGTTTTGAGGTATGCATTTGGTTAAGTCCCCTTCCCATTTCAAGATCACCTTTCCCTATAATATTAGCAACATCATTATATTATGCATTGTGTAGTTCTTTGTTGCACTTGTAAGAGGCTCAAATTATGTTATCCATGGTTGTTGATTTTGTAAAAAAAATGATGAAAATTAATAAAATTTCTAGAAGCTACGACTAAAGCCAATTGTAGCTTGTGTACAAAGCAGTGAACATAATAGGCATATTCATAGTATTTCAAGATCAAGGGTTGTAATCCATTACATTCACAATGCATATTACATGCACTATGTCTAAGAACTGCTTCACCAAAAATAGGGAAATATCTAACTATACATGTTGCACTGCAAGACATGCAATTTTTATGCCCCAATTTAGATGGCTTGTTGGGATGTTCAGGAAGCTTCAACTCCATTCTATCATCTTCAATGCAGAGTGTCATTCTTCCTCTCCCCATTTCTAGTGTTACATCTGTTGTGGCCTAAAATGGTCTCTAAAGGAGTAGCTTAGATACATAGTCCTCTTGAATCTCCATGGCCTCAAAATATGCAAGATATATGAATTTTTCCACCTTGACCAAAACATCATCATATGAATTGGTCCACCTTGACCAAAACATCATCACATACATAATAGGGTCGTACAAGGAATCTATGAGCCAACTGAATTGTCATGTTGGTCTTCCTACCGTGCAATAAACCTATCCTCTTGAAGGTCTTCAATGGCATCAAATTGATGTTGGCACCTGAGTTTCATAAGGCATCTCCAAAGTGATACTTTTCCATAGAATAAGGAATGTTGAATCACCCTGGGTCTTCTCTCTTCCCCGGTATATTTCTTTTAATAAGCATGCTAACTTACTCATGTACTACCACCACATCAGGTTATGAAATCCTCCTCTTCTTGGTAACGATGTCTTAAAAAAAAATACCACAAGAGGGAATTTTCTTAAGATCCTCTATTAAGAGCAAAAAAATATCAAGAAATGTATTAAATTGCATGTCTTCCTTAGTCTTATTACCATCATATGGGAAAGGCACAAGTACCACTGTCATCCTAAGGTATGGTCGAGCATAACCCTTATTAGAAGATTTTTCTCCCCTGAGTTGGACTAAATAGAATCGTCTCTCACATATTTCTCATGTATATTATTTGAAACTACCTTCTCTCCTTCATTTTCTTCATTAGGGGTGATTGTAGCTCAGTAAATCTATACTTTGTCCTATCCTACTTTCGATTCCTTCTCTATCACCTTCCCATTGTGCAATGTCACTACTTTCCCTATTGGTTATTTTGTAGGATGTATGTATTACCAGAGATTATTTTTTCAATAGGGATAAGTATTTACCCATCAATGCCATCTAGGTTTCCATACTCCTAATCTAATCTCCCATATTAGTTGCTCCCTGGTGGATTTATCAAAATATTAATCCTTCTTGGTTATGGATTTTCAAAGAATGTATCCCAAGTTATCCTCTTTAATTAGACCTCTCTTGTAACATCCCTGACCTGGGTTATGAATTAACCCTAGATGTTTTGTCTAATAAGGTTGAGTAGATTCTTAATATTATCTTGGGAAAAGTAATTAGGCCTCATAAGAAACTTATGTTTCAATTTTGGTCCTGTTTGAACAATGTTGAAGCAATGATTGCTTATTTTGGACTAAAGTGCAAATTACCCAAGTTGAGGGCTCAACTTGCAAATGTTGCATGATAAGATGTTCCTCTGATGTTTAGACACCATAATAATGATTATGATATAGTGGTATGGTTTTCACAAGCTTGGGCACCAAGATTAAGCTTGTAAAGCAATGTTGTGCATTAAAACCTAATTTTGGTGAATAGTGCAATTTACCCAAAATCTAGGGTTCAATATGCAAATTACCACTTCAATAAGGTCCTTAATATTTCTTGGCGTCATGTAGAGCAAAGAAAATGAGAGGGGAATCTCATTTGAATTAAGTTGGAGGAGAGAGAATCTTGATATTAAAATAATCAAGATTTAATCTTAAGTGAAACCCTAATTCAATTTAGGGCAAAAATGAATGTATTAATTAAAGGGACTTCAACCAAAATGTTATTGGTTGATTTTGAATAAGGATGGAAGTTCTTTTGCCAAGATAAGGAACGAAAATATCCTAAGTAGGTGAAATTCCACTCACCTTATTATAAAGAAAAGTAATATCCACTCAAATTATGGATATTAATATAATATGATTAAGGTGCTTAATTTGTTTTTCTTTAAATTGAGGATAATGAAGGAGAATTAAAGGCAAAGGAAGGTGCCTCATATCTATGGAGTTGAGGGGGAAGAGGCGGCCAAGTTTTTTTTGGAATTAAATGCATTTTAATAATGTATTTTCTCTCTCATCAATTTCCTTATAAAAGTGCCTTTTCCAAATCAATTGAAAGACGTTTTCGGCCCTTTCTTCTTACTTTGCTTTGGGTGAGCTCAAGGGGACTTAGGAGAAATAGGACGACGAGCCCCAACCTGTTGGTAAGCCCTTGACCTTTGTTCTCCTTGATTTCATGGTGGAAATCGAAAATAAATTATGGATTCCTTCTTATTTCGATCTCCTCTTCAACCCTAGCCAACTTTTACAATCAAAAGCTTAAGGACGAGCCTAGGGGGAGTTGCAAGAGATTCATCCACCATTAATGGCGTGATCTTGGAGCTTTGGAGCTCAATTGGAGGTGGGTTTTATAACTTAAACCCTTAAACATTGCTATTGCATCAATTCTCTATGCTTTGTTGATTGATTTCTTCAATTTGATGCACTCTTGTTTCTTGCTGCAATTTCCATCAAGAACGGTTGCTGTTCTTGGTTGTTAGAAGGAAGGGGATGATTACATCATCCTAGATGCTTATCCAAAGAAAAGTACCAAGCCAAACGGTTTTGATAGCTACTCCAAATCGTTTTAATTTGATTGGCTATGCGGTTTCAGCAAACCGTTTAAGGGGAAACGGTTTGAAACCGTTTGGGAGCAAACGGTTTCAAAACCATTTGAGATGGTTGACCAAGCGTTGACCGTTTGGGAATTTTTCTCCTACTTACGTAGTCTAATGACCCACCAAATTTTAGGGGTTAACTCCAAAGGAATCGTAGGTTGAAGGCCAATCAATTAGGCAAATCGAATTGAATTAAATGCTGATTTTCAACCTGATTAGCTTGACCTGTTTGGGAAAACGGTTTCAAAACCGTTTGATTGAGTTGACCAAGCGTTGACAGTTTGGTATTCCTGTTCATAATTATGTTGGTTGATGACCCTCCAAATTTGAGGGATTAACTCCCAAGGAATAGTGATTTGAAGGCTAATCAATTAGGAAAACCTAATTGGATTAAGTGCTGATTATCAATCTGTTTTAATTGAACTTTTTGGGAAAACGGTCTCAAGACCGTTTGAGTGCGTTGACCAAGCGTTGACCGTTTGGGATTACTGTTCCTAATGATGTGGTATAATGACTCACCAAATTTGAGGTATTAACTCCCAAGGAATCGTGAGTTGAAGGCTATTCAATTAGGAAAAACCTAATTGGAATTAGTGCTGAAATTCCAATGAGTTAATTTGAGATTTTGGGTTGATTAGCCCAAACGGTCTCAAGACCGTTTGGGGGTCACCCCAAGACCGTTTGCAGGTCTGGGGTCAAGTATAGTTGATCAATTGAAGGTCCAAAGGTACCAATCATATTGCAATTAAGTGCTGAATTGTTGACCAACTCGATAGACCAATCCTTGATGATTTTTCACTAGAATCCAAAGGATGGATGGGCCAAACGGTCTCAAGACCGTTTGGAGCTCATCCAAACGGTCTAAAGACCGTTTTGTGGTCACCCAAGACCGTTTGTAGGTCTAGGGTTGAGTATGGTTAGGTGTTTAAAGGTCTAAAGGTACCAAGTTGACATACAATGCAATGCTGATTTGGCGATCAATCCAATGATCCAAACCTTAATTGGATGGCTTGGATTTGAGTGATATGATGGTAAAACGGTCTCACGACCGTTTGGAGGTCATCCAAACGACCTCAAGACCGTTTGGGGTCAGGTCATACCCAATTTGGATGATGGTTCAATGGTTTCAAAGTAACTAGTCTTACATTGATTAGTATCACTACTACAGAAGTGCCTTTTAGTGTCGGTTGTTTAACCCCCTTTGGCGTCGGTTTCTGAACGACGCCTATGTGGGCGCCGCTAAAAGGTTGGACACTTCAGCGTCGGTTAAAAAACCGACTTCTATTTAACATAAAGGCGTCGGTTTATTATAAAACACCGACGCCAAAAGGGTTCGCGCCACAGAAAATAGCGTCATCTAGGACGCTTTCTGCGTCGGTTATATACTAAACAACCGACGCAGAAAAGTGTCCTAGATGACTCCCATTTCCTGTAGCGTGAACACTTTTGGCGTCGGTGTTCAACAAAAAACCAACGCTGTAAGTCTGTGCTGACGGTTATCGGTAAATAACCGACGCCTATATCTATTTTTTTTTTATAAATCTGTTTGCAGGCCTGCTGTGGCTGGTCAGCAGGATGAGAACCTGCAGTTCAGTTTTCTGAACTGCAGGTTTACGACATCCATTGATATCAGCCTACAAACAGGCCACAAACCTGCAAAATTAACATAAAAAGATTCACACAAGTAGATACATTCAGACATCAATTCAATTGTCACGTTCACACATATAGAATCATTCAAATACATGTTTTAACATTCAGAAACATTCATTTACAAAGTATCATTCATCATCACTATCAACATCCCAATTATATCTTATAGTTGCCACTGTTTGTACAGCTATTGCCCATTCTTCTCTTACTTCATTTAATGCTTCCCTCGTATATGGAGCATGTACATTTTTTAAGCGTTTGCCTATAGTGTGGTCAGTTTTAAACACCTGCAAAGAGAATGATGTATATATATAAGTAATAATATAAAAATAAGATTGATATATTTCATACTAACTGATGAGACTATATATAATACCTCATGTATGGTATCGATGTCCAATGCGGCATGTATGATAATCATCTGCATAAATCGCATCACATAGTATGCGCATGCCCAGCCATTGTCTTGTGTAGCGCACTATAAATTGAAACATACAAAATAATACAACTAAGCACAATTCACATCAATAATATATACATTGGAGTCGGGGAGTCGGGAACTTACTTTTACGTTCTCCCAAGACAATGGCTGGTTCTTTTTCCTTGGGACCTTTCCTCCAGCATTTTTGAATGCATCTAAACCCCTACATGTTAATATAACACACTAAGTTGCATAAGTAAATAGTAATGTAATAAAAGATGTTAACGGATATAAAAAATGAAATATTTCTCACCAGAATAATGCCATTCTCATTACGTGTCCAATTTTAGTGTTTAATGTACTTCCTGCGGGATCTAGATAATAAACAGTGAACGTCCCAGGGACAATAACTAGTAACTCCCAATGTCTACCACTAGAGGTAAAAAGTTAACAATTAATAACTCAAAATGCAAAATAATAATGGAATTTTCTTAAGTCCAAATTATAAATAAAGCAAACTTACTTGACATTGAATGGAGCTATTATTATCGTCTTCATTTGATGACCAAAAATTGTAAAAGCATCTATACAGTATTGTTGAACACTATCAGGGTCTTTAGCTACCATACTAATCAATGATGGAATCAAAAATCCCACATGATCATATGCAAATTGTTTGCAATGATCTTCGATTAAGTAGCTGCAAAACATATAGACGTATGCATTAATATATAAGAAACTAGATCACCGGATCTTACACAAGGTATATGGATGTATAAACAAGATCTCACCTTATCCATGTCTCTATCATTGATGTATTCAACCAATCATACATAAACAGCTCAATAATATCTTGTATAAATAAAGAGCTGTCGTATGATTGACCTGCATAATCTGCATCTAAAGAAACAATTATAGGGAAAAGTATATTATGTGCCCGTAGCCAACATGCCATTCCCCTACAAGCAGGACCTAACGGGTATTGTAGGTCAGTTGGAACCCAAGTTGGTAATGCGGGAATTGGAGGTGGAGGCCTAGGTGCTCCTGGTGTCTTCTTTTTAACCTGTATATATAATTTCAGATCAGTTGACATCATATATACACATTAACAGTCTAAATCAATGTAAATTTATCTTACAATTTCAGTCGTGTAGAGGACATCTGCTTTGGGCCACAATATGACCCCGCTTTCTGCCTCACCAAGTGTATCAATATCTGGGTGGGCATATGGCAACTCAACTTCCCTCCAATCGGGTAATACATGTATCGGGCTCACACGAATGTAGACCTACGGCATTGGAGTCCCATGAAACGTTGCCCCAAGAAGGGACTGGTAAGCTTGCGCCTCTGCAACAACATAGTTTTCCATTCTTAAGCGGCATGGCTTCAATGCCTACAAATTTACGTAAAGAATGTTATACATATATACATATCATCTTGAAAACATATCATCTTGAAAAGACTAGCTACAATGTCATAAACAATACTTACAGCAGACGTGTTAGGCGATGGGTCTCCAGGATTACTTGCAGTCTGTGCACCAGGAGAAGAGTGGGTCGGCATAGGCTGATTGGAAGCCTGAGATGCCTGCCACCGCAGCAATTCTTCCTTGACCTTCTCAGCAACCACATCGTTGACTTCTTAGCAACTATATCCTCGACTCTCTTATTCTCCTATACATGGATAAAACAAATATTAGCTTTTTATTAATGAATTTCCTTTTGCAGTAACATTATAAAAATAGAATATGTTACCTCTTCTTGAGAAAGTCCCGCTCTGGGTTTGCGCTGGGATGGCCCAAAGAATGCTTTGATGCCCACACCAGCGCCGGCACCTCTAACACGTCCAGGATGCTCTGGGTTACCCAGAGCAACTGTCAATTCATCCCTTGTGCCCTGAGGGATGAACGTGCCTTGTTTCCTCTGCTCGTGCAGCTCCCGCTAATCACCATAAACAAAAATTGGTAAGTTAACACCACAAATAATCAATATTCAAATGATTGCTCTAAGAGTTGTATTTTACCATTTTTGCAGCCGCCTCAGCAGTTTCGGGCTTCTTTATTTCACCCTTCTTGTTTTTCCTGCCAGCTATCCAGATATCATGGCGAGGGAAGGGTGTGGCCGCAGACTCCTGAGTAGTCGCAGACTCCTGAGTAGCCGCAGACTCTGCCTGTAGTCTTTGGCGAACGCTTGCATAGCCTTTTGGACCCATAGTATGGTGATGTACATTCAGTGCACGCCTTGCTTTTTGTGCGTCACTGAGGGCCTAGTTAGTATGCACATTTATAATTAGGTTAGTAGTACTAAATGTTAATCTTGAATAGGTGAATACAATGTATATTAATTAAAATGGGAGTGACGCCTAATACCTTGAATTCTTCAGATTTTCTTGAAGCAACAAAATTGTCCCAATCTTCTTTGTCCAAGAAGTTCCATTGTTCAAGGGCTGACTTCTTCTTCTTATCACCCTGTCTTATGTATTCTCTGTTCAGATTTGTCTTGTAATTCCTAAGCATCTTTCCAGCGCGTTGCATCACACTTTTACGATGCAACATCTCATCCAATGCAAATAGATTCTGTAAAATAGAAATGTTATTAACTAGTACCAAAAATATAATTGCAAATAATAGAATTTGTAATCTACAAAATAGAATTGCAAATAATAATAACTCACGCATAAATCTTTCCATATCAAGTCTTTCTTCGCCTGAGGAACTTTATGCCAATTATCATACTTAACACCACAATGGCTTCGAGTGACAACCCCAAGATAGTTTATAAAATTATTGCGGTTCACTCCAATTGCATTCCCTCCATTATCAAACTCCACAACCAATTTGGATCCATTGCCACTCAGCGCAAGTAACTTTTCCAACAGAGTGATACCCCTTTTCTTGTTAAGTTTTTGTTGCTGCGCATCAAGTTGCTCAATTGCTTCAGTGGGTAGCTGTGCATCATCAACCTAAAATTTGACAAAAATAAACACACTGAATTAAGCCAATATAGAAATACAGGATATATGACATAACTAGAAGATAATGAATTTTATAGAAATACGGGATATGTTTTTAGAACTTACGTTGGTATCCTCGCCATGCTCGTCATGGACAGCATGCTCATCATGGACTTCATGCTCATCATGGACATCATTCTCATCATGGTGAGCCATCTGAAAATTTCATTAAAAAGGAAAACATTTAGCATTTGTATCAACTAGAATAAGGAAAACATTTAGCATTTGTATAAACATACATGTCTCTAAAATTGTGATCTTTTATCAATTAGCAATCCTTCAATGTACAAGTAATATAAAAAACAATGATTGTTCACATTCTAGGCCAACAAACACATGTGATGTCATTCTTATATATAATAAATGTGTACCACCTATCCCATCCTTGAACACCTAATCTCACTAGTAAGTGTATAATGTGTATTGGGTTTTCAAGAAAATTTCGGCAGCATTTCCCCGCTGTTCTCTAAGTACATATGTACTTAGAGAACAAACGGGGAAATGCTACCAAAATTTTCTCGAAAACTCAATACACATTATACACTTACATCCTAAGTGAGATTAGGTGTTCAAGAACAGTCCCAAACCGGGGACTATCCAAGATTTACTCCTAATGAGTAAATCTTGGACAGGTTTCTAGGCCAACAAACACAATAATAGATATCTACAATGAAGCCGGACTCCATACAAACAGTATATAATTTAGTGATTGTTCATTCTAATTTATATCAATGTACAAGTAATATAAAAAACAATGATTGTTCACATTCTAGGCCAACAAACACATGTGATGTCATTCTTATATATAATAAATGTGTACCACCTATCCCATCCTTGAACACCTAATCTCACTAGTAAGTGTATAATGTGTATTGGGTTTTCAAGAAAATTTCGGCAGCATTTCCCCGCTGTTCTCTAAGTACATATGTACTTAGAGAACAAACGGGGAAATGCTACCAAAATTTTCTCGAAAACTCAATACACATTATACACTTACATCCTAAGTGAGATTAGGTGTTCAAGAACAGTCCCAAACCGGGGACTATCCAAGATTTACTCCTAATGAGTAAATCTTGGACGGGTTTCTAGGCCAACAAATAATGTGTTGTCATTCTTATACCTAAAATCCTAGTTCTTCAAATTAGGGTGATTATTGATGTCTTTAAAAGCATGATTGGCAATTTAGGGAAAAGTTCATCAGATTGGTATATCACATATGTATCAGTACATTATTAAATAAACACAATCAGTAAATAACTTTTAGCAAAAAATCCACTAGACGTGCCCTGGAACCGCCCAAGCATCTGCCCAGAGGCCTATCTAGGCAGGGCACCTGGGCTTGGGACCCTAGGCGTGCCCTGGCACCTACTTAGGTGTTGCCTGCGTGAGTTCTAGGTTGGCGGCGGCAGAGAAAAGCAAGGAAGAGGACAAAAAAGGTGGTGAAGGTTTGTGGGTTACCTTGCACGAGGACAGCACGAGTAAAGCTGCTTCTACCGGCGGGGGCGGAGGTGACGACGACAGCACCGTAGCTGCTTCTACTGGCGGCGACGACTAGAGGAGAGCAGGGGTGGTGGGCAACGACCGGCGGCGACGAGCGGACAGCAGCAGTAGCAGGGGCGGCGGAGAAGAAGGGTGCCGGAGAAGAAGGACGCCGGAGATGGGGCGCTGGAGAGAAGCGTCGGAGAGCAGCAGCAGCAGAGAAGCGCCGGAAAGTCGCCGCAACAGGGAAAATCGCCGCAATAGGGTAGCAATGAAACAGAAGAAAGGGGAAGAGTCGGGCGATCGCGGGGGGTTATAAGTTCCCAAATAGCGTCGGTTGTTTACAACAACCGACGCCTAAACATCTTTAGCGTCAGTTGGTTGAAACAACCGACGTCCAATTGGACGATATTTTCATGGAAATTTTTGGCGGGAACCACCTTCAGCGTCGGTTAGAGAGGGATAACTGACGCTGAAAATGACACTATTTTTTTTATCGAAAAATGGATTTCGCGGGCGACTTTAAGCGTCGGTTGTTTATAAACAACCGACGCTTAATACAAAGCGGTACCCGTGTTTGGCTGGTCTTCGAATATAGACGTCGGTTTTATTAAACAACCGACGCCTGATATGTTAGGCGTCAGTTTTCCTTAATAACCGACGCCCAGAAAAGCGACACTGAATGCTATTTCTGTAGTAGTGTATTGAAGGATCATCGATTCCAAACCCTAATCCAATTGATTCAAACTCTAATTGATGACCAATTGAGGGTCAATTGAGGGTCAAATCAGTTGAAGGTTGACCTATGTATCTCAATTGAATTATGAGTATAAGTCCAATTGATGATTGGTTCCATGAATTCAATGATTGACGGAATCAACATTGGAAACCCTAATTCAATTGGATACCTCATGTTATTGAAGGTCAGATTGATCAAACCTTTTTGGAAACCTAATGTAATTAGGTGAGAGATACCCTTAATGATACTAATCAATAATGCATAACAAATTCATGGATCCAATACATGATGTAAACCCTAATTGAGGTTGATTCCATGTATAACCCTAATAAGAGGTTGTCTACATGTGAAATCACTAATTAGGATGAATAGTAAACCCTAGTTGAGGGTGTATCCATGTGAAACCCTAACTGAGGGTGTATCCATGTGAAACCCTAATTGAAGGTGATTTTATGAGAAACCCTAATTAGAAATGATTAGTAAACCCTAATTATGGGCAATGTGATATAAAACCCTAATGAAGGGTGATGCTACATGCAATCCCTATTCTAAATAAGAGAGATGGTAGGTGAAACCCTAATCCCTAATGAAAGAATAGAATTCATACTTGAATATGATTCTTGATGTGAACTCTTGTAGCACGACCGTGTAAGGTAGCACGGCCGTGGTATCTTCCCTTTGCACGACCATGCAAGGTAGAACGACCGTGGTGACTTTCTTAGAACGGCCGTTCCTGGTTGCACGTCCGTGGAGCTCTATGATTGACTTAGGGATGATTTGAAAGTGACCTAATATGGTCGGATACCTTGATGTGTTATAAGTCCAATATAATTGGATGAAGGATACATGAAATATGTGATGGGAAACCCTAATCCTGATAAAGGAATAAAGGTGATACCCTTGAAATAATAATTCATTTGTTTTGCATGGTGTTGATAGATAATTGATGTATTGCTATCACATGTGCTAACCATGCAGGTATCATGAAATGATGAGCATAGCCAGGTATGAGCTATGATGTGTTCTTAGTTTGAATTTGTTTATTGGACCTTGTGTGCCATAATATACCTTGTGCCTGGTAAGAGGTAACAAGAGAGTTAATGGGCCTCAAGTGTCATGATGGATGCTTGTGTAATAAGTATCATGCTTATCTTGGTCAGATGACTAAAAGGTGCTAGTTACTTGAAAATGTGGTAACAATGCTCAGGTGATGAGCTAAGGGTTTAAATACCCAGAATCACATGGTTGTGGTATTGAAATTGTGAAAGGATGAGAAATTCCCAGTGGTGAATTGATGGACTAAGATCCCAACACTTTATGAAAAGAGTATGGCTATGTGCCATGGCTCCACAATGATAATGTCAGGCTTTAGATACATGATCTAAGCCTGAAGAGAGTTAATGCAGTGGTGATGATTCTGTAATGTGTAGATGTTGTACATGTTCTTCATATTCTTTAAAGGATAAATGACATGTTGATTTTATCAAGATATAACTGCAATGCTTCTGATATAGAATAATGGTCTAGTCTGTTAGACATTAAAATATATGCTGCTATATAAATATGATTCTTCCATTCATATTTATCTTCTTAAGATGCAATAATAATGTTACTGGTAGAGATTTATATCTCTCTCTGGGGCAATTTTTATAATTGTCTCACCCCCGTGGGAACCACATTTTTAGGTGGACGCGGACGAGGAGACAGGAATCCTTCAGGAGGTGAAGGAGAGAAGAAGTAGTAGGGACAGCAGTGAAGTCTCAGGTGGAGACATTGACTGTCATGTCATGTTCAGATGTATATAGAGTCCTATGTGTCGTCTTTGTACTCTCAGGTCCTCGAAGTAGTAGTTAGTGATTTCGTGATTTTGGCTTAGTGCCTCGAGGGTTTTATACTATCTGTGTACAGTTAAGACAGAGTAGTTAATGTTTGTAATCCTTGAGAAGCAAAAGTACATGAGATGTATATATATGAACCAGGATGTAAAGTTTTACTTTGGTTCTGAATGAAAGAGTTTTCTTGTGAATGGATCTCTTTGCAAAAAGTTTTAATTTTTAGTGATTTTCACTAATCCACTGCTTGATGAACGCTTCCGCATTAATTAATCATGTTTTCGTGAATCGGTCGTTACAATAGTGGTATCAGAGCTCTAGGTTCGCTGAGTCTAAAGAGACATAGGACTAAGGTTGTAGAGTCTGTTCTAAGTGTCTTCCAGTTTATCTGATGGTATCTTCTGCTCACATAGGAGAAGAAGAGCTTGAAAATGACTGGAGAACACGAGGAACACAATGCTAAGGGCAATGTAGTTGCACCAGGAGTGGGTGCATGGAACCAGGCAAGAGGAGAACAAGTGCCTGAGGATTCCCACCTTGACCTAATCAGGATAAAGAATTCTATGTTATGCTCTTGAAGGGCAGATTAGGATAATGTTGATGCATATAGAAGACTGGATACTAGCATTACAACCTAAGTTACCAGTCTTTAATGCATAAACTTTGGGCTTTGAAAGGATTCCTGAGTGACATGGTTATGTTAGAACAGTGGAAATGTGGGAAAGATTAATAAATGGCAAGAAAGTAGACTCTGCCATAAGCCTGGACAAATAGTACATATGTGATGATAATGCCCAAGGAGGGGGCATAAGCTATGAATTTAGGTAAGGTCTCTATAATTTTAGAGACATTTGCCTAGATATTCTGAAAAGCCAAAGTTTTTGGTGTCACCAATGCAATAAATTCCTAGTGCACCAGGTCAGTAGCCACTAAGTAAAGGCAAAAGCAACAACATGAGGTAATTGGACACTATGTGTTGAAATCAACCTACTGTGGTAGGTGACCTTGAGGGGTGATACTTAAAGGAAATATATTCAATATGATATTTCATATCATGATTCTATGTGTTAAAGATATGAAAGTAATTGTTTTTTAATTTCTTTGACTAGTCCTATAAGGACACAAGGGAGATGAGAATCCATATCTTACTCAGTGTTCCTTAAAATGTTTTATAATCTTCCTTATCTATGTGCTGAAAGATGAGATTTAGAAAATGATGCCTGGAGGAAATCTAGGAATGGAAAATCTTGTATGTATAATGGCATGAAAAGTGAGGAATGTGATAGCAAATAAAGTGCATACTACCTAATCTCAATACTTATATACCCTGGCCAGGTAAATGATTATTGAAGATAAGGCAAGTATGGAACTCTTAGATTGTTATCTTTCTGATTACTCTGATCAAGTAGTCATTTTGAAACAATCTACAGAAGTATAATGAAATTAAATAGGAAGAGCTAAGTGAAATATTCTCAACATACTCAGTGAACTTCCTCAGTGAATATTTTCAAAAACATACTTAGTGAACATGCTCAGTGAACTTCCTCAGTGAATATTTTCAAAAACATACTTAGTGAACATGCTCAGTGAACTTCCTCAGTGAATATTTTCAAAAACATACTTAGTGAACATACTCAGTGAACTTCCTCAGTGAATATTTTCAAAAACATACTTAGTGAACATACTCAGTGAACTTCCTCAGTGAATATTTTCAAAAACATACTTAGTGAACATACTCAGTGAACTTCCTCAGTGATAATTTTCAAAAACATACTTAGTGAACATACTCAGTGAACTTCCTCAGTGAATATTTTCAAAAACATACTTAGTGAACATACTCAGTGAACTTCCTCACTGAATATTTTCAAAAACATACTTAGTGAACATGCTCAGTGAACTTCCTCAGTGAATATTTTCAAAAACATACTTAGTGAACATACTCAGTGAACTTCCACAGTGAATATTTTCAAAAACATACTTAGTGAACATGCTCAGTGAACTTCCTCATTGAATATTTTCAAAAACATACTTAGTGAACATACTCAGTGAACTTCCTCAGTGAATATTTTCAAAAACATACTTAGTGAACATACTCAGTGAACTTCCTCAGTGAATATTTTCAAAAACATACTTAGTGAACATACTCAGTGAACTTCCTCAGTGAATATTTTCAAAAACATACTTAGTGAACATACTTAGTGAACTTCCTCAGTGAATATTTTCAAAAAAATACTTAGTGAACATACTCAGTGAACTTCCTCAGTGAATATTTTCAAAAACATACTTAATGAACATACTCAGTGAACTTCCTCAGTGAATACTTTCAAACAACATACTTAGTGAATATACTCAGTGAACCTACTCAGTGAATTTGCTTGGTGAATATTTTCCCAAAACAAATAAAGGATTGTTGAATGAATTATCTATGTTAGATATGTATGTTTCTCTTTTGGTAGATATTCTTGAGTGATGATAGAAGTATGTTCTTTTATGCTTCTTCCTTTCAATGACATGGACATCATATGTTAGGGGTTTATGCTTTGCATAAACATAAACAGTGATAAGGTTGAATTAATGAAAGAAACTTTGTATGAATTACAGATCCATGGTATCTCCATAATATTAAGGAAATATGTGGAGACTTGGGGGCGTGATTAATGAACAATCTGTTCCTCCTTTTCCTGGGATTATGAGGACGAAATCCTTGTTAGGGGTTTATAAATTGTAACATCCCTGACATGGGTTATGAATTAACCCTAGATGTTTTGTCTAATAAGGTTGAGTAGATTCTTAATCTTATCTTGGGAAAAGTAATTAGGCCTCATACGAAACTTATGTTTCAATTTTGGTCCTGTTTGAACAATGTTGAAGCAATGATTGCTTATTTTGGACTAAAGTGCAAATTACCCAAGTTGAGGGATCAACTTGCAAATGTTGCATGATAAGATGTTCCTCTGATGTTGAGACACCATAATAATTATTATGATATAGTGGTATGGTTTTCACAAGCTTGGGCACCAAGATTAAGCTTGTAAAGCAATGTTGTGCATTAAAACCTAATTTTGGTGAAAAGTGCAATTTACCCAAAATCTAGGGTTCAATATGCAAATTACCACTTCAATAAGGTCCTTAATGTTTCTTGGAATCATGTAGAGCAAATAAAATGAGAGGGGCATCTCATTTGAATTAAGTTGGAGGAGAGAGAATCTTGATATTAAAATAATCAAGATTTAATCTTAAGTGAAACCCTAATTCAATTTAGGGCAAAAATGAATGTATTAATTAAAGGGACTTCAACCAAAATGTTATTAGTTGATTTTGAATAAGGATGGACGTTCTTTTTCCAAGATAAGGAACGAAAATATCCTAAGTAGGTGAAATTCCACTCACCTTATTATAAAGAAAAGTAATATCCACTCAAATTATGGATATTAATATAATATGATTAAGGTGCTTAATTTGTTTTTCTTTAAATTGAGGATAATGAAGGAGACTTAAAGGCAAAGGAAGGTGCCTCGTATCTATGTAGTTGAGGGGGAAGAGGCGGCCAAGTTTTTTTGGAATTAAATGCATTTTAATAATGCATTTTCTCTCTCATCAATTTCCTTATAAAAGTGCCTTTTCCAAATCAATTGAAAGGCTTTTTCGGCCCTTTCTTCTTCCTTTTCTTTGGGTGAGCTCAAGGGGACTTAGGATAAACAGGAGAACGAGCCCCAACATGTTGGTAAGCCCTTGACCTTCGTTCTCCTTGATTTCATGGTGGAAAACGAAAATAAATTATGGATTCCTTCTTATTTCGATCTCCTCTTCAACCCTAGCCAACTTTTATAATCAAAAGCTTGAGGACGAGCCTAGGGGGAGTTGCAAGAGCTTCATCCACCATTAATGGCGTGAGCTTGGAGCTTTGGAGCTCAATTGGAGGCGGGTTTTATAACTTAAACCCTTAAACATTGCTATTGCATCAATTCTCTATGCTTTGTTGATTGATTTCTTCAATTTGATGCACTCTTGTTTCTTGCTGCAATTTCCATCAAGAACGGTTTCTGTTCTTGGTTGTTAGAAGGAAGGGGATGATGACATCATCCTAGATGCTTATCCAAAGAAAAGTACCAAGCCAAACGGTTTTGATAGCTACTCCAAATCGTTTTAATTTGATTGGCTATGCGGTTTCAGCAAACCGTTTAAGGGCAAACGGTTTGAAACCGTTTAGGAGCAAACAGTTTCAAAACCGTTTGAGATGGTTTACCAAGCGTTGACCGTTTGTTAATTTTGCTCCTAATTATGTAGGCTAATGACCCACCAAATTTTAGTGGTTAACTCCAAAGGAATCGTAGGTTGAAGGCCAATCAATTAGGCAAATCGAATTGAATTAAATGCTGATTTTCAACCTGATTAACTTGACCTGTTTGGTAAAACGGTTTCAAAACCGTTTGATTGAGTTGACCAAGCGTTGACAGTTTGGTATTCCTGTTCATAATTATGTTGGTTGATGACCCTCCAAATTTGAGGGATTAACTCCCAAGGAATCGTGAGTTGAAGGCTAATCAATTAGGGAAACCTAATTGGATTAAGTGCTGATTATCAATCTGTTTTAATTGAACTTTTTGGGCAAACGGTCTCAAGACCATTTGAGTGCGTTGACCAAGCGTTGACCGTTTGGTATTACTGTTCCTAATGATGTGGTCTAATGACTCACCAAATTTGAGGGATTAACTCCCAAGGAATCGTGAGTTGAAGGCTATTCAATTAGGCAAACCCTAATTGGAATTAGTGCTGAAATTCCAATGAGTTAATTTGAGATTTTGCGTTCATTAGCCCAAACGGTCTCAAGACCGTTTGAGGATCACCCAAAAGGTCTCAAGACCGTTTGGGGGTCACCCCAAGACCGTTTTGAGGTCTGGGTTCAAGTATAGTTGATCAATTGAAGGTCCAAAGGTACCAATCATATTGCAATTAAGTGCTGAATTATTGACCAACTCGATAGACCAATCCTTGATGATTTTTCACTAGAATCCAAAGGATGGATGGGCCAAACGGTCTCAAGACCGTTTGGTGGTCACCCAAGACCGTTTGGAGGTCTAGGGTTGAGTATGGTTAGGTGTTTAAATGTCTAATGGTACCAAGTTGACATACAATGCAATGTTGATTTGGCGATCAATCCAATGATCCAAGCCTTAATTGGATGGCTTGGATTTGAGTGATATGATGGGCAAAAGGTCTCAAGACCGTTTGGAGGTCATCCAAACGACCTCAAGACCGTTTGGGGTCAGGTCATACCCAATTTGGATGATGGTTCAATGGTTTCAAAGTATCTAGTCTTACATTGATTAGTATTGAAGGATCATCGATTCCAAACCCTAATCCAATTGATTCAAACTCTAATTGATGACCAATTGAGGGTCAATTGAGGGTCAAATCAGTTGAAGGTTGACCTATGTATCTCAATTGAAGTATGAGTATAGGTCCAATTGATGATTGGTTCCATGAATTCAATGATTGAAGGAATCAACATTGGAAACCCTAATTCAATTGGATACCTCATGTTATTGAAGGTCAGATTGATCAAACCTTTTTGGAAACCTAATGTAATTAGGTGAGAGATACCCTTAATGATACTAATCAATAATTCATAACAAATTCATGGATCCAATACATGATGTAAACCCTAATTGAGGCTGATTCCATGTATAACCCTAATAAGAGGTTGTCTACATGTGAAATCACTAATTAGGATGAATAGTAAACCCTAGTTGAGGGTGTATCCATGTGAAACCCTAACTGAGGGTGTATCCATGTGAAACCCTAATTGAGGGTGATTTTATGAGAAACCCTAATTATAAATGATTAGTAAACCCTAATTATGGGCAATGTGATATAAAACCCTAATGAAGGGTGATGCTACATGCAATCCCTATTCTAAAGAAGAGAGATGATAGGTGAAACCCTAATCCCTAATGAAAGAATAGAATTCATACTTGAATATGATTCTTGAGGTGAACTCCTGTAGCACGACTGTGTAAGGTAGCACGGCCGTGGTATCTTCCCTTTGCACGACCATGCAAGGTAGCACGACCGTGGTGACTTTCTTAGCACGGCCGTTCCTAGTTGCACGACCGTGGAGCTCTATGATTGACTTAGGGATGATTTGAAAGTGACCTAATATGGTCGGATACCTTGATGTGTTATAAGTCCAATATAATTGGATGAAGGATACATGAAATATGTGATGGGAAACCCTAATCCTGATAAAGGAATAAAGGTGATACCCTTGAAATAATAATTCATTTGTTTTGCATGGTGTTGATAGATAATTGATGTATTGCTATCACATGTGCTAACCATGCAGGTATCATGAAATGATGAGCATAGCCAGGTATGAGCTATGATGTGTTCTTAGTTTGAATTTGTTTATTGGGCCTTGTGTGCCATAATATACCTTGTGCCTGGTAAGAGGTAACAAGAGAGTTAATGGGTCTCAAGTATCATGATGGATGCTTGTGTAATAAGTATCATGCTTATCTTGGTCAGATGACTTAAAGGTGCTAGTTACTTGAGAATGTGGTAACAATGCTCAGGTGATGAGCTAAGGGTTTAAATACCCAGAATCACATGGTTGTGGTATTGAAATTGTGAAAGGATGAGAAATTCCCAGTGGTGAATTGAGGGACTAAGATCCCAACACTTTATGAAAAGAGTATGGCTATGTGCCATGGCTCCACAATGATAATGTCAGGCTTTAGATACATGATCTAAGCCTGAAGAGAGTTAATGCAGTGGTGATGATTCTGTAATGTGTAGATGTTGTACATGTTCTTCATATTCTTTAAAGGATAAATGACATGTTGATTTTATCAAGATATAGCTGCAATGCTTCTGATATAGAATAATGTTCTAGTCTGTTAGACATTAAAATATCTGCTGCTATATAAATATGATTCTTCCATTCATATTTATCTTCTTAAGATGCAATAATAATGTTACTGGTAGAGATTTATATCTCTCGATGGGGCAATTTTTATAATTGTCTCACCCCCGTGGGAACCACATTTTTAGGTGGAAGCGGACGAGGAGACAGGAATCCTTCAGGAGGTGAAGGAGAGCAGCGGTAGCAGGGACAGCAGTGAAGTCTCAGGTGGAGACATTGACTGTCATGTCATGTTCAGATTTATATAGAGTCCTATGTGTCGTCTTTGTACTCTCAGGTCCTCGGAGTAGTAGTTAGTGATTTTGAGATTTTGGCTTAGTGCCTCGAGGGTTTTATACTACCTGTGTACAGTTAAGACAGAGTAGTTAATGTTTGTAATCCTTGAGAAGCAAAAGTACATGAGATGTATATATATGAACCAGGATGTAAAGTTTTACTTTGGTTCTGAATGAAAGAGTTTTCCTGTGAATGGATCTCTTTGCAAAAAGTTTTAATTTTTAGTGATTTTTGCTAATCCACTGCTTGATGAACGCTTCCGCATTAATTAATCATGTTTTCGCGAATCGGTCATTACATCTCTCTTGTTGATTTTTCCAAGAACCATGTTGCTAGTGTACTTGTAGTATTGCACGTGGATGGGTACTACTATGAATTGTTAGGATCCCTCCAAGAGAATTTAGGTGTTTTTCTAAGAGTACTCGTTCCTCCTTTTAGGGTGATGTATAAACATGCACTCTTCTTTCTCTCCTCTAGATGAGAGGGTAGTCTTCTTCTCCGGTTGGTTTTCCAATTGGGCCACCTATGTCTTAAGTTCCATGACCTCATGTGATTTGCTAGCGTTCCTTGACCCATGACGGATTCCTGACTATGTTCTTCAAGATTTCATGACACTTTGATGTCTTGTTATTTAGAAAAATTCTACACAAACATTATTAAGTGTAGTCCTCTCTCCTAGAGCAGAATATAGTAAAAGGTCTTGGCCTATCTATACAAGTCAATCCCATGATGTGGTACCTTTCTCAACATGTGTTCTTGTACCTCTCCCAGTCATATGAGTAGGATTCATCTCCATGTTTCTTGAATCCATATTTTCCCCCACCAAGTCATTGGTATTCTAAGGGGGAAAGTACCTCTTAAGGAAAGCGACAATCATTTTGTTTCATGAGCACATAGATTTTGAAGGTAGACACAGGAACCACATCTTAAACATATCCATAAAATAATAAGGAAATAATTTCAAGTAGATCATAGTGATTGGAATGTGGACAGTCTTCAACAAGTCATAGCTCTCAACAAAACATTTAATATGATGCATTTGGTCTTCAGTGTTGTGCCCATAGAATTCTTGTGACTTGATTAGAGAAACAAGTCCTGGATCAATTTTGCAGCTTCCCATATTGACTACCTATCGCCTTATGAGACCCAAATGGGTTGTAATAGATGATTCCTTTATTTTCTCCCATATGGTATTCTCGTCACCTAATATCACTACCTCTTCATTATCATCCCCGTGGTTATACATCTTGCCTTCTTGTTCAACAAATTCTTCGTGAATTATCACCTACTCCTCCACTTCTTCTCGTATGACCTCTGGTGTTTTTGGCAATATTCTTGGAATCAACCCTTGAGATGAAGTACTATATTTCTAAGCCTTTTCTATGAGTTTGGAAACATCCGAGGACGAGAGAGTGGAATATGTGTAATTAATGGTCTGTGATTGGACCATAAACTAGTACGTGAAAACTAGAAACTCAGTGTGAGAACACATAATAATAGACAAAAGTAATAAAAAACATTTACAACAAATTTTTTATAGAAAATAAATTTTAACAAACACAAAAATGTACTATATTGGTCAGTTTTAGCACTTATAGACCTAGCACTGCCAATTCACCAACAACAATGCCAAAAATTTGACATGACTTAAGTGTACATGTTAATCACAAGTGTACGTACAAGAGTAGTAAAGGGACTCAAAGAGGACCAGATGTCGATCTCAAGGAAATGGGACTACTGGAAACTACTACCAACTAGAACAAATTAGCAACACTTAAGAAAAGAGTTGATTGAGTGATTAAACTAAGGATTGAAATTAAATAGGAAATTCAAATGGATTAAGATCATATTTATGGGATCTTTAGGATACCCGTTTCAGCACAATGTGTTCCTTCTTTGGATTAAGTGTTTGTATCTTGCACTACCCACTCTTGTAGTGTAGAACATTGTTGAACCTAATTACTAACCCACTCTACCAGTTTTAATATAGAAAGTCAAAGATGTGATCTCTATCTAGAGAATCTCCCTTGTAGTGGTTAGCTCACTCTTATAGCGCTATTGACTGTATCGATAATGCCTTCTCAAACTATTAATCCCACTCTATAGTAATTAACAATCTAACACATACTTATGGTGATCTCGCATTAATAAGCCAATGATGAGCTCTCATTTCCAAAATCCAAAGAAAAGGCAATCTATATTAAATCAGACTTAAACTTGCATACAGTCAACACCTGGATACTCTTGGGTCCTAAAAATGGGGTTAAGCCCCTCATGCTTGACATGAGATCAAAGGAATAGTTTTAGGAGAATAACTACATAGAGAATGTAGAAAATCTTGATGCCATTGACCTGCTCCTTAGATGTACCAGGTGAGCCTTGCTCTATGTCTCCTCGTCTCTTCCTATAATGATCTACTCTCTCATAGAATAGATGATCCCCTCTATGTGTCTATCCTCTTAGATTTTTACCAAAGAGGCTAAACCACAACTTATCTAACGAACTGTTGAATGCTTAATCTTAGCTGTTAGGAAAATCTAGGTGCCACCAAGTTAGAATTTGGTGCCACCGAGTTAAATTTTCTCAAGTAGGACTATCTATCTTGGAGCCACTGAGATGAACGTGGGTCATAGATAGATTTTCTATGAGGATTTCTTGAACTTTTTGTCAGTGCTACTCAGCTACCATTATTGGTACCAACTTGGCATCTTGGTGGTATCAAGCCTAGTCTTTGTGGTACCAAGACTACTATGTGATGAAGCATTTTTTCCATCATGTCATTGGTACTGACATGATGTCAATGGTGATTGATCACAATCGGAGAAAGTTAATACCATTGACATCATGTCAGTACCAGTTCAAGTGGAAGGAGGAGATGAGTCCCTTAGTTGATTGTGCAACATTAACTTGTTTGTCAATCATCATACCTTGATCAAGGTAAAAGGTTGCACTCCATTCAATCTCTGAGTGGGAGAGAGATTCATGGGGTGTGCAATCAACAGGTGGGAGAGGTTTGGTGTAGAAGCTTAAGCATCAAGATCTGATGATTGTTGCCTCTCCATTGTGTTTGTGTGAAAGGGGTGGTCGAGTATTAGAGAACTAGTGGTTGTCTATCGAGTGCAAGTAATACATCATAGAGGGGATCAACATTTCTTTGATTGGTTGGCACACCAATTGTGAGTCTTGTTGGAACATGGATGTTTTCTACTTGTGCATGCAATACAATGATTGGTCGCTCAAGTAGGCCAGTCCTTTTGGGTTTATTTATTTGCCTTGCTGTAATTGATGCCTTCCTACTGCCATTGCTGGATTTAGTTCAATGTACTTCAATTTTCTAATTGACATCCATATTATATGTGAGATCCTTTTTTCTCAGACATTGAGCTTAGTTGTTATTCAGCATGTGCTCTAGTGTAGGTCAAAAGCCATTAAGTGAGATGTTTACATCTATACTTAGCAATTTTGTCTTTATGGAATAAAACAAAACATGAGAAAAGGAAAACACAAACTATTTTTTATTGCGGCTGGCACAAAATTCAGATCACGTGGTATGTGGTTAAAAATTACTAAGTCTGGACCCATACAAGAACCACAAAATTTCCTCCGAAGACAGCTGGATCTTCATCATAGGAGCAATTTATGGGACAAGATGTCAAATTCCCTTTGTGCATCAGATCAGATCATGAAGTTGCTCAAACCTTTAGCCTTTTGTATGATGGAAGCATGGATGATGGATAGTATCGCAACATCAAACATAGCCTGCGCAATCAGGGGAAGCCCAATACCCATGATGGAGACTCCAACTACATTTCATGAAATCCTTTGACTTGATGTGACATGCACTTGCAATGAGATCTATGATAAGATCCATTCATTAGTGTTTAGTTTCTTTAAAAAAAATTGCAAATGGAATTCATTATTAAGAGAAATATTATCTTGATCAAGATTGTAGAAATCGATTCCAATTATAATAATAGACAAATTGTCTAATGAGGTGCAAACTGACTTAATAAGATATATGGAAGTGGTAAGTTGAACGAACTAAAATAAGGGATACAATGTCTACTTGGGATGCAAAATAAATCTAACATGTGAAATTAAATAATGATGCATATTGGTTCATCATTGATAAATGTCACAAGTTTACAAAAATGAATATAACAACAAATTTACAATGAAAAATTGATTTGGAAAAGGTGCTACCACTACTACATTTTTTGACAGTAACGTCGCTGCCCATAGCGTCATTTTATTAGAATAACTGACCTAATAGACTATTTCATCAGTTTTATCATAAAAACTGACCTTATAGGTTTCCCGTGGAAAACATTCACGTGATTTTGGCTTCGCGCCTCGACCTATAGCGTCGGTTTTTCCAAATAACCGATGTTATAGGGTCAAACAAAAATGTAGGCACCACTTTGGAACTCTAGGGTCGGTTTTTATAGATAACCGACCTTATAGATACTGACCTCTAGGGTCGGTTTTTTCAAATACCCGACCTTATAGATGGTCTACAAAAATTCGGGCACCACTTAGGCTTTAGCGTCGGTTTTCTCAAATAACCAACCCTATAGACCCGACTTGTAGCGTCGATTTTGCCAGATAACCAATGCTAAAGGTCGGGTTGGTATTAGACCAAAACGTGCGATAGACCTGATCGACTTGTGTTTCATTTCATTTTGCTCGAAAGCACAGCGCTAGAAACCCCCTCCTTCTCTCTTGTTGTGTCCAAGGAGCCCATCTTCGTGTCCTTCTGACGCCGTCGTCGTGTCCAACGAACCAAGTCGTGTTGTGGCCGCCATCTCTAAGGAGCCGAGCCGTGTTGTGTCGCTGCCGAGCCGTGTTGTGCCTCCACCGAGCCGTACGTGTTGTGCCGCTACCACCAACTAAAGGTCGCAAGGTACATTTTATTAATAAAAAATCGGTCGCAAGCTTCTCAGTTGTACGTGTTGTGCCTCTGTCGAAGATCCCTTCTCAGTTGGAAAGGAGAGGCGGGGTAGGTGGGGGATGTTGTGGTCAGGGCTGGGGTCTGGCGGTGGGTGGTGATGGGTGTTGCGGTCAGGGTTGCGGTCGACAGTGGGTAGCGATGGGTGCTGGTGGTAGTAGCACGATCGTGCCATAACCACGACCGTTTTTCTTCTTATTGTCATGTCATGATTGAGGAGAGGTTCGGAGTGAGTATATTTTTTAGGTAGCACGGCCGTGCTGGGTAGCACGGCCGTGGTGGTTGTGGCTGAGTGAATGTAATTGTTAGGTAGCACGGCCGTGCTGCGTAGCACGGTCGTGGTGGCTGTGGCTGAGTGAATGTATTTGTTAGGTAGCACGGCCATGGTGGTTGTGGCTGAGTGAATGTAATTGTTAGGTAGCACGGTTGTATTGGGTAGCACGGCCGTGGTGGCTGTGGCTGAGTGAATGTATTTTTTAGGTAGCACGGCCGTGCTGGGTAGCACGACCGTGTAGGCTGAGTTGTTGAACTGCATTTGTTAAAATCTTTCTGCTCCTCTAATATTGATGTATATTGACCCTAATGCCTTACGTTATAAGAGAATTGAATCATGCATTTGTGTTGTTGCAGGTGTTGTTGACTTGCATATATTTCTTCTTCAGCCTTCAAGTGAGGTATAATATTCTCACTCTCCCAATGTGCCATTAGGCTTCATTTTGATTCAAATATTTAATACATACGGTAGTGCTTGGTAGACATTCCAAAAATATGAGGGTAGACAATGTGTAGTCTCAGATTGTCACTTTAGGGTTTATATATGAGATCATCGAATGCATGATGTTTAACTTAATATATAAATATGACAATAATACATTTATGCATGTATCAACTTAGAAACCCGTTCAAAATTTACTCATATGAGTAAATTTTGGATAGTCCCTGGTTTGAGACTGTTTTTAGATATTTAATCTCACTTAGGATGTAACTGTATAATGTATGTTTAGTTTTGAAGAAAATTTTAGTAGTATTTCATCATTTGTTCTCTGGG
Organism: Alisma plantago-aquatica; assembly: GCA_963693085.1. Lineage (NCBI taxonomy): Eukaryota > Viridiplantae > Streptophyta > Magnoliopsida > Alismatales > Alismataceae > Alisma > Alisma plantago-aquatica. Next base: position 571,769,939 of record OY856412.1, read on the forward strand.
TATATATGTGAGTGGTTATTTACCATAAACATCGGTGTACTTGGAGAACTTAGGGGAAATGTTGATGAAATTTTCTTCAAAACTAAACATACATTATACAGTTACTAATGAGATTAAATATTCAAAAATGGGATAGGTGGTACACTTTAGTATAAAATTAATTAACTTCCTATCAATAAAAACTTACATCTTATAGTATCAATATTAAATGCTTAGTTTTATAATTAATTTTTAATGGGATATAGAAAATGGATCGAAGTTGGATGTCTATCAAGAACCATTGTAGTCCAGAGTTTGCCAAAGGTCTTGATGAATTTATCAGATTTGCTGAGGAACATAGGAAACTACCTACATATAGGTTCTATTTTCCATGTAGAAATTGAGGTAACAATTTGAAAGTTGATATTGTTGAGGAAATTAAGGATCATGTCATATGCAATGGGATCATACAAGGTTATAATGAATGGTATTGGCATGGAGAGAAAATTAATAATGGATCAGAAAATGTCGATACTAATAGTTGTGGCATAGAAGATATAGATAATGATGATAATTTCAATGATGAACCGATTCAGGATGACCCGATTCAGGATGATATGGTTGATGAGATGCTACGCAGTTGTCAGGACAATGTCATTGATCCACCTTCTTTATTTGCAAACATAGTCCATGATGCTGAAAAACCTTTATATAAGGGTTGTACTAAGTTCATGAGGTTGAGTGTTGTGATGCGATTATATACTCTTAAAGATCAAAATCGGTGGAGCGATAAGAGTTTCACTTCATTGTTGTCTTTGTTAAAGGAAATCTTCCTGAAGGCAACGAGCTTCCAATTTCAACATATCAAACAAAGAAAATAATGTGCCCAATGGGAATGGAAGCTAAGAAGATTCGTGCATGTCCAAATGATTGTGTGTTGTTTCAGAAGGACTATAGTAATTTAATAAATTGTCCAAAATGTGGTGCGTCAAGGTATAAGACCACAAATTCAACTAAGGCTAAAAATGGCTCTCCTATCAAGGTGATGTGGTATCTACCAATAATACCATGATTTCAATGCTTATTTGCTAATACAGAAGATGCACAAAATTTGTCTTGGCATGGGGAGTTAAAGGCCAATGATGATGGCATCCTACGACATGCATCTGATTCACCACAATGGAAGAAAATTGATTTATTACACCCTCAATTTGGTTATGAACCAAGAAACTTAAGACTTGGACTCTGTACAGATGGAATGAATCCCTATGGTACATTAAGAAGCCAACATAGCATGTGGCCTATTATGATTGTTATATACAATCTTCCTCCTTGGTTGTGTATGAAAAATAAGTATGTCATGTTGTCAATATTGATATCAGGGCCCAAGCAACCTGGAAATGATATTGATGTTTACCTTCAACCTCTAATAGATGACCTAATGAAACTATGGGAAGAAGGTATTATGACATATGATGCTTCACGTAAAGAGATCTTTAGTTTGTGCGCTATGTTGTTTTGCACAATTAATGACTTTCCAGCTTATGGGAATTTGTCTGGATATAGCATAAAAGGATACAAAGCATGTCCTGTTTGTGAGGAAAATACTGATTCAATCAGACTGAAACATGGTGGTAAAATCGTATATCTTGGTCATCAGAGATTTCTCCCACCAATGCATCCTTATCGAAGGCAACGCAAAACCTTTAATGGGTCAACTGAGGAACGAAGTGCTCCTAAACCTATACCAGGAAATGTTGTATATGATAGGGTGAAACATATTGTTAATGAATTTGGAAAGAGTTCAAGTAGTCATACACTCACATGTGACAAATCTCTATACAAGAAGAGGTCAATATTCTGGGATCTTCCTTATTGGAGATCTTTGGCAATTAGACACTACATTGACATCATACATGTTGAAAAAAATATTTGTGACAGCATCATCGGTACGCTATTGAACATACCAGGAAAGATGAAAGATGGCATCAAATCTAGAAAAGATTTAGAATTAATGGGTATAAGAAAAGAATTATCAGTGGAGATCAGGGGTCGCCGCACATATTTACCACCAGCTTGTTACACTTTGTCAAAGAAGGAGAAAAAGACTTTCTGTGAGTTCTTGTATAATATTAAGGTTCCACAAAGATACTCTTCTAATATTCCTAGATTGGTATCAATGAAGGATCTGAAGTTGATAGGCCTCAAATCTCATGATTGTCACACCTTAATGCAACAAATTTTACCTGTGGCTATTAGATCTATATTTCCAAATCACAAGACTCTGTTTCTTCTTCAATGAAATATGCAACAAAGTGATACATCCTGGTACTCTCGATAAATTACAGAAAGATGTAATTGTTACCATGTGTCAGCTTGAAATGTACTTTCCTCCTTCATTTTTTGATATCATGGTTCATCTTGTAGTACATATTACAAGGGAGGTGAAGATGTTGGGTCCAATTTTCTTACACTGGATGTATCCATTTGAACATTACATGAGTGTTTTTAAAGGTGATGTTCGGAATCGTTATCGTCCTGAAGGGAGTATTGTTGAGGGTTACGTGGCTAGGGAGGTGATGGACTTTTGCAATGATTTTTTGAATTGCAATGAAACTTCTAGCGATCTAAAAAATTCCCATCACACTGAATCTTATTGTGGCAAAGGAACTTTGGGAGGACGAGTGAAAGGAATCATTCATGAGTTGTGGGAACAAGCACATTTGTATATTTTACACAACATAGATGAAGTTAGTAATGACATCACAGAATACAATGATCTTATCAAGAGAAATCATCTGCAATCTAGTTCAATGTGGCTTGCAAGAGAGCATAATCAAACATTTATTAGGTGGTTTGAAGAGAGTATTTAATCAAGTATCTGAATCACCAAATAATGTTGTTGAGAACATAAAATGGCTCGCCTTTAAGCCAAAAATGGATGTCATGTCATATGAAGGTTATGACATAAATGGATTTTCATACTACACAAAGCGTCAAGATGAAAGTAGTGTAGTTCAAAATAGTGGGGTCATTGTTCAAGCTTGTTCTTTGTATTTTGCTAGTTCCAAAGATAAAAGACCACGCGAAGCTGAGATATCATATTACGGCGTCATTGAGGACATATGGGAAATGGACTATACAAATTTTTGAGTTCCTATCTTTAGGTGTAATTGGGTTGACAACAACAAAGGAGTTTTAGTGGATGGGTTGGGTTTCAAATTGGTGAATTTTGAAAAGATTGGTGAGAAAGATGAGCCATTCATCATGGCAGACCAACCAAAACAAGTATTCTATATTGATGACCCGGCAAATAAAAATTGGTATGTCGTTCTTCATGGAAAAAGACAGTTTGCTGTAGATCCTATAAATGAAGAAGAATACTACAAAAAGCATGATGATTCTAGTTCATTCTCAGTTGGTTTGCCAAGTGTAAATGTTGAACATAACACCGATGAATATTATAAACGTCAAGACCATGCTGAAGGAATTTTCCTTGACTAACAACTCAACCAATACTAGAGGCATGTATTCTTTGAATTATTTATTTTATTATCATTCAAGCAAGTATACCTTATCACTTGTGCTTTTATTATCACTTATTTTTTTTATCATGTATACTTGCAGGTTCTAAAATGGCGAGTGAAGATGAACATTTTGAGCATGAGCATGAGCACCATGAGGATGGTAGTGGTGATGCTAAGAAAAGTAGAGGTCCCACACTGATGCTGTTACGACCCCATCTTCCGATAACCCCCAATTAAGGGAGATCGCAAGGTTGAAGCCGCACCCATGAAATTCCGGATCAAAGGTTCGACATATAACCAATAACAATTATTAAATTCTAGCAGACTATACTGAAAATGGTAATAAAATTTTTCTTTATCATACCTTTGAAAAGTTGGAAGTACTAGACTTCTAACCACAAAAGAACTACTCTAACTAACTCATCCTTGTTCTTTAGTTCTTGAATACACAATGTGTCACTTTACTGTTTTGTGCTTTGAAATATGTACCTAAAACGCCGACAAACAAAACAACGGTCAGTCGGTATGTGGAGGATCCAATAATCAAGCAATTATGCTAACAATGTAATCAAGCAATTAATCTTTTTAACAATCAAGATTACATTTTAATATAACATCAGCGATCCACAAGTTCCATAACCTCTGTGATATCCCTGCAGTGGACCTGTATACCAAACTACAACCCCTCATGATCCACCAAAATGGTAAACCAGTTTCTAGGATTGAGTTACATGGTAAACCGAAGAGTCTCATGAACGCACAAGGCAATCCAGTTTCTAACTCTCGGTATGCTGAAGAGTCTCATGAATGCACAAGGCAATCCAGTTTCTGACTCACGGAAATCCTAGACCTTTCTCTAGGTATTACCCCCTTTTCAGCCTTTTTAAAACACCAGAGGTGAACAAGGATCTAGCCAGTTATATGCATACTTATGATGATAATCATAGTCACTTTATAGTTGCATGAAATAAATAAACACTCAATAGTTATTTCAAGCAACCGGTAAATCATTCGGGAATCGCCGGGAAAGTAAAGAGATTATTCATAAGCGTAACCACATACCTTTAATTGCACTTTTCAAGATAGAAAGAGAAATCCAATCAACCAGCAATGAGGAAGAGAAATCCTGAAATAAAAGGACAGTTTCCTTTTAATAATATTTATCCACTTCCATTATTCCAATTAGGATTCCAATTCCATAATTAGGGTTTCTTTTAAAAATTAGGGTTTTTCTTCTTATTTCATCATTAACATTCTTAATTTATCAATCATCATGAAACTCCTACTTTCTCATTGAATTTCCTTTATTAGACAATTGATTACCTTATTTCATGAAAATATGGTTTTTCTCTCTCTTTATCTCAATTTAGGGTTTTCTTGCAAAGTCACCCCCCTTTTAATCATTATAATTCCAAGTTAAACATTTTTACATTCAAATAGAAAATTGAACTACCATTAACCTTCTCAGAGTCAAACTTACCGATTTGAATTGTTAAATTACCTAATTACCCTCTCAATCATGTAATTAGGGTTTCTCATTCAATTTTAATAAACTTTATTAGCCAAATAAAGTACTTTTGCAAAACTAGGCAGAATTAAGTTCTGGAATTATTTTTATCGTGTTACTTGCATTTTTCTATGCAACTTTCATATATTAAGTTTTCTCATCTGATGTTCATAGATATTACTACGAATTTTGCAAGAAAAAGGACTTTTTCTGATTATTTGTCAGAGATAGTAATTTACCGGAAATTTGGCAGCCGTTCGATTAGTGCTCCCCCTGGTCCGCGCCTGATCCGACGCTCAGCGTCGCGCGTCTCCTTCCACTTACGCGCCTCGCACTCGAGCCGTTGGATCTCGCGGGTCTACGGTGGACTACGATCCAGTCGTCTCCGCCTAACTCTGACCTGATCGTTCGATCACGATCGAACGGTCGCTGCTCTCCTTCTTCCTCGTTCTCAGCCCTTCTGTACGCGGCGGAGCCGCGGCGGTGCTCTCGCCGGAGCAAGCTCAATTGAGGGCTTGGGCGATAGAGGGGATGCGATAGGGAGCCGATTGAGTTCGTGATGACACCAGGGATCGAAGGATCCCTCTTTTATAAGATATGGGAGCCCCCTTCCAGGGTTCCCAATTCGACGCCAACTGCTATTCCCAGCCCGATTGGGCGTTTCCTGAATACACCACGAAAGATCTCGAATCCTAGGTCAAAAATCTTCGCCAGGATCTCCCGATCCCAAAGGGACTCTTCCTATGATCACTCGTGAACTGATATCATCAGGAAAGCTCGGAGAAAAATCCCTGAGACGCGCTACAGTCCCAATCCGGTTGGGATTAAGACGATGACTGCGCATCGTTGGATTAAGATCCAACGATCCAGGTTAAACGCGTTCAAACCAAATAGGAAATAAATTCCCAATTTTATTGAATTATATTCTTAAATCAAAGGAAACTTGGATAATTAATATCTTTTAAACGGTTACTCTTTTCTTTACCAAATTTTGAGGGAAGCTTCCTCATAGGTTTCTCTTCCTTCCTACAAAATTTGGAGTTATTATAACAAGGATTCAATTCCTTTTCTTAATATGCAAGTTATTATTATATTAAACACATTTTCCCATTTTTCCTAAATCCTTTTACCATTATTTCTTGGTTTTGAGTTCCTTGAACTCCAAGATGTCCATAATCTTGAATTATTATTTTTAGGAAAATATTCCACATCCTTCACCCTATTTTATGGAATTCTCTGTGTATTAATATCAACTTGGGCTTCAAATAAGGCAAGGCCCATTAAGAAACATGCAATCAATCAAACGTGGAATCCATTCCAAACCATATCACATCAATCAAGCAACTTTATTTATCTTTAAATGATATTTACAAAACTCATTATGTAATTTGGAAAATTGAGGTTATAACAGATGCGTAGGATGCAGGAGCTCAGGGCTAAAGGGGACAAATTGCCAGTCCAGTTTGATATCACAGGAGCACCTGTTGGGGAACATGCTAGTACTTTCAAGCATTACGTAGGGGTGACAGTACGCAGTAAGGTGCCAATAGATATAGAAAATTGGCACGATGTTCCTAATGCCAAAAAAGACCTCATATGGAAAGATATATCTGTGAGTGGAAGTGATATTATTTTAATATGTTTTTTATCTATTGATTTTAATTTAGTTTGCTTGGAATTAATTGCTTTTCAAAATAACATTATTAATTGCTTCTTTTGTATGTATAGGGTGTTTTTCATCTGGGGACAAATTGCCAGTCCAGTTTGATATCACAGGAGCACCTGTTGGGGAACATGCTAGTACTTTCAAGCATTACGTAGGGGTGACAGTACGCAGTAAGCTGCCAATAGATATAGAAAATTGGCACGATGTTCCTAATGTCAAAAAAGACCTCATATGGAAAGATATATCTGTGAGTGGAAGTGATATTATTTTAATATGTTTTTTATCTATTGATTCTAATTTAGTTTGCTTGGAATTAATTGCTTTTCAAAACAACATTATTAATTGCTTCTTTTGTATGTATAGGGTGTTTTTCATCTAAATGAAAAAGATCACAAGAAAAGAGTGCTACAACGTAGTGGTGTACGATGGAGGGGTTTTAAGACATCTCACAAGGGAATTTATAGATAATCCTAAACAAAAGAAGAAAACAACAGATGTATATATTTTTATAGATCCTGAGGTGTGGGAAAGATTTGTTGCAGCTAGGAGATCGGAAGAGTTTCAGGTAATAAAGATTGTGATGTATTGTATGAATCTTTAATTTTATACAATTAAGGAAGTGAATCTTTTAATACATGTTTGCCAAGTCTTAATTGCAATATCTCATTTTAAATGATCAGACTATCCACCAGGCTCAAAAGGAAAGACGGGCCAAAAATGTGCATGACCATCGCTTGGGGGCCGGTGGTTATGCCTTCCGCCGCCAACTACAAGAGAAGTAATCCTCTTCTGGAGAAGAATCTAGTACAACTCAAGTTGAGCGTCCACCCCAACACTTGACATGGATTGATGCTAGAAAGAATCGAGTAGGTGAAATTGTCAACCCTGCAACTAAGGAGGTGGCACAAAAGATGGTAGGTTTATCCCAACTAAGTAAAGAGCAACTCCCACAAACTTAGATTTATTTATATCTAATTGATATTGTGATTTAATATTTTTATTAACTATGAATAGATTGATCTCCACGAGCAAAGGAAGGAAGGAAAGTTCATCCCAACTGGCCACATGGATGAACTATTAGTTGCTCTTGGTACGAAGGAGCATCTTGGCTGTGTTAGGGGATTAGGAGTTGGCATAGGATTCAAGTCTTATTTTGGCCCTTCGCAATCTAAAAGAGGTCATGCAGGAGGTCTTACACAAGAGGAGGTTGAAGCATTAGAAGCACAGAAAGTAAAAGAAATAATGTCTTCATTTCATCCTACTCAACCTTCTCAACCTATTCATATTGTGCATCTCTCAAGTGATGAGGTACAAGCCCATGCTATAGTTGTAGAAGGTCATGGGAGCACTCCCAATGACCCACCACAACCATCTACAGTAATCTTTTGTTCTATATGTTGTGTTATTAGTATGATATTTATATGATAATATATATAGTTGTAACAGGTATCTATTCTACTGCTTCTTATATAACCTATATCATTTCAATATAGGTTGGTATGAACTCTAAACTTGCAGTGGAGGTTCCAGAATATAATGTTGTGGCAGCGGGCAAGGTGTACAACCTTGGTGGTACATTGTATTGCCAACAAATTACTGATGACATTTGTCGTGTGTCCATCCATCTTGTATATGACGGAATGGGGGACAAACCACTACCCATACCTAATCCTGAATATAGTACAGTTGAAGAAGCAGAGGGTGCTATGGTGGGTTGGCCTAGATACTTGGTTATCAATGACAAGGTATACTTGAATTCTACCATGTTTTTCATATTTGACTGCATATATGAACTCGTGTAATAGAAGTATGTAATTTAATTAACAGGTTTGCAAACCAAAAAGTAAAAATTCTACTAGTCGTCCTCCTATGCCCAAGCCATCTATTATTCTAAAATCTACATTCGATGAGTTGGGAAGTAAATGTAAATGTTTGTGTTGATACTTAGCCAACCAAAGCTCTGGACTATAAATGTTGATCAATTTAATAGAAGATGCAATTGGGAGGGACTTTGACAATTATATTTTTCTTGATGATATTATAGAGTTGTTTCGTTATGATTGGCTGAATACTTTGATATTAGAAGTATGGATAAGGTAAGGATCTATCAATATAGAAAATTCCAATACACATTTTTAGCTTATTTCTACAAATGAAAATAATTAAAAATGTTAAACATCCATTTATATACCGAGGCCACAAACTTTGATATAAAGAATGTTGGATTCTTAGTTCCTTCGGTCACTAGTCAGGTGGAGACACATATTGAGGAAGTGAGTGAGTACTTCTCTGATGCATTCAAATATTTTGCTACTGTGGGAAAGGAAATTATCCTAATTCCTTTTAACGTCCAGTAAGTATTATTATTCAATATAATTTTAATAATGAACAAATGTATTTATTTTAATGTTTGTTTTATTCTTACTCAAATCTAGACATTGGGAATTAGTGGTGATTGTCCCAAAATTGATGAATTAACAGGTTTCTACAGAAATTTAAAAAAAAATCGACCCTATAGCGTCGGTTTTCTTAAAAAAATCGACCTTATAGGTGTCTTGGTCATTCCGCGTAGAACGGTCGTGCTGCATAAAATGATCATGTTGGGATGAGGTAGAACGGCTGTGCCGCGTAGAACGGCCGTGTTGAGATATTGTAGAATGTCTGTGCCGTGTAGCACGGTCATGCTAATATAGACCAACACGGTCGTGCTAAGCGGCACGGCCGTTCTACCTCATCCCAACATGGCCATTTTATACAGCATGGTTGTTCTACACGGAACGGTCAAGACACCTATAAGGTCAGTTTTTTAAGAAAATCGACGTTGTAGCGTCGATTTTTTAGAGTCGGTTATTTAGTAAAAAAATCATCCTTAGAAATAATCTTTAGAGTCAGTTATTTATTAAAAAAACTGACGTTATAGGGTTTAGGTACAATTTTATTTCTCATTTGGGTTTAGTTTTTGAGAGACTATAGGGTCGGTTTTACTATACAAGGTTGGTTTTTTGGGTTAAAAAAACTGACGTTGTAGAGCAATTTCTGTAGCGACGGCTACTTAGGCGTCGGCTGAAAAGTGACGATATACGCTTAAAAAAACCGACGCTATAGACCATTTTTGTACTAGTGTACAAAATCAAGTTCACAAATTTGAACCACAAATATAATTTGAATCTAATGAATACCATAACATGTACAATTGTGTACATGTCAACATTATATAGAAATGCTCACATGTCCAATAAATAATTCTTACTGAGTTTCTCAAAGAAAATTTGATTCCTCAGTTGAATATGGTTAGATGTCAATAAACTTAAACATATATAAACATGCATAGTACAAAAATTAATATATTTGTTTAATTTTACTAAAGAAATGAAAACTAGAAAACATCGAATTTAGTACCATACACTATTTGAAGTTGCACCATATTATTTCAGTCATAATAGCATACATGTACTTCATAACAAAGTAGCCAAATTGCTAATTGTTATGTTGGAAGGGATATTGTACTCATTTACAGATAATGTAGAAATACTTATCATGAAGTCAGTAATGATATAAGACCACAAAACTATGTAGTATAAGAAAACCAAGCTAGATACTTACATCGATGGCAATAGATATGATTGTCTTATCCCTCAAATTATATTTCCTTGTCAGTGGAGGATGGTGTACCTCAATATCCCTACATAAAACCTTTTGATGCATTTCTTGATGATATAAGAAATTCTAAAAGTAAATTATGAATAAGAAACATATGTAGCTAAAGGGAATTTATCATTTGAAATTCTAACAGACAACCACTAGGGTATAAAACATATACTAAGCTATTTTCGATGAATAATTAAAAGACCTAATCTTGAGGCCTTCATTTACAAATTGCCAATTCTTGAAATTAAATTGCTATAAAGAAACTATATTTTGTTTTGTTAACATAGCATATATACTTACATCATTGTAAGGAGCAAATATGACATCTTTTCAGGCTCTTAAAGACTTCAAATGAATTAACACCGGTAGACCTCCACCTCAGCCAAATTTTGGTCATTCTTCAAAAGTGTGATCATGGAAGGGATCAAAATTCCATATTATCAATTGTGAATTGATGGTTGTGATTGTGTATATAGATACAAAATTAGTCTTTAGATCAACAATATTTGATATATGTATGTCATTTTGATATATAGTAACTAAAAAGGATAAATATTGCATACACACTTCTATTATCAAAGTGTTTCAACCATTGATAGATAAAGAACTCAACACAATCCTAGACCCCTATGTGGATTTGTATCTCCTTGGCCACAGTGTCATCAGGCATCATTGTTAACATGTTTGAATTACTAGAACAGAATTTGAGGAGATGAGACACTACTAACCTATTATGTTTTAGGGTTCTCATGACTTGTGGCTTCAGCAAGTCTATAATATCATCACTTAGAGGAGGTCTTGGAGCTATCTTCACATGGGGCCTTTTTGTCTTTAAAAATAGCAACAAAACATGTATTAATTAGTTAGTTTGTTAAAGAGACAATGAAACAATATTAAATGAAGAATGAGAACCAACATAACTAAATGATTGGGCCACAAAAAGCCATCATATGCTATACTGAAAAACTCCATTTCAAGACCATGGTGAGGAAATGGTATACATCCATATGATTTAGTATACAAGTTATTGATACATGATAAATTGGGGTATATAGGTTTGTCATTAATTATACTATACCCAATTTAGTACACTACAACATAATCCACCAACCTATCCATTGGGTCATCCAAATGGTCTTGTATTTACTACCAAGTGGGCTTATATAACAATCAATATGATACTATTTATAATATAAAACTGCAACCTCAGAAACTTACTTCAGGTTCATGGAAGGTGCTTCAGTTTCATGGCAACTACCATGCCTAGAGGTATCTTTTATCGGTGTAGCAGATGATGATGCTTCAAATACACTACCTTGTGCCACTGTGAGTTCCTTCATTTTACTTAAGGAGTTACTCAAAGTCTTTCCTCAACACAACCTTAAAGATTCTATCAAACTCATCCTAGATCTCTTGGATCATCAAATTACCCATCTGGTGTTTCCATTCAGAATCTCTAAAGAAATCTTGTATCCATATCCCTTCTCCAAAGCATCAAGCATGTCTTGAATGATCTGAAGGTCCTAGAGAAATTGTGGGCTCATCGCTTTGGCCCTTAGGGACAAGCTCCCTTTAAAATTGTGTTCATGTAGTTCATTATGTGACAAATGAAAATTTTCCAAACATAAGAATCCTAAAAAATAACCTCATTTTTTCCCAATGCATATGTAAGCCAATGAGAACCAAAAAATTAACACTCATCACTTGGTCAATGTGCAACAATGTGCAATATGTGGACGTAGAATGATCAAAATGTTTACCATTTTGTTAGTCACTTATTTTCATCTTTTGTCTTCAGGTTGTGTAATTGGCCAGTGTTGTGGATTGTTCTAGAATTAATATAAATCTAGAATCAAGTTTGAATGAGTATTTTACCAACGGAAATAATTCCAAAGTCCCTTGAATGGGACATACTTTGGGACTCGCCACAACCTGCCATTCTCTTTAGCTCACCTTCAACATATTTCTCTTGTTTCCTTGAATATCCACCAGAGCCTAGTCGTTGCTCATGAACATATTTTCCCATCATTATTTTTTCCTTACTCAATTCCTATGCATTTAATAAGAAAATTCTAAAGGAATATATAAATGTAAAATTTACAAGTGGACATGTGTTTACCTAAAAATTGTTTACTAGGTATTGTGTCTGGAACTTTCCCCATTGTCACATTAAGAAAGTGGTATGTATCATACGTATTCTTTTGGAATAATATTCGAATAGTTTAATCTTTCTATGTAGTTTATCATCTAAATGAAAGAGTTTGCATTTCAAAAGCATACATAAAGTTGGCACACACACAATATATATATATATATATATGTGTGTGTATGTGTGTGTGTGTGTGTATGTATATGTATGTGCGTGTATTTATAGATACTACATCTATGTATAGAGCGGGACCCGATAGTGGCCCACTCAATGGTACAAACATGAGCCATGAGTTATTTAGCCAGCAAAAAACATAACTATTTACAAAGTTACAAAATGTTTCCATGTAGATAACGTTCTCACCCTAAGGGTGGTACATAAAATGAAGAATTTGCATTTGTAGACACATAAGCCCATATGCAGAGGGTAACAAGGCTATCTCAAATTTTCCTTAAGTTTACCAATGATCTCACTATCATCCTGAGTCTTTGCCCTATAAAGCACCTACACCTGGGTGGAGAAAACACCTAGAAAAATAGGAAACAAAAGAATATGTGTTAGAAAAAGTTGAGTATGTACATTTAACAATATCTTGGGCATTTAAATGGGTAAAGAGAGAAAAAGAGATGTTCCCATAAAAAGGAGGGTCATCAAAGATAAGTTCCAAAAAGAGATATATAAAGTAAATGAATTCTAAGAGAATGAGGCATATAAATAAACAAACAACTGATATAACACATCTTGCCATTAACCATTCACAATATCACAACAATCATAATCATTCACATGCATATACATATTGACTAAAGATAACTATAGTAGGGCCAAGACACCACTGAGCCATTGGCCTATATATAATATTGGGTTGAAATAGCACACCCATAGGCAGAATTGGCATGTCTCTGTATATATAAGGGTAGAAGTAGAACACCCCAGGTAGAAGTAGCACACCCTAATGGTTACGCATAAGTGTCTAAGATAGTTAGCTAGTCAATTTATCTAATATGCATAAATAGAGTGGCAAGATACATTATTCATCAAAAACATGTAGCAAGATTCAAGAACAATAGCAGGTGGGGTCATTGACCCAATACATCATAGTAACCAAAATCGCAAAAGAGAATAATAAGTTAGAAATGATAGAATGTGATAGTTCAACAAGTGGAACAAAAAGAGTAAATTCCCAAGAGATGCCTCATTGTAAGAAGATTTAATTCAAATCATGCCAAAAATAAATAGAGAGGAGGACATACCTTATCATCATGGTTAGATGTCAACTCAATGAATACTTGGTCCCCAAAATCAAGTAATCATCCTAAGAACACATTATATGCATTAGTTAAACTAAAATCAACATGTAATTACATCCTTACTATAGATTTTGATATTATTCTTATCATTTTTCCAATCACCTAATGTCATATTAGGGTTGTTATTTTAGCTCAAATACAAATCTTGAATCGCATAAGATTAGTATATCTAGGTTAGAATATGGGTGGGTAATAATAACCATTCTTAAAATATAGGCCTTGTAATTTTATCCTCTCTCTCTCTATTAAGGTTCAAGTTTCATCAACTAGGGTTAAGTTCAATTTTAGAGTGAAATGTATTTAAAAGAATGCTCTATTAATAAAATCTAGGATTTTAGTTCTACATGCACTCACATGTGATTCTATAGTTTCTTCTTATATTGCATATCAATACCACCAAATGTAGGTCATAGCTATACATAAGTATCACATCTTTCATCCATTCACTTACCCTCAAATTTATTGTCTAGTATACTAGCTATCAAGTTGGTAGCATTAAGGTTACATGAAATGGATTTACCGAAGCATATACTTGTGTTACCCAAACACCAATACATATGCATGATATAGATCATGTAGTCATATTATTCCGTTGAATATTGAATATGTCTAGTGCTCATTTGAATTAGTAACTAGAGGGTATTCATTAACTGGTATGAAAAAATGAATTACATGGAGGGGGAGGTACTGACCTATAGACTTATGGATGAAGGCAGTTAATTTGTAACATATTGGGTTGATGTTAGACTGAACCGATTAGACTCTTGATCTTCTCTAGCCATAGATGGGCTCATCCATGATTGGGATTCCATCCTGAACTAGGCCTTCACTTCCATTGTAAGCTTCAATGATCATATGCATCAGGTGAAGGATCCTAGTTGTAGAATCGAGGATCAATGCTACCATAGGTGCATCTGCATGTCTCCCTCCATTCACTACCTGTGTTGTAGGTCTAATGGTGAGTGGCTGGTGTGGTTTGCTCACTGTCAGGGTTGTGATGTGAGTGTGGTAGTGGTCAAGACATCAGGTGGCGTTAGAGATTGGTGCAAAACAAGAAAATAAGGTGTTGTTCCAGTAGGTAGTCTGGTTTCTTACTGCTGCTATCTGCACATGCTACGCCATAAGGGATGAAGCAGAGGATAACATAGGTGATGGTTAGGATTCTTTGTGTGGGGTAGGTTCATATTGGTGGATTGTTCTTGGTTGCGGCATTGATGCCTGACGATGAAACATCTGGTAGTGTCGACGGTGTTTGCATAGGAGGGTGATGTCTAAGGAAGGAGTTGCAAATTGCAACAGGTTGTCATGATGTTAGATAGGAGGTAGTGACATGATAGATTGTCTATAAATCTATGCTATCGCAAGTCTACAACCAGGAATATTTTTCTACCCAGTTTTGGTTGTAGTGCACTGAGTATTCTTGTGGTCAAGGGAGACAAGACGTGTTCTACTAGTGTTGTCGTCTGTTGTGGCTTCGACAGGCATAGTGACGTGGTGGTCGTGGCTGGTGTAAGAGTTGGTTGTGGAAGGATGATGATACAGCTGTGGAATCCTTGGATTCGGAGTTTCTCACCATTTCTAGATGACCCAATCATCTGCAACTACAGTGGCTAGACTGAGGGGCATAGGCTTCTGATGGAGATAGTATGGCGTTCTCTATGCTTGTGAGGGTATAAGGACAGTTGATGGATCTCAGTGTTGCGATGACCTTTAGCACAGCAAAGTAACTGATGAGGGGTGGTTAGGGTTAAGGGATGAGGAAGAGGTGAAGAGGCAAGGGAGAAGGTGAAATGACAAACGATACCACTCTTGGAGTCGTTTGTGGCTTCTACACCACTAGTACTATTGGGCAGTGCGGTAGAAGAGGAGATGGGCGATCCATGTCATGGCAATAGGTGATCACTAGAGCTGCATCATCACCACAGACCCTTATGCTTGGTAGCATTGGGATCAGAGGGAAATTGCAAAGAAGCAATGATGAGATGATCGTATGACTTCAGGCCAAGACCCCACACCGTCCACTATCATCAGTTGGCATTGCTTGTCTTTGTGGGCGCGGTGCCAAGGAACGTAGAGGGTGGCTAGTATCTGATCAAGTGGCAGTGTCAAGGCATGTTCCAACCTACTGCACAGTGTTGGGTGTGAGGAAGGGAAAAATGAAAGGTGTCTAGGGTTAGGTAGGGACGAGAGTAGAGAGGGGAGAAGAAATAGAAGAGAAGAGGAAGAGAAATAGAAGGGGAAGGAAGAGAAATGATGGGGAAGTGGGAGTGAATTACGGTCGTTTCAATGTTGGTCGTCGACCTTGCGGGGTTTCGAACCACAGACATTATAGGAAGAGGGTCTCATGAATAAAGGGAGAATTAATGTAAATATTTCATTGCAAATATGTGTGTTAAAGAATAGCTTTTTAACCTATTAAATGAATGGTCAATGAAGGTTCAATCGGTACAAAATTTAGAGTGTATGCTATATAAGATGTAAGGAATTTGGTTTTAACATCAATTTCCCCTTCTAAAAACATTTGATATTTTCTATAATTATTTTAAGTTAACTACTCAACTAATCATTTTAATGTCTTTCTTGATCAATTGGAGGCATTATTTCACATTTATTGGGTGTCTTTCATCATTTAGACTAAGGAGGTTTTTTATTGCCAATATGTGGTCAAAACTAATTAATTGGTGAAGTAATATAATGGTATTCCAATTGAAGACTTTAAAAAAATATTTTACCTTTAGTTTTATATATAAGGTGATATATTTAATCATTATATATGTTTCTTGGCTCCAACAACTCTTTGTTGTTCTAAACTAAGAAAAAATTGATTTATTGTTAATCTAATGAAAATGAGACTAAGGAGGGGCAATTTTTAGCTAATTAATTTGGGTATGTTACAACACTCCACCCCTTAAAGAGGATTTCATCCCCAAAACCCACCTAGCTATAACTCGGTGTACTAATTTATACCTTCTAATCAACTTATAGGTTTTTAGTTCTCTTAATTATGGTATGAATTTTCATGTCCTTCTTGTAGGCGGTTCTCAAGATGAAACTATGATACTCCTTACTACTAGAGGTTTAGCTCGGAAAAACAACAAATCCTATTATTAGCATAAAAAGGTTGTGTTAGTTATGGTTGCATGGACTGTTATGGTTGTTTAACTTTCCACTTATCATACTCATGAGGATACTACACATGGTCTCTAGATTTTACTACCACTCCTAGTTTTCCATCATTTTAGTATGAATGACCAATTTTGCAAAACTAGGTTTCCTTTGGGATCATTCTAATTACCACCACCAAGTTGGTAGACCAAGAAAGTCCTTGGAAGACAACCTCAACATATATCATGATGATCTTTATTAACAATGCTTTTGTTATATTAAGTTACAAAACTATGACTACAAGGCTTAAAAGGATTCATCTATAATCTATCTAACCATATAGAGTCAGCAAGGGTAGACCAATAAGATCATATCTATGTATACATCTGTACTTCTTCTTTTTAACTGATATATCAAATTTAGGTTTAGGGTCTTAGGGTATAACACACCAGTCAAAGGTTTCATCACTAAATTATTTCTCTATGATTATGACTTTCTCGTGGTTGTGACTTGGTTCCAAAACCATCGATAAAATCTAAAAGTATTTTTTTGGTACATATAACTTTATAATGAAAATAATTTTTGTGATGAAAACATTACGATGGAAATCCCAAAAATGGTGCAAAAGTAAATTTGAGAACCAAGTCGACCACCTTCTACCACATAAAACATATATAGTTACCCTAACATCAGCTCTCTACTCACATCATTAATGAATACAACATGCATATCCAAATTCTAGGTAAGGGGGATACATGTTTCTTGTAGCATGTAGTTAACTTCTAGAAGGTCCTACGAGGCACGACCTCCATTATTTCACCATTCTCTTAATTTGTGAGTTAGGCCATCACATCCCAAAACATCATTTATTTATAAGATTATGCAATCATAATAAGAAGATATTAGGGTCTCTACATCCTAGTTGGTTTACACCCATGGTGTCATTACAAGCCCAGATGAAATAGATTGTCCTACTACTCCTCATCTCACATATCAAGTAAATGAATTACACGGTAGCAATGAGGGAGTGCTTGATTTTTTCAGGTTCAAACCTAGATGTACCTACCTCACATAACCTTGGTGTTGGTGTACACCCAAAGCTTGAAGGAAAAGAGTATCCACTAACACTTCCAAACATGGTTGTGCCTCCATATGTTCTCGTGGAAAAATAACATGGCACAAAGTTTTATATTGTGATCCAAGTACACGATCATTCCTTTATAGGAAAAGGGAGATAAGCATCCTTCCTACCTTATGGGTATGTGAGAGATGAAATACCAAGGATCATTACTTGAAACCCATATCTTTCTTCAACGAACCCTTATTTATGAGATATTGCAAGTTCAACTAGGATAGTATCCAACCATTGGATGGTGATTGTCAAGCAAAACTATGTTGAGATAACACCATTTGCAAGAAAGACAAGCCTAACATTAAAGGATCTAGTCCATAACCTTACATACTATCACATAACATCTCAAATTCTAAAACTCATGTCAGTATTCTAAGTTTGTATCCATGTATGCTCAATCCACATAATGTGTGTATCATAGGCATGCTAGAAAATAACAAAAATAGAAGGTTTAATGACTTGTACTAGGGTTACCACACAATTATGTGTGTTCAAGTCAACCTACTCTCTATAGTAGACGAATTGTCCTCTCCTAAGGTGGAAGGTAGAGGCTAGTTCCTAGGAGAGTCTACACTTAGGTATAGAAATCTATATCTCTATAGATAGGGTAGGGTTGATGAGGGTTTACCCAAAAGTCAATGACATAGGTAGTTTAGGATGAATATCGCCTATATGGACAGTGATTGAAATCCTACTTGGTAATTCAGTACTTAAGTTTAGGTATGACAACAACCTCTAAAGTATCACAACACTATTTAAGGAACAACCTTGGATAACTTCAAATTGTCTAGTTGTTGACTGCTTAGGCTCTGATACCATTCTATAAAGAGTGGGACCCGATAGTGGCCCACTCAATGGTACAAACATGAGCCATGAGTTAATTAAGCAGTGGAAAACATAACTATTTACAAAGTTACAAAATGTTTCCATGTAGATAACTTTCTCACTGTAAGGGTGGTACATAAAATGAAAAATATACATATGTATACACATAAGCCCCTATGTAGAGGGTAACAAGGTTATCTCAAGCTGTCCTCAAGTTCACCAATGAGCTCACGATCATCCTGAGTCTCTACCCTATAAAGCACCTACACCTAGGTGGAGGGAACACCCAGAAAAATAGGAAACAAAAGAGTATGTATTAGCAAAAACTGAGTATGTACATTTGACAACATCTTGGGCATTTAAATGGGTAAAAATAGCAAAAGAGATGTTCCCATAAAAAGGAGGGTCATCAAATATAAGTAAGTTCCAAAAGGAGATCTATAAAGTCAATGAATTCTAAAAGAATGAGGCATATAAATAAATAAAAAGTGAGATAACACATCTTTCCATTTACCATTCACAATATCACAACAATCATAATCATTCGCATGCATATATATATTGACTAAAGATAACTATAGTAGGGTCAAGAAATCACTAAGCCATTGTCCTATATATAATATTGAGTTCAAATAGCTCACCCATAGGCAGAATCAACACGCCTCTGTATATATAAGGGTAGATAAGTAGCACACCTCGGGTAGAAGTAGAACACCCTAATGGTTATGCATAAGCATCTACGATAGTTAGCTAGTCAATTTATCTAGCATGCATAAATAGAGTGGCAAGATACATTATTCATCAAAAACATGTAGCAAGATTCAAGAACAATAGTAGATGGGTTCATTGACCTAATACATCATAGTAACCACAATCACAAAAGAGAACAATAAGTTAGGAATGATAGAATGTGATACTTCAACGAATGGACCAAAAATAGTAAATTCCCAAGATATGCCTCATTGTAAAACGATTTAAGTCAAATCATGCCCAAAATTAGATAGATAGGATTATATACCTTATCTTCATGGTTAGAGGTCAACTCAATGAATACTCGGTCCCCAAAATCAAGTAATCATCCTAAGAACACATTATATGCATTAGTTATGAACATGTATTTACATCCTTATTATAGATTTTCATAGTATTCTTATCCTAGTTCCAATCACCTAATGTCATATTAGGGTTTTTATTTTAGCTCAAATACACATCTTGAATCGCATAAGACTAAGTATGTCTAGGATAGAATATGGGTGGGTAATAATAACCATTCTTAAAATATAGGCCTTGTAATTTTATCTCCTCTCTCTCTATTAAGGTTCAAGTTTCATCAAAGTTCATTTTTAGAGTGAAATATATTTATAACAATGCTCTATTAACAAAATCCAAGATTTTAGTTCTATATGCACTCACATGTGATTCTATAGTTTCTTCTTAATGTATGTATGAATACCATCAAATGTAGGTCATAGCTATATGTAAGTATCATGTCTTTCATCCATTCACTTACCTTCAAATCTATTGTCTAGTATACTAGTTATCAAGTTGATAGCATTAAGGTTACATGAAACAAATTTATCGAAGCATATACTTGTGTTACCCATACACCAATACATATGCATGCTACAGATCATGTATCCATATTATTACATCAAATATTGAAGGTGTCTAGTACGCATTTGAATTAGTAACTAGAGGGTAGTCATTAACTAGTATGAAAAACTGAATTGCATGGAGGGGGAGGTACTGACCTATAGACTTATGGATGAAGGCAGTTGATATGTAACATATTGGGTTGATCCTGGACTGAACCGATTAGGCTCTTGATCTTCTCTAGTCACAGATGGGGTCAGACATGATTGGGATTCTAGCCTGAACCAGGCCTTCACTTCCATTGTAAGCTTCAACGATCATATGCATGAGGTGAAGGATCCTAGTTGTAGAATCGAGGATCAATGCTACCATAGGTGCATCTACATGTCTCCCTCCATTCACTACCTATGTTGTCGGTCTGATGTGGAGTGGCTGGCAAGGTTTTCTCATTTTTGGGGTCATGATAGGAGTGTCGTGGTGGTCAAGACATCAAGTGACATTAGAGATTGGTGCAATACAAGAGAAGAAGGTGTTGTGCCAGTAGGAAGACTAGTTGCTTAGGGTTGTTGTCTGCACATGGTGCACCATAAGGGATGAAGTACAAGATAGCATAGGTGATGGTTAGTATTCTTGGTGTGGGGTAGGCTCATATTGGTGTCTTGTGCTTGGTGGTGACATTGATGCCTGACAACAAAACCTCCTGTGGCATCGACAGTGTTTGCATAGGAGGGTGATGCCTAAGGAAGGAGTTTGATGTGGCTTATATTTCACTAACAAATCCACCTAGGGCTGAAATCCCTAAGTTTTTACCAAAACCTTGTGCAATAATACCACCCGCAAGCGGATGGGTCTTATCACAGTATAGTTAAGGATTGAATCCCAAGGGAAAACTTTTTTAAGAATCTTGCTAGTCAAATCTGGTTCAACTAAGACTAATATTTAGAATAAGAGTTGATTTGAGTTTAGTTAAACTAATTTCAAGGAAAGTAACATAGTGGGATCAAAACTGAGTTTAGATTAATGATGGGAATCACTGGGGTGGAACTGGGTTTCACCACCACTACACATGCAAACACATCCAAAACACATCCATGCAAGATACAACTATTAAAATGAAGTAGCAAACCATCCCTTAGGAAATAGAGTTTGCATAAACATATTCATGGGCTCGATGTCTCATTACCCACAGATCACGCACTTACTACTCCAGAGATATCTCTTTGGAAGTTATCGTCCGGGCATCAACCATGTTAATCGATATTCATATCCTAAGTATTGAAGTTCTCACAACAAAGGAATATACTACTAGATCATACAAGGCAGGTGATCAATCCACCAAGCATGCATTAAACGATTAACAATGAAATAGAAAGTTATATACAAGCCATGGAATGTTATAAGATGAACATGTAAGCGTGGGGAGGGGGGCTAGTCCCCGCAGCCCAGTGAAAAGGTCTACTCACTCCTCATGATAGAAATAAAAAGAACAAAAGAGAGGGAAGATTCTACCATGGTCATGGTGAAGAAGAGGGTTGTAGATTGGTGGAGAAACAGTCTTCTATACGATGGCTGGGCATAGAGCGGCAGCCTGTCAGCGTGGATGGAGTGGAAGTGATGCCTCAAAGAAGGAGGGGGTCATCTATTTATAAGTGCATGTTTGAGGAGCACTTTCTTAACTGCCACGGTCGTGGCCTTCAGTATCGGTCATGGTACTCCTTAGTACGACCATGCTACGTGTGTGCCCGACTGTGTCGAGGTGGCTATGGTCACGGTCGTGTTTCGTGGTCAAGGCAGTTGCACGGTCGAGCTCATTTTGTGTCAGTCAATATGTCTTTGCCATGGTCACAGTGGGCTATCAGTCGTGGTACCTTGACCTAGGCCCAACGGTGTCGAGGTGGGCCCGGTGGTGCCGAGTGTCGGTCGACACTACATCTTAGACACGGTCGTGGTCGTGGTCATCTTCTTGGTGTGATTGTGGTTGTCTTCTTGGTCGCAGTCCCGGCATCATGGAACAAACCCACCCTCGTGGGGGGGCTATTTCTATGGGTTGATGAGCCTGCATCAATGAATCCTCTAACTTATGAGGATGTTTTCAGATGAAGGAACTGCCCATTAAAAATAGGGTCCAAATTAGTGGGACCACCATCTTTTTATGGCCAAAATGACATTTTGTGCATTAAATGGGTACTTTGAAGGATGTTATAAACCTTTTTTGACTCCCATGAGTTTATATACATAAAACTCATGGTGATATACTCTTTATAAGTGATTCATACCTTAAAAGTTTATCTGAAGTTACTTTTTAAACTTGGCATTGATATGACCTAAATCATTATTTGAACCTTATCATGATATTTGGGTACCCTAATGGGTGCTTGGACATATATTATTGGGATATTTTTATATATTCTAAATATTTACTATGTTCATACTAAGTTAAAAATAAATCTGGAAGAAAATTATTTGGCATGCATAACTTTTGACTAAAGGATGATAACTATGAAGTAAACATGAAGCAATTTGGAGGCTTATAAATAAAAAACGAATTGTATGTAATTGAGGGCAACCTTAATTGGAAGATGCCAGTTAATGAAATATCTCATCATTTAAAATTAACATCTATCTATTCTCTTATCTTCCTATAATTATAATAATGTGAATATGTGACCTTATATGATGTATTTTGGATACATTATTTAGAAATAGTCTTGATGTCTTTAGGCTTTTGCCCTGAAGGCAATGATATGGGTACCATCATGGAGATAATGGTAGGATCTCATGGTTAGAATTTAATCCATGATTGGATATAAATTAATAAGAAACTATTGAGAAATATTATCATGTACTTATAATGGGGTTCTTTGTGGTCATTTGTGTTGATACACATGCCCTTGAGAAGATGAGATATACTTTACAAATAATTAAGTAGGCCCCAGAAGATATATGTGATGCAATGTGAATACCCTTGTATTAAATTGTCTCAGAAGGAAAAATCTATGTGATGCACTTAACATCAATGTTACATGACAAAGGAGCGTCAGAATAAATATGAGGTTCCAGGGGAGGAACATCAGTCCATTCATTTGAGATTTATGGAATTTTTAGTTTGTAGGATCTCTTTGAATAGAAGGAATGAATTGTTTCCTTCTTTACCATGAATGAAACCTGACTAAGAATAGTTTAATATTGTAATGTACATATAATACTATAGTAATGTATCTAATACTAGAAAAATGGTTTTCAAACTCTGATAGTACTGGACAAAAATATTGTAGTTTAGACTAAAAAATATTTTAGATGATCAACATAGAGCTAATTATAGATATTATTGAGTCTAATAAAGTAAAGAACAACATGCCACATTTGAATATAACTAGGTCAACTTAACATTCAGTAAATTACATATACTCACACTCACAAATAAATTGATTTCTAAGAAAAGGATGTTGTTTGGTTGGATTGAAGAGTAGGTCAGTCAAAACAAGATAGAAGTCATGCCAAATTGCCACCCAAACCACCATAACAAAAAAATGAACAAAAAATACTGGTGGATATAATGTTGTGAGGCTTACTGAGTTATGTTAAGTTGAATTGACGAACACAAAATATGATTCTACTTCATTACGCGTGTCATCTACCACTGATGTTGTAACTTGCAAGAGATGGGTGTGCATTGAAGAACAAGGCAAACTATATATTGGTGAATCTTTAATGTGGTTGTAGTGTCATGACTAAGTCAATGTGCACTCATAAAACACAAATCTAGGTGATGATACTGTGACGTCCCCGGATTTTGACTTCTCCAAACCCTATTGGGAATGAGATGTCAGAATCCGAAAACATCATCCAATCATATCAGAAAGTGATGTGGAAGCGTAATACGCATACATGAACATTCAATATAACAACACCATAACATTTCTCAGCATTCAATATGTACTTTACAAATGAATTATTTTTACAACTTACATTTACATAGTTTGAAGAAAATTCTGTAAGTCTATGAACATGTATGCTAATAGGATCTTAACACAATAGGTACAACCTGGACAATTGCTCACTTCCCATCTTTTATCCCACGCTATCTTTGAACCTAAAACATACGTGAAACAATGAATCAACATAAAGTTGGTACGTGGTTGAAAGATACTATACTATGTTGGCATATTTAAAATACTTGAAAAAAGAAGAAAGAAAAATGAAAGCATTATTTAAGGCAGAAAATCAGGTAAACCCAAGTTATTAACCATATTTCAATGGACATGTATTACTATGGTGGACTTAGCACAAACATAAATTATTGGGCCCTATCCCCGCGTACCATGTACCATTAGGGATCTCCCCGCGTACCTTGTACCATTAGGGAGGTGCTAGTCAACATTGATAATTTCCCTCTCTAATAGGGAGATTAATGAACCATCAGTAACTACATTCCATTTTCTTTCTTTCGTGTTCTTATTGTTCAAGGCGGAAATGACAATACATATAGAGCTACATCCAACAATGTATTTCAAGTACAAATAAGCAAGTACATATATTTAACATCCAGCAAATCTAGTCATATAATTATATCCACGTACCTGAGTTCAGAGATTTCTAACCATCTTGGATCATCTAGAACTGTGTCCATGACCTGATTAAAACAAGACCACATACCATCATCAGATTCTCATCATCTTACATCTCATCTTAACCCTAATCGTATCCATTTTAGGGTTTTCTTAACTCATTAGGATATTCTCATCATTACTTGCATTCTTGTCTTAGAATTATCTTAATGATGTCATTTTCTAGATTATGGCTCATTATCTGAACATTAGGTTCCATATTAGGGTTTTGGTCAAATCTAGATCAATCTGATAGAAGAGAGGGTTTCCAATATTTTTAGTCTGATATATATGTCATTATTAAGGTCTGGCATGAATTTCATAATTTTCTGTTACTTTCCCTATTTTCTACAATTAATATAAGGATTAAACATGTAATTAGTTAATAATGAGAAAAGGCCTTAAATTACTCAATAATATCAAGATAGGAGTCCACATTTAGTTTCTAGATTATATCAGGGTTCAAATTTATTTTTATCAGATTTAATCTCAACCATTTTCTAATTATACCATTTAAATGAAGCATTCTCATCTAATTTAAATATCATAGATATTACTATCTCAAAAGACTGATATAAGGATCCTATAATAAAGTAGGCATTTTTCTGAGTATGTGTATATTTTTAGGGTATTTATAGGCCAAGGGAGCTATTTATAATGCAATTTCTAAGATCGGTACATATACTGGATTTTTGAGTGAATTATTACCTTTAGGTGAATCAAGCGCTGCCACGTGGCTCGTTTGGACTCCTTGAGCCTGCTTTGGCCAACCGGTTCAGTCGAATTGGACCCGGATCAGTCTGGGTTGACGGTCAAGAGGGACCGGTCTTCTGCTTTCTTTTCTCTCGCCAACTCTCTCTTTCTCATCTAGTCCTACGCGACGCACAGAGGACGCCGCCACGGAGCAGGGCTCCAGCGTGCGGTTATTGAGGATGGCAGCCCTCTCAAATCTTGCAGGCGTCGAGGAGGATTCGGCGGGCTCCCGAGACTCTGGGTGGAGGTGCTCCATTGGAACTCACAGCCAGGCCTGTGACGGATGGCGGTGCCGCAGAAAGGGGATTTTCAGAAGGGGAAAAGGCAGCATCCTTTGGCACCGAGGAAGGGAGGATGGTGGTTCAAGAGGAGCAGTTGGCTTCAGGATCAAAGGGGGTCCAGCTTCAGAGTCCATGGTGGCGTCATTCTTTGAGCAGCAGGGAGGCAAGAAGCCCTGAGACCTTGACCTCCAACACCATTCACCATGTCACAGAGATTGCAGGTCATCCGTAAATCTGATGGTCGGAATCTCACTGCCAAGAGGAAGTCAGAGCCACCGGAGTTGACAGACTCCAAGTTAACTGCATGAACACCACAGAGGAAGATAGAAATACTAGAAGGGAGTTTTGAAACCCATCGTCGAAGGTTCATCATCCTCATTGAACCTGGAGGTTTGATCCACATGGCTCGCAGGTAGCCTAATCCACTCTTAGTACAGAACGCTGAAGATACTGAGATCTTTTTCCCCATAACCTGCATCTATGGTAAGGTGGAAGAAGATGAAGGCCCTTACCCCAAAAAGACGACGCTTTGAGGTTTCTTTCTCTCCTTCACCTCCAGCCACCATCTGTGTAAAGCTTTGGAGAATTCTAATGTGTGTGTGTCAGGGGGTCTGGTCTCTCTTCAAAGAATCGTTTACTAGGATTAGGGGTTCTGGTTCTGAATTCATGCCACACTATACACAACTTATTCCAAAGGTTGTTCAACAGTCCCCGGATTATAGGATCTAATCCTCCAACTGCAACAAGTGGAGCTCGCAGATTACTGGGCAAAAGAGATCAAGGAAAACGTGGCCCTACTCGACCAGGGTTAGATCCCTTTCTAATTGGATTGATGAGTAATTATATATGTGAGCCTTCACTTACAAATTTGCCACCAAGAGAAGGGACGTGTGACATGCCACTAATGTGGGTGAATGAAATCAAACTAATTTCTATTCATTTTAACCCTTAGTCATTAATGAAACAGCCAATGATCAAAATCTCTCAAAAGATTTTTCTTTTTTTAAATGCCAAGAGATGTTAACACAAGCTTCATAATGACTAGAATTATGTGTGACCAATATTGGATTCAAAACCATCGATAATGGAACCAATAATATAAATCTAAGTGGGTTCATTCCAAAGATCGCTCATCTCAATAGATGCCCTATATAAATATTATGGTTCATGTGATGGTATTAGAGTCATACTTTTGGGCCAATAAAATTTGTGCTAGAGAACATGTCACCTCAACTTGGGATTAACCAACTAGGAGTGTTCATGGACCTCAAATATTGTATTGGGTACCAAAACCTTAAAATTCGGGCTCATCACATTCTCCCCACCTTAAATAGAATTTTGTCCTCAAAATTCAACCAATGCCATGTTAATCATGATATCAAGGAGTCCAACCTCATATAGGCCGCCATTTCTAGATGATAGGGCAATGTAGATTTGGATATACCCTAAGTTGTCATTTGAGGATATAAAGAACCTTGGATGTAACCACCCCACCTTATATATATTGAAGCATCATTTAATGGCTTAGTCATAACATGAGATTATGATATCTTAGGATTACATCCCCCCCTAAGGGTACAAGTTTTGTTCATACTTTTAAAGTTTAGGAGGAATTCGTCTATATGCCATGATATTCAGATCGTTCAAATCTAACATCATTAACATCTTACAATGATTTCAGCATTAGAGGAAATTTATCTTCATCCTTGATATTAGGATTTTTTTTTTACATAAGAAGGGCTTACGTAATGTGCCTGACCATTAGGGTTTCACCCTATGGTGTGATATTCATACTCAACTTAGAAGCATACATTGAGAAGGATCAAAGTTACAAACTATATTTCTGATCATATATCCTATGATCCAAAAAATATCTTTATATCAAGTTCATGAGTTCAACTTTTTATGCCTTGCATGTATTATGTGAAGGGAAAGAGAGAATATACTAAGTTTACCCCAAGATCTCAGCATCACATCTTTCATGTTTCATATGAAGGGGAAAAGAATATTTTAAAGTCAAACTTAGATTTCAATCTTGGGTACTACATGTATGATATAGGGGGAAAATATAGAATAGGTCAAGCTTATACGAGTGTCTCCTCATATATAATCATCCATATAGCTCAAGTGAGGTTTCTATCATCATATATTAAGAAAGAGAAGAAGGGAGAATTGTATTTTTGAGTATCTTTTGCACAAAGCATCATACTCTCATAACTAGAGTTCATATATTACCTCACTTGCAACTAAAGATGAGATTCACAAAATATGTCACTCCAGCTAGGACCTAACTCAGCCAAAGAATTGACTTTATCATATGGGTCATCTACCCATCCTTTTATTTTACCCAATTCTCACATATAGATTTGAATCATGCATAAGGACTCAACTCAGCACTCAAGAGTAATCTAGTGTAGGACATTTTTTTTTATAACACATATCTCATATATTGGAGGCTAGGTCCTATGACCTTCTCCCTGTGGGTCTTACTCTCTCTAGAGTTCACCACATATCTCATCCTACCACTAGACATCCTCCTTGTATAACATCTTGAGGCTCATGCACACTCATCTCTATCTTAACTTAGCTTATCTTAAGTAGGCAAAGGGAATGTACTTTCATCATCACGACTCATATACAACTCAAATATTAATAAGGAAACTTATACCATCATAGATCAACTTAGGTAAGATTCTATGTACTTATTTCCTTCATCTTTCTTTTGTCTATCTATCTATCACATAACCTTATGAGGCTCTAGACATCTAATCTAGATCTATTCTCTCTTCTAGACTGATGTCACTCCCTTTCACTTAGATTGCATGAACACCCACTACTCTCCTGTGTGAGGGACACATTTTTATATTTACATATATCTAATAAAATATTATATAGTTTTTCTCCGAGAAAGAAGGCGTCAGAGAAAACTGTCGAGGTGCGAGCCGATTGGGAAACAAAATCAAATCAGAAAAATCAAGTGTCCCACACACATTAGATAGTCTAGTTCCATGTCACCTAGTGAAATTGTGAGAACATGGTGTAGACTAGTGTAGCTACCCAATACATATGATCTCTATATGCAAAGGGTTTCAGACACTTGTCTAATCCTAGTTCTCGAACATCTAGGTTCTAACCTAGAGGCTAAGTCAAACCTTATTCCTATAAAACAACTTGCTAAGTTTCTAGGGTTTAATGTGAAAGGTGAAATTTAGTTTTTATGTTTCATGGTGAGCAATGGTTAGGTGTAGCTATTGTTCATGCTCTGATACCAACTGTGACGTCCCTGGATTTTGACTTCTCCAAACCCTATTAGGAATGAGATGTCAGAATCCAAAAACATCATCCAATCATATCAAAAAGCGATGCGGAAGAATAATACGCATACATGAACATTCAATATAACAACACCATAACATTTCTCAGCATTCAATATGTACTTTACAAATGAATTATTTTTACAACTTACATTTACATAGTTTGAAGAAAATTCTATAAGTCTATGAACATGTATGCTAACAGAATCTTAACACATAGGTACAACCTGGACAATTTCTCACTTCCCGTCTTTTATCCCACGCTAGCTCTGAACCTAAAACATGCATGAAACAACGAATCAACATAAAGTTGGTACGTGGTTGAAAGATACTATACTATGCTGGCATATTTAAAATACTTGAAAAAGAAGAAAGAAAAATGAAAGCATTATTTAAGGCAGAAAATCAGGTAAACCAAAGTTATTAACCATATTTCAATGGACATGTATTACTATGGTGGACTTAGCACAAACATAAATTATTGGGCCCTATCCCAGCGTACCTTGTACCATTAGGAATCTCCCCACGTACCTTGTACCATTAGGGAGGTGCTAGTCAACATTAATACTTTCCCTCTCTAATAGGGAGATTAATGAACCATCAGTAACTACATTCCATTTTCTTTCTTTAGTGTTCTTATTGTTCAAGGCGGAAATGACAATACATATAGATCTACATCCAACAATGTATTTCAAGTACAAATAAGCAAGTACATATATTTAACATCCAGCAAATCTAGTCATATAATTATATCCACGTACCTGAGTTCAGAGATTTCTAACCATCTTGGATCATCTAGAACTGTGTCCATGACCTGATTAAAATAAGACCACATACCATCATCAGATTCTCATCATCTTACATCTCATCTTAACCCTAATCATATCCATTTTAGGGTTTTCTTAACTCATTAGGATATTCTCATCATTACTTGCATTCTTGTCTTAGAAATATCTTAATGATGTCATTTTCTAGATTATGGCTCATTATCTGAACATTAGGTTCCATATTAGGGTTTTGGTCAAATCTAGATCAATCTGATGTAAGAGAGGGTTTCCAATATTTTTAGTCTGATATATAAGTCATTATTAAGGTCTGGCATGAATTTCATAATTTTTTGTTACTTTCCCTATTTTCTACAATTAATATAAGGATTAAACATGTAATTAGGTAATAATGAGAAAAGGCCTTAAATTACTCAATAATATCAAGATAGGAGTCCACATTTAGTTTCTAGATTATATCAGGGTTCAAATTTATTTTTATCAGATTTAATCTCAATCATTTTCTAATTATACCATTTAAATGAAGCATTCTCATCTAATTTAAATATCATAGATATTACTATCTCAAAAGACTGATATAAGGATCCTATAATAAAGTAGGCATTTTTCTGAGTACGTGTATATTTTTAGGGTATTTATATGCCAAGGGAGGTATTTATAATGCAATTTCTAAAATCTGTACATATACTGGATTTTCGAGTGAATTATTACCTTTAGGCGAATCAAGCGCTGCCACGTGGCTCGTTTGGACTCCTTGAGCCCGCTTTGGCCGACCGGTTCAGTCGAATTGGACCCGGATCAGTCTGGGTTGACGGTCAAGAGGGACCGGTCTTCTGCTTTCTTTTCTCTCGCCAACTCTCTCTTTCTCATCTGGTCCTGCGCGACGCACAGAGGACGCCGCCACGGAGCAGGGCTCCAGCGTGCGGTTACTGAGGATGGCAGCCCTCTCAAATCTTGCAGGCGTCGAGGAGGATCTGGTGGGCTCCCGAGACTCTGGGTGGAGGTGCTCCATTGGAACTCACGGCCAGGCCTGTGACGGATGGCGGCGCCGCAGAAAGGGGGTTTTCAGAAGGGGAAAAGGTGGCATCCTTTGGCACCGAGGAAGGGAGGATGGTGGTTCAAGAGGAGCAGATGGCTTCAGGATCAAAGGGGGTCCAGCTTCAGAGTCCATGGCGGCGTCATTCTCTGAGCAGCAGGGAGGCAAGAAGCCCTGAGACCTTGACCTCCAACACCATTCACCATGTCACAGAGATTGCAGGTCATCCGTAAATCTGATGGTCGGAATCTCACTGTCGAGAGGAAGTCAGAGCCACCGGAGTTTACAGACTCCAAGTTAGCTGCATGAACACCACAGAGGAAGATAGAAATACTGGAAGGGAGTTTTGAAACCTATCGTCGAAGGTTCATCATCCTCATTGAACCTGGAGGTTTGATCCACACGGCTCGCAGGTAGCTTAATCCAGTCTTAGTACAGGACGATGAAGATACTGATATCTTTTTCCCCATAACCTGCATATATGGTAAGGTGGAAGAAGATGAAGGCCCTTACCCCAAAAAGACGACGCTTTGAGGTTTCTTTCTCTCCTTCACCTCCATCCACCATCTGTGTAAAGCTTTGGAGAATTCTAATGTGTGTGTGTCAGGGGGTCTGGTCTCTCTTCAAAGAATCGTTTATTAGGATTAGGGGTTCTGGTTCTAAATTCATGCCACACTATACGCAACTTATTCCAAAGGTTGTTCAACAATCCCAGGATTATAGGATCTAATCCTCCAACTGCAACAAGTGGAGCTCACAGATTACTGGGCAAAAGAGATCAAGGAAAATGTGGCCCTACTCGACCAGGGTTAGATCCCTTTCTAATTGGATTGACGAGTCATTATATATGTGAGCCTTCACTTAAAAATTTGCCACCAAGAGAAGGGACGTGTGACATGCAACTAATGTGGGTGAATGAAATCAAACTAATTCCTATCCATTTTAACCCTTCGTCATTAATGAAACAGCCAATGATCAAAATCTCTCAAAAGATTTTTCTTTTTTTTTAAATGCCAAGAGATGTTAACACAAGCTTCATAATGACTAGAATTATGTGTGACCAATATTGGATTCAAAACCATCGATAATGGAACCAATAATATAAATCTAAGTGGGTTCATTCCAAAGATCGCTCATCTCAATAGATTCCCTAGATAAATATTATGGTTCATGTGATGGTATTAGAGTCATACTTTTGGGCCAATAAAATTTTTGCTAGAGAACATGTCACCTCAACTTGGGATTAACCAACTAGGAGTGTTCATGGACCTCAAATATTGTATTGGGTACCAAAACCTTAAAATTGGAGGTCATCACAGATACCCTAAGAGACATTATTTTTGGCAAAGAACAACTTGTAGTTGAATGTATCACCACCATTGTGCATGCATTGTTGACTCATTGCTGGAATATGACCTTCCTAGACAATAGAAAATTGCAAAACAATGTATCCCAGTGTATCCCCAACTTGACTCCCCTCTGACTATTACTGCATAATGGCAAGCTTGCAAGTCTAGGGTGGTGAATATGCTATCACATTGGGGACTTGATACCGTTGGGGCTATACAAGGATTGATATAATCCTAATGTAGATGTAACATACCCAAATCGAAGAGGGTCGAGTAGCAGCGCACTGAGTCAGATCGACGAGGGTCGGCATCTCGACCCTGGTCGACTCCTTCCGTTCAAGCGAGACGGACAGAGAAGAGCCTTCCCCACAGATCTGGTGCTTGCTAGTTGATACTCCAATCGCTGCCGCTGGTGCTTGAGTTCTGCTCACCTCCTCACCGCGGTTGTTCTTCTTCGGTCCGTGATGCAGCCTGCGATGGAGTTGGTGGCCTGGTGGCGACCGGTTCTGCTCCAGACGACAGAGGCGATGGGTGAGCTTCCTACCAGGCGGCGGGACTTGCTTCAGGTCCGTCCTCCAGGTGGTCTCCCCCCATTCGCCAAGTTCAGCTTCGTTGGTTCATCCACGGAGGGTATCGACCCAGGGGTTATGAACGCCCTCATGGTGTGGCATCTCAACCGGAGGCGATGGTCGGGTTCCCCAATCGTCTTTCTCATCCTCTGCTCCGGCTCAAGGTGGCGGTGATCGGATCTTTCTCCTTACCTTCTTACTCTGCCAGGCGGATGGCTATGCCCACTTGGCGCTGCGCGGTTTGGGTCTGGGGGGCAGCTTCTCCTTCTTGGCTCTCCTATGCGGCGTGGACTCCAAAGGCTCTGTTGTAGAGTAGCTAACATGATGTTGTTGTTCTCTGGGTGCCTCCTAGGTGCTTGATGCTATGTCTCAGTGTAGTTTGGGGCTACATGCCCTTGTGTGGGTGCCTCTTGTGTGGGTGCCATTTGGTCTCGGACAGGTGTACCAGGATTCCGTCAGGGAGCCCTGCTGCTTGTTCGACTTGTGATAAGAAGTCAAGGTGAAGAAGTCTAAGGCAAGGGAGATGGGGTGGGATCTTCCTCCTAGCGGGATGGCTGTGGTAGAGCTATCCCATGGCTACTTGCTTGGCCTTTCTTGCAGGAGGAGTCAGGGAAGCTGTTGAAGAAGGGAGCTTGTGTCCCTCTCATCTTTTTGGGTGTGTTTTTTTTGCATTGGAGAGGATCGGTTCCTTCTTCAGCTTCGTTCTTGACCGATCAGAGGCAAGTTGGGTCTGCTTGGTTTGCTTAGGCTTCTCAAGTCAGTTTTAGCAGGATGTGGCATCTGGTTTTGGTCCATCTTCTTGGGTGCTTTACTGAAAAAGATGATCTCTACTCCTCTCCTACTTACAGATACAGGTTGATGGGAGTGTGGCCCTTATTTTAGTGGGTGTTCGTAATGTCTTAGGGCTAGACTTCTTGTTCTCTTATGTATGTTTGTAAGGGCTGCTTGGAGGTTTATTTTTTTCTTTTTTTGCCCCGAGTGATGGTCTAAGTACCTTGATAACCAGCTGTTTGGTGTATCAGGGATTAGACTCTTTTAGGGGCACTTATGTACCTCAAGTTTTGGTTATCAGTAACACGCTTTTTAGACCGACCAAAAAAAAACATACCCAAATCTGGGTAATCCACAAAAAATTTCCTCTCCTTAGTCTCATTTTCATTAGATTAACAACAAATCAATTTTCACTTAATTTATAACAATGAAGATTTGTTGGAGCCAAGATACATATATAATGATTTAATATATCACCTTCTATATAAAGCTAAAGGTCAAATATTTTTTAAAAATATTCAATTGGAATACCATTATATTACTTCACCAATTAATTAGTTTTGACCACATATTGGCGATACAAAACCTCCTTAGTATAGACGATGAAAGACATCCAATAAATGTGAAATAATGCCTCTAATTAATCAAGAAATACATTAAAATGATTAGTTGAGCAGTTAACTTAAAATAATTAGAGAAAATATCAAATGTTTTTAAAAGGGGAAATTGATGTTAAAAAAATTCCTTACATCTTATATAGCTTACCCTCTAAATTTTGTACCGATTGAACCTTCATTGACCATTCATTTAATAAGTTAAAAAGCTATTCTTTAATACACATATTTGCAATGAAATATTTACATTAATTCTCCCTTTATTCATGAGACCTTCTTCCTATAACGTCTGTGGTTTGAAACCCTGTAGGGTCAACGACCAACATTGAAATGGCCGCAATTCACTTCCCCTTCCCCATAGTTTCTCTTCCTTCCCCTTTGTTTCTCTTCCTCTTCTCTTCTATTTCTTCTCCCCTCTCTACTCCCGTCACTACCTAACCCTAGGCACCTTTAATTTTTCCCTTCCTCACACCCAACACTATGTAGTAGGCTGGAACATGCATTGCCGCTGCCACTTGACTAAACACTAGCCACCATCTGCATTCCTTGGCACCACGCCCACAAAGAAGAGCCATGTCAACCGACAATACTGACCAGTGTGGGGTCGTGGCCTAAAGTCTTACGATCATCTCATCACTGTTGCTTTGCAATCACCCTCTGAACCCAATGCCACCAGGCACAGGGGTCTGTGGTGATGATGCAGGCCTAGTGATCACCTGTCGCCATGACACGGATTTCCCATCTCATGGTGCAAAAGCCACAGCCAACTCCAAGAGTGGCATCGCTTGTCGTTTCACCTTCTCCCTTGCCTCTTCACCTCTTCCTCATCCCTTAACCCTAGACACCACTCACCAGTTACTTTTCTATGCCAAGGGTCATGGCAGAAGTGAGATCCATCAATGATCCTTGTAGCCTTGCAAACACTAAAAACTCCATACTATGTCCGCCAGATGCATGTGCCCCTGAGTCTAGCCACCACGATTACATATGATCGGGCCAACTAGAAATCATGAACTACTCTGAATCTAAGGATTCCAATGCCATCTCATTGTCCTTCCACAACCAACTCTTACACCAGCCATGACCACCGCACCTCCCCACCTATCGAGGCCACAATAGATAGCTACACTAGAAGAACACCTCTCTTGTCTCCCTTGACCACAAGAACACTTAGCGTACTACAGCCAAAACTGGGCAAAACAATAGCCCTAGTTGTAAACCTACAATAGCATATTTTCTAATAATTTATCATGCCACTGCCTCCCATCTGACATCATGGTAACCTATTGCAGTTTGAAACACTGATGAATGTATATTCAACTTAGTTTTCATCACCATTTTGCACCTAGTTTTTCACTAAAAGCTGTCATATACCCCCTGAACTGCTCATATACAATTTTCCTTAGTTTTAGATGATTACTTAGAGTTTTTATCAAATCCATTCATCTCCATTGTAGGATTAAGCATTGCACTTTGTAAACCTGTGTAGGAGATGGTGGTCCCACTAACTGACTAGCAGGCCCAAGAAACTTTCGATAATTTGGACCCTATTTTTGATGGGCAGTTCCTTCATCAGAAATGTAACATCCCTGACCTGGGTTATACCTTAACCCTAGATGTTTTGCTTAATAAAGTTAATTATATGCTTGCTCTTATTTCTTGAAAAGTAATTAAGTCTCAATAGGAACTTATATTTCAATTTTAGTCCTTTTTGAATAATGTTGAATCAATGTTTGCTTAGTTTGGACTAAAGTGCAAATTACCCAATGTGAGGGGTTAACTTGCAAATGTTACATGATAAAATTTTCCTAATGTGTTGAAGCATCATGAGAATGAAGATGATGCAAAGGTATGGCTTGGGAAAGCATGAGTAACAAGAAAGAGCTGATAAAGCAAATGTTTATGCATTAAAACCTAGTTTTGGTGTAATGTGCAATTTACCCAAAACCCAGGGTTGAATATGCAAATTATCACTTCAGAATAGTCCCTAATATTTCTTGGCATCATGTAGAGCAAATAAATGAGAGTGGAATCTCATTTGAATCACTTTGGAGGAGAGAGAATCTTGATATTAAAATAATCAAGATTTAAGCATAATTGAAACCCTAATTCAATTTAATGCAAAAATAATTATATTAATTGAAGTTCCCTTCAACCAAAATTGAAATGGTTGAAATCCATATATGTATAAGTCCTTGTGCCTTGCAAAGGCAACGAAAATATCTTGAGGTGAAGAATCCACTCACATTATTATAGAAAAAGAAATATCCACTCACTTATGGATATTATTATAATATCATTTAAGGTGCTTAATTTGATTTTCTTTAAATCATGGATAATTGAGAGGAATAAGAGGCCAAAGAGATAGGCTCGTAACCAAGGAAGGGAAGTGGGAAAGTGGCAAGGAAATGGAGGAGATAATTCCTACTTTCTCTCTCTTAAATGAATTTTCAATCAAATTCATATATATGCTCCTTTATCCATGAGTTGAAAGGGTAATTTCGAATCCACTTTCACTTATTGCTTTCAAAACGACCAAGGGATCATAGGACAATAGGAGGACGACCCCCAACCTGTTGGTAAGCTTCTTGACCTTCTTTCACCTTGATTCCATGGTGGAAATCACAAATCAATGCTTGATTTCTTCTTATCTTCACTCGATCTTCAATTCTAGCCATTCCTTTTCACTCAAAGCTTGAGGACGAGCTTGGGATAGTTGAAGGTGTTGCTTTCACCATTAAAGACGTGGAGGTTGAAGCTTTGAAGCTCAATTGGAGGCGGGTTATATAACTTGAACCCCTATTCATTATTATTGAATTCAATTTCTCAATCAATTATGTTCAATTGCTCTTCTTACAATTCCTTTGATTAGTTGATGCAAGTACCATGATAATGGCAGTAGTTTTCGATGGACTAAGGCTTGATGATGATGACATCATCTTAGGCACACATTCCAACAAGTTTCTATTTCAAACGATTTTAAGACCTTGGTCCAAACAGTTTGCAAACCGTTTGGAGGTTTGGATCCCAAACCGTTTGGAAGGGTTGACCATTTGAGGTCAGGACCCTAGTACATTTTGGATGATGATCTAATGGATCCAATTGATTGATTCAATATATGGACAATCCTCCAATTAGAAACCCTAATCGGGTTAAGTGTTGAAATTTCAATTGGTTGATTTAAAGCTTTGGGTTGACTAACCCAAATGGTCTCAAGACTATTTGGAGATCACCCAAACGGTCTCAAGACCGTTTGGAGGTCAACCAAGACCGTTTGGAGGTCAACCAAGACTGTTTGGAGGTCTAGGGTTGAGTATGGTTGAGTAATTGAAGATCCAGAGATATCAAATTGAAATGCAATCAATAGCCAATTTGATGATCAATCCAATGATCCAAACCCTAATTGAATTTCACAAATTTTAATGATGGGTGGGGCAAATGGTCTCAAGACCGTTTGGAGGTCATCCAAATGACCTCAAGACCATTTGAGGTCAGGTCATATCATAATTTGATGATGATTCATTGATTTCAATTGAATCAGTTCCACAATGTTAATCATTGAAGGTTCCTCGATTTCAAAACCCTAATTGAAGGTTTCTTGATTATAAATCCTAGTTAAATTGGGTTCAAAACCCTAATTTATGGTCCAATTGAAGGATGATTCAATAGTTCAATTGATGAATGAATCAAGGATTCAATTGATAGTCAATTCATTGATTGAAACCTTGAATTGATTAAGTGCTGAAAGACCTTTTTGGTCCATTCAGTTTTGAGAGGGTTTGGACCAAATGGTCTTAATACCGTTTGAGTTCAAATGGTCTCAAGACCATTTTGGGTTCAAACGATCTCAAACCGTTTGGAGACCCAAAATCATTCGGTTTCAATACACTTCTTGCTCAACGGTTTCAAGGGCAATTTGCCCAAACGGTTTCAAACCGTTTAGAGAGTAAGGGTCAAGGTCGTTTAGTAATTCAATGTGATTATATCAATTGAAAACTAATTGGGTTGAATAGTAGACCCTAATTATGGATAATGAAATGTAAAACCCTAATTGGGATGAAGAGTAAACCCTAATTGTGGCTAATTGAATGGAAACCCTAATCTAGGGTGAAGTCATGTGAAACCTCGATACAATGATGTGATGTTAGACTCTAATTTAGGGTGAAGATTTATAAGTCTATAAGAAACCTTAATATGGAAAGTCTAACCCTTATTTTGGGTAATGGTATGTGAAGCCCTAACCCTAATAAAGGAATAGTGGCTAATACCCTGATAAGGGAAATACCTAAGGTGGTTGATTTTATGCAACCTTATAGCAAGCAATGCCTTAATCTGAGATAAGTCCCTATCATTGAAGATAGTTGGACAACCCTTATGTGTACTAAGATGGGGAGATATCTTAATACAATATAAATTGATAAACTCAAGTAAGTTTAAAGTGTTGAGGGAAGTGATATATCAAGACATCATAGATATCACATCCAGCTCTTTAAGAATGATATCCCTTGATGCATCTCAAATCCAACATACTTGGATGAGTAACATATAAAGAGTGCTACCCTAATCATTACATCAAGATGTAATGTGTTTTATGAACCATGAGAATGGTTGTTTCCTAGTGAAAGGTGACAAGATGTTAAATGTGCTTTATGATCCATGAGATTAGTTGTTACCTAGTGAGAGGTAACAAGTTTTTGGACTCCTCATCTGGAGGAAACTTCATGCGCCAAAGTTATGATAGTGCATGGAAGGTTTTCACCCTTGGATCTGAAAATCAAGCCAATTGGGGTAGATCTGTAGGAAAAGGAGTGTTGAAGGTAGCAATGGTATAAAGTAGTTCTGAGTAAAAGTCTATTGCCGAGTCTCTAAAGCTACTAGTTGCCAAGAATGACAACCTTGTATCATCTTTCAATGCCTATGAAAGGAGGTGCTTGCCCCCTCGACAACAAGAGCAAATCAAGTCAGCTTCACTATTTTGTGAAGCATGTAAAGGAACTGATCATTCTACGCTAGCCTATAATATTCTCTATGACATTGTCCTGGGCAATGCTTGTGCCCAAGGAGGTAATGGTTAGATGGAAAATCTGAATGCCATCCACACTATCCCTGTTCAAGGGTATTATATTCTGAATTAGAATAGGAACCATCTTGGTTTTCAGTATGGAAATCCTTCGGGAGAAAAAAACTCACAACAGCTGAATTCAGATAATCAACAATATGGCCCACCAGGATTCCAATATAATCAACAACAAAATTTTAGGAATCAAGGGAACTTTAGGGGTAACTTTCAGATTAGAAATTACAACCAATATCAAAACACCTCTCAGTTCCATAATATCAAACAAGTCCCACATCAACAACTACAACAAGGACAACAAGCCGATCCCATCTCTTCTGATGACAAACTGTCAACCATTGAGAAGATGTTGCAGTCACAACAGACTATAATAGAAAATCAGCAAGCCCATCGGAAGGCTATTGAATCCCAACTAGCTCAACTTTCAACTAGCCTCAAGCCACCGACTGGAGCTTTTGTTGGCTAACTAGAGAACAATCCTAAACATCCTGAGCAACAAAAAGCAGTTTCTACTCGATCTGGAAAAGACTATTTTGATCCTCCTATCAAGACTCATGTGGTAGTTACAGACAAGGATGACTTGGTGATTGTCCAAGACACTGAAGTACCTGAAACTCAATCAAAAGAATTGCTGATGACTGATAAGGAAGACAAAGCAAGTTCTAAGGAACATATCATTGCAGCAGCAGAAGACACACCTGCCCCATTTATGGCAGTATACAAGCCTTGTCCTCCTTTTGAAGCTCGACTAATACAGACAAGGCTTGACACTCGTTTCATGAAGTTCAAGGAAGCAATGAAGAAGCTTCATGTTGATATACCCTTTCTAGATGCGTTGGCTAAGATACCAGCCTAAATGAAGTACTTAAAATTGCTCCTCACAAGGAAGTATATAACTTAGGAATATGAGACAGTCAAATTAGCAACAACTACCTTTGATATTATTCAAAGCAAAATGCCCAAAAAGCAAAAAGACCCAGGATCTTTTGGGATTTCGTGCCATTTTGGTGACTCCACATGTAAGAAGGGACTAGATGACCTCGGTGCTAGCATCTCTATCATGCCACTTAGCCTTTGTAAGAGGACAGGGTTTGCAAAACTTCTCCCACCTGGCATGACCATACAACTTACAGAAAATTCTATGACTCTGCCTTTGGGAATCATTGAGGATGTCCTAGTAAAGGTAGGCAAAGACTCTTATATCCCATGCGACTTTGTCAACATGGACATAAAAGAGGACTCTAGGTGCCCTCTTATCTTTGGCTGTACGTTCCTCACCACTACGAGAGCTTTGATTGATGTTGAAGCATGAACCTTGCTCCTTATACTGGGTAAGGAAATACTCGATTTCAGAGCATTTGAAAGTATGCAAAGACCGAGCATGCACAAAAATGTCTATTTGATTGATTGCATAGAGAAAATGTCACTCCTCACACAAGAGAATCATGAATCAGACAATCCTTTAGAAGTGGCTCTAAAAAACCCATCTATTGATGACTCCATCGATGAACAAGTAAAGAATTGTGTGCTCCACCTCAACACTGCAAAAGAAGATCTTGAAGCTAAATTTGAGGAACACAAGGTTGTGAACGTAATGAAGACCCATGTGAGAAACTAGAGGGCCCTGAAATGAAGCCCCCACCCAAGGGACTGAAGTATGTGTTTTTGTATGATCTCAAGGTCTGCCCAGTTATCATAAATTCTGACCTAACATCCGAACAAGAATATAAACTCCTGGTAGAATTAAAGGAAAGAAGAAAGGCCCTCGACTACAAAATGAGTGACCTCGCCGGGGTCAATCAAATGCTTTGCATGCACAAAATCCCCATGGTGGAAGAGCACAAGCCAACTATCAAACATCAACGGAAGATGAATCCAAATATGAAAGAAGTATTCTGCCTTGAAGTCATCAAATTGCTCACTACCAGAATCATCTATCCTATATCTAACTCATCGTGGGTGAGTCTTGCATCAACAATGTTCTACAACATGTTAGACATAAGAAATAGATCTTCTTCATTAACAGAATAATTATATGAATAAAATTCTTTGTATCACGATACATGTGAGTTTAATTTATCTTGACTATTTTTGTACTAATATGTGTGTTATATGTAACATTTTAAAATAATATGGCTTGTTAAAAATGGCACATTTTTATGTTTTTTACATGTGTTCATAACAATAAGTATGGAAATCTCAAACAACATAGCATACAAGAACAATCATTTCAACCAATACCATATGCCAA
This sequence comes from Alisma plantago-aquatica, assembly GCA_963693085.1. Lineage (NCBI taxonomy): Eukaryota > Viridiplantae > Streptophyta > Magnoliopsida > Alismatales > Alismataceae > Alisma > Alisma plantago-aquatica. The sequence continues at coordinate 571,811,787 of OY856412.1, forward strand.
GTATTTACTGCCATATAACACAAGCATATTGTATAATAAGCCAAGTAAGAGGTAATGACGTACCTTCTAAAGAGATATTCCTAATCATCACATATACTCCTGATGTCAACTATATCCTTGGTCAAACCCTGATTAAGACAAGATCACATACTATCATTAGGTTCTCATCATCTTACATCTCATCTTAACCCTAATCATGTTCATATTAGGTTTTCACTTAGTTCATTGGGATATTCTCATTGTTACTTGTCTTATCATCTTGTTATCTAGGATTGATGTTACTGATGTCGTATTCCAAATTTATGGTTCATCATCTAAACATTAGGTTCCATATTCTTTTTGTGCACATATTAACCCTAGTTTATATCCATTGATGAAGGAAGATTTATGGATCCTAGTGAAGAGAATGTGTGACGTCCCCGGATTTTCTAAAACTTAATCTAATGTGTGACGTCTAAATTGAAACCCTCACCTCAGTAAGAATCCCAATTTAAACACCCCACATTAGGCTAAGAAGAAGAAAATCAAGGGAGTCAGAAGGAAACAACGGTAGCACATGTACATGAACAATAATAAAGCAGTACAACACATGTTCATCATTCAACATATAACTACAACATGAATTGTTACAACATTTGATATTACATATTGAACAACAATACTTAAAAAAAACATGTACTACCACTAAACTACAGGATCTTAAGACAACAGGTCTACATGTACATCAGCTCGCTACACAACTCTCAACTATCCTGGATCTTCAAGAGCATAACCACAACCTAAACAAAAGATTACATGTGGTACACGTCAGCACAATACTCAAGAATATTGTACTGAGTACGCCTACGTGTATTTTATATACCCCTCATCATATCTTGGCAATAAGATAAAACTAATACTTGGCAGTAATAGAAGAATATAAGGAAAGTGTATACTTGCACAAAGATATTCATTAGCAAAAGAGAACACATATTTTAAGCTTATTTTCCATTATATATCCATGCATTTGCCACCTGAGGGAATAATGCATCATCTCAGCTACCAAAGAGTATGAGATATAAGGCCTTATGATCTACTACCAAAGAGTTAGATCATTGTACAATGTGATCTGCTACCAAAGAGAATGATCACTTTCTAGCACTATGATACCAAAGAGAATTAGTGCTTTCATATAATGGAACATATATATTATGTGTGATGTGTTCATAACAATAAGTATGGAAATCTCAAGCAACATAGCATACAAGAACAATCATTTCAACCAATACCATATGCCAAGTATTTACTACCATATAACACAAGCATATTGTATAATAAGCCAAGTAAGAGGTAATGGCGTACCTTCCAAAGAGATATTCCTAATCATCACATATACTCCTGATGTCAACTATATCCTTTTTCAAACCCTGATTAAGACAAGATCACATACTATCATCAGGTTCTCATCATCTTACATCTCATCTTAACCCTAATCGTGTTCATATTAGGGTTTCACTTAGTTCATTGGGATATTCTCATTGTTACTTGTATTATCATCTTGTTATCTAGGATTGATGTTACTGATGTCGTATTCCAAATTTATGGTACATCATCTTAACATTAGGTTCCATATCCTTTTTGTGCACATATTAACCCTAGTTTATATACATTATTCAAATTAGGGTCACAACACATGCATTAAGGGTCATCTTCATATAACATGGATTTCGTGAATCATCATGATCTCATAATTAAAAAAAAGAGGTTCCATATACTGATATGAGCTTACTCTGTGAATTTTAACGTTTATCGATCATAACTATATATGGAACCCCTTTTTTTAATTATGAGATCATGATGATTCACGAAATCCATGTTATATGAAGATGACCCTTAATGCATGTGTTGTGACCCTAATTTGAATAATGTATAGTGGGCTTTATTGGATATTGGGCCCAATAACAAGGAAAAGACAAAAGGAACTCCATTATTAATAAGAAATGGAGAAAAGAAAAATGTAGAAACCTCTAGAAGGCAAAAGAATTTAATCCAAAGGTGGATTTCGTGTCTCTTGGGTTCCTTGGGTTCCAAGGAGTCCAAAGTTGCAAAGAGAATGCAATAAGAAAAGAAAAGATCAATTAAATATTTCTTAATTAAGAAAGAAATTGAAAACAATGATAAAATGTGGAAAATAAGTGGAAAGAGGTATAATTGAGTTACCCTTGATGGATTTTCGTATCCAAAGGATTCCTAATGTTAAATGGAATTCCAATGAGGAAAATAAAAAGAAAGATAAAGAGAAATCCTCAAAAAGAGATATTTTAATAAGAAATAAACAAGATAATGAGAAATAATGAATATAGATGCATCTAGAAGGATAATAAGTATCTTTAAAAAGGAATTTTGGAATCTTAGAGTTTCTTGGGGTCCAAGGAGCCCCAATGGAGAAGAAAGAAAGAGAAAATACCAATAATGCAAAATAAGAGGATAATGTGATACTTTATTCATGAATTTTGTGGTACTGTCAAAAAAGAAGTATTTTCTACTAAAAGAAAATAGAATTTGTTCCAATGGGATAAAAGTCAAGCATAAAAGAGAATAAGTGAGAGGATTTTCATATTTCTAGTTATCCATGAGATAAGGAATATCAAGGAAATAAATAGGAGAGAGAAGAATTACTTATCCATGAAGGAATAAGGATCCTTTTGAGAAACGAACTTGTTGACTCACGGATGGTCATCTTAGGGCGTGGACAACCACCCCTATATATAGGGTAGAGCCCATGTTTCAAAGGGAAGAGAGATCCCATGTAGCCTCTATATTCTTCTTCTTCTTCTTTCAAACGCTAGCATAGGGGAGCAATGTGATCATGGAGCCATGAGGCGGCAAGAGGGAGTTGTGAGGGAAGCATGATGCTTCATGATAACAAGCAGCAGCTTCACCATCGAAGTCGTGCCCTAATGCAGGCGCGATAGTAGCTGTTTGACGACAGCAAGGGTCGCAGGTTGCAGGTCTCGTTCTCCTGACCTAGTCACCTAGGCCACACGCTGGGCGGCGCCCTAGGTGCGGAGGAAGGCGGCAGGGCTAGGGCAAGGAGTGGCGGCAGTCGTCGGGGTCCACGGAAGGAAGGAGGAGCTGCACATGTCACGGCTAGGGCTACAGCCGGCGGACAGGTCGAGCATCATGAGGAGGAAGATGATCCAAGGGTCGTTGGACCGATTTTCCCTCTGTGGGCTGAAGAGCCAACCTATTTAACCAAGGGCAAAGACATCATTTTGAAATGTTTTCAAGATAGCCGAGTCACGTTGCATGGAAGGGACACATGGAACCCTCTGATTGGCTCTAGTAAGTAATATCTTGCAAAAAATCGTATTTAAATATCGGTAGCTCGGATGGATACACATAAAATATGAAAATTGCTTAGAAAAACGAGAGGAATTCATTAAAAATGGTTTCAGAGGCTAATTCCTCTTGCTATTCGAAAAGTAGTGTAAGTTATCAACTTTAATGAATTAAAGATTAAGAAACCCTACTTGGAGATGATTAATGTATTTATTAGGGTTTAATGGAACATTAAAGTTGATATTAACCTGTTAATTGTAAAAAGGTATATTGAGAACAAAAAGGACAAACTTTGCACGTAATTGGTTTAATTTAGAAATTCATGTGCATAAATATGCTTTAATGGGCCTTGAAACCCTAATATTAGTAAATGTGACTCATAATGGTCTTAATTGTTCAAAATCATGAATAAAGTTGAGATATGATAATTCCAAGCTATTTCAAGTATAAAAGTTGCTAATTGTGGATAAATACCATTAATGTAGTAATTAGGGTTTTCTAATGGATAAAGGTAGAATTAATGACAAATAGAGTTCATCTGTGAATTAGACCATAATGAACTATGAATTGATGATAAATGAGCATAATGATCTTGTCATGGATTAAAAGGATAAAAATGGTAGCTTTAATGTAAAAGAGGCTTAATGGAATTAATTGATGGTTAATTATGATTTTTCTCATATCAGGGTTATATGTTGTTAAAAGATAACCTTAGTATCTTTCATGATGAATAGATGAGATAATTAGGGTTTGTGAATAATTGTATAAAATTAGGGTTTAAAATAGTAAGAGATGAAGGGAAACCCTAATTGCAATGGAAACCCTAAAACTGGATTAGAAACCCTAGGAAGCGAGTTAAGTTTAATAGATCTTGATGGTATGATTAATAATAAGAAATCGTATGCATATTTCAGGATCTCATAATGTGCTTGCTTTCCTATTTAGAATTCTTGTTTGACTAGATTATTCTGTATCAAATCATCCTGATAGGTATGTGGTTACGCTTATGAATAATCGCTTTAGTTTCACGGAGATTCCCAAACGTTTTATCGGTTGCCTGAAAATAACTACTTGGATGACTTTTATTTCATGCAACTATAAAGTGACTATGACTATCACCATAAGTATGAATACATGACTGGCTCAGATCCTGGTCCTCCTATGTGGCTTTGCAAATGCTAAAAATGGTAACCTAGAGCAAGGTCTAGGCTATCAAGAGTTAGGGATTGGGCTACCTATGTGTAGTGTCATGCAACTCTTTAGCACACCATGAGTTAAGGAGTGGGCTACCTATGGGTAGTGCCATGTGACTCAACCCTAGAAACTAATTCACCTGTTAGGTAGGATCATGAGGGGTTAAATGGGGATCTACCATAAGGAAGGTAGCATCCAGGTCCACTGCAGGGACAGCGCAGATGTTAGGGTATGTAAGGATTGAGCAGTTATGTTGAAAACATAAAGTTGTTTGTTAAATCATATTTGACTGCAATATGTTGTTACAATTAATTACACGATTATTGTTTCTCCCAAATACCAGCTTTATATTGACCAACATTTTTTTTGTCGGCATTTTAGGTACAAGTGAAAAGAACAAACAGTAAAGTGGCATATGTGGAATTAAATATGAATTAAAGTTCAAAGGAGGATTAGTTAGAATGAACTCCATGTGGATAGAAGTAGATATCTAAGTTTTTGAAAAAGGTATGAAAAGTTTAATTTTATTACAGCCTTTCAGTTTAGTTTAGTAGAATTTGATAATTACTATTGATTATTTGTCGAACCTTTGATCCTATTAAATGAGATAACGGCTCTGACCTTCGGGGCTCCCTTAATTGGGGGTTATCGGGAGGCGGGGTCGTTACATTTGGTATCAGAGCACAGGTTCCTCATTTAGTCTTTAATAATTATTAAATTTTACAAACTATGTAGAACCCAAGGGAGTTATTAGAGGAATTTCTGAAGGATAAAGGTGACTATAAAAGGATCACATCTGGGGGCTGGAAAGATTTTCCTCCGCACCTCTAGTCGAAAGACAAGGATTCCCGAATTAGTGTGACTGCCTGGCCAATTTCTCAGGATTTGACTCGAAATAAGATATCTTTAGGACTCTCTTATCTTGTTCATCCCTTCTCAACTCAAATGTTGTTAAGGACATTAAGGATTAGGGTTTTCTCTCTTTTCCTCACCCTCCTGAGGTATGGGTAAGGTTGATAAGGCTTAAGGAATCCTCCACCAAATTAATAAAAAGCATGTAAATGAGATGTCATGGACATAAGCTTAATAGATTAAGCATAAAAGAATAGATACATGCTTAGGTCGTATGACATAAGTTGTCATGCCCTCAAGAGAGACCTGAGGCTAGACCTTCTTGTCAGGAGGATAAGTAAAGAGAGTTAGTCTTGGAGGTAGAGATCTCCATTACAAGTAGAGACCTGGCACATCCTCTGAGGATGATGTTAACCCTAACCCTAAGTGAAGGTTAGAGAGAGAGATGACATGATGAGTTAGTTGTCATGGTAGACCAGGTGTTTGGATAGACATGCCTTGGATGCCATATGAACCATGAGAAGTTGGATGACTGAGTACCTTTGGCAACCCAACCCTGGAAAGGGCCGTGCATGTTAGAGTGAAGGAAAGTTCCTTCATTGATGAGGTCAGAGAAGGACATATAGAAACCCCATGAGCTTATATGAGCATGGCATAGTAGGCACCTAGAATACGTCAGTAGTGCGAGGAGTAGGTTGAAACCCTGGCCAAGGGAGTATGTTGGATAGCTGATGAGATAAGCATAAAGGCTTAGGGATAACCTTGAGCAAACATAAGTTTGAACATAGGCTTCACCCACGTAGGGGTATGCTTGTGAGCTTGATCCATCTTCATGGAGAGAGGACCTATGGTAGTGAGGCTGTTTGTGGAGTTAGCTCTAGAGAGAGAGAGAGCAAGACCCAAGCAAGAAGGTTGGAAGCCTAGACTCTGAGATATGAGGAAAAAGTGGGGAGTTGAGGATGATGCGACCTAAGTGGATGATAGTGGTTGCCCCATGCTTGATCCCTGGAGGCTGATGATATCTTGGTTGCCATTAGAGGAACCAAACCCTAGAGAGAGGATGAGGTTGTTGGTACCTCTGTACCTATGGTATAGATGAGAAGAAGAGTTCCTTAAACCATGAAGAGGTTTAGTAACAAGTTGTGAGGCCTTGTACCTTGTTGATTGTCCTTGAGGAGGACTCAACGCTAAAGTGTTGCTCGAGTAGAAGGATGACAGGAAGTGCTTGTCATACCTTGTACATGTTTGATTCGTGGTTAAGAGTTTGAGCATGCACTTTGACACCCAAAAGTGAACCTAGGGTTCCTAGGCCTAAGAGGGGAAGTGGTGTACCTGATGCTCATGACAAGGTTTGAGTTTCTTTAGATGCGAGCATGGTACTTCTCATTGTTACAGGAAAGGGAAACCCCTTGAGTTTAAGGTATGTTTGATGAACCCCTCACAGCTAAGTTGATGAGATGGGAAGGCATGATCTTGATCCAATGTTGAGGATGAGAACAAGTGTGACCTAGCATGGTTTAGGAGGTGGTCTGCATGTGCCTTAGTGGCTTTCTAGGGTTAAGCATGCTCATGTGGATGTAAACTCTAAACATAAGGACATTTGTGACCTTCGTTATCAAGGTGTAGTTTCCTCCCATCCTGGGAGAGGGACCCTCTTTGTAGGGTGTATACCAGTTTGTTGGTTTTGAGGAAACCTAAAGAGGTCTCATAGGATCTTGAGAAGCTAAGTGAAAATTACATGGTATGAGAATGAACCTGTAGACCCATAGATAACCATCTCTAAGTGCATGTGGATGTGTTACCATGGAGGTGACCGGTATGGGGCCTGACCAAGGTAGGTAGGTTTCCATGACCCCTATGAAAGGATGAAAGTCAGCCCATGAATGCACAGAGAGAGAGATGATGAAGGCTTGGGTAAGGTTCTAAGCTGGACATGTACTATAATAGAATCCTAAGTCTATCCTAGGGTCAGGTAGGGATAAGACCGATGGAAGTGGGAGTTGCCTAATTCCCTAGTTGCACATGACCATAGGGTCGGGAGGTAACAACTATCATTGTCTGAAGGTCTTGGGTTAGGAGATTGATCACCTTCATGAACTCATGGGACCCAAAGGGCAGATGAGTAGGGCACTCTATGGAAGCATAAGGGAAGAGGGATGACCCCAAAAGTGCTGGCACCCTATAGACCTAGAGGAGATGACCAAGGAATGTGTGTGGACCCAAGTAGGTTCGAGGCTAGTTTTCCATGGAAGTAACTTTGATATCAAGATGATTGTGATGTAGAGGCATAAGTTGCACGTTTCAACTTAGATTTAAAGGTGTACTAGCAAGGTGGGATGTACCATCTCTACTCTTGAAATAGGAAGAACTCTATATTTGGACTGCAGCCAAATGCTTATTTCCTCTTGTTATGGGAGTGAGAGATAGGACAATACGCATGCCACACACCAAGGATAAAAGATGATGTGAGTTGGAATGTTGCTATGAGGTATGAGGACAGAGATGATAACATGCCCTTGTGGAGTGAATGATACATGGATGGTTTACAAACACCAAGAGTATTAAGGTAGTCATCTTATGAGGATGTTTTTATCATGAGCTATGAGTTATACAAGTTTGAGTTCAAAAAACCAAAAGAATAAACTCAGAGTTTTCTTGATGAAGATAGATTTAGAGCTGAGATGAGGTAATAAGTGAAATACATGGAGGTGTATGTCTTCAACGTTACCTAACACCTAAGGATGTGAAGTGGTAATGGATGCCCTGGATGAGATTCAGCTGCCTAGTTTATATGGAGGCTAGAAGAGGTTGTTAGGTTAACCCTCGGTTGGAAAAGAGATAAGTTTGGCTAACACTCAGATGTAACAATATCGGTTGATCAAGTTAATGGTTGTTTGGTTAGCCAGCCTAGTCCTTGATGCAATGAAAGGATGGTTGTAAACCTCAGATGCACTTCTCTAAAAAAGAAGGTGATGAAACCCCGATTAGAGTGGTTTAGGGTTTCTGAGGAATCGATCTTAAGGAATCATGACAATACGGGAGATCATGATTTAAGATCACCATATACTGTGGTACTACCAAGATAATAAGTGCCAGTATTACTTTGGATTCTTAAGATGGAGTTGCATGTGGCATGTTGACAGGAATGACAGGAAGTGAAGGACGAACACCAGTAACCCATTGTTTTGATATAGAGGATAAAGGGAGTTCCCGGAAGAGAATGGGAGTTCATCACTATGGATGTTGTGGTAAGTCTCCCCTAGGCCAAAGAAGGTCAAGATGCAATATGTGTTATGGTAGATCACCTTACCTAGATGACATGAGAAAGAAAGAGTATTGTCAAGGGACATATCCAGTTGAACTACATATGAGGGAGATGGTTCAACTACACCATGATGCGAGTTCAAAGGTTCTTGAGTATAACCTAAAGATACACTTATGTAAGGTGGAAGTAGATACATGAAGAACTCGATGTTAGTACAGTTTATCACCCCTAACTAATGGTTAGTATGATCCAGACTAGAGGGTCTGATGAGAGCATGTGTGCTCATTCAGGGTGATACATAGAGACAGTTTTTGTCCTTTGTAAGATGTGATGATAACCAGCATAGCCAGTATTGGGATGTAAAGAAGCTCTACAAAGGAGATGGCGTCGGTCACCACTTCATTAAGATGATGTTGGTGAAGGGACCTCACGAAGGTCAAGAAAGGACCACAATGTGTGCAGATGAAGTCGCTTTGATCGTATGATGGATGAAAGGAGCCCAAGGACGACATGAGTCATAGCTGATACAAAGTAGACTAACATGCAGTTCACTGTGGGGGAATATGTGACATGAAAATCTGACCCCTCTAAGTTATAGCTAAGAGAGTTGAGTCCCCAATGCATGGGTTCTTTTGACATGGTTTGGTGAAGGTTAAGTTTTCCCTTACCCCTCAGGATAATTTGATGTGTGATGAGTTTCATGTGTCCAATTTAGAGCACTATGTGAGGTACCCAGACCATGTGTGGAGCAATGAACCTAGTGAGCCCCAAGGGAGGCTGAAATGACCCGAGTCACCTGTGAGGTCTATAGATGCCAAGGTGAAAGAACTCAGAGAAAAGAATATGTGATGATAAAGGCTCTTTGGAAGCGCCATGGATAGGGCAAAGCCACATAGGGGCCAATGATGGACATGTAAAAGTCTTATCCTGAATTGTTTGTTTGCTTGATGGAATTTTGAAGGCAAAATTCCTATAAGAGGGGAAGGATGTTACAACCCCAACTTTTGGGTTCATTTGGTGAGAAATGTAATTTCTCATATTAAAGATATTGGAACAAATAATAATATAATTTGTTTTGAATAAATGAGTTTCGTTTATAATAGCCTTGTTGGTTGTTTTGTGGGATTTATTGGCTAATGGGCCCAATAACAAGGAAAAGACAAAAGGAACTCCATTATTAATAAGAAATGGAGAAAAGAAAATTGTAGAAACCTCTAGAAGGCAAAAGAATTTAATCCAAAGGTGGATTTCACGCCTCTTGGGTTCCTTGGGTTCCAAGGAGTCCAAAGTTGCAAAGAGAATGCAATAAGAAAAGAAAAGATCAATTAAATATTTCTTTATTAAGAAAGAAATTGAAAACAATGATAAAATGTGGAAAATAAGTGGAAAGAGGTATAATTGAGTTACCCTTGATGGATTTTCGTATCCAAAGGATTCCTAATGTTAAATGGAATGCCAATGAGGAAAATAAAAAGAAAGATAAAGATAAATCCTCAAAAGAGAGATATTTTAATAAGAAATAAACAAGATAATGAGAAATAATGAATATAGATGCATCTAGAAGGATAATAAGTATCCTTAAAAAGGAATTTCGGAATCTTAGAGTTTCTTGGGGTCGAAGGAGCCCCAATGGAGAAGAAAGAATGAGAAAATACCAATAATGCAAAATAAGAGGATAATGTGATACTTTATTAATGAATTTTGTGGTATTGTCAAAAAGGAAGTATTTTCTACTAAAAGAAAATAGAATTTGTGCCAATGGGATAAAAGTCAACCATAAAAGAGAATAAGTGAGAGGATTTTCAAATTTCTAAGTATCCATGAAATAAGGAATATCAAGGAAATAAATAGAAGAGAGAAGAATTACTTCTCCATGAAGGAATAAGGATCCTTTTGGGAAACGAACTTGTTGACTCACAGATGGTCATCTTAGGGCATGGACAACCACCCCTATATATAGGGTAGAGCCCCTGGTTCGAAGGGAAGAGAGATCCCATGTAGCCTCTCTATTCTTCTTCTTCTTCTTCTTCTTTCAAACCCTAGCATAGGGGAACAATGTGATCATGGAGCCATGAGGCGGTAAGAGGGAGTTGCGAGGGAAGCTTGATGCTTCGTGATAACAAGCAGTAGCTTCGCCATCGAAGTCGTGCCCTAATGCAGGTGCGGCAACAACTATTTGACGACAGCAAGGGCCGCAGGTTGCAAGTCTCGTTCTCCTGACCTAGCCACCTAGGCCACATGTTGGGCGGCGCCCCAGGTGCGGCGGAAGGCGACGGGGCTAGGGCAAGGAGTGGCGGAAGTCATTGGGGTCCAAGGAAGGAAGGAGGAGCCGCATAGGTCGCGGCTAGGGCTGCAGCCGGCGGACAGGTTGAGCATCGTGAGGAGGAAGATGATCCAAGGGTCGTTGGACCGATTTGCCCTCCGCGAGATGAAGAGCCAACTTGTTTAACCAAGGGCAAAGATGTCATTTCGAAATGTTTTCAAGATAGCTAAGTCACGTTGCATGGAAGGGACACATGGCACCCTCTGATTGGCTCTGGTAAGTAATATCTTGCAAAAATCGTATTTAAATATCGGTAGCTCGGATGGATACGCATAAAATATGAAAAGTGCTCAGAAACATGAGAGGAATTCATTAAAAATAGTTTTAGAGGCAAATTACTCTTTCTATTCGAAAAGTAGTGTAAGTTATCAACTTTAATGAATTAAAGATTAAGAAATCCTACTTGGAGATTATTAATGTATTTAGTAGGGTTGAATGGATGATTAAAGTTGATATTAACATGTTAATTGTACAAAGGTATATTGAGAACAAAAAGGATGAACTTTGCATGTAATTGGTTTAATTTAGAAATTCATGTGCATAAATATGCTTTAATGGGCCTTGAAACCCTAATATTAGTAAATGTGACTCATAATGGGCTTAATTATTCAAAATTGTGAATAAAGTTGAGATATGATAATTCTAAGATATTTTCAAGTATAAAAGTTCCTAATTGTGGATAAATACCCTTAATGTAGTAATTAGGGTTTTCTAATGGATAAAGGTAGAATTCATGACAAAAAGAGTTCATATGTGAATTAGACCATAATGAACTATGAATTGATGATAAATGAGCATAATGATCTTGTCATGGATTAAAAGGATAAAAATGGTAGCTTTATTGTAAAAGAGGCTTAATGGAATTAATTGATGGTTAATTATGCTTTTTCTGATATCAGGGTTATATGTTGTTAAAAGATAACCTTAGTATCTTTCATGATGAATAGATGATATAATTCGGGTTTGTGAGTAATTGTATAAAATTAGGGTTTAAAATGGTAAGAGATGAAGGGAAACCCTAATTGCAATGGAAACCCTAAAAGTGGATTAGAAACCCTAGGAAGCGAGCTAAGTTTAATAGATCTTGATGGTATGATTAATAATAGGAAATCGTATGCATATTTCAGGATCTAATAATGTGTTTGCTTGCTGTCATGGGTTAACAACCTAACTCCACTGTACATCTCAGGCGCCAACATAAGGTGTACAATAGAGTTAAAGTTGCCCATCCCTGAGTGGATCAAACACATGAATATATAAATGCACCGAATAAAGAGCTTCCATACATAAACCAAATTGTTCATTACATAGGGGCCCGAAGGCATAGGAGTTCTACAGAAGAAAACTTAATACATGAGAAACTAATTACAGAAGAAAAGAACATAATCTAAGAGTCCCATTTAGCTCTAGCATCCCCATGATAGATCTGATATTTGTGAGCCAGCATATAGAGTAGTGGCATCATCTTCCTTTCATCACGAGCATCATAAGCAGAAGGTACCTATAAAACATATGCAATTGGTACGCGTCAGCACAATATATAAATATAGTGTACTAAGTACGCCTCCGCATCATTCAATTTACCTCTTTTATACTTGGCAATAAGGATAAAATTAAACTTGGTAGTTATAAGCAAACTACAATGATATATCCATATTAAGCAAGAGTTTATTAACAAAAGCGAACATGTATCTTTTAAGCATATTTCTCCATTATGTCTTCCATGCATTTTCCACCTAAGGGAATAATGCATCATCTCAGCTGCCAAAGAGTATGAGATGTAAGGCCTTATGATCTACTACTCAAGAGTTAGATCATTTTACAAATGTGATCTGCTACCAAAGAGAATGATCACTTTCCAAGCACTATGATACCAAAGAGAATTAGTGCTTTCACATAATGGAACAAATATATTATGTTTGTAGGTATTATAAGATTACATATACAAAATTCAGACAAATCATCAAACCATTCTATAGAAATTCATTCAAGCATCATACAAATTACATTCATTTCATTCAATATCTTATGCCAAGTGTTCCACTACTCATAGTTCTCAAGCATTGAATATAGTAAGCCAACAAGAGGTAATGGCGTACCTTCTTCTCAGAAGTGGGGAGTCCAGATATGCTCCTCACTGGTACCTCTGATTTCCTGAAATTATTGGAGATTTGGTATTTATTAGTTATTTTGTTCAAATCGCCATTATTCTAAAGAATATATAAAAAGGCCCTTTTATATGTTTGGAGTCATGAGAGTTGAATATGAGTCTTAGGGTATGGATTTGAGTTCAAGATTAGTAGTGTCACACCAGAGTAGGGTTATAAGGTCAAAATCATGGTCTTTAGATCATGTTGACTAATTATGCACATATTGATAAGTCAAAATAGAGAAAAGAGTGATAATTAGGTTTTATTGTTAATTGAGTCACAATAATTGGATCTGATCATTCCATAATTACCTAGATGTAAAAAGATGATGATCACAGGTTTTTGGTGATTTAATCAGGTTTGAGTATTTTCTAAATAATTAAACAAGATATGAACATATTTGGGCAAGATCCTTTATTTGAGTCAGATTTAGGGTCAATAGATGTTAGATTCATGATTTTCGTATTTTTCTGATAAAAAAGGAGTACATGTTTGTATTTTTATGACACTCCTACAATTTATTATGATTTTCTTAAGATCAATGTACATTCTAACAAATCTTGAAAATTGAAGATTAAAAATGAGAAGGGAAATAATGGTGGGCCGTTGGATACTTAGATCCAACGGTCAGGCTTTTATCGCACAATCTAAGAGGGATGAATAGTCAGCTGAGGTGGATTTACCTCAGTGGTCCAACTGGATTCGAGAGGGCCCCTCTCTTCTTTGCTCAGTGCTTCACAGCAGGTTGGCAACTCGATCTCCGGCGAGCTTGTGCGATGGTTGTGCTCCTCCTCGTGTGCGGGTGACAATTGGGTTAGCTCCTCGAGGTCCTTCCATAGTTGGACGGCCAAGCCTCGGGTCGTGGCTCCTCCTGAGATGTCAGGTTGACAGGATGACCGGTGAGCTGCACAGCTCGCGGTAGAGGGAGATTCGAGGGGGAGTAGCAGGTGATTGGGCTTCAGTTTGAGGAACCGCTGAGGTCGGTGGAGGTCCCTCGGAGCTTGGGGGGCGTTAGATTGGTGGCAAGGTGGTCGGGAACAACCTGCCCAGTAGCTCGGCGGTGACAGGCAGCGCTGAGGTGAAAAACTCAGGCTTGGGGTGAGTGGTGCTTTCTCCAGGTGAATTGGAGATCGAAGAATGTCAAAGGGAGGTCGAGGAAGGTGTTAGTGTGCTTAAATAGGAGTGTGGGTGAGTGAATCACAAATGCCCAATTGGGCTCAACGGTGGTTGGAGGAGAGGTCTCGCCGATGCAGTCGTGGAGGGAGTTGTGGTCGCGTTCTAGGAATGTGTGAGGGGTCATTGGGTTTGTGGGCGAGGGGAGTTGTTTGCCTCGGTTGGATTTGTGTGAGGTGGCACGGAGTGGCAAGGAGTGGGTCACCTATGCGCGGGTGGTTGTAGCCACATTCTTGCGGGCTGATCGGAGGTAAGGGACGATCGGGTGGTCGTCTGATCCACCTTGGATCCATGGGCGTGCCATCCGATGGTCCATATCGATCGGGAAGGGGAGTCTGTGGATCGCTGACATCAGCACCATGTGACAAGGGAATAAGAACGAAAACCATAGCTTAAATGATTGAAATCGTGACATGATTTGATCAAACTATAGTCAAAACTTGTATAAATCATAGAGGGAGCTACGAATGTCCAAATGACATGAAATTTGGACCATATGTTCACCATAGCATACCCCACATGTTGGTAAAGTTTGGGCTCGAGATTCCAATCTTTGAGTGGTCAATTTATCTTTCGGTGAATTAGGGTTTTGAATTAAATTCAAGTGAAGGAGTCTAAGTCATAAATGAAAGAGAAAAATCACATTATCACACTTGCCTATTTGGAATTCTTGATTGATTTGATTATTCTATCTCAAATCAGCCTGACAAGTATGTGGTTACGCTTATGAATAATCACTTTAGTTTCACGACGATTCTCGAATGTTTTATCGGTTTCCTGAAAATAACTGTTTGGATGACTTTTATTTCATGCAACTATAAAGTGACTATGACTATCACCATAAGTATGCATACATGACTGGCTCAGATCTTGGTCCTCCTATGTGTCTTTGCAAATGCTAAAAAGGGTAACCTAGAGCAAGGTCTAGGCTATCAAGAGTTAGGGATTGGGCTACCTACGTGTAGTGCCATTCAACTATTTAGCACACCATGAGTTAAGGAGTGGGCTACCTATGGGTAGTGCCATGTGACTCAACCCTAGAAACTGATTCACCTTTTAGGTAGGATCATGAGGGGTTAAATGGGGATCTACCATAAGGAAGGTAGCATCCAGGCAGGGACAACGCAGAGGTTAGGGTATGTAAGGATTGGGCAGTTATGTTGAAAATGTAAAGTTGTTTGTTAAATCATATTTGACTGCAATATGTTGTTACAGTTAATTGCATGATTATTGTTTCCCCCACATACCAGCTTTATGTTGACTGGCATTTTATTTATCGGCATTTTAGGTACAAGTGAAAAGAACAAATAGTAAAGTGGCATATGTGGAATTAAATATGAATTAAAGTTCAAAGGAGGATTAGTTAGAATGGACTCCATGTAGATAGAAGTAGATATCCAAGTTTTTGAAAAAGGTATGAAAAGTTTAATTTTATTGCAGCCTTTCGGTTTAGTTTAGTAGAATTTGATAATTATTATTGACTATTTGTCGAACCTTTGATCCTGTTAAATGAGATAACGACTCTGACCTTCGGGTCTCCCTTAATTGGGGGTTACCGGGAGGCGGGGTAGTTACATTTGGGAAGTGGACTACATGGGCCCATTCCCATCCTCGTATGAATCTTGCTACATTTTAGTCGCGGTGGATTATGTTTCTAAATGGGTAGAGGCCATACCAACCATCACTTGTGATTTGAAACCTGTCATCAAAATGTTTAGAGAAATTATTTTTCTCTATTTTAGAGTTCCACAGACTATGATATCTGACGAAGGTTCTCATTTTCTAGAAAGAAGTTTTGAGGCTTTATTGAGAAAATATGATGTAACACACAATGTATCTTCCCCCTACCATCCGCAAATGAGTGGACATGTTGAGGTGTCAAACCGTCAACTCAAGGCTATCTTAGAAAAATAGTAGGTCACAACCTAAAGGATTGGTCAGTAAAAATCAATTATGCCTTGTGGGCCTACAAGAATTGCTTTCAAGACTCCTCTTGGAACAACACCCTTTAGATTAATCTATGGAAAATCATGTCACTTGCCCATAGAATTTGAACACAAAGCTTGGTGGGCAATCAAACAACTGAATTTCAAAATGAAGAAAGTTGGCCAAGCCAAGATTCTACAACTTTAGGAGCTGAAGAACTTTGGATGACAACCTACGAGAATACAAGAATCTACAAAGAATGCACGAAATTATGGCATGATGGTCATCTGAAGAGGAAAGGCATACAAGTGGGAGACCAAGTTCTACTATTTAACTCAAGACTAAGTTTGTTCCCAGGAAAACTTCATTCTTGATGGTCCAGACTATACACTATCAAGAGAATCTACCCACATGGTGCCTTTGTTTTATGGAGTGAAAAGTTAGGAGAGTTTGTGGCAAATGGCCACCGTTAGAAGAGATATTTCACCACAGCTGACATGAGCATTGAAGCATCACTGAATCTTTCCAAACCAGTAAATCTGCCAAAAAATTGAAAGAAGCATGTTGAGCCAATGACATAAAACAAAGGCGCTTGTCAGGAGGCAACTTGATCCTTACCTTATCTTTTAATTTTAGTTTTAAATTAGACAATGCATCATAAGATGCAATCTTAAGTTCTGATAGTTTTCATTTTTGAGATTTTAGATGGAGGACACGTTGCTGAGAGGAACACAACCACATCTGGTGGTCCAACCAGCACGATTTTCCCCCTCCATCTTAGATTTAGAGTTTGCTTGGGATGATTAGATTTCTAAGTTTAGGGCGGAGGGTGGGTGGTACGTACTTTACTTTCCACCCACACCTATCTGTTTCAGACTTAAGATTCCATCATTGCCTTTTTGATCAAAATTTTCAAACTTTTTAAGTTTTCTAAGTAGTTTTTTATAGAAACTTGATGAAGTTTTGATGGTTTTATTTCAATCAAAGCCTTTACTTATCCGATTAGTTTCCTTTTCTATGCAATTTTGAATCATTGTACCCTCCTTATTTGAAATAAAGCCTCAAGAGGGACAATTTTTTAAACTAGCCAATGGTTAGAAATGACCATGTGAAGCTTATGAATCCTAACATCATGATCCTTCAGTAAAAATGGCAAATCTCTATCTAACTGAGAGGGATCAAATACATCGTGCTTCCTAACTGACTAGTGGAACAATAGCATGGTATGTCCACCGGATCCCCATCAAGTCATTATTTGAGCTTAGTATGATAAGGAAAATAACTCAGTGCACGGAATTATAAATTAAGTTGCATTATGATATGAACTCTCTTCTACACTTTTTCTACCATCTTCTTACCCCTCCATCCATCAAAAAGAAATAAAAAGCCATAAAATAGTGCCAAACCCTAAGTCCATGGTGGAACACCACTCCTCTCTTTATCCACTTCTTCCATACCCCTCTCTATGTAATAGGGGTGTATCACCAAAATGAAAAAGAAAAGATGCCAATGTGCACACAAGAAAAAAATGCAATATGGAGTCGAATAGAGGAGAGATTCACATATAAACAAAAGAGTTGCAATCACTAAAATTGCAACCATGTAATAAAAATATTGAGTCAAATAGAGGAGAGATTTACTACTTCCTTCCATACCCCCCTTCACTCCCTTTTCCACCTACAGGCACAATGAATGCCTCCTTTTTGCCACTCTCTTAAAAAATACCAGTGTCAGATCAGATGCACACTTGTTGTTCTACGGGTATATCTAGACTCTTACAAAGCTCTTAGACATGCTTGATGTTAGAGAAAGTGGGGAGGAAGTGTTTTTGGGAAAAAAAAGTTAGGAATGAAGATATTTTAAGATGTGTTCAGTGATCTCAGGATGTTGAGATGCTCAGCCATATGAAGCAGAAAAGAAACAAACATGATGTGAAGATGAGGCAATCACAAGAGTTGAAAGTATTCAATTGGCGACTGTTTCAGATTTTTTGTTACTCGAGGACGAGCAAAGTTTAAGTTTGAGGTGTTTTGATGAATGCATATTCTTCTTAGTTTTGGTCTCCATTTTGTGTTGAAAGCTCTCATATGCCCCCTGAATCTGCTCATATACAATTTTTCTCAGTTTCTAATTATTACTTTGAGTTTTGATCAAATCCATTCGTCTCTATTACAGTATTAAGCATTTGCACCTGTGTGATAATTAATTAAACCTACATATGAGAAATGTATTATTGAATGTTTGAAGATAAGAATTCTAAGTCTCAAAATCATCTTCTCTTTCATATCTTCCTTAATGAGAGCAATGTGGGAATGAAGTGATAAGAAAATCAATCATATATGATGCATAACCACCATGGTAGAGACATCTAGTGAATGTAATAATGACACACAATATGATGATGAAACCCTAGAAGGGTAATTGAGAATGTAATCTATCTGAATGGCCAAGTAAGAGAAAGGAAATTCAATCGATAAGATAAAGAAGACTTTAGTAAAACTTGTGATATCCAAAGTTTAAGGGAGCAAAGTCACATCAGAATAACGTCATGCTACTGATAAGGACCAAACCCTAGAATGTTTAGAGTTGTAGTAGTTCAAGGGATGTCACTAGTGATTTTACCTTGAATACTAGCATCTCTATAAAACAAGATCATGATATTTGCACTATGAGAAGTAAACTAGCATTGATAGTAATCCAGGGTTTAAAGATAGATAATTTGAAAGGTAGATAAACAATATGGAAATGATTCAGAGTAAAGAGTAAGATATAAATTTGAAATTTAACAAGTGTGTTTTGAACAAAAGGAGAAATAAAATATGAGTGAAGTGTGATATGAGATTAATTCTTGCAGTGATGGCAAGAATGATGAATAATCTATTTGTACCTTGTATGTTTCAATTTTAGGAATGTTTAATCTACATGATTAAAATGAGAAGGATAAGTAGCAAAAAGTAAGTAGTAGTGAATGAGGAGAGAGATAAGAGAAAACAATGGCTTTTAGTAACATGTGAATTTGTTTTTAGAAGTATAATTTGTTGAAGGTATATTAAGGGATGTAAATTGGTTCTACGTATGATTTCAGTGTATATGTGCAAGCAATATGTTAATTAAAGGTGTCTGATAGTTGTAGTCATTCATACCAGTATTCCATCTTAGTATTGTACAATTGTGGTATGGTGATATGGGTTTAATAATGATGGAACAAATGAAGGGTTACCCTGAATAAGGTAGTCTTACCTATTCACTCATATGAATAGAAGGGATGATAACCATATTGTATTGATATGTAACCCTAATGAGGTATAGCTTGTTATACCTAGCTTTAATATAACTAAGTGATGGTAATTGGGTATAAATAGTCCTTGAATGACTAATACAATCATGGAGTACTCTATTACTGTTGTTGAAACCCTAGTATGCTATAACTCGATAGTTACACTGTGAATTATGTGTGGGTTCATACTTGAGAATAATATGGAATGTGATGGTAATGCTTCACCTTATGCATCCATGATGCAATGGGGATGTCGTGAGTAGTATTGTACAATTGCTATTGAATCCAGTCTTCCAAGTCATGACTGCTTTGCCATTTGAGTAGCACAATAGTAAAATTCAAAACAACATGGTGAACTCTCTTTTTGTGACTTAGAGGTAATATATAACAATAGTACATATTGAGCCGTATGAATTGAGATAGTTGGATCGGATTATCAATGTTGAGGTAACACCTCAAGAGTATGAAAATATTGAAATGGTTGTTTCTCTCTCTATCCTATGATTGATTGTGGCATAGAGAATTTGTTTGTTATCATTAAGAACTGTTTTAACATGTTGTGATTAGAAAATAAATAAAGGACTTAACGTTGAAAACTACATTCAAGTATAAAATACAAGAATGTAATGACATGTAAGATTTCATAAGCTTAAAATAAACTTTGAATATACTTTGTTTGCGTATTTATGTTTCAGGGATGAAACTTTTTAAGGGGGTGAGAATTATAATGGCCACATTTGTGCTTAATTGGTAAACTAGGGTTTACCTGAATGATTGCATGCTTGATTAGATTGAACATCGTTTAGACTTGATTAATGATAATGGATCAATTGTGATGTTTCAAACCTAAGAAGAAACTCTAACTATGATTTTAGTTTGAAGAATTAGGGTTTGAGAAATGTAAACCCTAATCGGAAAAAATTAGGGTTTTGATAGTACATGAATATGGAATTTGATCAAGATAGCAGTGTGGTAAATGATTTTTCATATTTTCTATAAATTTTATATTTAATTGAATTTTGGATATATATGGATAACTCAATCATGCATATTAGAGAAAAATTTCAGAATATTTGAGTGTTCTTTGAATGTGGTTCTCGATCAAACTATACTTTGACCAAAATGCTAACAGAGTGCTTTTCAATAGTGTAGTGTTTTATTTTTTATTATTTATTGGTAACTCCAAATGATTTGAAATTTTAACTGGAGATCTGAAACTCAATAATAAACAACATGTAAAATTTTCATAATTTTTGAATGCGTTTAGACCATATCAGTAGACAAATTACAGTAATATTTTTATGACATAAAATTCAGTTGAAATGATAAAAGTATAGTGAGGGGTCAAAGTGCAATTAACCCAAGAAACTCAATTGCTCTATTTGGTCAATCTAACACTCAAGGAGCTCTCATAATTCTTGATTCAATCCAGAGAAACGAAATCCTAGAGAGAGAGGGAGAGTTAGGGTTTGAGAGGAGAAAGTGATGGAGATGCTGACCTAGGATTTTGCGGTCCGAGGAATGATGAAATCATGTAAGTTTAGCTTCTTTGCATTGCCTATCATGGTGAATCTTCTCTCACATGTCAAGATTCCGTCCCTCCTCTGATTTGATCCGAAATGGTGACAAAACTTTCCCTTTTCTCACTCTTTTTTCATAATCCCTCATTTCTAGGGTTTTCGAGTTGAAAGGAAGAAGAATCGGGTGAATTGCTAGGGATTTGATATGAGATCAAAATTTTTAGGGATGAGCTACGTTTTAAAGGTGTTTTCACACCTTAGGGTGAGTGGGAACTTCCTTTAAATAGTTTATTGCACGAAAATTGGTTAAATCATCCATAATCTTTACTTTCTTAGTATGCGACTACAAACCCTAAATTGTTTGTTTGATCTAAGTTGTTGCAAAATGATATGAAATGGATTCTTCCTCTGTTTTTTTGAATTTCAGATGATAAATTCATATTAGAAATGTATACAATACATCCTAATGAGAATTCCCTAAGTATTCACAAAGGTTATAAGAGTAAACTGAAATATAGGGAATCTATCTGTGACTGAAATTGTTGTATAATTAAATAGAGAAATTTGTTTATCTGGATCCCCTTGGTTATGAATGATTGTTTATATGAATGTGTAGTATATATATGTTAGATACTATTTTGGATTTCATGTGATGTGAATAGTGTTTTCTTGATATCTTCGTAAAGAGGGTGAAGCCCTATATGAGTGGAAAGTTGGAAATTTGTGAATAAATATGGTGAAATCCATTTGAAGTGTTTTTCTTGGCATCATAGACTCTATTTATGCAATGTTATTCTTGATTCATAATATCTCAATGAATGGCGTGGAAAACCCTAATTTAGCTCAATTTGAGAATTTCATACATATGTTGATTGTATATGACTTGTTTATGACAATCTGTATTTAGTGGATGTTTATGACATATTAAATCCTTATGAGAGCCATGTGATAAGTGAATGAGGTAAATGAAACCCTAAGGATAGGGTGTTCAATGAATTAAGCATTTTGATTACCATGTTCTCAGTATGAGATGCACAACCCAGGATTTGGGTCGATGTGCATGTTTTCCAAGAAAGTACAAATAATTTATGGGTGCAAATGACGATTACTCGTATGCCAAGTAATTAGCTCTTATAAGTATATTAAGATGTTTATTTGCACAATTCTAGTGTATAAGTGCCAAATGGACATGCATTATGTTTACTTAAGTATTTCAGTTTCCCTGCATGTATAGTTTGTTGATTTCTCAGTATATTATAGTGTTTGAATATACTGCTCTACCAAGTTAAGGATGATATACATGTTGTGTTATAAACTTCAAATAAATAGACACAGTACCATAGAGATACCAGAGTCAAGTATAAGTAAGGGAAAAGATACAATATAGTAAGAGCTTTCCAAGAAAAATAAAATAATAGACTTAAGAGCCCTGAACACCGTAGATTCCCTATGAGAGGTCTACGCCGTAGGGATGAAACGACCTAACCCTGGCAGTGTCCAGTATACGGGGGTCGGAACGTACTAACAGGTGGTACGGGGGATGAAGCCCTAGTGGAAGTCTCCTTAATATACAACATGTAGTGTCCAACATCATCCAGAGGTCCTAGTGGCACTAGAATACTGGAAAAGCCAATAGGTGGCTTGACTCTCCGCCTGTGTGCTCAGGTTAGATGAGGAGTCTAGTTTTTATGACATAATAGGTGTGTCGAGGCCAGAGAGCCATATTCCTATTGCAGACCAGCGACGTAGGCTTAGCATTCCCGG
Source organism: Alisma plantago-aquatica (assembly GCA_963693085.1). Classification (NCBI taxonomy): domain Eukaryota; kingdom Viridiplantae; phylum Streptophyta; class Magnoliopsida; order Alismatales; family Alismataceae; genus Alisma; species Alisma plantago-aquatica. Next base: position 571,834,552 of record OY856412.1, read on the forward strand.
GTGTATCAGCTAAGTCTTATACGGTGAGATCATAGTTCGCTATGAGTCTTCATATGTAGAGTACACTGCATATGATCAGGTCATAAGCTAAAATATGTTCATATAGGTTTAAAGAGTTTCTTATAAGTAAGAAAGGCTAAGAAAGATTTGAGTACAGTTTTCCAACAATTATTCTTTGTATGTTTCTGAATTTTTAGTTCTCATTGAAATTAATCAAGCATGCTCATATATTGATTTACTCTTGTTGATATCTAGAGTATTTTGCCATATTTATGATTGTCAATGATCAATCTCTTTAAAGCTTACTGTTGTTATAATTGATATCAGTTGCTCAAAAGTATATCTGTAATTATATCAGTGCTTTAGACTATTTCTTTGAAGTATTCATTCACTGAGCGAGTAGGCCCACCCCTCTACTCACATTTTTTAGGGATATCACATGGACTTGAAGAAGGTCATTGCATCAGAGTAGATCTGCCACAAGAGTTAAGTCTGAGTATAGTTAAGTTCAGTCGGTCCTTGTCACTCTAGGTCCTTTTAAAGAAATAAGAGAGTTGTAAATGATGATGTATAACATTATTCCTCTTTTAGCCATATATGCAAATCAGCAAGTCTTATGTGCTTAAAAGTATGAGAAACATAATGAATGTTCATACATGCATTTTTACTATTGAAATCAGATTAGAGAAATCAATGTTTAGATTCCCTTGTAAAGTTAGTTTATGTGGTTCAATGCGAGAAAGCAAAGAGTTTGAAAAAGAAGAAAAAAAGTTAAGGGTGATCTTTGTATTACGTTAAATCCTCAATTTATGCCCTAATCTCATGATTAATGGTAATTGTGAGATCGGGGTGTAACAGTGTTGCTTGATTCTTGTATATGAATGACTGATCATCTCTTAGGTATAAATATGAATCAAAATAGTAGTTTTGAAATGTTTGGACCTATGACTCTTGTGTCGAAACTTTGACTCACTATATTGATTTGTGAAGTCTTGAATCATGATTATCAATATCAATAATGGTACAAATCGTACAATAACACTATTTGGATCTTGAGATTACCCTTGATATATGACTAGTGACTTCCATAATCCCCAATTTTGAAGTTTTTGAAATGATGACTATGCTGATTCTCTCTATTTTTTACTTAGGGTTTAGCTCCCATGTGTACTAGGGTCGAATCATAATTGAAATATGATGTTTGTCTCAAATTGTTGAAATACAAAATCTTGATCATGGATGCATAACCTCACCTAAGCCAATACAAAATCTTGACCCTAAGACCTTGGGATTGAAAGTCATGTCATACTCTTGATTCAATAGCTCTATTCATTTACTAAAATTTGATATCTCCAAGTTTTTGATCTATATGATGATCTCCCAAAGTATGGTGATTTATGTGACAATCTTCCCAATTTGATGAGCTACATGACTACACTTTGGACTTGATGTTTAATTTCTTGATTCTGATATAGTGTTGTTATTAAGGGAATACCAAGATGATTATGATGTAAGGAATCAACCCCATATCTTGATTTAAGGATATGTTAATTTTGGGGACAAAAATCCTTTTAAGGTGGGGAAGATGTGATAACCTAGATTTTTCTATCTCCTCATACTTATTTTATTCTTGATATTCATACTAACTTCTCACTATTTTAGTCAATTATACGTTTTAATATGATATGATGCTTTCTCAGTTTATTTTTCATTCACTTGACATGTGGTGACAATCAAATTGATATTACACTAAGGAAGCAGCTAAATGATACATCACCCTCTATTATCCTCTTTTGACGCCATGTAGGTGTCTCTCTGATAACGCCCATTTTATGGCTGTCAGAACTCATATTCCATCATTAAAATAGCCTCCAAACTCAACTTCCTCTTCATTATGTTCTATTTATCATGAAAAATCATTTCCACTGTGTTTTTGACAATATTTCCCATCTTTTGAAGGGTTTTCCTATTTTTCTACAAGAAAAGAAGGACAAATGGGCTCAATAGGCCCACCAGCAAAGGATATCGGTTCCCTTGTCCTGAATGCCTGACACACTGTAAGAAACTATCACGTGGGCTCAGCTATTTTCAAGGCATGGGACAAGTCACAACCCTCTATGAATTTTACCTGTCATGGTGTCAGCCCGTCATGGTTGCTACCTGATACGGTCAACAACTCGACATGATCACTCGATGGTGTTGTAGCCCAATATGACTTCAACCCATCACGATCAAACACCGACATTATCACTGCGCGATACAACAACAACTCGTCACGTGTCGTAGCCCAATATGCCTGGATACATGATACCACAACAACCTAACACGGTCGCTGTCCTATTGTCTACCAACAAGGACAACCCAACACAGCATAGTGGGCGACAACCCGTGACGCCCCCAGCCAAAGCTCCAGCTAAAGTCATGACTAGCCAGACACGTGGACTAATAAAGCTACAACCTCCACCAACCTACTGCCCTATAAATAGCAACTACAGGTCTATGACGGGACGAGCCAGATCCAACAGGGGAGATAGTGCGCCGAGTTCCCAGGAGTTTATGAAGTGATAGTTAGGTGAGCATACTCCCATCCTAGGAAGGATGGGAGGAGTTCACTTAGAGATCATTCTAGTAGTAGCAGGCAATGCCCAGTGATCCTTGAAGCTTCTCCGAGCATGTCAAGTTTCTGTCTGAGCTCAAACCCAAGACGGTCCACCTAGACAGAACAACCCAACATAGAGAACCTGAGAACTGGGATAGAGCCAACCCGACATGTATCTTACCCGATACACACATTAACCCAATACGGTCCCTTTGACCGTCACAATTGCAACCTGACACGGTTGCAGTCTAACACGGCTATATCGTGTTGAAGTCATATCCCGATACGATCACCATCTGTCATGATTGCTACCCAATATGGTCAACCAACCCGACACGATCGTAACCCAATATGACTACAACCCGGTGTCAGGTTAACACTGTCCCAGGCATCAGCTGATGTGCATATCAATTTCCTAAATCAAGGAGACCAATACCTATCTTCCTTTTACATCATTTACTTTCATTAATTATAACATTGTAACCAACCCGTTATATGATAATTGGAATATGTGGAGCATTTCTCATATCATTCTATGTATGGCTTTATTCCTTTGAATGATCTCTTTCTAGCATCTAAATACTAATTCCCTCTTTTTGTTACACATTTTTGACTAGATATCAAATTGTGTTTCTTGTGCTGACTTCTTCGAGAGAGGAGAGTCACAAACTTCTAGAGTTTGGTCTAGTTCAGGTGTATAAGAGTACTTGGGACCAGAGTTGCATCCAGTTTATTTCCCGTGTGAGTCCGTGTCTGGTCCCCTTGAGAGAGGTTTCCAGTACACGATTCTTTGGCACTTTCTTTGAGAGAAGGAAGCATCGGGTGTAGACCGATGTTGCTTGTTTGATAAAAGTTTTCTTTCTTCATGCTTGCCCTTATGATTGTCCTTCCTCTTCAGTTTCCCTTTATCCAAAACTACCCTAAAAACTGCTAAATCCCAAACTACCTAAACCCTTATCATTCTGGTAACTCCCCTTGGAGATAGATTTTAGTTTAATTCTTTCAAATTCTTTTCGGTTATGCTTTCTTACAAAAAACCTTATCCCTTGGCTTTTTGATGACTTAGACAAGTAGAATTAGGTTCTGAAGTGCTACTCCCCCAAGTCCCCATGTTCGACCCCAAACTGCTACTTCGACCCCGTGCTAGTTGCGGGTGTCTTACACATTTGGGTATTATAAATTATAAAAGTGTGATGACCTAGACCTGCTTCCTTCTCCTTTTTGGACCCATGTTTAAGGATGATCAACTTTTTGGTGTCGTTTCCAAGGAATAGGCAACGAATACCATTTTATGAACTCAAGTTTTACTTGCACTTTGTCAAAAACTTTGTATAGATGTATATAAAATTATAGATACATATTGCACATACCTACCTCGCCACCCTTATCATTCTACATTTCCCCCTTTTAGGTATTTACATCCCTTTTCTCTCACAAGCATGGATGATCGGGCTCTCGAGGCTAGATCCCTTTGATCTTTTGTTCAAATGAGGGCAAATGAGGAAAGGAACCCAGTAGTGGAGCAACCGCTCAATGTGGCAAACTTTGAAATGAAGCCATGTTTTCTCCAATTATTGCAACACAGTCGCTTTAGAGGAAAAAACAATGAAAAGAATCCTTACAATCACCTCATGACATTCAAGAGGACATGTAAGACTTTCAAGATTAATAAGGTCTGAATAACCTATATCTACACCCAATGCTTCCTTTTTTCTCTGAAAGACAAGGCACTGGAGTGGTACTCAAGCCTCCAGGATGGGAGCATCCCAAACTGGGAGCATGTCTCTAATGCCTTCATAGCCAAGTTTTTCCCTATTGAGAGGACTATAAAATGTCAAAACAAGATAGGTGAACATGGTGGGTATGTTAGTGGCATTTTCAATAACCATCTTCATGGTGTTAAAATTTTACTCAAATTAAAATTTGAGAGTTTTCTGGATCTCAATGACTTGTTTGACAGAGAAGATGCATAAAGATTTAATATCGTTGGTGGGTTGAAGAGTGTTAGGGCTGACAAATTGTAGCATAGCACTGACGACATAAGCTATATATCAAAAGATTTCAATATCCTAAAGATGACGCAAGAGATCAAAGATGGATATCGACACTGATCCTCATGTGCTAGTATGTGTAGCACCTTGACCAACTATCCATTTTGTGAGGGAAGCTTGGACAAGGATTTCACCACATGTAATGGTCATAACATGTCCAAATAAGTGATCAAGTTTGGTACCTTCAAGGATAGAGTAGATGAGTTGGGAGGGTAAAATAATCTTGGGTTTTAGAACAATAGTCCCATAATAAGATGTGCAAAAATGCAGGTGCCGTCCAGAATGTTAATGATGTGGTTGTAAATGTTATTGTGGATGGAGATCAAGATGTTTTGACTAATGTAAAATTTGAACAACCACATTGAATTAGCTACAAGATCAATGGGGAACTCTGCACTTGAATTAAGAGAGGGGAGAGTCTATCAATGTTGGAGTATGTAGCACCAAGTGAGGGGGAACAAAAGGAGATGTAAGCTTTGAACTAGTAGATGATGAAGGGGATAAGAAGGCTAGAAATGGGGTATGGTGGGGTATGACCTTACAAATCTATATATATATATATATATATATATATATGTGTGTGTGTATATATATATGTATATATATATACACACACAGATCAATTTATATATATACACATATATACATACATATATATAATGTATATATCTATATATATGTATATATATTATGGGATGTGTATTGAATGAACCTGATAGATGAGTGGAAGGGTTAGTGAGGTATCATAATGATCAATGAACTATAGTCCTTTTTGAATTCTCTCTTTTATGCCAGCATGAAGGGAAGACTAAGTGAATAAGGTCATGGGTAGTAGGTCATGAATGGCAATAAATTAAGTCTTTCATGACCTTGTTGTTTATATTAAAAGAATATATCAACCATGGTGACTAATATCACATGATAATTAATTAGGTGTTTAGATGAACGTTCATCCACAAAGATGGTTGGTTGTAATAGTGTATATTACAAAAAGTTATAAAATACCCGTCTTACATGTACAACTTAGATGATCATGTACATATATTGAAGCATCAATATAAGTGATGAGGCCAATCCCCTAAATCTTCATTGTATTAAACTCAAATGGGTATATTGTGAACTATCTTCATCATGAAACGTAATCATTTAACCATGATGTTGTTTACGGATCCTACTTCCACATGCTTCTAAGTGATGTATACTATCACTTTGATATTAACCTTTTGAGAGATGTAAGGAAATAAAATTAAAGAGTTAAGGTTTCATTCATTAATGTTCATATAATTTGAGTAAATTTTTAGATTGAGTTTTAATATGAATAATAAAAGGATCAGTATGCAAATGATTCTAATTAAACTTTCAAAACTGGACTGGACCTTAAATGGGTCGTAATTGAGTATATTAAAACTCTACCACCCTAAAATGGATTTCATGTCCAAAGTCCACTCCCTCCTAATAAAAAAATTGTTAACTATAGTCTTTACAACTCGACCACCCTTGAAACAAAAATCGTCCCAAAATCTAATCCCTCCTAATAAATGGTTGGTTACTAGAGTCTGATTCATATTACCTCTTCCAAATAACTTGTAATTTCTCTAGCTTCATATGCGAACATGGTTAGAAACTTGTCTGCTATCACTATTTTGTAGTCTCAAACACTAATAGGAAAGGGAAATTATCCTAGGTCCATGCTTGACACAACCTAAGTGTGCATGTTAAGTGTAAGTGTACACGTCCAAGTGATAAATGGACTCTAAAAGGCGTGAATGTTTATTTCAAAGAATTGGGACAACAAAAGATCACTACTAACTAGACCATATTATCTAGGCCTAAGAAAAGAGTTGATCGAATAATTAAAATAAGAACTAAAATTCAATATCAAAGAAGTAAATTGCATATCAATTTTATGGGATCTTTAGGATACTACTTTCACCACATTTAGGCACATCATTATATTCTATTTGTGTAAATGACTTGGATTATGTGTAAATTTTATTCAATATTTTTCTTTAAGCATGAGAGAGATTATTCTTTTTTTTCTTTTTTTTCTACATCCTTTTCCTCCATTCTCCTTTACGCTCCTCTTCTTTCTATCTTCTTTTTCTCTCTTGTTTTCTTTTGTCACCCTTATATGATCCATACACAATTTATATGTACGCTATGTCTTTTAAAAAAAATTGGAGAAGAAGTAAGGACACATACAACTTCCTTGCTCTCTGTTTCTGAAAAGATGTGGAAACATATACGATGTGTGTCATTTAGCACACCAATCACTAGGAAAATTATCCTAGAGTTTATCCTTTTTCTACTTTTCGATAAAGGCTAGTATATAAGGATCGAACCACAGAGACAGAGATGAAGATGGTGGAGTTTCAAATCTGATTGTGAGAACAAGAATATAAAATCCATTTTGAGAGCTTGTTAAAACTAAAACAAAAAATAAAGATGTTAAATTTTGAATCAACTAATCAAAAGAAAGAAATACCAAAGCTAAGGGATTTCACCACCCTAGCTGATTTGAAACTAGATCAAAGAAATTACACGATAAGAAAGATAAAGGAAGGTATGTGAAACATTCATAAATGATTCACAAAAGATGAACTCCCCATGAACCCATCAGTCCTGTCGTTCACGGATCCTAGTTCAATCATCCTAATGGGAACTTTTTTGAGGTCTCATCTAAATTCCCATGAAATCGATTTGGTTGTTCTAAATCTTGGATTCCATGGTCACACCTGCCAAGATTAACAAGCAATGAAAACAAGAGATCACTTTGTTAAAATCGTCGAAATCCAAACCAAAAACCATTTATCTGAAAATTGTGTAAAACCTCGATCTATTCATCACATGGCTAAGGGGTTTCTCCCCTCGCCTCCATAAGAAGACCACTTACTAGCCATTAGAGGGGAACCAAAAGGAATAAGGAAATAAGCCATAGGCATAGGAAGAAGGATCTCTAAGGAGATCTAGGTGGTTCTAGTTAAATAGGTTGATCCCTTAATCCTCTGTTCTAATAGAAAAGAAAGAGAAGTAAAGAACGAGAATAACCAAGATCTAGAGATGAAGAATCGAATATGTATTGCAATAATAAAAGATTACAACTATGAAAGAAAATGCGAGTACCAAATTGAGGAATACAACTAAGACTCCATTACGAGTAAGACTCGATGTACAACTAAGACTCGATGGATTTTCTTGTAGAGTCCCCCCTCCTTTTATAGGGGAAGGAGGGGTGAAAACCCTAAAAGGCGAGGAGAAGGAATGTAAGAGGTGGTTGTTGTTAGTCTTGATCAAGAGAAATCTTTTCCTCAATAGGCAATAAAGAAAATCATTGATTGCCTTCTTTTGACCCTTCAAATTCTGACTCTCTCTTTGTAGATTCCCATTCCCAAAGTTTTTTGCAAATTTTGGCTAGTAAGAATCTTTAAAGTGCACCCAGAAATATATTTTTTATCCTTTCCAATGCACATTTAATTAAATTTTGCCTTCGGATGTGAGAGTTATTCCTATTTTGGTGCAAGATATATATTTATATAAGGCATTCTGGGAAGATGAATATACACATTCACTGGTTGGTTGGACAGTCAAATTACTACCAAAATCATCGGTAAATATAATTTTCTTATAATAATTGAAATTATCTTATCAAAACATATCTACACTCTAAATTTGGAATTTGTATGTAGGAGTTATGACTATTTTGGTGTTGTCTATACATGAATTTCAGGAACTGTTGGAATTGTGCAAAATATCTTCCAAGAGAGATTAATGATTGGAGTGATTAGGCCATTTTCCTACAAAAATCCAACCAAATATAATTAAACTCCAAATAAAGAAAGAAAATATAAACTAATACAATTAATTATAAAACTAAGAAAATAAATAACAAAACAATTTTAAAAAATATCTAAAAGATTAAAACACAAAGGATAATTACACATTTATCATAGTACCCCAGACTTGAATCTTTGTTTGTCCCCCAACAAAGAAATTCACAAATAATTCCAATTTATACTAACAACATGTCTATCCTCACCCTTGTAACATCACTTTATTCCCTACCTCCAAATTTGGCCAAGCAACCCTATCTCCTAAAACTACAAAACACAAAATTCTATATTCCCTATCAAAAACAAATATCATATCTTGTTTCTAAATCAAGACTTTGTATAAAAACATGCTTCATCTTACTTTTGCTTTGACACTCTCATTTTTATTATAGTATATTTTTTATGTGAGTTGTTGCACAAGAACATGATGAAATTGGGGGTGTGAAAACAAAGAAGGAAGTGATGAATTTTTTTTTGATCCAGCCTCTATTTGACTCGGGATTTGAATTTGTGTTGTGGCTACATTGGTCACAATTTTTTTCATGTGCACTTTTGGAATCTTTTGATGGTATGCCGCTTTGTGGGGTATGAAATTTTGGATATGGGAAGTATGCCACCCCTGACTTGATTTTTGTCTGGTGGTGATTCTTTGCTTCTCTTTTTTAGAAAGAAAATATGGGGGAAACAAAAGGTGGCCTTGTTCTTATAACTTCACACAATTATATTCTCTTTTTTCTTTTCTTTTCTGAAAGTGTCATTATATCAGAAAGAATATTTATATCAATCACACTATACAAGATTTATATCAAGTTAATCCATAGCTTAAAAATAGAGAAAAATTTTGTTTGGTTATTATTGATTCCATACGACTCACCAACGTTTCCAAGGAGTGACGCTATTTTGGGGTCCTAGGTGACATGATGGTTTCAGACATGGTAGTTTGTGAATTTTTTTGCAAATGATTTCTAAATTCAAGGGGTATAATGATAAACACCTATTTATATTGCTGATTAGATAAAGGCCATTTTGAAACAAAAGAAATAAAAAATGACCGACTAGATAATGGCCATGAACAAAGCAACCATATGCAAAATAAATAAAAAGGAAGAAATAATGCAAGAATAAAAAAGATAAGGCGGTGGAATAGAAACATACCACCCACCTCCACCCCGAACTTAGATTTTTTGCTCATCTCGAGCAAAAACAAAACCTGAGATGGAGAGAAGAGAAGAGTGAGGATTTCCAGGTGGCCATGGTAGCTCAAAGAACGTCCAGCTAAAGGGGATGTGTACGAGGGCTGGGATCTTCATCAGAGGAGCTTCATAGTGTACCCAATGATAGAGAAGTCGTGGAAGCTCAGTGAGGTTTTCATATTTTCTTTCACCCCGCATTCCCTCCAATAAGATCCACAGATCTTCCTTTGATAGCAAGGGAAGTGTTGAAGATGGATGTGGATTGGGGGAGGTTGGTGGGTACTCGATAAGTAATGTTGGCAGGGCAGGATGAACAGAGTTGGGTGGAGGATCTAGTTTAGGTTTTTCACCATCACGGTGACCTTCATATGGGAGAATTGATGCTAATATAAAAGATTTCAAATCATTTACAATTTTTTTTTGTTTCTCCTTAAAAATAATGCCATCAACATTGGGTTTGGTAAGTTTCTTTGTTGATATAACATATGGCTCTAATTCTTTTATACAAGGATTCCCCAAGGATCCTGGAGGAATGATGATGTCTTCCTTGCAAACAAAAGAAGGGGGTGTATGGGCTTCTTCCAAAGGTGGTATCTCCCCTTCTAGATCAGGCATGTGTGGGATGGAAAATGGTTGTGACAGTTTGGGAAGAATCATAAAGGGGATTAGATGCTCATTATCCATAATAGACTCAAAAGAAGGGTATTGGTCTATGGTATCATTTGAATTTATGTTAAGGATGGGAGGGCTTGTTGGATCTTCAGAATGATTCTCCTGCTTTGACATTTCATATTCAAGTAATAGAGTCTTTAAAAGAAAGATATGGATACCAACGTCCTCATCACATGTAAAATATGGCTCCATGGTTTATGATATTTCTTTAGGATCCGACACATATGACACAAAAATAGGATCATTTTCATCATTTTCAGGGAGAAATATCTTGGGTTGCTCAAGCTCTACAGGGGGAGTTTGTGATTGAGCCTATAGTAAGGTAGCTAACATGGCTTGACTGGATTCAAGTTTTGCTTGTCCTTCTACTGTCATCTTCTCTAGGGCCTTAACTCTCTCTTCCAGTTGGGGAGTAAACTTGGTTTCACAAGTGGGTATATACCCCCTCAAAATTTTACCATCCTCACCATAACCCCCATAATGATCTTGGGCCTGATGCTCGACATGTTTCTTGTGGTATTGCTCCTCATAATGATCTTCAGAAGATGATGGATTGTAAATCCCATTGCATATATCATGGTGGGAAGATTTGATATTACAAGTTGTCACTGAATCATGGGGAAACATATCTGGAACATTTAGGTTCTGGGATTAGACTTTCAACAAAGTGGCTAACAAGGTTTGCCTAGTTATCAATTTTTCTGCCATCTTCTCTAGGGACCTAAGTTTCTCTTATCACTAAGGATTATATTGGGTATCATAAATAGGTCCATTTCCCCCAAGGTTCTGTTGGTCATACCATCCAAATATGTTGATCATACCCCCTCAGAATATGGATAGCAAGGTTCCCCATAATGGTTCTAAAAAAATATGGATTCATATAGTACCCACCAGGATGAAAGGGCTCGTAAAGAGGGGTGCTATGGGATAAAGTCAGACAGGTAAGAGATGCATGGTGGTAAAGACCACAATAATAACAATGTGGGGGATATTGGTATGCCCACATTTGAAAAGTACTTGAAAGATATGTCAATCAAAGCACGAGAGAAGAGAGATTACAAGTTAAAGGGTTAGTTAAAATTACTAAGAGAACTAAAAATTATAAAGCTAAAAAAATATGGAATAAACTAAATTTACAAAAAAATAACTAGAAAATATTACTACTGGAATGAAAACTTAGAAGAAAGAGGATATACACTTATGGAATTGTGCTTGGAAGTCAAAAACAAATTACTAAAAATCTAAGAAAGAAATTATAGAACAAGGCTAAATTATTGAACATGCTAAATAAAATTATGAAACAAAAAAATTTATGGAAAAAGTTACAAAAAAACTACAAATCAGTACTATCGGAATGGAAACTCGGCAGAAGGAGGAGATACACTATTGGAATGTTGCTCGGTTGGAAAAAAAAATACAAAAAGAAATTATGAAATAGAAGATATAGAATAAGGCTAAAGTTATACAAGTTAGTGAAATATGAACAAATTTATACAAGATATACAAGCAACCAGATCTAGAAAACAACCTTGTCGTCCCCGACAACGATGCCAAGATGATGTGTGTCGCTTAGCACACCAATCATTAGGAAAATTATCCTAGAGTTTATCCTTTTTCAACTTTTCAATAAAGGCAAGTATAGAAGGGTCAATCTATAGAGATGGCGATGAAGATGGTTGAGTTTTAAATCCGATTGTGAGAACAAGAATGTAAAATCCATTTTGAGAGTTTGTCAAAACTAAAACAAAAAATATAGATGTCGAATTAATAATCAACTAATCAAAAGAAAGATATACCAAAGCTAAGGGATTTTACCATCGTAGCCGATGTGAAATGAGACCGAAGAAATTGCACGATAAGAAGGATAAAGGAAGGTATGTGAAATATTCATAAATGATTCACAAAAGATATACTCCATGTGAACCCATTGGTCCTGGCGTTCATGGATCCTAGTTCAATCATCCTAATAAAAACTTTTCTGAGATCTCATCTAAATTCCCATGAAATCAATTTGGTTGTTCTAAATCTTAGGTTCCACGATCGTATCCACTAAGATTAACAAGCGATGAAAATAAGAGATCACTTCGTTAAAATCGTCGATGTCCAAACTAAAAACCATTTATCTAAAAATTGTGTAAAACTTCTATCTAATCATCACATGGCTAAGGGGTTGCTCCCCTCACCTAGGTAAGAAGACTACTCACTAGCCATAAGAGGGGAAGCAAAATGAAGAAGGAAAGAAATCATAGACCACATGAAGAAGAATCTCCAAGGAGATCTAGGTGGTGCTAGTTAAATGACTTGTTCCCTTAATCCTCCATTCTAAGAGAAAAGAATGAGAAGTAAAGAACGAGAATAACCAAGATCCATAGATGAAGAACTACATTTGTATTGCAAAAATAAAAGATTACAACTATGAAAGAAAATGCGAGTACCAAATTGAGGACTACAACTAAGAATCCATTATGAGTAAGACTCAATTTACAACTAAGACTCAATGTCTTTTCTTGTAGAGTCCCCCCTCCTTTTATAGGGGAAGGAGGGGTGGAAACCCTAAAAGGAGAGGAGAAGGAATGTAAGAGGTGGTTGTTGTTAGTCTTGATCAAGAGAAATCTTTTCCTCAATAGGCAATAAAGAAAATCATTGATTGCCTTCTTTTGACCCTTCAAATTCTGACTCTCTCTCTATAGATTCCTGTCCCTGAAGTTTTGTAAGAATTTTGGCTGATAACAAGCTTTAAATTGTGCCTAAAAATATATTTTTCCGTAGGCCTTTGAATTTCCTTTCCAATGCAATTTAAACATTAAATTCCGCCTTTTTTTGGGATAAGTCAGGAGGCTATTTATTCATCGTGCCCTCCTCTTGCACACCAATACGGAAAATGATTACATGGTAACATGCTAGTGCGAAAGTGAAATGTAGTAGTACTACTACCATTACATTTATCATCTCTTAAAATAGAACTAATACACTCAGGAGGTTGACTATAGTCGTAGCATCCTGTCATGTGTTTCTGGTGATGCTTGGCTAATGTGTATGTGACACAGTTGCCCTTCCTTCCTTCATACTTCACTATCCAACCCGGGTTAGTCGCTTTACGCCTTTGTATCCGATCTATGATAGTTGCAAACCTGGGACTCTCTTCTGCTGATCGGTGAACCATATCTATAAATCCCTTACAGTCGGTTTCAAATATAACCTTTGATATGTTGCTGACCATAGCAATTCCGCATGCTACATCTAACACAATTCACCTTCAGATGTGAGAATTATGCCTATTTTGGTATAATGTATTATATATATTTTGATCCCTGTGCAATGTATATATTTAAATTTGGCACTGTGGGAAAAAAAACATACACGTTCACTAGTTGGTTGGACAGTCAAATTACTACCAAAATCATCAGAAATATAATTTTCTTATAGGAATTGAAATTATCTTATCAAAACATATCTAAACTCCAAATTTGGAAATTGTATGTGGGAGTTATGACTGTTTTGGTGTTGTTTAAATATGAATTTCAGGAACTGTGAGAATTGTGCAAAACATCTTCCAAGAGAGATTAATAATTGGAGTGATTAGGCCATTTTCCCACCAAAATCCAACCAAATATAATTAAAACTCCAAATAAAGAGAGAAAATCTAAATTAATACAATTAATTATAAAACTAAGAAAATAAATAACAAAACAATCCTAAAAATATCTAAAAGATTAAATTAAAAAGGATAAATACATATTTATAAATATACTATACCTTCATGAAATATGCAAATGCAAAAATACAACTATATGAAATTTTTGTTATGCTAACTAACTAGTTGAAGTGTTCATGCACGAAATTTTTATATTTCTGTGCAAGATAAAACCTTGTTTCATATCATTACATGTAATGAAATCAAAGACAAAAATGACTTGATCCATGTCTTGATCCTATGATGATGTTTTGGAGTGAAATGAGGGTGGATGAGATCATGTGAGTAGGATACACACTTTTCCTAACTATGATATGTATCTCTTCTACTATCTCATATGTTAGGGTAATCTAAAATATCTTATTGAATTCACATAAAACATCACACTATTTCTTTGTTAGATTGAACTCAAACACCAAATTCATTCATAAGCCAAGGGTATAACATATGCTAAGTTTGCCAATATGTCTCTGGATTGACAATTTCACTTAATTCCTTATGTGGTGTGCTCTTAAACAAGCATATTCAAATTATACGGGTAAGAGTACACAGAGAGCATTACTTCCATTGGGGCACATGTGAGCATTTTACTTCTAAATCCACTTTTACACTAGATAGACGTGGATTACATGAACAAATTGAAAAATAAACTAAAAGCAAACATGAACTAACTAAGATGTAAATGAAGAAAAAACAAAAAGCAAGATAGAAAGATACATGATAGCATGCATGATAAATCTTGTTTCATACTCCCTAAGCTTGATTTTGACAATGTCTTCATTATTAAAAATCAAACCTAGAGGTGGACGGGTGTACCATATACTCAGGATCTAGGGGGATAGAATGTTCCTTAGGACAAATCTGGATTTGGTGGGTAATATGTGCAATGAATTGGACTAGATTAGATGGCATGGGTGGTGGTGATAGTTAGCTACTGAAATGGTTTTGGCTGTAGTAATGTCATACAGATGGTGTTGTATATACTCCACACTTGTAGGCATTGGTGGAGGTTCTCCTGATTTCTCAGGAGAAGGCACTCATTGGAGAACATCACATGTAAATATGTGATGATCTGCTCCTATTTGTGGAAGATCCTTCCATAATGTGAGGTGATATGAGTCATTGTCTCCTATTGCTACTACTGGCTTTTATGAATGGACTTAAACATGTTTTACAGACACTAAAAGGATAATGGACCCTCTTGAGATAGATTTGAGGTAGAGGATAAATCTCAATATGCATGTGACTAATGATGTGGCCTCCTACGCATCCTTATCGATGTATGTGTTACCTCCATGAATTTATGGTTGTCATCCTTGCCTACTTCCTCACTGGAATTTTTTTCTCCTAATCAGTGTCTCTCAGGCCATTATTTGACTAATATAGTGACATCGCCAAAGTGGATGGACAAATTCCTCTTCTCACTCTTGGATGTAGAGTAAACATGTCTAAGGAAAAATGCACTTAGGTTGACCTTCTCACTCCCTAGTGAAAGGAATGTCCATAGCATGAACAAGTCTATCACCCGGACATTCCCTTACATATGAGTAGACCTAGCAAACAAGTTGTTTTCTATGAGTCAGTGAAGAAGTTGGGAAAAGGGATGCTCAATGTCAATGACACTATAATGATGCAATGATCTTGGCACAGACCAACATTCTTGTAATCTAGTGCGTTGCCATGGAATTGTCAAAGGCATCAAGGAAGCATTGCATTCCATGGTTGGCCCACTCAAAGATGGTGTTGAGTGCCTCCAGTGTGATATGGTGGATGGTTTTATAGAGATGGAATCTCACCCATACATCCTCCAACTCTCTACACCTTGTATGTTGTACTAGGAAGCATACCTCGAATGGTGCCACAAACTCCAACGTAATCTCTTCAGGCATTGGCCATCCCCCCTAGAAGGGGTTAGTAAAAGCCATCCTCTGTCCTAGACACACCCTGCATAGGTTATCAGTGAAGCCAAAATGCTTGATGAAGGTTGCATAGCTGTAATGGTTGGACACAAATTCATGCTTAGAAAACTCGATATATCTTTTCCTCTTTCATCACTACCAAGTGCCAGCCGGGGCTTGAATATGAGATAAAATGAAGCTATTACATAAGAACAACCTTCTTTCTAGGATCACTTGCTCATCATTAGGAAAGAGAGAGAAAGAAGATGGGAGCTTAATGTAGCAGTTGCTCGATGGAGAAGTTCTTGGGGAAGCTCACATAAGAGTGTTCAAGGAAGGAATGCCTAAGTTGTGAGAAATCCAAATGAACCCTCCTCGTTATATAGGAGAAGAGGTACCTCATCTGTGAAAAGTTGATGCCAATGACTTGTAAGTCAGTGGTATCAACATGCACCCTTATCTGTGTACTCTCGGTATCTTCCAATTGTACTGAAAGACATGATTTGAAGAGTTGTTGACCCGTGGATTCTTCCATGTGGGTGGTACCACATAAGTTGGTGGTACCTAATTCAAAAATGCTACAGATTGGATGTTTTATCATTGATGGATTGAAACACTTGTAGCCCTTGGATTGAAGGAACCTTGGTATCATTTATACCGACTAGAATATTGGTTCCACTAAGATCTTATTATGCACCCTGCAAAGACTCATCGATAAGCATATAGAATGATTTTCGTGGTATCGATAGGTCAGTTGGTGCCACTAGATTTTTTTTCCATTTGAATCATGTTAAAATTAAACTAAGTCTTGGTGATACCGACTGGCATGTCAGTTCCACTAATATTTTAGTAGGTCCTACATTAAAGGGTTAAGTAAACTAAAAAATATGTGTTGGTGGTATCAAGGAGGATGGTGCCACCGAGTTTTTCCTATATCATTGAACCAAAATCCATTAGTAATGTCAGTGCCACCAAATTGAAGCCGGTGGTACCGAGATCTTTGAAGATCAAACTACTAATGTTAGTACTTAACTGATAAATTAATCAATGCTCTCAAAGATGAATCTGATGCCACATATTTTTCATATATATTGATGCATCGACAAGACCCCTAGCCAATTGATGTGGCTAGTTGCACCTGAGACACACATGGGTTTTTCAATATTTATAAAACTCAATTTGGACACACTCTTATATAATTCCACAAGCACACGAGCTCGGGGATAGTACAGGAGCAGCAAGTCAGGGTCAAACCCAAGAAAGAGAGGGTGCAGCTTTACCAGATTCCTAATGTGAAGACTAGGGTTTAAAGGTTTAGTCTTGATTTTGGAGTTACTCTAATGGTGAACAAGCAATTGAATCGATGGCAAGAAGAAAACCTAAATTAACCCTAGAAAATTAGCACTAATTGAATAAGCAAAGGAAGAGAGAAACTACAGTAGAACAAGGTAAGAGTGGGCAAGCATGAAACACTACACTAGCAAAGCAATGCTAATTAGCAAGCTAGAGAGGAATTAAATAATCAAGGCAACAAGAAACACTAAATTAGAAACTTAGGCAAGAAAGGTAAATAAAGGAACAAAATGAGAAACCAACTACCAGAAATTAACACAAGTGACTAGAATTAGCAATAACTATACTAGCAAGGGTAAACTAGCACGAACAAGGCAAGTAACTAACTAAGCAAGTAAAGAAGCTAATTAAAGTAGCACTAGATAAGCATGAATGAAATTTGAGTTTTAAATAATTATAGGAAGTGTGTGCCTTTTAGGGTAATGTGATAATCAACTAGGTTATGGCTTCATAACATGCAAGCATCACCATCTATTTAGATAATCAAATTAAACAAGCAAGTCAAGTAATAGAGAAATGCCCTAAACTACTAGTTGGACATGGATGGAATAAGGCATACATAGGGAAACTAGTCCCTATCACCCCCTATCCAACCATGTGAGGCTCATTTGACTAGGGTTTAAGTGGAATTAAACTAATATCTAACAAGTATAGCTTATAGGATGGAAGTACTTTGGGAAAATGGAGGCCAAGGGTGGAAATGAGGGTTTTCCACCTCATGACGCCTACCATCCATCCTTTGAGTAGCTCCAAACCATTTGAACTAAATTCTTCTATACTAGATACTTAGATCTCTCATGTAGGTATATGAGAATGGATTGACATGTAAAGAGATGGGTAGCAAGATAGGGATACACTAGTTGGATCTAGGAGCAGAATCCCAAAACAGCAACACATTACCCATTTACCCAAGAACCTAGGTGTTTTCAAGCACAAATCACAAAGTAATCCATGGGAAATAGTATACAAGTAGCATATAATAATTATAAAATGAAATAAAAAAAACTTTACACATTATTTCCCCAATATGGTATCAAATTAACATTTTACACCCCCAACAACCCACCTTAAGGGGCTTAGCTACTCATAGTACAAGAAAAGGAGAGAGATAAAGACAGAGAGAGAGAGAGAGAGAAAGAAGGAGTATAAGAGTAAAATACCATGGGATTGATGTAGACTCTTCTTTCTTCCACTCTAGTTGTAGATACATGAGATCCTTCGTCCTTGATGGGTGAAAAGCATGGAATAGTGGGTAGAAGTGGTCAGAATCTTAACAACTAGGGTTTTGAGGCAAAAAAGGTGGAAATGAAGTTGAGGTAGGTGATAAGGAGTAGGTAGCTCAACAAATTCTCTAGGAGTTCTAGCAAGTGCCATCCTTTTTGTCCTAGCCACCACCAATGCTTATATAGTGGCTTGGGAAGCATATGGTTAAGTGGTGGCATTTAGGTAAAATAATAACAAGGAAGTAGTAGGGTTTGGGTGGCAACACTTTCTAGGTAGAACGATCATGGTGGGTAGATAGTGGAAGGGGCATGTTGGGAGAAAATGAGTGTGGTGGTGATGGAAAAATGATATTTAAAATTTGGGTTTTGGGGTAGCAGATAACACAATTGTACAAGACAAAATGTCCACGGTGATGGCTTAGTAGAAAGGCTGTATTGGGTAGCACAAAGGTGGTGACGAGGTTGAAGTATGGTCATTTACTTGAGCACGGACCTTCTGGGTGCTTGGAAACATGACCATTTTGACCGACACAACCACACTGATGTCTTCTTGGCATGGCCATGCTGGCCAACATGACCACTACTAGGCTTCTTGAAGCTACTTCCTTACTAAGTTTCCATTGTAAATTTGCTTTTGGTGGAACGCCTATTTTGTGGTACCATGTTCGGGCTAGTTTTTTTTTTCTTTGCACTTTGATCTTCAATTTTACTATCATTGGTTCTCTTTGCTTTAGCTTTATCTTTGGGCCACTTAGTGTGGATTGGGGAAGTTCTAAGGCTCCCTTTGGGCTTCTCCAAGGGTGAAGGAATCCTAGGATCCTGCTCCTTCTATTGCTTCCATCCAAATTGTGGTCAAAGTACCTAAAAAACATGCAAATAACATTTGTAAGTGTATTTAATTGTAAAACCAATTTATTAAGGGAATAACATGCATTCAAACATGTCTAAAATATGATTAAATAGAAAAATATCAAAAGAGTAAGCCCTAAATTAGGGTTGCATCATATATTATTCAAAAAATCATGTGCCCCCTAAGTCTGTACATGTGACACTGACTTGATAGTCAATGGTACTGGCACTTCACTATTTAAATCTCACTTTCCAAATAATGGAAAATTGTTGCCACCAAGTTGAGGGTGGATGGTACTGACTTTCTCCAGTACTTGCACATGAAAAAACTCATCAAGCATCATCATGTTGCATCAAAACTAATTGATAACTACAATGACAAAAAAGCAAGATAGATCCTAGTGAAATAAAATCTAAACATGTGTATTGCATACCACCAAGTGTCCTTGTTTGAAGTCACAGGCTTGACTAAGTCACTTGAAAGCAAGTGAAGGACCAGAGCTTAAACTCTTTCTGATCGCAAACTATCTCTTCCACATGATGATGTTTCAATCTATGACCATTGGTTTTGAAAGTATCTGGGACATCTTTGAACTCTACTACTCCATGAGGGATGCCTTGACCATGGTGTAAGGGCTAGTCCATCTAGACCTCAACTTTCCCAAGTGCAATTTTAACCTCCAATTGAATAATCAAACCTTTTCCCCTAGTTTCAATGTCCTTTATAAGAAATCCCTATCATGAATCTTCTTTGTACTCTATAATTTTCATAGACATCTAGTCTAATCTCATCTAGCTTATTCAACTCATGTTTACACTCTTCGCATACTACAGATAGATCTAAATTTAAGTTTTTAAGCACCCACATAGCCCGTGTTCTAGTTCTACTAGAAACTTCTTAAGTGTCACTGAAGATCATCTTGGCAACCTCAAATACACAAAAAATATTGTTATTCACAAACTTAAAGACAACAATTGCATGTTTTTCCTAGTGGGTATGGTCTACCCAGTTGAACAAATAATTAATGTCCAATAAAATGCATAATTTTGAATTGGATGACACAATGGTCCCATGAAATCGATCCCCACAAAATTAAAAAAAATTATTCCAAAAAAAAATAATGATAGGAATTTCATGCGTCTCTGATATATTGTTGCTTCACTAACACACATCACATCTCTTCACAAAATTATGTGTCTTTGGACAACTTCAATCAATAAAAACACACTCTAAAACCTTAGCATTGTTTTAGAGCTTGCATGATGTACTATTATAGGCAATGAGTGATAGTGAGTGAGAATGCTCTCATTTCCCACTCAGGAACAAATTATCTAAAAATGCCATCTTTGCAATGTTTTAACAAGGTCAAATCATACCAAATTAATGACACAATGAATGAAAAAGATCCTTCCTATCATATGCATTCTAATCAACAATAATCTTACCACTTGCTAAATAATTTACAACATTAGAATACTAGGGGTCCTTGTGTTTGACGGGAAAAAATTTCTCATCACAAAAAGTTTCTAGAATAAGCATCTCGATCTAGTCTCATCAACTCTTTCTAGGAGAGAGAGATGGCCTAGTACAACATTCTCTATGCCAACCTTGTACCTAATCTCTATGTAAAAATCTTTCAAAAGCAAGATGCAAAATATGAATTGGGGTTTGGATTCTTTCTTCTAAAGTAAGCATTTTATCTCAGCATGGTCTATACAAAGAATTAGTTTCCCCCCCACCAAGTATTGTCTATATATCAAAGGAAAAAACCATTGCTAAAAGATCTTTATCCATGTGGTGTAATCTAATAGAGCATCATTTAGAGTTTGTGAAGCATAGTAAATCACCAAGAATGATCTTTCTATGTCTCAAAACTGCCTTAACTGCATAAGCAAAAGCATTATACATCAACTCAAATGATAGACTCCAATACAGAGATACCACCATGAGTGTAGCAATCATTTTTTCTTTCAAAATATTGAAGGTGTGTAAACACCATTTATTAAAATTTAAATCCATGTCCTTCTCTAAAAATTCTGAAAGAGGTTTGAAGATCTTGAAAATCTTTGATAAATTGCCTACCTACATGTCCTAGGAAACTCATCATTGCCTTCACTGATGATGGTGGAGGATGCTTGGAGACAACATCAATATTTACTAGATCAACCTCCATCCCTTTCTATACATCTTGTGTACAAAACTATCCCCTCACACCATCATGCGGCATATTTTCCAATTTAAAATGAGATTGAAATCCTCACATCTTTGTAAAACATGGTCTGAATTTGTTAGGCATTCCTCAAATGACTCTCCATACATAGAAAAGTCATACATGAAGGCCTCAATGTACTGCTCCACCATATTAGAAAAATGGCAAGCATGCACCTTTGGAAAGTTGTAGGCGCATTATAAGGTCCAAGAAATATATGATGATAAGCAAACATATCAGAAGGACATGTGAATATAGACTTCTCTTGATCCTCATGCACTATCAATATTTGATTATATCCCCAATAACTGACCATGGAACAAAAATACAAGCGGCATCAGCTGCTCCAAGATTTGGTTAATAAATGGTAAAGGAAAGTGGTATATAAGCATAGAAAAATTAAGACAGCCACCATGTCACTATCCTAGTAGATACTAACTCATTTACAGAATTGGTGGTAACTGTGATACCACCCTTTTTTGAACTGCTTGTGTCAGACTTACCCATTAAGAATCTAAATTTGTAGAAATTAATACCTACCAACAAGAATTTGGTTACCTTCTTCTTCACCACCTCTATCATAACTAGATTAAATCTCCTTTGAGGTTGAACTAGTGTCCTAGCTCATTCATCTAGGAGGCTTTTGTGCTGCCATGTGGCTGAAGAAATCTCCTTGATTTTCACTATTGACCACCCAAAGGTTGCGGTGGTTCTCGAGTACAATGATTAACTACTCTTCCTATGAGCTTCTCAAGGAAGAAGAAATTATCGTCAAAAGATTCTCTTATGTTTCCAAGAAAGTATACATCAGATGCAACATCAATGACTTCAAACCCAAATCTAGAGGACACTCGAGTGACATCACCAAACAAGGTGGTGAAAGATCCAAGTTCTCATAGTGTCTCATGTAGAATACTGGTAATGCTCTTAGAAATAATGCACATTATTCTATGAGTTCCTCATGAACAATCACGACTGTGAGGTTCATCAAATATGCATTAAGTAGAAGTGTTGGTGTGAGACCATGAAGCTAGCTTTACCCTACTCTTCCTCTAATCTTTATTATTTACCATAATTGTGTTTTATATTAATATTTAATACCAATTTATTAAGAAATATCTTATTCGATTTAGTTTTGCACGTTGATGGTCCAAGTTTCAAGTTTCCTTGCAAGTTGTGAACGGAAATGTAAATCAAAATAGCATGCAGACCTAATTGTAAATTATGTGAAAACTATTCAAACATGTGTTTTACTTCATATTCATAATCATATATGTTTGAGCCTTAAATCTATTTGGTTAAAATATTACATTAATTAGACTTCATTTGGACAGTGTTTACCTAGATCTTGTAATTACATGTACAATTGTGGATTGGTTTGCAATTTCACCCTAGTTGAGATTTTAACTCAAAATTTAATTATGTATTATAGTATCCAAATGTTTCACAATGTTCTTATGAATTTTTATAGCATTTGAACCTTATTTGAGTGACCACAGACCAAGGATGTGGACTATATAATGGTTTGAAATCTTTTGCTAAAAAACAAGGGGGTGAGGGTATAGAAGTCTTTCTCTCTATGGTTGTACACAAAACCAGTGGATTCCGACCCTTTCTATTCTTGTACTCTTTTGGAAATCTGGGAGCCTTGTGGAACAAGATTGGAGGAATAAGGACAACCATGTCTTGGGCGAAAGTCATCCATTTATGCTTTTATTGATGAATGTTGAAGAATCAAGACTTTTTGGATTCTCCTTGGGTAGATAACATAATCCCATACTCAAATCATCTAAGGTACTTCCTTTTCTTCAGCCCCCTTCCTATTCTCTCCTTCTTCTTCTTCTTCTTCCTTGGGCTGAGCCCCATGGATTTCCATGGTGTTTCTTACTCCAAACAACTAAATAACTTCCTTTTATCTTCTTTTACTAAAGATTTACCCTAGATCTTGCATAAAGGAGATTCTTTGGGACCTTTGGAGGGTTGTCCATGAATGTGTTGATGGTTTAGTAGTTTTTTGGAGTGGAGCTCGAGGTAATATTCTAGGAGGCTCATCAACTTGAGGATGGAGCTTGTATATGCTTGTATGTGTATGCATATCTATGCATATTGTTGATCAAGCTTCCATGGGACATCCCAAGCTTGTTGGCTTCATTTTTAGACTCGAACATGTAAGATAATCTCTTTCTTATCTCTTTTTCCTTCTATTATTTATTTATTCTTCATCTTGACTGAACCACGTGGTCACCTATGGTGATTTTAGCTTCCTAAATCTAAAAATCCTACCTGTTCTCTCTCTTTTACCTAGGTGAGATTAGATCTAGCTAGATGGAGATTAGATTGAGCTAGATCTACATATGAAATAATTTTAGAACTTCTTGCTTATCTCTATGTTCTAGTGCTAATCCATAATGATAATAACTACCTTCTTGTGGCCTTATGGTTGACATCCCAAATATATGTGCTTTTTCCCCTAAAAATGACTCATGTACAACTTTTGGGATACCATAATAATGAAAGACAAATAATATTATCGTTTTTTATATGGGTGATCACCTAGAGTATATATAACACGTTTATGTAGCTTTCATACTTCTAAAAATATATTAAACATATGTCGTATACTGAGAAGTAGCTCATCTTGACTTTAAAATGACATTTATGTGCTTAATCTTATTTTAACCATAACTTGCTCATATTTTTGAATTTGATCATGAAATTTCATGTGGATTCGTGTTTGTAATATGAATAGAAGTATACTTTTGGTGGTGAAAATAAAACACTTAATTATGTTGAACCTCTTTATGGCCAAAAATGACATTGTGTGCATTAAATGGGTACTTTGAAGGATGTTATGAACCTTCGAACCTAGTAAGTATATGATAAAGTTATTCATGAAGTCAATATAGGATTATTTTTATGAGTACATAAGGTTCCACTCATTTTTCACGATGTTTGGATATAAGGGAAAAGTTTGTAGAAAGAGGTCTTTTGTGCAAATTATTCCATTTTGATGTTTGAGAATCATTGAATCTGAACTTGAGAATGTTTGTATGCTTGTTGAGACACAATAAGAACATGGTTCAAGTATGGTAAAGATTAATGTTATTCGGGTCATCTTATTTGATGATATATAGTTGGCTTATCTAATCTTGTTCACCTAAGTTAAAGGATAGTTTGATGACTTTGAACTAGGTCATGTGGGTTTTCTACAAGAAGATAATATCTTTGTAGGGTGCTACTCAAATTTTGGGACAAATCATGATTGAGGAGTAGCTGACAAAATTGTGTGAGTCATGGCAAATAGGGGTGTAGTCAAATAGGGCCTGATGATGGTGCCCTATTCCATGGCAAAATAGGGGGTCATGATCCCTATTCACAGTGCATCCCTACAAGAGGGGGGAGTGGATTCTAGGCTCCTAACTTGATAGGCCACCAATCACGAGGCCTATCAGGCCTGATGGAAAATAAAAAACAAGGTAACAAAGAATGTGAGATTTTAATTTGATTAAGATACTTTAAGAGTTCATGGAAATTGATCTAGTTGTCAGAATAAGACGTATAAGGGCTCGATGGAAAGCTTGAGAGATGATGAACACATTAATTTAGGTCTAAGAAAAGAGACAATAAATACATTAATAGAGGTCTAAGACCATAGTAAGTATTATATGATGTAATTAGGTTAAGGGAAAGAAAGATATGTGTATGTGTTGATGTTATGTTAAATTGATGATGTAGGTGTGAACCTTGTCTCCGGGCTTTACAGAATCAAAACCACACAAGTTTTGAAAGTATGATTCAATGAGAACATATAATTTAATGATTTGAAAAGATATCTTATTGTCGTTCATTAATATACATGTTTTGATGCATGAATTAACAAAGATGAGTGCAAGGGTGATATAGTCATGAACTAGATGTTAGCATGATGTATATAACTAGAATATCATGTACTCGTCAACATGATTTCACCATGCTACATATTTCTGTCACCTTATTAGATGATTATTGTTTGAATATTATTGGAGCCCTACAATTAATTAGTGAGGCAAGTCACCATGGGTGTTTATATTTTTCTGGAAACATTCATGTAATTAAGATTGAGTATGTTCATAATAAGAATGTTATAAAGATAGGCAAGAAATTGTAACATAAAACTTTACAAGGTTCATTAGAATACATGATGGATCTAAGATGCATACAAGTTGGTGTTGGTATTGGGGAATACTTTAGAACAAGCTTGTAATACATTGAATTGGGTAGATGTGTGCATACAACAAGATTACATAAGGGTTGATTATGAGATCAAGATAAGTTAGGGTGGTGCCTAAATATAAGACTGGATTAAGACAAATCCTATAAAATGAACTAAGGTCTAGTTGGGAAATGATTAATGATAAGTAATAAAGATGTGTTCTAATGTCTTTTTAGGATTTAGAGTTGACTGGAGAACCCCAAGGAAAATGTTTAATCATCAACATCAAAGGTAAGTGGACCATATCGATTGAATTTCATTATTATTATGATTCAACCTACACCTTTCTACAAAGTAACTTAGAGATTAAGTTACTTTTAGACATTCAATATTCTATGCTTATTTCATGTTCAATGATACTTTGGGTTTATCATACTTTATTTAGATTAAGTATGTTGTGAGGTTATCATATTTTAGTTTCTTAGTACTTCATCTCCCTTCATATAGTTTTTCTACATTCAGTTTAGTTCATTTTTATCAAGCCTTTAGACTCAAATTTTAGAATCTTATATGTGAATGAAATATCATAAGAAGGCACATTTTAAGATTTCAATGTAATAATAACTTCTAAACAAGATTAATTCAATTTATTAGTGTATCAGATCTCATATTGAGATTTAGATTGAATTGATAAGTTAAGAATACAAATTTAAAATCAGAATTCTTTTAAGATATCAGTATTTAGTTTTTGTATAACATAAGTTCACATTCAGAATTCAAAATTTTTAGATTTAAGATAATTAAGTCGAAACCTTCACATAAGACTATATGAAAAGTGATCATTCAGTAGTCCTAGGATAATTCACAAGCATTTGTTTCCAATTCAGAGGAGTGTTTACTCTAATTCAGAGATACTTTGTACTAATCCAGAGTGTAGTAACGCTAATTTAGAGACCCCTCGGTGTCATTCAGAGGCATGTAGTGCCAATTCAGAGGTACTTGGTACCAATTCTGGGCATAGATACACCAATTCAGAATGACTTATCGTATAATGGTAGCCACAAATTTGTTAGAAGACATAAATAGAAGTGTCTCAGAACTGTTTGTTACCCTGAATTCACACTCCTAATGGCTACATAGACAAAGGCAAGTGGACATGGGCGTCCGTCCCTAGAATGGATCAAATATTTCACATAGGCAATATATATGTAAAAGCAATAACAATAAGACATAACAAGATACTAAAAGGGGATAGAGAAGCATGTACCCATTTCTATAGCAAGTATACCCATTTGCATTGCATTTCAGAGCTTAGAGTCTTGAGTGCAGTGGATCTTCATATGGAAACTACAAATTCAATAAACAAGACATATTAATGCTAAAGCATTAAGTACGCTATGAAAAGGCGTGTAAACAATTTAATAACATATAAACGTTGCTTGGATAGAAACATCATATTAGCAAGAAGTAGAAATAAGGTGAGAAAACTTGACGACATTTTCTCATACAAAGCATATTTTAGGTGTCTTGATCTATTCCATCAACATTAGATTGTGTGATGAATTAATATATCTTATGTTCGAGCTTTTATCAACATATTAGAACTGAACATGAAAGTAATTGTCATAGGAACATTAGTTCAACCAAGCACTTAACTAGCCAAGCATTCATATGAGTGTACATACAAGCAAGCCAATATCATAGTAGGGTAAGAGGAAAACATACCTTGATTAGAGTACAAGATTAACAACTTGATTAGAAAAACCATAACTATCGCCTTGACTAGATATTAGCAATTGAGTCCATAAAGATCCTGACATTTCAAATAAGTACAATTGGATTAACATCAGCAAGATGAGGTCCATTATCATTATCGTGGTTGTTGAATGTGTCACCTAGCTCTAGGTATGCTATCATCAATTTCAATATCTTCAACTAGGTCATGCATTATCATTATCATTATCATGTTACATAAAGTATCATGGATTCATCTAGAACCTATGGTAACACATCACACTAAGATTAGGGGTCATAAGATTAGAGTTGCATGATCTCAAATAGAGCAATCATAAGATTTGGGCAAGCTTGGTGAACATACGCATGAACATCAACATAACTAGTCATGTTGAGTTATAATCATGCAAGATTTTCATCATTAGGAAACATCAACAAGATACTTCTTTGAGGTCATAACATGACATGGATGCTCATTAGGGCAAGATTCATACAAGATCGAGACTTGGTTATCAACTTGTATACTAGATTACATTTCAAGTTAGGATTAGGGCATTTAGTCACATAAGGGAACAAGAATGATCAATATGGAATTTGGGGTTATAGAGCATGAAATATTACTAATTTTGAGCCCACATGATCATCTTGGACATCAAAGATTCACATAGGAGCAAGGGTAGAGATTCAACACCAATGTATCCACATCAAGCATATTCATGGTCTAAGTACATCATCAAATCAAAACAAGGTACCAGCATGAACAAGTTAAAATATAAGTTGAAGAGGCATCAAAACTACTGATTTAGATCTAACATTAGGTTTTGGGACACTTTCAAGCAAGGCTAAGCATTTAAGAAATGTACTTTAGCATTAAAGCCCATTTTAGGTCATTCAAGCAATGTTAGCTCACATTAGGATTCACATGGTGAGAAAAGGTCGAAACTTATTAGATAATGATGTTCAACATACTGATCTTAGACCAAGACATGATTTTAAGACATTAAGGAGCAAGCTTGTGCATAAAATAGCATTAATTACATCAAAAATACATGGAAAACATGCATTTTAGAATATTAGCAGAACTACAATCATTAACAGGTTATGAAACCATTTTTATTGGATAGGGATCGTTTTTCTGATGAAAATGGTATATGGGAAGTCCCAAAATGGATAAGGGAGCAATTTTAAAGGTTTTCTTCAAAATGTACCTTGAACCAGGGATTTCAGAACCTTGGATCTCAATCCAAGGCCTGAGGAACATCTGGCCGTGCTCCAGACCTATTGGACTCGGCCAGGAAGCAAGGGTCTGGCCCAGGCCTAGCCGGAAGCTATCATTGGTCCATTGCAGTCGCTGGTCGCCCCAGGCCGCCGTTGATCGTGGCTCGTGGTCTGGCATCGCTCGTTGTTGCTCTGTGAGCGGCTATGTGCGACTCGGGGTCACTGCCAACCACCATCTCGGTGTCTGAGTGGAACTGAGAAGGCCGCAGACTGGTACGGCGGTGCCCATTGGTTGCTCACCGGAGGCTTGATCAAGAGGGATGGAGGGTGGCCTACGGGAGTGAGCCGCCTGCTCCCGTTGCGGCTCGACTGGGCCGAAACTGGCCTCACTCATGGTCGGCGAGTTCCAGGGCTCAAACGCCCAACGTCGGCCATCCACGGCGGCGGCGGCGGCCAGGGTTTAGGGGAAGGAGGAAAGTGAAGGATGAAAAGAAGGGGTTAGGATTCACGATCGAGCAAAATAAGAGAGGGGAATGGTTCGGACAGATGTTTTATAGGCGGGAGGGATCTCAATTTGGCACGAGAAGGATGGAAAAGGAGCCGATTAGTGGCTCCATGGAGTTGTTGGGGGGGGGGGGGGGGGGGGTGAGTGAGATGCTGGCGCCCTTTCCGCTGGAGAAGCGTACGGAGGAAGGGGAAGAAGGCATGGCCGTTGGATGAGGGCTCAAATCCGGGACAGAAAGATCCTAGGGAAGAAACGCATTGCCCACAAGAACGAGGCTCGCCCATCAGTAGCGATCTAGATTGCCAAGCAGCAAGGAAATGCCAAATGGGCCGCGCGCCCAGTAGAATCGGCCCATTTGGTTTTAACGGAAACCAATAAGAAGGCTATAAAACGTGGTTAAAACAAAGTGATTCAAATGGACATATCTCCCACATACTACGTCCGATTTGGGAAAAACAAGATGCATTGAAACCGTGAGAGAAATCTCTACAACATTAGAATAAGAATAGGTTATATGCATATACAAAAGTACGATAAAAAATATGAATGAAGAGGATGATGTGTGAGGCAGCTCACAATTAGGTTTCATATTAAATTGGGTATCACCACAAGACATAAATATCCAAAATGATTCAATTTAGCATCAAAGCAACTCAAACAACAAAATTGAGGGTTATAGTGAGAAATTGGGATAAATTTGAAGTGCATAGCACATGCATGAGGAGAGAGAAAATTCTAGGTTGTCACAAAAAGACACATCAAGAAAATATACATTTACAACTTTTAGATTTTAGTTCATCTTTCAGTAAAGTAAATTTATGTTTATCATATTAGAAATTTACTGCCACTTACTCTACCAAGATTTCTCTTTGTGCATAGCTGGGGACGAGATGTATGCAGGCATAGAACTTCAGGAGATGGTCATGAAAAGATGATGCAGTGACAACTTTATGAGGTTTGCTTGGTGGGGTGCCATCTACACGATCCCGGACATTAAGACATAGTATAGTTTTTAACATCATGTATATAGTCTCTTTATTAAGTTTTGTGTATCTAATTTTCTTTTTATGAGGATTTATGAAATTTTATTTCATTCACAACATGTAATGGTTATTGTCTATTATTGTTATGTGTATCATGTTAGTAACACTCCCCAGTTAAAGTAAAAATAGCTTCCGCTCATGTGATAAGAAAAATCAGGGTGTTACATTATGGTATCAGAGTAATAATGTAGATGACCATCATGTAAATTCTCATATTCTTAGTTTAGAATTCCATTAGAAACCAAGTGAGACTAGACGACTTTAGAAGATAGTTAGTAACCCTGGTTATAAAAGAAGTGAGTGAAAGATAGAAGAATCAAGGTTAGAGGTTTAGTTAGGCAAAAGAATTTGAAATATGAGTTAGGGTTAGGGTCTAGCTGCCTTGGAATTTTTATGACAACTCTATATTTATGTATAGCATGCTCTCTCTTTTTCCTACATGTTTATGGTGTGGGACACAAGTGTATGGGATTTTGTAGAGAGGATTTTCTATGCATACATATATACTTATTATGCTTGTCTCACTCTTTCTAGTGCACATGGTATGGGACATGTGTACTATCAGGTGAGATAAATATGATAAGACATGCCACTTTTAAATGTATGACCAACCAAAATGCATTGGGATGTGACAAAGAAAGGGTTGACACAAAAAATTTGAGGTAGATGGTCACCTAAACCTAATCACAGACATATTCGAAGCCTAGTTGCATAACAAAGGTAGATATTTTGAACTAGATGAGTGACTTGGCTTTAAAGTGGAATAATGAGTTGAGGGAGATGAGGTATTTGTAATACTAAACTTGATGAGAAATAGAGAACTCTTGATGTCCTTAGTACCTTCATCCCAAGGAGGGATTTTAGTCATAAGTCTAACCATGATGGTTGTTTAAAATACTCAAGGATAATAAAATTTATGTTGTGGATCGAGTTTAAGCTTAAGGTATGATGATTGTTAAAGGCGACTAAAAGTCTGTAAGGTTATACATGATGATGCTTTAAGCATTTAGTAATATAAGATATGTGATAGTATGGATCGATGATCTAGGATCACTATAATATTGTATTTGAGATGATTTTTCACATGAGATAGATCTTGGAGAAGTTGCTTGACTAAGATTTGATTCAATATTCTTGAGCATAAGAATAGTTTCATGAGAGAGTTGTGACTACTAGTACCTTGGGTTTACCCAACCTAGAGCACTATGACAAGATGAAGTAAGTCATTAGGGATAATGTTAAGATAAGACATGCAAGTAAGCTTTTTGTACTTTCATGGCTATATCCTTATTGTGCCTAATATCTCAAGTAGAGACATGTTAATAAGATTTCTTAGAATGCGTAAGATCTAACAACTAATACATGTTAAGATAATAAGATTTAAAATGCATTAAGTCATGGTTATGTTTTCAAGATAATATACATGTATTAATATAAGACCATGATAAGACCGTGAGGTCCAAATGTATTAAGATTCATATAAGATCAAATTTAATGAGATAAGATGAGATTGTGGAGTTATACCCAGGCCTTCGTGCAGGTCAACACAAGGGGCATAACCAGGCCCTTAGCATTGGTCATGAGGTCCAGACACTTAGTGCAGGCTGATTCAGATACATAACTCATGCACCTTAA
Organism: Alisma plantago-aquatica; assembly: GCA_963693085.1. NCBI lineage: Eukaryota > Viridiplantae > Streptophyta > Magnoliopsida > Alismatales > Alismataceae > Alisma > Alisma plantago-aquatica. The sequence goes on from OY856412.1 coordinate 571,866,451, forward strand.
TGCAAGTCATGAAATCCAGGTACCAAAGTACGAGTCTTTAGAGAAAGATACATAAAAATAAATAATTAAGAGTAAAGAAAGAATAGTTGTGTGTGCTTAATATTTACCTACACATTTCCATATTCATTGTACATGCTAGTTTGAGAAGGTTGTTAGATATAGTTAGTTATGTATGAGGAGGTCATACTTTAAAGGTGCTTACAAAACTATATGAGTTTTGCCAAGAGTTAGTGTTTTTAAGGTATGTGAAACCTTAAGGCGGGTAGCCACCTATAGTTTAGCTGGATTTTAAGGACGAAATTCCCAAAAGGTGGGTAGTACTGTCACACCCTAATTTTTAGAACCTAGTAAGTATATGATAAAGTTATTCATGAAGTCAATATAGGATTGATTTTTGGTACATAACATTCCACTCATTTTCCATGATGTTTGGATATAAGAGAAAAGTATGTAGAAATGGGTCTTTTGTGCAAATTGGTCAAGTTGATGTTTGAGAATCATTGAATCTGAACTTGAGAATGTTTGTATGCTTGTTAAGACATAATAAGATCATGGTTTAGGTATGATAAAGTTTAATGTTATTTTGGTCATTTAATTTGATGATATATAGTTCGATTATCTAATCTTGTTCACCTAAGTTAAAGGATAGTTTGATGACTTTGAACTATGCCATGTGGGTTTTTCTACAAGAAGATAATACCTTTGTAGGGTACTGCTCAAATTTTGGGACAAATCTGGATTGAGGAGTATCCCATAGAATTGTTAGAAGGAATAAATCTTTGAAAGCCTTTTTGAGCAATAAGCCAAGGAGGGGAAAATTGAACCATTGGTTAGTGGATAACATGCTTGTTCAATTCAGCTGGACCAGCTCTGAGGAGGGTGCTCGCAAAAGGAGGTCTTGCGACCCCTATTCTTGTAGAACATGGACTCGACTAAGGTCCAAACAGGAGTAGATTCATTGCTAGACTGGGAAAGGTGGAGGCTATAAAGCCCAAGATGATTGGATCGGAAGGGGGCGAAGTCAAATAGGATTTTAACATGGGTGATGTGAGAAGAAGTCAGAAGAATTAAGGGAGCAAGATGGGAGGAGATGCATGTGGAGGAGGAGTAAGGGATATTTGATCTTGACGGTTGGAGCCATGGTGGTAGTGCCGCCTTAGTCGTCAGGGCCCATACGATTCTTTTGGTGGTCTCAGCTTGCACGAAGGCGGCCTCCATGCCAAGATCAGGGTCGATGGAGACTACCCAGATGGCAGTGGCATGACTCCATAGAAACAAAGTATCACCTAAGGAAATAGTGAGGCGAGACTACTAGTCAAGCTAGGAGGATGAAAACCCAGATGAGTCACACCTATGAGGAGTCTTAGAGGCAGCGTGTCCCGGTCTTATTGTTGGATGATCGGCGTTTGTTGGAGAAGAGGCCTGCAGATATTGCCATGTTTCACAACAAAATAGGGGGTCACAATCCCTATTTGTAGCACGTACCTACAAGAGTTGAGGGGGAGCAAATTCCAGGCTCCTAACCTCATGGGCCTCCAGTCATGAGGCCCATTAGGCCTGAAGGAAAAGAAAATGTAAGGTGACAAAGAATGTAAGATTTTAAGTTAATTAAGATACTTTAGGAGTTCATGGCAATTGATCTGGTTGTCTGAATAAGATGTATAAGGACTTGTTGGAAAGCTTGAGATATGATGAACAAATAATAGAGGTCTAAGACCATGGTAAGTATCATATGATGCAATTAGGTTAAGGGAAGGATAGATATGATTGTATGTGTTGATGTTATATTAGATTGACGATGTAGCTGTGAACCTTGTTGCTAGCTTTAGGGAATCGACCTCACATGAGTTTTGAAGGAATGATGTAATGAAAACATATCGTTTAATGATTTTAAAAGATATCTTATTGTTGGTTATTGATATTAGGGTTTTGATGCATGAATGAATGAAGATGAATGCAAGGGTGATATTAGTGATAAACTAGATGTTAGCATGATGTAGATAACTAACTATCATGTAGTCATCAAAATGATTTCATTACCCTACATAATTCTTTCACCTTATTAGATGATTCTTGTTTGAATAGTATTAGAGTCCTAGGATTAATCAGTGAGGCAAATCACCATGGGTGTTTATATTTTTTTAGAAACATTCATGTAATTAAGATTGAGTATGTTTAGAAGAACCATGTTATAAAGACATGCAAGAAATCATAACATAGAACTTTATGAGGTTCATTAGAATACATGATGGATCTAAGATGCATTAAAGTTGGTTTTGGTATTTGGGGATACTTTAGAACAAGTTTGTAATACATTGAATTGGGTAGATGTGTACATACAATAAGGTTATGTAAAGGTTGATTATGAGATCAAGATAAGTTAGGGTGGTGTCTAAATATAAGACTAGGTTAAGAAAAATCCTATAAAATGAACTAAGGTCTAGATGGGAAATGACTAATGATAAGTAATAAAGATGTGTTCCGATGTCTTTTCAAGATTTAGAGTTGACTGAATAACCCAAGGAAAATGTTTTATCATCAACATCAAAGGTAAGTGGGCCATGACGATGGAATTTCATTATTATTATGATTCAACCTACACCTTTCCACAAAGTAACTTAGACATTAAGTTACTATTAGACATTTAGTATATCATGCTTATTTCGTCTTCAATGATGCTTTGAGTAATCATACTTTATTTAGATTGAGTATGTTGTGAGGTTATCATATTTTAGTTTCTTGGTACTTCAACTACCTTCATATTGTATTTCTACATTCAGTTCAGTTTATTTTTCTCAAGCCTTTAGACTCAAGTTTTAGATGTCCTATATGTGAATGAAAGATCATATTAAGTCACATTTTAAGATTTTAGTGTAATAAGAACTTCAAAATAAGATCAATTCAAATTTATAAATATATCAGATCTCATATTCATATTTAGATTAAATTGATAAGTTAAGAATACAAATTCAGAATCAAAATTCAGTTCATATATCAATAGTTAGTTTTATTATATAGATAAGTTCAGATTTAGTATTCAGAAATTTCAGATTTAAGATAATTAAGTCAGAACCTTCACATAAGACATTATATGATAAGTTCTCATTCAGTTAGTTTTAGGACGAATCTGAGACATCTGTTCCCAATTCAGAGGAGTGTTACTCCAATTCAAGGGTACTTCAATATTCAGGGTGTAGTCACACCAATTCAGAGGCACCTCAATGTCATTCAGAGGCATGTAGTGCCAATTCAGAGGTACTTAGTACCATTCATGGCATAGATACGCCAATTCAAGAGGATTTATCATATAATGGTGGCTACAAATTAGATAAAAGACATAAATAAAATACACATAGATTCAATATAAGTTTACAACTTTTATATTTTAGTTCAGCTTTTAGTAAAGTAAATTTATGTTTATCATATTTGAAATTCATTTCCACTTACTCTAACCTAGGTTTCTCTTTGTGCATGGATGGGGATGAGATGTCCGCATGTAAATAACTTTAGGAGATGGTCATGACAATATGATGTAGTAACAACTTGAGGAGGTTTTCTTGGTGGGTCATCATCTACACGATCCGAGGCATTAAGACAGAGTACATGTTTTAACATCATGTATATAGTCTCTTTATTAATTTTGGTGTATCTAACTTTCTTTTCCTGAGGATCTAAGAGAATCTATTTCATGCATAATTTGTAGTGGTTATTTCTATTCTTGTTATGTGTATCACAGTAACACTCCTCGGTTAAAAAAATTAGCTTCCGCTCATGTGATAAGAAAAATTGGGGTGTTATAGACTCCCACGAGTTCATATGCATAACCTTCATGTGATATACTCTTATAACTGATTCAAAACTTGAAAATTAGTCTGAAGTTACTTTGTGAACTTGCCATTGATATGGCCTATATGGTTATTTGAACCTTGTCATGATATTTATGTACCATAATGGGTGCTTGGACATATATTATTGGGATATTTTTATATCTTCTAAATACTTTCTAAGTTCATATTAAGTATAAAAAATCTAGAAGAAAATTATTTGGCATGCATAACTTCTGATTATGGGAGCATAACTATGAACTAAACATGAAGTATTTTGGGGGTTTACAAATAAAAAGCAAGTTGTATGTAGTTGTGGGCAACCTTAATTGAAAGATTCCACCAAGTGGAGTATTTCATGATCTCAAATTAATATCTTTGATTCTATTTTCTTATCTTCCTATATCTATAATAATTTGAATATTGCGACCTTATATGATGTATTTTGGATACATGATTTAGAAGTAGTCCTTATGTCTTTAGGCTTTTTCCCTAAAGGCAGTGATGTGGGTACCGTCATTAGGATAATGGTAGGATCTGACGATTAGAGTTTAATCTATGATTGGATATAAATGAATTTGAAGCCAATGATAAATATTATCATGTATTTAATATGGGGTTCTTGTGGTCATGTGTGCCGATACACTTGCCCTTGAGAAGATGAGATATACTTTACAAATAATTAATTAGGACAAAGAAAATGTATGTGATGTATTGTAAATAGCCTTGAATTAAATATTCTAAAAAGGAAAAATCTATGTCATACACTTAATATAAATGATAAATCTTGTAACACTTTACTGATGTTAACTAATAGTTATGTTGTTGAAACTATTTTAAAATATACTTGATAAGTTGATATATCTCATTTATGCTTAGTCTTGGCCTTCATGCACCATATTATGAATTGATCATAACTTTTACATCCTTTGGATTATTGATCTAAAATTTTGGAGACTTAGTTATATTAATTTTATAATATGTGCAAAATTCCATGTGGATATGAGATTCCTACTGGTTCTTATTCCTATTTTGACCTTAATGATATTTTTGGCCTTGTTGTGCCATACAATTGGTGAATTAGGGCCTTGATATGGCTAAGGATGGATTATGAATCCAACTAGATGTAATTTGAAATATGTGGATATGTTTTATGTCTAAGACAGTAGTTAGACTTAATTAAATTTTGTATTTATATCTCTATGCCTTGTTTGTAATTTGTTTAATATAGTTAAAATATGAGTAATTGGCTTAACTAATCAAGTGTAACCCAAATCATGTAGTGCCCTGGGATTGTAGAGCTATCTTAGTGCCAGGACTTGTTGGATAGCAAAATGAGTTTTCCTGTGGCAATCTCATATTGTGAATAGGAGCTCAGATTCATATAGTTTTGAGTATACACATGTTCCTATAGGGTTTTCTCTGTCATATTAACCTTAAAGTATTTTGAGAACAACTTTGGTTGTGTCTCGGTTTATGTGTGATTGAGAGCGACTCCGTCATAACTTGGATTTAAGGGTGATATATCCTAGTTTCTATTAATGTGGCCTATGTACTTAGGGTGGACTAGGCTATTTTAGTAGTTGGGTCAATGTAACACCCCAATTTTTATATCTTATGAGCGGAAACAAATTTTTTAACTGGGGACTGTCACGAACATGATACACACAACAATAATAATAGATAAAAGCCATTTACAGACTGTGTATGAATGAATTCTCATTAAATTCTCAGAATAGAAACTTGGTTACATAAAACCTTATGAGAAAACCATAACATATATAACATTGTACTTTAGTCACAAGCTCTGGGATTGTGTAGATGGCGCCCCACCAAGAAAACCTCCTAAAGTTATACTTGAATACTCTTGTCATGACCATATGCTGAAGTTCTATACATGTGGACATCTCGTCCCCAGCCATGCACAAAGGGAAACCTAGGTTAGAGTAAGTAACATTGAATTTCTAATAAGATAAACATGAATGTTATATAACTAAAAATGATATCTAAAAGTTGCAAACTTATACTGAATTGATGTGTCTTTCTTACATGTTTTATCTTTTTGTGGCCACCATTATACGATAAGTCCTCCTGAATTGGTGTATCTACACCCTAAAATGGTATCAAAGTACCTCTCAATTGGCACTACATGCCTTTGAATGACACTGAGGTGTCTCTGAATTGGCGTGACCATGCCCTGAATTGGTATTGAAGTATCCTGAATTGGAGTGAACACTCCTCTAAATTGGCAACAGATGCCTCTGAATTGTCCTGGGACTAACTGAATGAGGACTTATCATCTAATATCTTATGTGAAGGTTTCAACTTAATTGTCTTAAATATGAACTTATGGAATTCTGAATCTGAACTTATCTTCAACTGAAACTGAATACTGATAACTAAATTCTGAATATGAATCTATTCTGAACATCTCAGAAGGTTTGTCTTACTTAGCTAATGCATTACAATTATTTTGTTAGATACTAAAATCTTATTAAATAGAATTCTTCTATGTTCTTAAGCCCTGATGTGACGTCCCTAAATTTTCTAAAACTTAATCTAATGTGTGACGTCCAAATTGAAACTTCACCTCAGCGAGCCTACAATTTAAACACCCCACGCTAGGCTAAGAAGAAGAAAATTGGAGGAAGTCAAAAGGAAATAATAGTAGCACATGCACGTGAATAATAATAAAATCACACAACACATGTTCACCATTCAACATATAATTACAACATGAATTGTTACAACATTTGATATTACATATTGAAGAAGAAACTATTACCTATGCATGTACTACATTCTAGACATGATCTTAAGTCAATAGTTCCACATGTACATCAGCTCGCCACACAACTCTCAACTATCATGGTTCTTCAAAAGCATATGTCCACAACCTAAACAAAAGTTTACATGTGGTACACATCAACACAATATTCAAGAAATTATACCGAGTACACCTACATGTCTTTTTATATACCTCTCATTATGAAGACTTGGCAATAAGATAAAATTAATAGTTGGCAACAATAAACAAATATAATAAAAGTCATATAACTGAACAAGAATGTTTATTAACAAAAGAGAACACATATTTTAAGCACATTTTCCATTATATATCCATGCATCGACCTCTGAAGGTTTTTATGCATTCTCTTGACTCTCAAGGAGCTCAAGATTAAGGCCTTTATGATCGACTACCAAAGAGTTAGATCATGTGTACAATGTGACCGACTACCAAAGAGTTAAGTCACTTCCAAGCGTCGTACTACCAAAGAGTTTAGTACTTTTATTTAATGGAATAAATATATTATATTTCATGTGTTTATAGCCATAAGTATGGAAAAGCATGCAAGATATCATATAAGAACAATCATTTCATCCAATATCATATGTCAAGCATTTGTACACACATAATACAACCATACTGAATAGTAGGCCAAGTAAGAGGTAAGGGCATACCTTGATCATAGATACTCTAGTCATCACACATATCCATGAGGTCATCTATACCCTTGGTCAAACCCTAATTATCACATATCACCATCAGGTTCTCATCATCATAACCATAGTATGTCCATTTTAGGGTTTGACTTAACTTATTTGGATATTCTGATTATGGCTTGTCTAGTCAACTTAGATTTATGTTACTAATATAAGATCATGTATTAGGATATGTCATCTGATCATTTGATTCCATATCATAGTGTGCATATATTAACCCAATGTTATATTCATTAATCTAGTTAGGGTTTTCTCCTCATTTTAGGATCATTTAACATGTAACATGATTTATATGCATAAATGTGATCTCATAATTGTATTACAGGTTCCAAGTACTGAAACGAGCTTACAATGTAATTTTTTAGGGTTTCTTGAACATCTTTGTAATAATTTCACACTATTTAGGGTTATTAGCCCTATGGAGACAATTATATGATTTTGTGCATCAACATCATAATAACTGACCTTAAATGGATTATAAACATGAATATGGATTTACTGACATTTTATCATAATTTTAGGTCATCATTTGATATTTATTATCCATGAAATAAGCATAAAGAATCTTACATAATATCATTAAGATTTAAGCATCAAAATACTGATATCTTGCTTCCATGTTGTTGTACTCATTTTTCTGAGAATTTGGCTAGTTCGTTTGTAATTTTCTGATCATTGAGCTAATTACTACGAATTATTGAAGTTCTACACATATACTTCAGATTATTACCTTTGGCGGCCAATCCGAGTCCGCCATGTGGCTCTCCTTGCTGCTGACCTCAAGTAAATTGCGGGTTCAAAGAGTAAACCGTCACAGGAGCCGCCCGCTGCCGTGCTGCTTATGAGCCTGTTGGACTCTGTCCATGGCCGCTACTATGAGGCTCTTCTCTGGCTTTGCATCACCAACTACTAGTACCACAATGAGCTTCAGCCAGGAACTCTCCGTATCGTCGGCCTCCCTGATCTAAGACGATCTGTGTCTCCTGGTCATCGTCCTCCCGACACAAGCTACCGGCTTGGAGGGACCTATCGGAGGTCTGCAAAGGTTGGTCCAATCAACCAGGGTGAGATCCTTGTTGCAGATCCGTCTCATGGATTAAGGAGGTCGCCGCTGTAGGTTGCATCTGCGGCAGAGCAAAGAGGTGATATACCTCTACAAACTGGTTTTCCCATCGAACCCGCTGTCGTCGGTCCTTTTCCGGCGTGCAACCAACATATCCCAGATGCTCCTCGTCAGATCCTAGGGCTGCCATCAGCTCCGGAGTCTTCTCCTATTTTATCTGCAGATTCTTGGGAAGCTTCTTTCTCCGGCTCCTATCTTTCTCTGAAACCCCTTCTATCTTTGGTTCCTTAGTCTCGCTTCTCTACTGCAGTTGGCGATGGAGGGACAGAGGTGTGCGTGGGGGTCTCGCTCTCTCTCCATTTTGGTCACACAAAGGTTCGAATGAGGAAACGGTTTGTAGTTAGAAGAGTGCAAACTGCCAACCTCCCACACCAAGTTCGACCACAAACACGATGTGGGATAAGGCTGTTAGTTACCATCATCGTTGCACCACAATTTCCGGTCTAACATTAGGTAGAGGATGAGACTTATCCCTCCGATCCAAAGCAAGGGCCAAGATCAGCTATCTTTAAGGCCAATCTGTGGCTTCGCAAGGGCGCCAGAATATATACGTTAGAAAGGAGCTGCGTTACACTGATTAAATCCATGACTTAGGTCTATAAGTCATCAATCATGCACATTATTTGATGATATTCCGAAGACTCATAGCTCCTTGTAGGAATATCAAAACATCCCCAAAAGCTAACCATGGATTCCATGCCACTTCCTCTACCATCTACTAAGCTTTGATATCATTATTCGACCATTTGGCCTATCAACCAAATACTTCACTAAGACATACGTTTATGGATTATAAAATGGATATCAATATCAACAACATTCGTACTTTGACAAAATACTTGGAACTCTCAAAATAACTCAACATGCATGAATTCACTTATGTCATTAGACATTTAAGGATTTCAAAAGTCTACTCCATCACATCCTACACACCTTAAAAGATATTTTGTCCTCAAAATTAAGCCAGAAATTCAGTTCATCACACCTGACTTAAATCTAAATCTGAACATTGATTCTAAATCTGAATATATATCTTGATTACTAAATAATTGAGTTTGAATCTGAGACCCTTATTAGGTATGTGGATCTAATTTATGACTACTGACAATGAGTAACCTAAATTTACAAATCTAAAATCTAGATCCTTGTTGTCTGAGAAAGTCTGAATCTAAAACTCTTATTTAATAGACCACACTCAATTAAAATCAGATATCAGATATATGACATATGTGTCTAAAGGATTGAGAAGAAAACTAAAGTAAATAGAGAAATCTTGAATATCTAATAACCATATAAATCTCAAATACTTGGAATATGATAATATGGAAACATAATTCAAGATGAAAGAAATCTAATTAGTCTAAGCATGACAGGATATGAAACACTAAACTCTGCAAGTAATTTAATCTCTAAGGTACTTTATAGGAATGTCTAGGCTAAATTCATAATAACTATGAAATTAAAAGGACGTGACCCACTTACCTTTTATATAGAAGATGTCCTTAATGTAGCCATGTTTCCTTGATTCACAACATATATACCTGGTCATCAAAAAATATGTAAAAGTCCATGTGTATTCTCCTCTCTTCATTTCTAAATGTCAAACCCCATCACCATAATCTCCTAAACTGACTAGGGTTCATATTTAACTAAGAATAACCCTTATTTATAGCATATTTTATGTCTAAACATTAAATTAATCTCGATTCACACATTATATAGTATACACATATTAATATATCCATAATAACCAAAAAGTATCATATGCACTAAATATATAAGTACATACCTAATATACCAAGAGTAAACTCCAAACATGCTCACATATACTTCTCTTACTGACTTATTTATAAAATCAACATGAAAATATAATTAGAATCATTTTCCATACTAAATATGCACATAAAATACATGTTGTCTCACAAATAATCATAAATCATCTTAGATATTGGCCACTTAGGCCCAAAAACTAAATACTAATACAATTATATATGAAACTCCAGAAAAATCCTAGAAGCACTAATCATACATTGTACTAGAGTCTATATAAAAATATCATGTTGTTTAATAGTCAACTCACAAGAGAAAACTCCAAAATATGCTTATTAGGGTTTACATAAAAGTCTTGGTAAAGCTTCAAATCACAAGTGATCAGGATTTAAAATAATATTAAACATGTCAAATACACCATAGGTAAAATATTCACTAATTTGGAGGTCGTTTGCTATTTTTAATGTTCAAAAGATTAAATCTCATACCTGTTAGTAATCCAATTATAATTATAATCAAACATCTAGAACTATATGAGTATATTTTTATGGGATAGTACACAATATTAGATTTTCATAGATACCATATTTGCTAAAAACCAAGCTCCCTATCTCAAGCTATGAATTTTCAAAAGTATTACCTCTTGAATGAGTTCTGGCCGTTGACAATCGATCTAAGGGCCTTGATCTAGCCACAACGACGCTCCCCAAGGATGAATGCCAGCACTTTGCGGATCCAAGACTAGATCTGCCTGGTCCACCACCCACGTACCCATTTGGGATTTCCCTCTCACGCATGTAGACTTTGTTCTATAGAGCGCGACACTGAGTTTCCTAGGTGGCCTTCGGCGACCTAGAGTAGATGAGCTCACCGCTGAGGATTCCATGGCGCAATCTGGTGCCTCCGTCTTCTTTGGGTGTGCCTCTAGCTTTATGGCGAAGTGCTCTAATGATCACAACATCATTGGAATCAAAGTTCCCCAACCCACAGGCCTATGACCGCCTCCCTTCTGCCCCTTCTTCTCCATCATTTCTCCTCGCCCCTCTCGTGGGTTTGATAAAAACCCTAGAGTTGTAATCGGTGCACCCTAATCTATTGAAAAAAATGAGACTTTTATAGCCTCTTTATCCAAGAATCTTGAGTGAGGTCCCCCTTCATCGAACTCTCTATTTGGACCCTATAAATAGGGGTGATGCTCTCCAGTTTGTGTTGGGATGGAGTCGCCCCCTTGTTTTTTTATTTTTCTTATTTGCATAAAAGTCCATTTTTTTAAATAATTCTACAAGTCACAATATGACCCCGTTTGGTCTCAATTTTGGAATTAACATTATATTTTCATTATCTTTCCTTGGTCAAGAGTTCAAGTTATAATTAATTAGATAGCCACTCCAAACTTTTCTTTTAAGTAAAACTAATTAAATATTAAATTAATTACTTAGGCCACTAGATAATTCAGAATCATCCAAAATTTCACCCATAATCTTATCTTTCAATTCTACATCTAAAAAAATATCTTCAGTATTTATCATGAACTCAAAACACTAAATTCCCAAACTTGTATTCCAGGGACCCATATGTAAACCATGATTGGCCCAAATGTGGCACATGGCCCATTCCTTGGTCTCCCAAAGGGTTTATAAGATTGATCCTACTCTCAATTACAAATATCAAAGTCTAAACTTACATAATTCCTCAATTGAATCTTCCTATGATGCATTTGATCATTATTACTATAGTTACTTAATAGGAAGGTTTAAACTAGGTCTAGAGCTCAAATCATTAACCAGAGTCATCATATTTCCTTCATTATTCTAATTTGATTGTCACCTCATATTATCAAATAAAATATCAGATTTCTTGACTTCGAGGATATTATAAAACAATACCGATTGCATAAAAGACCTATCAACATTTAACTATCACGAAAATGGGATGGATCCTTTTAAATGAATCCTATATTGATTTCATCATTAACTTAATAATGTTCTATATAGGTTCTAAAGATCAGGGTGTGATAATACTACCCACCTTTTTGGGAATTTCATCCTCAAAATTTGGCTAAACTATAGGAGGCTACCCACCTTAGGGTTTCACATACCTTACTAACACTAACTCTAAAAAGAATTGTCATAAAAACTCATAGGAAGAAATATGGTGTGACCCTCTCTTGGATAACTAACTATGTCTAAAAACCTTATCAAACTAGCATGTACAACCAACATGGAAATCTGAAGAAAGATCTTAAACATAAATGAGTACTCTTTCTTTACTCTTGATTATTTCTTTTTATGTACCTTTCTCTGGAGACTTGTACTATAGTACATGGGTCTCATAACCTTCATTAAGGGTCTGAGTTAAGTCTCTTGAGTTGACCTACACTAGGACTTGGGTCTAACTCCATAACCTTATTTCATCTCATTTAAATCTGATCTTAACATGAATCGTAATACATCTGGATCTTATGGTCTTATCATGATCTTAAATCTTAATGTGTGGATCTTTTATTGGAAACATAATCATGACTAAATGCATCAAGTCTTACCTTATTATGTATTTAATTCTTAGATCTATCATTCTAAGAATCATTATTAGCATGTCTCTACATGAGGTCTTAGGGAAGGTAAAGATGTAGCCATGAAAGTATAAAATTTTACTAGAATGTCTCATATTAATATATTAGAATATTGGATCACACAAATCATAAAAGTCTTTTTAAAGAATTATGTAAATTTGTTGAGATTGATAAACACCTATCATGTAATCTTAAATCATAACTCTTAATGGACTTACATTATAAATTGTGATCATCTTGAGAAACAATAATAGCATATCTTTACTTCGATACTAAATCACCAACACCTTAATATTCACTAATTAATCTTAACTACATTACTCTGGTTGAGATCATAATATCAAGTAAATTATGGAAATCTTGTAGAGTGGCATGAAACATGTAAACATATTAAGTGTAACTCATGGACATGGAACACATACTTTGGTTTGTGAAATCCTGCACTGAGGTCATTCAAACTCCCTTCTCCTCTAATCATATGCTACATTATTAGGTTAAAATGACGTTTCCTCATCTTATCATGGTACTCTCAGACAGATAAGCCCAAGGTATTTTGTAGTCACTATCTTACCATATACCCATTCTTATCCCTAGAAAAATCCAAAGAAACATTAATCAATCATCTTTTCTAGGCTCTAACTTGTATTAACATCGGGTAGAGCTCCATATTATTGCGATCATAGACCCACGATCCACACTATCACATATCTTGTATCACCATATGTTTAAAGCATCCTCATGTATACCCTTAAAGCCTTTTAGTCGCCTCTTGCAGTCATCACAACTTAAGCTTAAACTCAATTCATAACATCAATTCCATTATCCTCAAGTATTATCTTTAACAACCATCATGATTAGACTTGTGATTGTAATACCTCATTGGTATGAAGGTCCTAAAGACATCAAGAGTTCTCTAATTCTCATCAAGTATAGTAGGAAAAAGGACCTCATCTCCTTCACTCGTCTATTTCAACATAACTTCCTTTCATATACATTCTAAGGTACTAATAACTATGCAATTAGCTTTAGGTCACTATCTACCTCAAACTTTTGTGTCAACCGTTTTTTTTTGTCACCTCCTGATGCATGGAAAGTGCCATGTCTTATCATATTTATCTCACCTAACAGTACACATGTCCCATATCATATGTACTAGAAAGAGCGAGACAAACATAATAAATTTAGATTTATACATATATCATCCCCTCTACAAAACCCATAAGTGTGTCCCATACCACGCACATGTGGGAAAAAGAGAAGGCATGATATGCACAAATCTAAAGTTAACATAAAAAGTCTAAAGTATCTAGACACTAACCCTAATACATTCCTTAGCTTATATTGTGTGACTAGACCTCTAACTCAATTTATGCCCTTTGGTCCATTATGAAAGCTCTTGGTTTTTGTGAGAGGTGGGTTCGCATAATTGAACAATGTGTGACCGCCACTTCCTTCTCTATTTTGCTGAATGGTGGCTCGGTGGGTCTGTTTACTGCTGTGAACGGTCTAAGACAAGGCGACCCCTTGTCCCCTATACTATTCACCATTGTGATGGAAGGACTTACCAGAATGATGAAGGCTGCTGAAGAGGTAGGAAAGGTTAGGCCTTTCAAAATAAAGAATGTCAAAGTCTATTCCCATCTCATCTTTGCCGACGATGTTATGCTTTTCTCTACCGGCCATGCCAAGAGAGTTCGGGAGCTTAAAGCTGTGATGATGAAGTTTGGACACCTGACGGGCCTTTACATAAATACTATTAAGTCTAGGATGTACCTATCCAGGTCGTGCGATGCTAGGAGAGGAAGGATGTGAAATGCTATTCAAATCAAGGTGGGGAAGCTTCCCACTCGGTACCTGGGTGCCCCAGTGGCGGGAGGTAAAGGGTCTACTACAGATTTCATTCAATGCCTGGATATGCTGAGAACAAAGGTTGATGGCTGGGCAGCATGTAGGATTTCTTTTGCAGGGAAGTTGGTGCTGGTCCGAGCAGTCCTCCAGGTGATGATTAGCTTTTGGTGCGATGTCTGTGAGTTGCCCCTCCCTTTGGCGGATAAATGCAGACAGCTTATAGCAAGCTTCATTTGGGGCAGTAAAGGCCATGGAGTGGCGTGGCTTACAATTGCCAAACCGTTCAGTAGTGGTGGGCTGAATGTCACCGATCCCAAGTGGATGGTGAATCGGAGTCAATGTAAAAGAGTTGATAGGTTCCTTAGACAGAAGGAAAATATTTGGAGTAGCTGGATGACAGAAAGGTATGGAGACCTACAGAATGGGTTTGACAGTAACTCTTCTAGGATATGGAGGAGTATGTGTAAGCAGTGGCAGGATATGCAGCAACGGTATAGTGTTGATAGTCATGGTTTGGTCAGCTCTACCAGGACTAGACCATGGATCAACATCAGTACTAATGAAGAGGTAGCTTGGCATAAGCTGCTGTGGAACCAATTCCATATGCCAAAGTGGAGTACAACTACGTATAGGGCTATTCTCTCTAAACTCCCTACTGCTGACAGACTTAGAAGATGGGGACTGCCGATTGAAGCAAAGTGCAGCCTTTGTAACGCCGAGGAGGAAAGCCACCAGCATATTTTTGGCAGATGCAGGTTCTTTAGAAGAATATGGACTTTAATTGGCCTGAAGTGTGAGTGGGGGCAAATGGTGGAAGAGGATCTCATGAGTTTGGTTATGAAACTCAACGAGAAGCTAAGAATAGAAGCAGCGCAGCAGTGGGAGGTTTTCTCCTGACTGGCACCTGCTACTTAGTGTGGGAGGAGAGAAACAGTAGGAATCATGGTGGGTTGGCTAGTGACGAGGATAAAATCATTGCTAAGCTAGCAGTGGCTTTAGGCCGTGCTTTTAAATGTAAAGAAGGCTTCACTTCATGCCTGTCTGAGCAAGCTAAAAGATACTGGGGTTTTTGTAGATAACATCCCCACGTATACGTCTTGTAGAAAGATGGTTTTGGGCTTTTAGTCCCTTTTGGCAATATTTTTACCTATTTCCAAAAAAAAATTATTCTATCTTTTACTCACTTCTTCTATAACTGAGACTACTAAATATCTTTCTAAGCTTATACAGTAGTTTCACTTGGCTCCAACTAGGAAATCTAAGCTAAGAATGTGAGAATTTGCCTGATGGCCATCTACATTATTGATTTGCTACCATATTGTGACACCCCAATTTTTATATCTTATGAGAGGAAGCAATTTTTTTTAACTGGGGAGTGTCACAAACATGATACACATAACAATAATAATAGACAAAAGCCATTTACAGACTGTGTATGGAATGAATACTCATCACATTTTCAGAATAGAAACTTGGTTACATCAAACCTTGTAAGAAAACCATAACATATATAACATTGTACTTTCATTACAAGCTCTAGGACCGTGTAGATGGCGCCCACCAAGCAAACCTCCTAAAGTTGTAGTTGAATCCTCTTTTCATGACCATCTGCTGAAGTTCTATACCTACAGACATCTCGTCCCCAACCATGTACAAAGGGAAACCTAGGCTAGAGTAAGTAACATTGAATTTCTAATAAGATAAACATGAATATTATATAACTAAAAATTAAACTGATATCTGAAGCTGTAAACTTATACTGAATTGATGTGTCTTTTATTTACATCTTTTATCTTCTTGTAGCCGCCATTATATGATAAGTCCTCCTGAATTGGCATATCTATGCCCTAAAATGGTACCGAAGTACCTCTAAATTGGCACTACATGCCTCTGAATGACACCAAGGTGTCTTTGAATTGGCATGACCATGCCCTGAATTGGTACTGAAGTATCCTAAATTTGGAGTGAACACTCCTCTGAATTGGCAATAGATGCCTTTGAATCGTCTCAGGACTAACTGAATGAGGACTTATCATATAATGTCTTATGTGAAGGTTTCAACTTAATTATCTTATATTTGAACTTACTGAATTTTGAATCTGAACTTATCTTATACTAAAACTGAATACTTATAACTAAAATCTAAATCTGAATCTAGTCTGAACATCTCAGAAGTTTGTCTTACTTAGTTGATGCATTAAAATTATTATGTTAGATACTAAAATCTTATTAAATAGAATTCTTCTCTACTCTTAAACCCTGACTTAAATCTAAATCTAAACTCTGATTCTAAATCTGAATATATATCTTGATTTCTAAATAATTGAGTTTGTATATGTAACTCTTATTAGGTATGTGGATCTAATTTATGACTATTGACAATGAGTAACCTAAATTTACAAATCTGAAATCTAGATCCTTGTTGTTTGAGAAAGTCTGAATCTAAAACTCTTATTTGATAGACCACTCAATTAAAATATGATATCAAATATATGATATATGTGTCTAAAGGATTGAGAAGAAAACTAAAGTAAATAGAGAAATCTTGAATATCTAATAATCATATAAATCTCAAATACTTGGAATATGATAATATGGAAACATAATTCAAGCTGAAAGAAATCCGATTAGTCTAAGCATGACATGACATGAAACACTAAACTCTGCAAGTAACTTAATCTCTAAGTTTCTTTATAGGAATGTCTAGGCTGAATCATAATAAATATGAAATTCAAAGGACATGGCCAACTTACCTTTTATATAGAATGTCCTTAATGTAGTAATTTTTCCTTGATTCACAACATATATACCTGGTAATCAACAAATATGTATAAGTCCATGTGTATTCTCCTCTCTTCATTTCTAAATGTCAAACCCCATTACCCTAATCTCCTAAACTGACTAGGGTTCATATTTAACTAAGATTAACCCTTATTTATAGCATATTTAATGTCTAACATTAAATTAAACTTGATTCACACATTATATAGTATACACATATTGATATATCCATAATAACCAAAAAAGTAACATATACACTAAATACATAAGTATATACCTAATATACTAAGAGTAAACTCCAAACATGCTCACATATACTTCTATTATTGACTTATTTATAAAAATCAGATGAAAATATAATTAGAATCATTTTCCATACTAAATAGGCACATAAAATACATGTTGTCTCACAAATAATCATAAATCATCTTAGACAATGGCCACTTAGGCCCAAAAACTAAATACTAATACAATTATATATGAAACTCTAGAAAAATCTTAGAAACACTAATCATACATTATATCCATATAAAAATATCATGTTAATTTATAGTCAACTCATAGGTGAAAACTCCAAAATATGCTTATTAGGGTTTACATAAAAATCTTAGTAAAGCTTCAAATCACAATGATCAGGATTTGGAATAATATTAAACATATCAAAATACACCTTAGGTAAAATATTCACTAATTTTAAAAGTCGTTTGCTTTTTTTTAATGTTCAAAAGATTAAATCTCATATCTGTTAGTAATCCAATTATAATTATAATCAAACATCCATAACACGATGTGAGTATATTTTTATGGTATAATACACAACATTTGCTTTTCATAGATACCTTATTTTCCAAAAACCAAGATCCCTATCCCAAGCTTTGAATTTTCAAAAATATTACCTATTGAGTGAGATTTGGCTGTTGATAATCGATCCAAAGGCTTTGATTAAGCCACATCGGCACTCCCCAGGGATGACTGCCAACACTTTGCAGATCCAAGGCTAGATCTGCATGGTCCATCACCTAGGAACCCATTTGGGATTCCCCTCTTACGTTTGTAGACTCTGTTCTACAGAGTACGATGTCGCATTGCCTAGGTGGCCTCCGGTGACCCAGAGCAGCTGAGCTCACCACTGAGGATTCCATGTCATAATCCAGTGCCTCCATCTTCTTCGAGCGTGCCTCTTTCTCTATGATAGAGTTCTTTAATGATCACAACATCATTGGGATCAAAGTTCCCCAACCCACAGACCTACGACCGCCACCAATCTGCCCCTTCTTCTCCGTCGTTTCTCCTCCTCCCTCTCATGGGTTTGATAAAAACCCTAGAGTTGTAATCGGCGCACCCTAATATGTTGAAAAAATGAGACTTTTATAGCCTCTTTATCCAAGAATTTCGAGCAAGGTCCCCCTTTATCAGACTCTCTGTTTGGACCCTATAAAAAGGGGTGACGCTCTCTAGTCCACGTTGGGCTGGAGTCGTCCCCCTTATTTTTTTATTTTCTTATTTGCATAAAAGTCCAATCATAATATGACCCCATTTGGTATCAAATTTTGGAATTAACATTATATTTCCATTATCTTTCCTTGGTCAAGAGTTCAGGTTAGAATTAATTGGATAGCCACTCCAAACCTATCTTTTAAGTAAAAACTAGTTAAATATTAAATTATTTATTCATGTCACTAGATAATTCATAATCATCCAAAATTTCACCCATAATCTTATCTTTCAATTCTACATCTAATAAAAATATCTTCAGTATTTATCATGAACTCGAAACACTAAATTCCCAAACTTGTATTCCAGGGACCCATATGTAAACTATGATTGGCCCAAATGTGCTTGAAATGGTTTCTAAGGAATCTGGCCCATTCCTTGCTCTCCCAAAGGGATTATAAGATTGATCATACTCTCAATTACAAACATGAAAGTATGAACTGACATAATTCCTCAATTGAGTCTTCCTATGATGCATTTGATCATTATTACTATACTTAATAGGAAGGTTTAATCTAGGTCTAGAGCTCAAATCATAACTAGAGTCATCATATTTCCTTCATTATTCTAATTTGACTGTCACCTCATATTATCAAATAAAATATCAAATTTCTACACTTCAGGATATTATAAAACAGTACCAATTGCATAAAAGACCTATCAACATTCAACTATCATGAAAATGGGATGGATCCTTTTAAATCAATCCTATATTTATTTCATCAGTAACTCAATCATGTTCTATATAGGTTCTAAAGATCACAGTGTGATAGATAATGTGCCACTATAGTTTGTCATTCGCACTAGCAGAGGGGAAGATATCCTTAGGAGTCCAGTAACCCTAAGATCTTATATGGGGCTGAGAGAAACTTTGTAGTGGTCAACTAGTAATTAGAGTGGTATGCCTCAAACTACATAGGGCTTAATAAAACATGTAATTCAACCATTTAGTATATCTAGCTAGGATTATATTAGGGAATAACATTTGATGTTACTATTGTGCTCTTATTATCTATAAATTTTTTTATGAATTATGAATGTTCCATAATTACAGGGATGGCCTAAAGAACTGTAAGTAATGTTATATTTATTGCATTCAAGATGATGATACTATGAGAAGATTTTTGTTCTAGTATGAAATGTCTTATAGTCCTATCTTTTATATGCCTTAAACTAAATTAAGGAGTGATCTGGATAATGTGAATTTGAAACAAATAATAAATTTCTCTCTGTTATTTGTTTTCCATCATAAAAGCCATCTACGTGTGTTTATATCTTGGTGGGAGTAATCCTCTCATCAAGACTCTTTAGAGTCTCACGTGGTTCTTCCACAATGTTTTTAGGTATGCCAACGCACTGGAAAGGACACAGTGATAAAGATGTAACATTATATAACATAGTTGAGTCTAGATTGTCCCTATACTCTCTCTCTTTCCTGAGTGATTGGTGGGTATTTTATCTTGAACATGATGGGTTTCTTTCTTTGTTGTTTCTTTATGACTATGAGTTGTAATTTAAGTTAGACATCTTATATTGTAGTGTCTTCATAGATATGGATCATCTTGTAAACTTAGTTTTTGCAGTTAATGAAGATATTTCAGTTTGTCTTTCTATTTTGTCTACTCTTGATATGGTTTAAATGGGAGTTATTATGCTTTTATATGAGATCATTTGATGTTTTGTGATGATTGTTTGTAATCAGATCTTTAAGCAGATTGTTTTATTTGGAATTTTCAACTAAGTTTTATGGTTGTTAGTTTTAAATTGGGTTGTTAGTTTCAAGTTGGGTTTTGTCTAGGGACTTGTCCTAATGATCACTTAGGGTTTGATAAAGATATGGGTTCTTACAAGTGTGGTATCAAAGAATAGGTTAGCTGAATCTTCAGGGACAATAGGAATTAAGATTAAAATAATGACTAAGTGATGAACGTGGCACAATCACAATGCATACTAATAGAACTCAGTGTTTGGATACCCTGGTCAGGTATTCATATTTAGGGAAGAGTTAGTATGGAATTCTCTATATATTCTCTTTGTAAGTACTCTGAATAAGTAGTCAATCGAAATAGCCTGAAGAGTATAATAGAATATTAAATCATGATGAAAATAATGAGATGACAAGAACAATGTATAAAATTTGTTAAACAAATGATAAGATATGCTAACTGATCAGTGGAGAAATATAAAATTCATATTTTAACTTGTCAAACCTAAGAGTTTGAAGATTAAAGGAAAAGACATGATACTATGATGCTTAACATGAAAATGAATTATGTAAAAAGAGTTTCTAAAACTAGAAAGCACACCCGGTATGGATAGGAATCTAGTGTTTGAAGCTGAGACTCCACAGAATGATGATATTAGGGAGATATAACTCAATATTCGAAGCTTTAATTATGTATAGAAAAAAAATATAGTATATCTAATGTACATGTGTGTACATGGAAGATTATGGACTATGTATGTAATAAGGAGGAATTTAAGGTGTAATATCCATATAAGTAAAGGATAACTCAGATTATGTGTTTGAGTTGAGATGATAAAGATGTCAAATATTAGATGATAAGAGTGGATCTTGTAGTAATCTTAGACCAACCAATGTGTGTTAAGTAAGTATGTAAGTAAATAATCATGATATAACGATGATGTTAGAGAAGTTACTTAAGGAATGATCTCCTGTGAATATAATAGTGTGAAAATCATGATGGATTGAAGTGCATATAAAGAAGATGAGGAGACAAAATCACTAATCTAGTATAGAATAATATTAATATCTAGGATGTATGGTGATAATCAAGAGGAAAATTGATTTGGAATGACACAAAAAGGGAAACTAGAATATTTCATTCTAATAATTATGAAATCGGTCAGTTGGTACCAAAAAATATGAGGATAAGTGATGAACTGATAGATGAATATGATGTTTTCATGATCTTTTGGAATGTTTGAGGATGAAATAGGTATGAATCTGATATTTTCATAGCAGACTTGCTTGGCAAGAACATACTTCAGACATAGGAGCAAGCCAAGATGGTAGTGCTTAAAAGGAAGGTAAGAATACATGGCATGTCCCCATGTCATGGTGAGTTTTATATGGATCAATAACAAACCTAAAACATTTACCTAGAATATAAGAATAGATATGTACATAAGATGTGCTAATTAATTTATGAGTTCCTAGAACACATGAATTAACAACCTTGTTGTAAAAAAATATGCACATTAATATCTGATAAGAAAAGTAATTGCTTCAGCATGAACTTAGAAGATTATCATTCAACCCTTAAAATAAATGTGACAAGTATAATAATAAGTAAAGAGACATAATATTGAATAACAAACAACAAGTAAGAGTGTTATGCTATGATAATATCAAAGAGTGTTAGACTATGATAATCTCACTAATTCCTAAGCAGACTCCAACAAATTGGGTAAAACGATAAGTGAAACATAAAAAGCAGAAGCTAGAAATTAGTAATGCATAATGTATGCTAGAAATTAGTAATGCATAATGTATGTAGGATTCCAGAACAAACTCCATGATAATCATGCACTAATGATGATGGTATAACATAAGCCATTCCTAGACTCTTTGATATAGCTTTATAGGTTTTTGGTTGTTTTTCTCTGTGCTTGCTTAAGATTTTTGGGGGTGAAATCATTTTGAGGGATTTATGGCTGCTAGACCATGACCTAGATTTACCCTAATCTTCATGTAATCTTAAATATTTATCATAATTGTGTGATCTATTAATATTTGGTGCCAATTGATTAAGAGATATCTTTCATTTAGTTCAATTTGCATGCTGATTGTCCTAGTTTCAAGTTTCCTTACAACTTGTGCACTTAATTATAAATTATATATAGTATGAGGTCCTAATTGCAAATTATGTGAAAAATATTCAAACATGTGTTTTATTTAATACTCATACATGTTTGATCCTTAAAATCATTTGGTTGAAAGATGACATTAATTAGACTTCACTTGGACCGTGTCTACCTTGATCTTGTAATTACATGTACATTTGTGGACTGGTTAGCAATTTCACCCTAGATAAGGTTTCAAATTGAAATTTAATTACATATTATAGTCTCCAGATGTTTCACAGTGTTGGTACAAAATTTTATAGCCCTTGAACTTTGTTTGAGTGACCATAGACCAAGGATGTGGACTATACAATGGTTTGGAGTCTTTTGCTAAAAAAACAAGGGGGTTGAGGGTATAGAAATCTTTGCTCTCTATGATTGCATATGAGACCTTTGGATTCCAACCATTTCTATTTGTATACCCTTTTAACGACTTGGGTGGCTCCTGGAATGAGCTTGGAGGAAGAGGGACAATCATGGCTTGGGGGGAAATCATCCATCTATGATTTTGTTGATGCATGTTGAAGAATCAAGACTTTTTGGATTCTCCATGGGTAGATAACCTCATCCCATACTCAAATCACGTAAGATACTTCCTTTTCTTCATCCCACTTTCTTTCTCTCCTTCTTCTTCTTCCTTGGACCGAGATTTATGCATTTCCATGGTGTTTCTTGCTCCAAACAACTAAATCATTATCTTTTATCCTCTTTTGCCTAAGATTTGCCCTAGATTTTGCATAAAGGAGCTTCTTTGGGACCTTTAGAGGGCTGTCCATGAACTGTGGTGATGAGTTTGTAGTTTTCTTGAGTGGATCTCGAGGTAATCTTCCATGTATGCTCATCATCTTGAAGAAGGATCTTGTATATGCTTATATGTGTATGCATATCTATGCATATTGATGATCAAAATTCCATGGGACACCCAAGCTTGTTGGCTTCATTTCTAGACTAAAAAATGTAAGATCGTCTCTTTCTTCCATTTTTTCTTGCTGTTATTTTCTTCTTCTTCCTTTTGGCCGAACCCCATGATCATCCATGGTGTTTTTAGCTTCCTAGATATAAAATTCCCACCTTTTCTCTCTCTTTGACCTAGGTGAGACTAGATCTATCTAGATGGAGCTTTGGGAGATTTATGGTGATGCTTGATGACTGATACACGTGAATTGGAATAGGAGGACCCTTCCCACACTTTTTTGCAATTGGGTTTCTTACTCTTGCCTTGATTTAGTCATGCATTCATAGCGTAATCAATAAAGGAATGCCTGAATCTCACCTTACATACTTAGATCTTGCTCTATATGATTAAATGTATGATTATTTTAGGTTTGTTTGCATCCCTATGGAATAATTTCAGTGCTTCTTGATTATCTTTATGTTCTACTACTGATCTGTAATGATAATAACTATTTTCTTGTGGCCTTATCATTGAAAATCTGAAATACATGTGGTTTTTCCTAAAAACAACTCATGTATAGCTTTTGGGATACCATAATAATGAAAAACAAATTATGTGATCTTTTTTTCTATATGGGAAACTATCTAGACTATATACAACATATTTCTACATCTTTCATACTTCTAAAAACAAACTGAACATATGTCATATACCTAAAAGTAGCTCATCTCTACTTCAAAATGACATATATGTGCTTAATCTTATTTCAACCATAACTTGGACATACTTTTGAACTTGGTGATGAAATTCCATGTGGTGTTTCATGTTTGTAATATGAATATAAGTATACTTTTGGTGGTGAAAATAAAGACTTAATTATGTTGAACCTTTTTATGGCCAAAAAAGACATTTTGTGCATCAAATGGGTACTTTGAAGGAAGTTATGAACTTTCTTTGACTCCCACGAGTTTATATACATAACCCTCATAGTGATATACTCTTTACAACTAATTCAAACCTTGAAAGCTAATCTAAAGTTACTTTGTGAACTTGGAAAGTATATGGCATGAATGGTTATTTGAACCTTAACATGATATTTGTGTACCCTGTTGGGTTCTAGGACATATAATCTTGGGATATTTTTATATCTTCTAAATATTTTATATGTTCATACTAAGTTAAAAATAAATCTGGAAGTGGCATGCATAACCTCTGGTTAAGGGATCATAACTATGAAGTAAACATGAAGTGAAAATTGGGGGTTCACACATAAACAATGAACTGTATGTAATCGAGGGCAATGTTAATTGAAAGATGCCATCAAATGGAATATCTTATCATTTCAAATCAATATCCATGATTCTATTATCTTATCTTCCTATAATTATAACAATGTGAATAATGTCCTTATATGATGTATTTTGGATACATGATTTAGAAGTAGTCTTGATGTCTTTAGACTTTAAACTAAAGATAATGATGTGGGTAACATCATGGGGATAATGGTAGGATCTGATGGTTAGGGTTTAATCCATGATGGGATTTAAATGAATAAGAAACTTATGAGAAATATTATCATGTACTTAATATGGGGTTCTTTGTGGTCATGTGTGTTGATACACTTGCCCTTGAGACACTTTACAAATAATTAAGTAGGCCCCAAGAGATATATGTGATGTAATGTGAATAACCTTGCATTAAAATGTTCTTAGAAGGAAAAATATATTTGATGTACTTAATATAACACTTTACTAACTTTAATTAATAGTTATGTTGTTGGAATCTAGTTTGAAATAGACTTGATAAGTTGATATAGTTCATTAATGCTTAGTCTTGGATATCAAGCACCCTATTATGAATTGATCATAACTTTTATACTCTTTGGAGTATGTATATAAAATTTTGGAGTCTGTTTGATTATTGTATGTTTATGATATGTACAAAATTCCACGTGGATATGAGATTCCTACTAGTACTTTCTTCTATTTGGACCCTAATGATATTTTGGGCTTTGTTGTGCCTTATAATTGGTGAATTGAGGCCTTGATATGGCCAAGGATGGAATATGAATCCAACTGTATGTGGTTTGGAATATGTGGATATGTTTTATGTCTAAGAAATTAGTTAGACTTAACTAATTTCTATATTTATATCTTTATACCTTGTAAATTGTTTAATGCAACTAAAACATGAGTAATTGGCTTAACTAATCAAGTGTAACCCTAATCATGTAGTGCCCCTGTGACCATAGAGCTATCTCAATGTCAGGACTTGTTGGATAGCAGAACAAGTTTCCTTATAGAAATCTCATATTGTAATAAGGAGCTTGGAGTCGTATACTTTTGCGTATACATGGGTGTGGGGAGGGTTTTCTCTGTCATCTTGACCTTAATGTATTTTGAAAATAGTTGCAATTGTATCTCGATTTATGAGTGATTGAGAGGAACTGGGGTCGTAACTCAGATTCGAGGGTTGTATACCCTAGTTTCTAGTGTCATGGCCTATGTACGCATGGAGGACTAGGATATTTTAGTAGTTGGGCGAATGTGCCACTATAGTTTGTCACTCATACTGACCGAGGGGAAGAGATCTATAGGATTCTTATAATCCTAATATATTATACATGGATGATTGTGACTTCACAATGGTCAACTAGTAGTTGGAGAGGTACACCTTAGTGTACCCAAGACTTAATAAAACATGCAAATTAACCATTTAGTATATATAGCTAAGATTATATTAGTGAATCACATTGAATTTTACTATTGCACTCTTATTATCTACAAACTTTGTTATGCTTTACGAATTCTCCAAAGTTGTATAGATGGCCTAAAGCACTACAAGTAATGTTATATTTATTGCATTAAATATGATGATATTATGAGAAGATTGTTACTATATGAAATGTCTTATACTCTTGTATTTTATATAACTTAAACTAAATGAAGGGGTGATTTAGGTAATGTGAATTTGAAACGAATAGTAAATTTCTCTCTATTATTTGTTTTCCATCATAAAAACTATCTATGTGTGTTTATATATTGGTGGGAGTAATCCTCTCTCTGGGATTTAGAGTCTCACATGGTTCTTTCATAGTGTTTTTAGGTATGCTAGCACAACAAAAAGGATGCGGAAATCAAGATGTAACAAGATATAACATAGTTGAGTCTATATTGTCCCTATACTATCGCTTCCCTAATTTATGGGTGGGTAGTTTATCTTGAATATGATGGGTTTGTTTCCTTGTTGTTTCTTTATTATTATGAGTTGTAACTTGAGATAGACATCTTATATTGTTGTGTCTTCATAGATATGGATCATCTTGTAAACTTATTTATTGCAATTAATAAAGATATTTTAGTTTGTCTTTCTATCTTGTCTATTCTTGAGATGATTTAAATGGGAAGTATTTATATGAGACCATTCAATGTTTTGTGATGATTGTTTGTAATGAGATCTTTAAGTGGATTATTTTATTTGGAATTTTCAACTATGTTTTTATTGTTGTTAGTTTTAAGTTGTTGTTAGTTTTAAGTTGGGTTTTTATCTAGGGACTTATCCTAATGATCACTTAGAGTTTGATCAAGGGACAGGTCCTTACAAGTGTGGTATTAGAGCATAGATTATCTGAGTCTACATCGACAATAGGAATTAAGATTAAAATGATGACTAAGTGATCAAAATGCACAATCACAATGCATATGACCAGAACTCAGTGTTTGGATACCCTGATCAGGCATTCAAGTATCGGGGGAAGAGTTAGTATGGAACTCTTTGGCTATTCTCTTTTTGAGTACTCTGACTAAGTATTCATTTGAAAATAGCATGAAGATTATATATTAAACGATGATGAAAATAAGAAGATAAAAGAGGACGATAGATGTGGAACTCTTATTAAATTTAGAGTCGTTGACCAAAAAATGTATAAATTGGTTAAACCAATTATAAGATATACTAAAATAATCCATGAATAAAGATAAAATTTATGTTTTAACTCATCAAACCTAAGAGTGTGATGACTAAATGAAAATATATGATACTAAGATGCTTAACATGAAAATGAATTATGTAAAATGGAGTTTCCAAAACTAGAAAGGACACCTTGTATGGGTAGGAATCTTGTGTTTCAAGTTGAGACTCCATGGAATGATAATAAAAGGGAGAGATAACTCATATGGTGAAGCTTTAGTTATGCATAGAATTCAGGAAATATATATACAATATGTTCAATGTACATGTATATACATGGAAGATTATGGAGAATGTATGTAATAAGGACTTTAAGATGTAATATCCATAGAGGTAAAGGATAACTCAGATTATGATTTTGAGTTCAGATGATAAAGATTTCAAACATTAGATGAGCATAGTGGATCTTATAGTAATCTTAGACCAACCAATTCATGTGAAGAAAGTATGTAAGTAAATAATCATGATATAATGAGGATATTTGGGAAGTTACTTAAGGAATTAACTCTTATGAATATAATGGTGTGAGCATCATGAGGAATTGAAGTGGAATTAAAGAAGGATGAGGAGACATAAGTCGTAGTTTAGTATAGAATAAGATTCATTTCTAGGATTTATGGTGATAATCAAGAGGAAAATTGAGGTGAAATGGCACAGAAAAGGGAAACTAGAATATTTTGTTGTAATCATTCTAAAATTGATCATTTGGTACCAGAAAAAAAAAGAGGATAAGTGATGAATTGATAGATGAATATGATGTTTTCCTAATCCTTATATTTATTTTAGGATGACTTAGGCATGAATAATATATTTTTCAGAGCATGCTTGCTTTACAAGAACATGTTTCAGCCATAGGAGAAAGCCAAGATGGTAATGTTTAAATGGAAGATCAGAACACCTGGCATATACCCATGTCATGGTTAGTTTTATATGGATGAATAAGAAACCTAAAGATGTTACTTGGAAGATAAGAATGTATATGTACATCAGAGGTGTTCATTAATTGTATTAGTTTCAACAACTCATGAATTAATAACCTTGTTGTAAGAAATTATATACATAAATATCTAATAAGAAAAGTAATTGCTTTAGGATGAACATAGAAGATTATCATTCAACCTTTAAAAGAAATATGACAAGTATAATGATAAGGAAAGAGACATAAGAATAAATAATAAGATACACATAAGAGTATTAGAGTATGATAATCTCACTAATTCCTAAGTAGATTCCAACAAAATTGGATAAAATGAAAAGTGCCACATAAAAAGTAGAAGTTGGAAATTAGTAATACATAATGTACCTAGGATCCCAGAAGAAACCCCATGATAATCATGCACTAATGATGATGGTATAACATAAGCCGTTCCTAGACTCTTGGAGATAGATTTATAGGTTGTTGGTTGTTGTTCTCTATGCTTGCTTAAGATTTTAGAGTGAAATCCCTTTGAAGGATTTATGGCTGTGAGATCATGAAACTAGATTTACCCTAGTCTTCCTCTATTCTTGATTATTTATCATAATTGTGTGTTATATTAATATTTGATACCAATTAATTAAGAGATATGTCTCATTTGGTTCAATTTGCATGTTGATCGTCCTAGTTTCAAGTTTCCTTACAAGTTGTGGACTTAATTGTAAATTATATATAGTATCAGGACCTAATTGATAATTATGTGAAAAATATTCAAACATGTGTTTTGATTCATACTCAAAAATGTTTGATCCTTGGGATCAGTTGTTTAAAAGATGACGTTAATTAGACTTCACTTGGACAATGTTTACCTTGATCTTGTGATTATGTGTACATTTATGGATCACTTTTCAATTTAACCCTAATTAAGGTTTTAACTCAAATTTTGATTTCTAATTGTATTATCCAGATGAATCAAAATTTCGTTCAAAATTTTACAACATTTGAACCTTGTTTGAGTGACCATAGACCAAGGATGTGGACTATACAGTGGTTTGGAGTCTTTTGCTCAAAAATAAGGGGGTGAGGGTATAGAAGTCTTTTCTCTCTATGGTTGCATATGAGACCTTTGGATTCCAATACTTTGTATTCATGTACCCTTTTAGCAACCTGGGAGCCTTCTAGAACGAGCTTGGAGGAAGAGGGACAACAATGGCTTGGGGGAAGTCATCCATCTATTATTTTGTTGATGCATGTTGAAGAATCAAGACTTTTTGGATTCTCCTTGGGCATATAACCTCATTCCATACTCAAATAGTGTAAGATACTTGCTATTATTATTCCCCCTTTCTATTCTCTCTTTCTTCCTTCGGCCGAGCTCCACTCCTTGGATTTCCATAGTGTTTCTTGTCCAAACAACTAAATCATTCTCTTTTATCCTCTTTTGCCCAAGATTTGCCCTAGATCTTTGCATAAAGGAGCTTCTTTAAGACCTTTGGAGGGATGTCCATGAACTGTGGTGATGATTTCATAGTTTTTTTGGAGTTAATATACTAGTAATACTCCATGGAGGCTCATCAACTTGAGGAAGGAGCTTGTATATGCTTATATGTGTATGCATATCTATGCATATTGATAATCAAGATTTCATGGGACATCCCAAGCTTGTTGGCTTTTTTTCTAGACTCTAACATGTAAGATAATCTCTTTCTTCTCTTTTTTCTTGCTTTTATTTTATGCTTCCTCCTATTTCCCTAACCCCCCATGGTAGTTTTAGCTTCCTAGAGCTAAAAATCTCACTTTTTCTCTCTCTTTGATCTTGGTGAGACTAGTATAGCTAGATGGAGCTTAGATGGAGCTTTGGGAGGTTTATGGTGATTATTTATGGCTGATACACGTGATATAGAAGAGGAGGATCCTTCCCACACATTTTGTAGGCGGGTTTCGTACTCTTTCCTTGATTTAATCATGCATTCATAGCCTAATAAATAGAGAAATGCTTGAATCTCACCTTACATACCTAGATCTTGTTCTATATGATTAAATGTATGATTATTGTAGAGTGTGTTGAATCCCCATGGAATAATTTCAGAACTTCTTGCTTATCTCTATATTCTAGTGCTGATCCATAATGATAATAACTATCTTCTTGTGGCCTTATGGTTGAAAATCCGAAATATATGTGGTTTTACCCTAAAAATGACTCATGTATAGCTTTTGGGTACCATAATAATGGAAAATAAATTACGTGATCATTGTTCTATGTGGGAGAATATATAGATTGTATGTAACACATTTCTACAACTTTAATACTTATAAAACATATTGAACATATGTCATATACCTAGAAGTAGCTCATAAACTTTAATATGAGATATATGTGCTTAATCTTATTTTAACCATAACTTGCTCATACTTTTGAATGTATCATGATATTTTGTGTGGTGTTTCATGTTTTTAATATGAATAGAAGTATACTTTTGGTGATGAAAATGAAGACTTAATTATGCTACTTGACTAATTAGCACTTTATTGAATCTCGCAACCTCTTTCTTTTATAATCTATATTACTCCATTATGTTTCAAACCCTTCTTTACTTTCCATAATCCCCTTACCATATACTACTATTCCACATGTCATCTTTAACTTCTAGTTTTCTCTTATGATCATGTTGCTTCTTTTATGTGTATGATCATGTATACCATGTTGCATATATTTCCTTTTATCCTTCTACTATTGTGAAGTTGAAATTCTAAATAAATAATCTCTCTACTAGTATCACCTCATATTTAATACATTACATATCCTTCATTTTAAATCAAATGGCTCATGCATGGATGAAACATAGTTTCTCTTTCAATCAAGTTTTTCCTTCCTAAATATAGTCTACCTTTGTATGACTTATTCATTTATTTAGCTACACTTTTGTTCTTCTTTTAGAAACTAGTTTGTTGTTCTATAGAGACTTAGAATCCAAAGGTAGTAAGGATGAATGTATTAAACTTATTAATAAAGGTATACATTCCATGCTCTCAATTATATCATAACCATCATTCCTTAATCAAGCTCATTATTTCCAACATTTCTCTTTTTTTTCAACTAAGTTTCTTATCCTAGTTTTATGATTTACATGCTCATCTAGTTCTCTTCACTTTAACTCTTTTGAAGACTCTTCACTTCTATGTACTTATTGTATACTTAGCTCTTTTCTTCTATTTTCCCTTTGCTTCGGAGTACATAAAAAACATTGTACTCAGTTATATGATCCATTCCTCATGATTGACTCTTACTATCTTGGCCCCTTACATACTTTTCTCATATCTTTTCCATATTTCATATTTAGAGTTCATATAATAATAATAATTAAACTTAATCTAAACCTTATGTCGTGTTCCTTTATTCCCAATTAAGGGTTTCTTATATGAGGCCCCAAAGTTAGATCTCAGATATTAGTTCCAACTGATTCTTAGTTATCCCAGTCATTCCCTTATACTTCAAAATCTTAGAGTATATACATTCATACTAGAATTTGGATCTAATTTATCCAGAACTTACTCTTGTTATGTTACTAATAGGAGTCATTAGATCCCAGTAATGCATCCTGCCAGCCGGACCAGGCCGAACTTGCAGTCCTGAAGCCAAGAGCTACTCAGGATTACTCAACTCCTATTCATCTCAAATGTGTGGACGAAACTTATCCACCTAGAAAAGCTCATTCAAAGATCATTTCTAATCTACTTGATACAAAGAATGTAATCAATAAATGCTACAACTGCATAATGTACAACAAATCTTAAAGACCCATATATATTTCAAAATACTGAATATCTGAATTCAAACATATAAGAGCTTTTCTATTCATCTCTAATAAAACAACAATATGAAATGAAAGTTCTATCTCATTTTATATTTATGATCTTAATTCATGTTACTTGTCTTGTTTCTAACCCTAATATTTCTAGGGTTCCTCTCTAGACCATCTTTGTATTGTATACCTGGCCAGGGTATACATGAAAGAATAGATAGAGTAGCTTAATACTGGTTGATCCAAGTACTCAAATATCGGGCCCAGATATCCAAATACTCAAATCCCCAAAGCTAACATCATAACATCTCCTATTTTCCATACTTATGACTCTACCTTACTAACTTAATGGTCCCTCACAACTCAGCCTAGGCTCTGATACCAAGTTGTTACACCCCGATCTCACAATTACCATTAATCATCAAATTAGGGCATAAATTGAGGATTTAACGTAATACAAAGATCACCCTTAACTTTTTTCTTCTTTTTCAAATTCTTTATTTTCTCGCATTGAACCACATAAACTAACTTTATAAGGGAATCTAAACATTGATTTCTCTAATCTGATTTCAACAGTAAAAATGCATGTATGAACATTCATTATGTTTCTCATACTTTTAAGCACATAAGACTTGCTGATTCACATATATTGCTAAAAGAGGAATAATGTTATACATCATCATTTACAACTCTATCTTATTTATTTACAAGGACCTAGAGTGACAAGGACTGACTGAACTTAACTATACTCAGACTTAATTCTTGTGGCAGATCTACTCTGATGCAATGACCTTCTTCAAGTCCATGTGATATCCCTAAAAATTATGAGTAGAGGGGTGAGCCTACTCGCTCAGTGAATGAGTACTTCAAAGAAATAGTCTAAAGCACTGATATAATTACAGATATACTTTTGACCAACTGATATCAATTATAACAACAGTAAGCTTTAAAGAGATTGATCATTGACAATCATAAATATGGAAGGATACTCTAGATATCAACAAGAGTAAATCAATATATGAGCATGGTTGATTAATTTCAACGAGAACTAATAATTCAGAAACATACAAAGAATAATTGATGGGAAACTATACTCAAATCTTTCTTAGCCTTTCTTACTTATAAGAAACTCTTTAAACCTATATGAACATATTTTAGCTTATGCCCTGATCATATACAGTGTACTCTACATATGAAGACTCGTAGCGAACTATGATGTCACCGTACAAGACTTAGATGACACGCCCGGGAATGCTAAGCCTGACTACGTCACTAGTCTACAATAGGAAAATGGCTCTCTAGCCTTGACACACCTATTATGCCGTAAAAACTGGACTCCTCCTCTAACTTGAGCACACAGGCGGAGAGTCAACCCACCTATTGGCTTTTCTTTACTCTAGTACCACCAGGACCTATAGTTGATGTTGGACACTACATGTTGTATATTAAGGAGACTTCACTTGTGGCTTCATCCCCCGTACCACCTGTTAGTAAATTTTGATCCCCGTATACTGGAGACTGCCAGGGTTAGGTCGTTTCATCCCTACGGCGCAGACCTCGCATAGGGAATCTACAGTGTTCAGGGCTCTTAAGTCTATAATTTTATTTTTCTTGGAAAGTTCTTACTATATTGTATCTTTTCCCTTACTTATACTTGACTCTGGTATCTCTGTGGTACCGTGTCTATTTATTTGAAGTTTATAATACAACATGTATATCATCCTTAACTTGGCAGAGCAGTATATTCGAACACTGTAATATACTCAGAAATCAACATACTATACATGTAGGCAGACTGAAATACTTAAATAAACATATTGCATGTCCATTTGACACTTATATACTAGAATCATGCAATTAAACATCTTAATATACTGATAAGAGCTAATTACTTGGCATATGAGTAATCGTCATTTGCACCCATAAACTATTTGCACTTTCTTGGAAAACGTGCACATCGACCCAAATCCTGGGTTGTGGATCTCATACTGATAACATGGTAATCAAAATGCTTAATTCATTGAACACCCTATCCTTAGGGTTTCATTTACCTCATTTACTTATCACATGGCTCTCATAAGGATTTAATATGTCATAAACATCCACTAAATACAGATTGCTTTAAACAAGTCATATACAATCAACATATGTATGAAATCCTCAAATTGAGATAAATTAGGGTTTTCCATGCCATTCATTGAGGTATAATGAATCAAGAATAACATTGCATAAATAGAGTCTATGATGCCAAGAAAAACACTTCAAATGGATTTCACCATATTTATTCACAAATTTCCAACTTTCCACTCATATAGGGCTTCACCCTCTTTATGAAGATATCAAGCAAACACTATTCACATCACATGAAATCCAAAATAGTATTTGACATATATGTACTACACATTCAGATAAACAATCATTCATAACCAAGGGGATCCAGATAAACAAATTTCTCTATTTAATTATACAACAATTTCAGTCACAGACAAATTCCATATATTTCAGTTTACTCTTATAACATTTGCGAATACTTAGGGAATTCTCATTAGGATGTATTGTATACATTTCTAATATGCATTTATCATCTGAAATTCAAACAAACAGAGGAAGAATCCATTTCATATCATTTTGAAACAACTTAGATAAACAGACAATTCAGGGTTTGTAGTCGCAGACTAAGCAATTAAAGATTATGGATGATTTAACCAATTTTCGTGCAATATACTATTTAAAGGAAGTTCCCACTCACCCTAAGGTGTGAAAACACCTTAAAAATGTAGCTCATCCCTGAAAATCTCGATCTCATATCAAATCCCTAGCAATTCACCCGATTCTTCTTCCTTTCAACTCGGAAACCGTAGAAATGAGGGATTATGAAAAAAGAGTGAGAAAGGGGAAAGTTTTGACACCATTTTGGATCAAATAATAGGAGGGACGGAATCTTGACATGTGAGAGAAGATTCACCATGAAAGGCTATGCAAAGAAGCTAAACTTACATGATTTCATCATTCCTCGGACCGCAAAACCCTAGGTCAGCATCTCCATGACTTTCTCCTCTCAAACCCTAACTCTCCCTCGCTCTAGGATTTCGTTTCTCTAGATTGAATACGAATTATGAGAGCTCATTGTGTGTTAGGTTGACCATATAGAGCAATTGATCTGCTTGTGTCAATTGCACATTGACCCCTCACTATACTTTTTCTTATTTCAATTGAATTTTCTGTCATAAAAATATTACTGTAATTCGTCTACTGATAAGGTCTAAACACATCAAAAAATTATTATAATTTTATATGTTGTTTATGATTGAGTTTTAGATCTCCATTTAAAATTTCAGATCATTTGGAGTTACCAATAAATAATTAAAAATAAAACACTACACTACTAAAAAGCACTTTGTCAGCATTTTGGTCAAAGTATAGTTTGACCGAGAACCACATTCAAAGAACACTCAAATATTATGAAATTTTTCTCCAATATGCATGATTGAGTTATCCATATTATATAAAAAAATCAATTAAATAAAAAATTTTTAGAAAATACGAAAAATCATTTACCACATTGCTATCCTGATTAAATTCCATATTCATGTACTATCAAAACCCTAATTTTTGCCGATTAGGGTTTACATTTCTCAAACCCTAATTCTTCAAACTAAAATCATAGTTAGAGTTTATTATTAGGTTTGAAACATCACAATTGATCCATTATCATTAATCAAGTCTAAATGATGTTCAATCTAATCAAGCATGTAATCATTCAGGTAAACCCTAGTTTACCAATTAAGCACAAATGTGGTCATTACAAACACTTTGTGATTTCAATCTTCAAATTTATCATCATTGTGTTTAGGTTAATGAATGATCTAAACCTGGGTCTGCTGAGGAGTTCAACCACAAATTATAGTCAACATTATCTTTCAAGTTCATCAATAAATCAAGATTCAAGATCCAATTATTCTAGTTCTTTGTTGCTCTATCCCGACCCGCTATGGCAATTTAGGGTGTAGCTCTCCCTGCGTGTGGTGGCTGGCTTGGGGGAGGGGTTCCAGCCGCCGATGAGCATCGGCCTACTCCCCCCAGGCCCTTTCTCACTGGGGCTGTTCAAGCCTGTTGGGCGTCGAGCGGCGCTCCACTCTCTTTGCTGGGGTCGTGCTATGTTGCCATCTGTCTGCTGGGTCAGGTGTCCACGATGGTGCTTCGTTGGTGGTAGAATTTGGCGGTCTTCGAGGTGTCTACTGAGAAACCCTTCAGTGTGTCTTCTCTGTAGTGCCTTCGGGCTGTCTTAGGTGGTACTTCTTGCCCAGCTGGTGTTGACGTCCCTGGTTTCCCCCTTTCCTTTCTTTAGGTCCTTTGTGTCTTCTTTTCTTTTAGTCACAGTTTTTGGTGGTGTGGTGGAGGTTTGGTCGTTGCCTTATCTGGCTGGTTAGCTGGTGCAGGGGATTTTCGAGGGTTCTTGTACTGGTGATGGGAGCGTCTACCTCTACGGTCTGGTCTTTGTGCTTCTTGAGTTTAGGCTTGAATCAAGCAGGGACAGGCGGGGAGGTTTGGGCGTGGTGGTGGGGATTACTCGAATAGTTCCCCTCATTCTTTCCTTTTGCTTGCTCCTTTGTGCACTAGAGGATCTACGGAGGTTGTGCTTTTCATGCCTCTTCCTCTTGTCCCTCTACTACTGGGTACCTATATGTTGTTTTTCCCTTTCTGCTTGATGCTAGTTTGTGTTGTGTTTTGTTGTGTGTTTTGCTTCTTTTCCTTTTGTTTCTGGTTGAGGTTTGTCCCTTTCCAGCTATCTGTGTCTTCTCATTTTTGGTTAGTGTATTCATTATGCAGAGTCATCTTTGGAAGGACATTGACGTTTATCAGGCATTGTGTTCTGGTTGTTTTGGCCTTTGTAGTTGGAGTGTCGTCTATACAAGTGCTACTCATGATTTTGGAAGGATTTTGGTTGAAACTGTTTTGGTCAGCTAGTTGGGGAGGAATTCATGCTGAAGCATCCTTTTTTTATCCGATCAAACTTATGTAACGAGTCTATACTTTTGAATATTTTGTTATCAAAATGGATTGAATATCTTGTCTTTGTAGATGTCGTATGGCTTTCTTAATATATTGACTTTGCTTACCTTAAAAAAAAGATCTAATATATGTATTATCATGGATCTGACCTATTCGAGACTTAGGCCAAGAAATCAAAATCAGTTGGAAGGGGTTACCTTTCCAAACTCTAACTAATCAACAAGATTAGAATCAATAGACAGTCATAATAGGGATGCGACCTATGTTAGGGGAGTCATAAGTGAACTACAACCCTAATCTAGCACATTTGTCTTCATTAGTCACTAACCATCAAGTACATCAAATTAAGTAGAGTGTTAATGATCAAATAATATTCCATAATGTCATAAGATCAAATATGAATATCATAATAGGAAAACCATGTTTCAAGTTTTTTTCAAGATCAAGGTCATAATTGCATTCCCTACCTTTCATGATCAAGGTAAGGGTGTAATTTGGAAGATGAGAAGTCCAATTGGGAACTCAAGAGATTGAAAATAGAAGTGCATGGTCAATACTTTGTATGATTCATATCTTTCAAAATTGAGGGTTACAAGGAGGCATAATAATCAATAGGGGATTTTTCCTTTTGTAATAAGTCTTCCCGTCAGGATCTAGGGGTCTAAAGACATAGTCATATAAAACTATGGACATGATACATATCAATTGGGAGACATTTTCTTAATCATGTTTGAGGTTTAATTTAAAATAGGGAAACAAAGGTTCGTCCAATAGGGATCTCATCTACCATGAGGTGTAAAACAAGAGTTCCACTTTATTTCACCACATCTACTATTTTTGGTGATTTACCTCAAACTAGAAAGCACATTTTTCTGATCTGGTAATTTAAGTTTGCATGATCTGAGATTTTACATATGAGTGCATTACTTTCATAAGTAATTTGATTAAGCAATAACGAGTTCAATTTAAGTTCATATCACGACATTATCACCTTAATCAAATTCCATGATTTCAAATGAATTTTAGTTTTCTCATGCAATAGCTACAAGTAATCAAGAAATGTTGTGGTTATTAATCATAAGAGAAGAATAACATGAGGAGATGAGAAGACTAACTAATCATCATGAAATTGGTGGCTTAGGTAGCCCTCAAAGAAGATATTAGATGCTACAATATTCCCTAAGCTTTAAGGAAGAAGTCTAATCCAATCTTGGAGCCACTTTGGGTAGGTAGGTGCAGTGACGAACCTCAGCCACCACAACTAGGTAGATAGGAGGTGATTACTAGATAAAACCTCCACATTTAGCAAGATACCTAGTGCCTTAGTTCCACCATTATGAATAATGGTTTTCCCTAGGTTAATGAGATGTGGTATTCCTTAACCATACATAAAGTCTTGTGTGTGTGTCTCTGATACCATTTGTCACATAATTGTTTATTACCCTAAATCCACACTCATAATGGCTACACCACCAAAGGTGAGTGGACCTAAGTGTTCATCCCTAGAATGGCACATAGTTTCACACAAGAAATATATATGAAAAGGCAATAATAAAACTAAAGAGGCAACAAGATAGATTTAATGAGAAAAACATGTAACCATTTCTATTTCAAGCATATCATGTTGGTGGTTCATTTCATAGAGTAGAGTCTTGACTACATCAGATCTTCATTTGGCAACTGAAGTTTTTATAAATAAAATATACTAATGCTAAAAAATTATGTGTGCTATGAGAAGATAGGTAAGAAAAGTTTAAGGGTATATTAAATTTTGTTTGGCTAGAAACATTATAATAAATAACATGAAGGAAACAAGGTGAGAAACTAAACAATATTCCTTTACACAAAACATATTTTAAGTTCCATTTTCCATTATATTAAGATCATTATTAGGCCTTTGACAAACTTCCAAGGAGTGAGTATGTCACCATGTTTCTACGTGAGGGACCTCAGGACCATACTCAATGATCTAATACTATTTGAGCATGGTTTGTGCCCCGAGAATCCAGGCATGCAAACAAGGGTTATATAATGGATCTCTAGGTTAAGTTCAAGGTTTGTCAACATAATATAATCAAACATGAAAGTAGTATTCATAGGAACCATATCTCAATTAGGTAAATAAGTATCCAAACATTCATAAGAGCATACATACAAACACGACAATATTATAGTAGTGTCAAGAGGTTAAGTGTACCTTATGAATAGTGAGCAAGTCATAATTCATGAGTAAGATTCTAGAGAAGTCCCAACTCAAAGAAGAATCCTAAGATGTAAATACATATAACATGGGGTCTGACATCAATAGTTTTGACATCACATATGTCATGTGGATGTTCCTCTAAACCTAGCTTACAAATAGCTCAACCTTAGATTCAAAGTTCCAAACATGCATGCTAATATTCAACACAATCCAAGTATCAATACTATGTCCTAGATCTCGATGAATAATCCACATTATGAGTGATACATGATTAATATAGACTCTAATTTATATTTGAGGGAAGCATGAGATTTAGATTATCATCGTGGTTTACACATGTAATATTACAACTAGTCATATTAGATCCATTTCATGCACTAGCATTGTATTTCCGAGTCATATGATCATAAAAGAGAATAAGGTGGACTAAGGGGGTAGTGCTACATTCATGGCAATTTACTAATTTAAAATCATGAAGACAACATGGTACCAATAGAGCATAATTTTTGCAATATTAGAGTCTAACAATCAATATATGCATTTAGATGACACTAGGTATTACATATAATTAGTAGGGCACATGAGTGCAGTACATGGCATTTTGAGTCACAAATTATTATAGGGTCCAATTTGAAGGTGAACATAGAGGTTTGAACATTAGGGATACACTTTGTGTAAGAGTTAAAGATTCAATTCTATAAGTACTA
The DNA here is from genome assembly GCA_963693085.1 of Alisma plantago-aquatica. NCBI lineage: Eukaryota > Viridiplantae > Streptophyta > Magnoliopsida > Alismatales > Alismataceae > Alisma > Alisma plantago-aquatica. The sequence goes on from OY856412.1 coordinate 571,906,740, forward strand.
AGCATCACATATTAGGGCATAATAGTGTAAAAAGGTTAGCCTTTGAGTCATATGAGTTATTCATGGCAAGGAGGCATAACAAGTTAGTTAAAAATGTAACAAAGCATCATAAATTCTATTAATTTTATAGATAGATGATCATATGATAAATAATTAGGATAAAGTTTCATTCTTGATCAAGTTACATCATTCATACACATAAAGGGATCAATTTTAGGCCATGGTAGTCATTTAAGCCACAACAAAATGATCTGAGTCATTGAACAAGTCTAAAATAAAGAAAAGTCACTTATCTGAGTCATTAAAGCAACATGAGACCATTAATGACTAAAATAAACCATAAAATGGCATAAAGATTGATAATAAGTATAAAACTATCACTTTTAGAGAGAAAAAACAAGAGAATTGTGAATAGATTTAGGTTATAAAACCAGATTTAGTCGATAATGTTCGTTCTCTAGTTCAAAAGTCATATATTGCATGCCAAAATGGACAAAGAATGGATTTTAATGGTTTTTGTAAGATTCAATATCAAACAGGAGATAAAAGGAGGTAAGAAGGTTTTATACATAAAGTTGGGTCACTTCGGAGCCAGGTCCTAGGTCCTCTCAGTTGAGAGAAAGATCATTAGATTCGACCAATGTTGGATTCCGCCAACCCATTGTGCGTGGTTTACAATTGGTCCCATATTCTTCATGGTGGTCACCCATTGCATCACTTACACGAGTGAGCGGCTATTGCGATCTCACAATGGCTATCATGTGGGTTGCGTCTAGTGGCTCTATTGCTTGACGTTCATGGCCTCATCGTGGCCAAGGAGGCTGTCACCCGATCTCGATCAGTGTTGGTGAATCCAGTAGAGGTTCTTTGGGCCTTCAAGGGGCATGAGAAATGAGGGAGATCTCATGGTGTGAGGGTGGTGATTCCATGGAGGAGTTTCAAGGGTTTAGATGTAGAAGAATAAGTGAAGGGGTGCTAGGATGTTAAAAAAAGCAAAGGATGAGCTAAAAATGATAGAGGGGTAGAAATAGGAAGCTTTGAAGGCTCAAAAGTGTCAAAAGAAGGTTCCAAAAGTGGCGCCAAGCTCCCCCTCCTTGTCCAAATGCAAGAGTGTAAAAAGGTTCAGGAAGATGCAATAGCCATCATATTAGAACCTGATTCATGGGCATGGGATTGTAGGGCCAAAATTGCATGAAAAACAAGTAAAAAGATTGATTACTTGTCTAGTTGGGAGGAAAAAAGTGATAGGGTTGCACCCATGTAATGGGCTCAATAGGGATGTCCCAAAAGGGATAATTTGAGTTTAAAACATAACTAAATTGAAAAAATTTTAAGGAGCATCTCTCTCATCCTATCTCTTTATTGAGTGAAATTTGGTGCATTGGGAATGTGAGAGTGTCCTCTACACAATGATTACAAAATCAGGGTAGAGAAAGACACCTAGATGGTATTAAAAGGAGATGAGAGAGTGTTATGTATCATTTAGGTGCATCCTTAGTGTTATATCAATTTGATTGTTACTACATGTTAAGTGGGAAAAAAATCAAAGCCTATAAAAACATGAAATTGTGGGCAAGATCTAAAAATTAGTATCAAGACAAAGTAATAACATATGTATGAAGGTAGAGAAAAGTCAAGGTTATCAAAATACCATCTTTTGCTAATGTATTTTCCCCTTTGGTCCATGTTATGCTTGGATTTATCCCTTTGAGATATACATGGATAAGAGATCAATCAAATATTAAGAACATATGTATAGGAGATGTCCTCTATTAGTTGAAGAGTAGAAAGAATCCATGTATGTTTTAAAATGTAGTCCTTATGTATAGGCTTATGTGAACTCTGATGTGAAGTATGAATGCACAATTTTTCTTCTTCTTTTAAATAATTGTAAAGAACATGTCTTAATAGTTAAACACGTCATTGATGAAAAATATAACATTAAAGAAAAAAAATAAAGGAATAATTCCAAGCCCTGATCATTATTATAGTCAATGCTCCTATATGTATGTAGAATCCAGTTTAACCTTTGTAAAGAACAATCTCCTTAACTGATTGATTGATTTCTATTGAGCTAAGGTAGAAAAATCTTCCAATTTAAAAAAATGAAGTCATACGTTGATAACACCCAAATTCAAGCAGTTATGCTAAGCATTTATTTATGGTTTTATGCTAAGCATTTATTTATGGTTTTGTGTCATTATAGCCTTAATATGCCCAAAATAACCCTAGATTCTTATCTTTTAGTAATTTAGATATTTTCATAGATAAAGTTGCTCAACTAGCCAATTTTGGGACTTGTAGGCACCAAACCTGAGAAGACATCTATTCTCTAAGATTTCTTCCCAACACATGGTTTTTGTAGCAGCTAGATTTCCATGATGCCATGACCGCGACCAAAAACATGTTGTGACTGTGGCCAAGAAGACAATGCCACGACCGCAGCCAAGATGTTGTGTCGATCGACACTCGACACGACCGGGCCCATCTCAGCATGGTCCAACTGAGGCCAAGGTCGCGACTGTGGTACACCAATGCGACCTCAACCGCGGCATGCCCTTGATCGCGGCACATCGACCTTGACCGTGGCATGACCGACCGCAGTACATCAATCTTGATCACGGCATGACTGCGACTGCAACACGACCTGCCATGAGTGAGGCATCTGTCTTGATCGTGTGATCCACCTCGATTGCAACGTATGCATCAACTGCGACCCTCGGTACGACCGTGCCCAGTCTGGCACAGTTGGGCTGAGACTACAGCCACGATTGAGGCAGGTGCCATGACCGTCTTCCGCCTTAACCTGTAAATACCCATCCCTCATGACCTGGAGGGGGGTTCTGAATTTTTGGAGGTTTCACATTTTTGTTCCAACCTATTTTGGTTCCTAGAGCCCCGTGGGAGAGTTCTAAAGTGTGAAAGGGATGAAGTGTTGTAACAAACCTACCTCCCAGTAACCCCCAATTAAGGGAGACCAAGAGGTCAGAGTCGTTATCCCAATTTCTAGATCGAAGGTTTGACAAATAATCAATAACAATTATTAAATTCTACCAGACTATACTGAAAAGCTGTAATAAAATAAACTTTTTACATACCTTTTTAAAATTGGGATTTCCAAACTTCTATCCACACAGATACTAATCTAACTAATCCTCCTTTGCACTTTAATTCTCATTTAATTCTACATATGCCACTTTACTATTTGTTCTTTTCAATTGTACCTAAAATGCTGACAAACAAAACGTCGGTCAACATAAATCTGGTATGTGGGGGAAATAATAATTGTACAACTATGATAACAATGTAATCATCCAATTATCATTTAATAGCCAAGATTACATCTTAAGCAATACTACTCAATCCTTACCTATCCCCTATCTCTGTGTTGTCCCTACAGTGGACTTGGATACTACCTCTCTCTATGGTAGATCCTTCCCCCATGGCCCTACCTCATAGGTAGCCAATACTTAGGGCTATAGAGTCGCATGGCCCTATCCAAGGGTAGCCCAATCCCTGACTCAAGGTGACTTGATGGACCTACCCCATTGGTAGTCATGTACTAAGTCATCCAATGACCTAATGGACCTACCCCATAGGTAGCCATGTACTAGGTCAAACCATTAAGCCACAGAGGGGACTAGGATCTGAGCTGGTAGGCACATATCTTAAGTGATAGTCATATCCACATTATAGTTTGCACGAATTAAATTCATCCAACAGTTTAATTCAAGTCATTGAGGAAAACTTCAGAAAACCTCAAAAAACTAATTCGAGTTATTCATAAGCGTAACCACATACCTGTCAGGCTGATTTGCGACAGAATAATCCATGCAAGTAAGAAATCCAAGCAAGCAATCACCCGTAACAAGATCCTGAAATAATCATACAATTTCCTATTTATCAAAATCTATTCAAACCATCTTGCTACTTAAGGTTTCTATTCCTTTTTAGGATTTCTACCTCTTTTAGGGTTTACTTTGCAATTAGGGTTTTTACTTCATTTTACTCTTTTAAACCCTAATTTCTCATCTATCCTTCATGAAAGTTATTAAGGTTACCTTTTAACAACATATAACCTTAATTTTAGAAACAACACAATTAATCATCAATTAAGTCCATTAAGCCTCTTTTACATTAAAGCTACCAATTTTATCCTTTTAAACCATGACAAGATCATTATACTCATCTATTATCAATTCATAGTTCATTATGTTCTAAATCACATATGAACTCTATTTGTCATTAATTACTACCTTTATCCATTAGAAAACCCTAATTACTACATTAAGGGTATTTATCCACAATTAAGAACTTTTATACTTGAAATAGCTTGGAATTATCATATCTCAAGATTAATCATGAAATTGAGCAACTAAAGCCATTAAGAGTCATCTTTACTAATATTAGGGTTTCAAGGCCCATTAAAGCATATTCATGCACAGGAATCTCTATATTAATCAATTACGTGAAAAGTTCATCCTTTTTGTGCTTAATGTACCTTTTTACAATTAACACGTGAATATCAACTTTAATCATCCATTAAACCCTACTAAAAAGCATTAATCATCTCTAAATAGGATTTATTAATCTTTAATTCATTAAAGTTGATAAATTACACTACTTTTCGAGTTGCAAATAGAAAAAGGCTTTAATTATATTTTTATTGCATTCCTCGTGTTCCACTTAGAAAAATTCATATATTATTCATATCCATCCGAGCTATGGTTAAATAGATATTAATTTTGCAAAATTACTTACTTTGGGCCAATCGAAAGTTGCCACGTCGCTTCTTTCCATGCAACACGTTTGCTTGTTTAAAAACATAACGGAATGACCGATTTTCCCTTGTTAAGTTAGTGGTTTCTTCAGCCCGTGGAGGGGCAAACTCGTCCAACGACGCTTCCGCTCATCTTCAACCTCACGCAACCCCTCTTCTGCTGCCCTAGCCGCACTTGGCACAGATTCTTCTCCAGGTTTTGGACCTGAAGCCTCGTCTACTCCTTCCTTTACCCTGGTCGGACCTCTGTGCTCCTCCGGGCATCCTCAAGCCGTGGCCACGACGACTGTTTTAGGCTAGGCAGGCCTGCATTGTGCGACCGCCAAAAGCAGTTGATCGTGGGGTTGATTCCCCTCTCTCTAAGGTCGGAAACTCCACGGAACTCGGCGCCCTACCTCTGTCGTTCCTCTATGCACAGGGAGATACTCCTTGGGTCACAGGTAGGGCGGTTGTTTGGGCCTGTTTGGTTCCGCAACTCATGGTCGACCTGCAGCCATACAATGGTTGTGCGCAAGCTCCAGAGCACCGGGAAGATGACTGCACTCCTCCGTGGTGTCGTGGAAGCGTCAGGTCTTCACCGTAACCTCTTCACGGCGACTGGTTGCTCTGGGGTAGCATGCTTTCCCTTTGTTAGGGTTGCGTGCAAAGAAGAAGGAGAAAGAAGAGAGTTGCGTGGGATTCCATCCTAAACTCGAACCAAGGTCTTACCCCTTTTATAGGGGAGAGTATTCACACCCCAAGATGCTTGCCTACGAAGAAACAATGCCCTTTTCTAATAGGAATGTGATTCCTTCATTAAAAAGCATGTTTCTCTCTCTCTCTCTCTAATAGCTCTTTGATATTCCTTCTTCTTTTGATATTAGGATTTCGAAAATCATCCCTCTTTTTCTCTTTATTCTTGCTTTTTAATCCATTGGCACGAAATTTCTATTTTCTTTTAATAGAAATTACTTCCTTTTTAACAATACCCAAAAAAACATTCATTATGCATCATATTATCTTCTTATTTGTCATTATTGGTATTTTCTCTTTCTTTCTTATCCATTGGGGATCCTTGGACCCCAAGAAACTCCAAGATTTTGAAATTCCTTTTTAAGGATACTTATTATCCTTCTAGATGCACCTATATTCATTATTTCACATTATCTTATTTATTTCTTATTAAAATATCTCTTTTTGAGGATTTCTCTTTATCTTTATTTTTATTTTCCTCATTGGAATTCCTTTTAACATTAGGAATCCTTTGGATGCGAAAATCTATCAAGGATAACTCAATTATACCCCTTTTCACTTATTTTCCACATTTTAACATTGTTTTCAATTTCTTTCTTAATAAAGAAATATTTAATTGATCTTTTCTTTTCTAATTGCTTTCTTTTTGCAACTTTGGACTCCTTGGAACCCAAGGAACCCAAGAGGCACGAAATCCTCCTTTGGATTACATACTTTTGCCTTCTAGAGGTTTCTACATTTTTCTTTTCTCCATTTCTTATTAATAATGGAGTTCCTTTTGTCTTTTCCTTGTTATTGGGTCCAATAGCCAATAAAGCCCACAAAACAATCATCAAAGCTATTGTAAACGAAATTAATTTATTCAAAACAAATTATATCTTTATTTGTTCAAATATCTTTGTTATGAGAAATCACATTTCTCACCAAATGAACCCAAAAGTTGGGGTTGTAACATCCTTCCCCTCTTATAGGAATTTTGCCCTCAAAATTCCATCAAGCAAACAAACAATTCAGGATAAGACTTTTACATGTCCATCATTGGCCCCTATGTGGATTTACCCTATCCATGGCACTTCCAAAGAACCTTTATCATCACATATTCCTTTCTCTGAGTTCTTTCACCTTGGCATCTATAAACCTCATAGGTGACTCATGTCATTTAAGCCTCCCTTGGGGCTCACTAGGTTCATTGCACCGCACATGGTTCGGGTACCTCACATAGTGCTCTAAATTGAACACATGAAACTCATCACACATCACATTATCCTGAGGGGTAAGGGCAAACTTAACCTTCTCCACCAAACCATGTGAAAAGAGCCCATGCATTAGGGACTCAGCTCTCTTAGCTATAACTTAGAGGGGTTGGATTTTCATATCACATATTCTCCCACAGTGAACTGCATGTCAGTCTACTTTGCATCAGCTTACAACTCATGTTGTCTCTGGGCTCCTTTCAGCCATTGCACGATCCAAGCAACTTCATCTTCTCACACTATGGTCCTTTCTTGACCTTCGCGAGGTCCCCTTCACCAACATCATCTTAATGAAGTGGTGACTGACACAACCTCTCTTATAGAGCTTCTTTACAACACGATACTGGCTATGGTGGTTATCATCACACCTTACAAAGGATAAAAACTGTCTCTATGTATCACCCTGAACAAGCGCACATGCTCTCATCAGACTCTCTAGTTTGAATCGTACTAACCATTAGCTAGGGTGATAAACTGTGCTAACATCGAGTTCATCATGTATCTACTTCCACCTTATGGAAGTGATTTTTTTTTAGATTAAACTCAAGAACTTGCATCATGGTGTAGTTGAACCAACTCTCTCTCATATGTAGTTCAACCGGATCTATCCCTTGACAGTACTCTTTCTTCCTCATGTCATCTAGGTAAGGCGATCTACCATAACCCATATTGCATCTTGACCTTCCTTGGTCTAGGGGAGACTTACAACATCCATAGTGATGAACTCCCATTCCCTCTCAGGGACTCTTTTATCCTCTATATCGATACACTGGGTTACGAGTGTTCGTCCTTCACATCCTGGCTTGCATGGAAACATACTACATGCAACTTCATCTTAAGCATCCAAAGTACCACTGTCACTTACAATCTTTGTAGTACCACGGTGTATGGTGATCTTCAATCATGAACTCTTGTATTGTCATGATTCCTTAAGGTCGATTCCTCGGAAACCCTAAACCACTCTAAACGGGGTTTCATCACCTTCCTTTCCAGAGTAGTGCATCTGAGTGTCTACAACCATCCTTTCATCATGGTAAGCCCTAGGCTGGCTAACCAAACAACCATTAACTTGATCAACAAATATTGTTATAGCTGTGTGTTAGCCAAACTTATCTCTTTTCCAACTGAGAGTTAACCTAACAACCTCTTCTAGCCTCCATCTAAACTAGGCAGTTGTATCTCATCCAGAGCATCCATTACCACTTTGCATCCTTAGGTATTAGGTAACATTGAAGACATACACCTCCATGTATTCCACTTATAATCTCATCTCAACTCCAAGTCTATCTTCATCAAGAAAACTCTGAGCTTATTCTCTTGGTTTTTTGAACTCAAACTTGTATAACTCATAGCTCATGAGAAAACATCCTCATAAGACGAATACATTGTTTCTCTTAATGTTTTTAAACCATCCATGTATCATTCACTCCACCAGGGCATGTTATCATCTCTGTCCTCATACCCCGTGGCAATGTTCCAATTCACATCATCCTTATCCTTGATGTATGGCATGCGTACTATCCTATCTCTCACTCCCATAACAAGAGGAAATAAGCATTTGGCTGCAGTCCAAATATAGAGTTCTTCCTATTCCAAGAGTAGAGATGGTACATCCCACCTTGCCTATACACCTTTAAATCTAAGTTGTAACGTGCCACATATGTCTCTATATCACAAACATCTCGATATCAAAGTTACTTCCAGGGAAAAACTGGTCTCAAACTTACTTGGGTCCACACACATTCCTTGGTCATCTCCTCTAGGTCTATAGGGTGTCAGCACTTTTGGGGTCATCCCTCTTCCCTCATGCATCCAGAGAGTGCCCTACTCATCTGCCCTTTGGGTCCCATGAGTTCATGAAGGTGATAAATCTCCTAACCCATGGCCCTCAGACAATGATAGTTGTAACCTCCCGACCCTATGGTCATGTGCAACTAGGGAATTAGGCAACTCCTACTTCCATCAGTCTTATCCCTTCCTGACCCTAGGATAGACTTAAGGATTCTAGTATAGTACATGTCCAACTTAGAACCTTACCCAATCCTTCATCATCTCGCTCACTGCATTTATGGGCTGACTTTCATCCTTTCATAGCGGTCATGGCGACATACCTACCTTGGTCAGGCCCCATATCGGTTACCTCCATGGTAACACATCCACATGCACTTAGAGATGGTTATCTATGGGTCTACAGGTTCATTCTCATACCATGTACTTTTCACTTAGCTTCTCAATATCCTATGAGACCTCCTTAGGTTACTTCAAAACCAACAGAAACAGGTGTACACCTTACAAAAGGGTCCCTCTCCCAGGATGGGAGGGAGCTACAATCTGAAAACAAAGGTCACAAACATCCTTAGGTCTAGCATGATTAACCCTAGCAAGCTACTAAGGCATAAGCAGACCACCTACTAAACCATGTTAGGTCATACTTATTCTCTTTCCTCAACATTGGATCAAGATCATACCTTCCCATGTCATCACTTAGTTGTGGGGGTTCATCAAACATACCTTTAAGCTTGAGGGGTTTCCCTTTCCTCTAAACATGAGGAGTACCATGCTCAAATCTTTAGAAACTCAAATCTCGTCATGAGCACCAGGTACACCACTTCCCCTCTTATACCTAGGTTCACTTTTTGGGTGTCCAACTACATGATCAACCTCTTAACCATGACCAAACATGTACAAGGTATGCCATGCACTTACTGTCATCCTTCTACTTGAGCAACACTTCAGAGGGGAGTCCCCCTCAAGGACAACCAACAAGGTACAAGGCCTCACAACCTGTTACTAAACCTTTCCAGGTCTAAGGAACTCTTCTTCTCATCTATACCATAGGTACAGAGGTACCAGCAGACTCATCCTCTCTCTAGGGTTTGGTTCCTCTCATGGCAACTAAGTCATCGTCATCATGAGGCAACCACTATCATCCACTTAGGTCGCATCATCCTCAACTCCCCACTTTTCCTCATATCTCAGAGTCTAGGCTTCCAACCTTCTTGCTCAGGGTCCTGCTCTCTCTCTAGAGATAACCCTACAACCAACCTCGCTATTAGAGGTCCTTTCTCCATGTAGGATCAAGCTCACAAGCATACCCCTACATGGTGAAGCCTATGTTCAAGCTTATGTTTTCTCAAGGTTATCCATAACCCTCTATGCTCATCTCATAAGCTATTCATCATACTCTCCTGGCTAGGGTTTTAGCCTGGCGTACTCTGGGTGCATACTATGCACTACTTGCATAAGCCCATAGGGTTTCTATAGGTCCTTCACTAACCTCATCATTGAAGGAACTATCCTTTGCTTATAACATGCACGACCCTTCCCGGGGTTGGGTCGCCAAAGGTACTAGGTCATCCAACCTCTCATGGCTCATATGGGCATCCAAAAGCATGTCCACCCTCACGCCTAGTCTATCATGACATTTAACTCCTCGTGTCATCTCTCTCTCTAACCTTCACTTAGGAATAGGGTTAACACCATTCTCAAAGGAGGTGTCAGGTCTCTACTTATAATGGAGGTCTCTACCTCCAAGACTAGCTCTCTTTACTTATCCTCCTGATAAGAAGGTCTAGCCTCAGGTTTCTCCTGAGGGCATGACAACCTATGTCATACGACCTAAGCATGTATCTATTCTTTAGTTTACACTTAATCTATTAAGCTTATGTCCATGACATCTTATTTACATTCTTTTTTTTTTAATTTAGTGGAGGATTTATTAAACCTTATCAACCTTACCCATACCTCAAGAGGGTGAGGAAAAGAGAGAAAACCCTAATCCTTAAGGTCCTTAACAGCATTTGAGTTGAGAAGAGATGACCGAGATGAGAGAGTCCTAAAGGTATCTTATTTCAAGTCAAATCCTGAGACTTTGGCCAGGCAGTCACACTAATCAGGGAGTCCTCATATTCCGACTAGCGGTGCAGAGGAAAATCTTTCCAATCCCCAAACGTGATCCTTTTCTAGACACCTCTGTCTTTCGCAAATTCCTCTAATAACTCCCTTGGGTTCTACAGAGTTTGTAAATTTTAATAATTATAAAAGATTAAGTGAGGAACCTATGCTCTGATACCAAATGTAACCCTGCCTCCCAGTAGCCCCCAATTAAGGGAGACCAAGAGGTCAGAGTCGTTATCCCAATTTACAGATCAAAGGTTCGACAAATAATAAATAACAATTAATAAATTCTACCAGACTATATTGAAAAGTTGTAATAAAATAAACTTTTTACATACCTTTTTAAAACTGGTATTTCTAAACTTCTATCCACACAGATACTAATCTAACTAATCCTCCTTTGCACTTTAATTCTCATTTAATTCCACATATGCCACTTTACTATTTGTTCTTTTCAATTGTACCTAAAACGCCGACAAACAAAACATCGGTCAGCATAAAGCTGGTATGTGGGGGAAACAATAATCGTGCAACTATGATAACAATGTAATTAACCAATTATCATTTAACAGCCAAGATTACGTCTTAAGCAATACTACTCAATCCTTACCTATCCCCTATCTCTGTGATGTCCCTACAGTGGACTTGGATACTACCTCTCTCTATGGTAGATCCTTCCCCCATGGCCCTACCTCACAGGCAGCCAATACTTAGGGTTATAGAGTCACATGGCCCTACCCAAGGGTAGCCCAATCCCTGACTCAAGGTGACTTGATGGACTTACCCCATTGGTAGCCATGTACTAAGTCATCCAATGACCTGATGGACCTACCCCATAGGTAGCCATGTACTAGGTCAAACCATTAAGCCACAGAGGGGACTAGGATCTGAGCTAGTAGGCACATATCTTAAGTGATAGTCATATCCACATTATAGTTTGCACGAATTAAAATTCATCCAATAGTTTAATTCAAGTCATCGAGGAAAACTTCAGAAAACCTCAAAAAACTAATTTGAGTTATTCATAAGCATAACCACATACCTGTCAAGCTGATTTGTGACAAAATAATCCATGCAAGTAAGAAATCCAAGCAAGCAAGCACTCATAACAAGATCCTGAAGTAATCATACAATTTCCTATTTATCAAAATCTATTCAAACCATCTTGCTACTTAAGGTTTCTATTCCTTTTTAGGATTTCTACCTCTTTTAGGGTTTACTTTGCAATTAGGATTTTTACTTCATTTTACTCTTTTAAACCCTAATTTCTCATCTATCCTTCATGAAAGTTATTAAGGTTACCTTTTAACAACATATAACCTTGATTTTAGAAACAACACAATTAATCATCAATTAAGTCCATTAAGCCTCTTTTACATTAAAGCTACCAATTTTATCCTTTTAATCCATGACAAGATCATTATACTCATCTATTATCAATTCATAGTTCATTATGGTCTAAATCACATATGAACTCTATTTGTCATTAATTACTACCTTTATTTATTAGAAAACCCTAATTACTAAATTAAGGATATTTATCCACAATTAAGAACTTTTATACTTGAAATAGCTTGGAATTGTCATATCTCAAGTTTAATCATGAAATTGAGCAACTAAAGCCATTAAGAGTCACCTTTACTAATATTAGGGTTTCAAGGCCCATTAAAGCATATTCATGCACATGAATCTCTATATTAACCAATTACGTGCAAAGTTCATCCTTTTTGTGCTTAATGTACCTTTTTACAATTAACAGATGAATATCAACTTTAATCATCCATTAAACTCTACTAAAAAGCATTAATCATCTCTAAATAGGATTTCTTAATCTTTAATTCATTAAAGTTGATAAATTACACTAATTTTCAAATTTCAAATAGAAAAAGCTTCAATTATATTTTTATTGCATTCCTCGTGTTCCGTTGAGAAAAATTCATATATTATTCGTATCCATCTGAGCTACGGTTAAATAGATAAGAATTTTGCAAAATTACTTACTTTGGGCCAATCGGAAGCTGCCACGTCGCTTCTTTCCATGCAGCATATTTGCTTGTTTAAAAAAATAACGTAATGACTGATTTGCCCTTGTTAAGTTAATGGTTTCTTCAGCCCGCGGAGGGGAAAACTCATCCAACGATGCTTCCGCTCATCTTCAACCTCGCGCAACCCCTCTGTCGCTGCCCTAGCAACGCTTGGCGTGGATTCTTCTCCAGGTTCTGGACCCAAAGCCTCGTCTGCTCCTTCCTTTACCCTCGTCGGACCTCCGTGCTCCTTTGGGCATCCTCAAGCCATTTCCACGATGACTATTTCAGGCTGGGCAGGCCTACAGTGTGCGACCGCCAAAAGTAGCTGATCGCGGGGTTGATTCCCCTCTCTCCAAGGCCGGAAACTCCACGGAACTCGACGCCCTACCTCCATCGTTCCTCTCCGCACAGGGAGCTACCCCTTGGGTCACAGGTAGGGTGGTTGTTTGGGCCTATTTGGTTCCGCAACTCATGGCCGACCTGCAGCCATACAATGGCCGTGCACAAGCTCTAGAGCACGGGGAAGACAACTGCACTCCTCTGTGGTGTCGTGGAAGCGTCAGGTCTCCATCGTAACCTCTTCACGGTGCCTAGTTGCTCTGGGTAGCATGCTTTCCCTTGGTTAGGGTTGCGTGCAAAGAAGAAGGAGAAAGAAAAGAGTTGTGTGGGATTCCATCCTAAACTCGAACCAAGGTCTTACCCCTTTTATAGGGGAGAGTATTCACACCCCAAGATGCTTGCCTACGAAGAAACAAAGCCCTTTTCTAATAGGAATGTGATTCCTTCATTAAAAAGCATGTTTCTCTCTCCCTCTAATAGCTCTTTAATATTCCTTCTTCTTTTGATATTAGGATTTCGAAAATCATCCCTCTTATTCTCTTTATTCTTGCTTTTTAATCCATGGCACGAAATTTCTATTTTCTTTTAATAGAAATTACTTCCTTTTTAACAATACCCCAAAAAACATTCATTATGTATCATATTATCTTCTTATTTTCCATTATTGGTATTTTCTCTTTCTTTCTTCTCCATTGGGGATCCTTGGACCCCAAGAAACTCTAAGATTTCGAAATTCCTTTTTAAGGATACTTATTATCCTTCTAGATGCATCTATATTCATTATTTCACATTATCTTATTTATTTCTTATTAAAATATCTCTTTTTGAGGATTTCTCTTTATCTTTATTTTTATTTTCCTCATTGGCATTCCTTTTAACATTAGGAATCCTTTGGATACGAAAATCCATCAAGGATAACTCAATTATACCCCTTTTCACTTATTTTCCACATTTTAACGTTGTTTTCAATTTCTTTCTTAATAAAGAAATATTTAATTGATCTTTTCTTTTCTTATTGCTTTCTTTTTGCAACTTTGGACTCCTTGGAACCCAAGGAACCCAAGAGGCACGAAATCCTCCTTTGGATTACATACTTTTGCCTTCTAGAGGTTTCTACATTTTTCTTTTCTCCATTTCTTATTAATAATGGAGTTCCTTTTGTCTTTTCTTTGTTATTGGGCCCAATAGCCAATAAATCCCACAAAACAATCATCAAGGCTATTGTAAACGAAATTCATTTATTCAAAACAAATTATATCTTTATTTGTTCAAATATCTTTAATATGAGAAATCACATTTCTCACCAAATGAACACAAAAGTTGGGGTTGTAACAAGTGCTCATCCTACATCCGTTCCTCCATTTTGCTTCCATCCACCATCATTTTCAACCACCATTCACTTATATCCTACCATTCCCAACCATCTTCTACCTCCATACAATCACCAAGCTGTTGTTTGGGGCAGAATGAAAGAGAAAGGAGGCCAAGGAGTCCAGAAGACCAAGGAGGACGGCCCAAAGATAAGATTCGGCCTATACGGAGGCTAAGGAGCGAGAGCCACCTCTTCTCTATAGGCTAAATATCTTTTTCTTCACCTTTCTTCTACTATTCTCCTTTTTTCCTGTATAAATGATATTCTTCCATCTTTGTTCGGTGCCAACTATGTTTGTTCATGGCTAGTTGAGATCCTTCTTCGCTATGTAGCCCATTTTTTGCATGTTTATGTACTTTTACCTTAAGCAAGTAGTTTTATTCCAGATCTAGTACGTTTTCTATTCTATCTTCCCTTTCTAGTTATGGTTGTTAGTTTGGTTGATCTATTTCTTTCTTGAATTTCTATTTTTGCCTATATTGAGAGATTCGTTGTAAAATAGATAAGAGAAGGTAGTTTGGATCGAAATCTGAAAGGAGGGCAGTTCAAGGTGATATGTGCAGAACTGTAGACCTGGGTACGAGCGGGCCTACCCCAACACGGTCGGGCCCACTACATGGTTCTGCCCAGATCACACCTGTTCCTAGCATCTCATAATATTCTAGACCTGAGAGGATATCTAGAATATTCTAGGGTATTGATTTGTCATCATCGAGAGAGGTTTCATATCACTAATGGGTTTTAGTCATGTTGTGTGAAAGTGAGTGGGATGACCCCATAGGAACAGATACCATAATACATACTATGTTTGGTTTAGGTATCTTGATGAGGTGTTTGAGGGTTGTCTACACTCAAGAACGGGTGCATAGACTACCCAAGTTGTGGTTACATAGCCAAGAACTCCTTCTCTCTGATTAGTAGAAACCTACGAACTCTATCTTGTTTTCTTTTCTTTGTTTTGTTTTATTTTGTGACAACCTGCTAGACTAGTTCTAGCTCCATACTTTTATCAACTATCAGATTGTCTTATATGACTTAAGTGTGAGATCTTAAGCATCCTAAATGTCCCCACATCCTTGTATTCAAACCCGTATATCTACTTCGACCCCGTAATAAAGTTGTGGGGACCCTTGAAGGTTTCAGGTAATAAATTCAAAATCTGACCCTCCTTTGGAACCGATCAACTTTTGGTGCCATTGTCGGGAACGTGATTTTCCATGTTTACATGCCTAAAATATTTTGTTCTATCATTCATAAGCATGTACATATATGCATAGTTCTTCTTTTATTTTACACCTACTTGTTCATATATACTGAATAGTTTTTTTTTCTTATACATCATTTCAGTCATGGATCTTTCCTCCACTAGACAAGTTATCTTGTCCACCTATCCTCTTGAGTTTTTTCATAGTTCTGACTGTTGGAAAATAATTGAAGGTCGTTCTCTACAACTAGTCGAGCTATACTCACCTCCACCGTCGTCATATTTTGAAATTCAAACAAAGGAGATGGCAGATCAGCCCTCGACTTCCACATTGATGTGGGATCAAGAGTTGATTAGAGTAGTGAAGCTAGCCAGAGAAAGTGTCAACGCACTCACCTCCTCCTTAGCTCCTCATCTCCAAGAAAATGTCAATCCGCTTCAGTAGCTACTAGAAAAATAGGACCATCAGCTCCAAGTAGCTACCGATATTGCAAACCACAATAGAAGTATACTTCAAACTGTTAAATAAGGATTCATCCAAGTGTATCACTTTGATACATCGGGTTCCCAAAAGAAGTGTATGGCATAATTGATAGATCTGGAAAGCATTTTTGCTCAAGTCCAACAACTTCATGATAAGGATGTTGAACAAGGAAGGAGGCTTCAAGAGCTCATCAATTTATTTACCTCACAATTGCAAGTTCCACTGCATGACGTTGAAGATTACAATCATCAAGACCATTCCATTATGCCTGAAGTGGAGTATGCCTCACCATCTTATTTAGACCATCAACTGGATTCACAAGGATTTTTCTATGAAGACCAGTCCACCTGGGGAAGCCCTTCATGTTATCCAAATGATGTAACTGATCAACCAATGGAAGATACAAGCCATATGCATCAATGGTTATATCATGATGATGACTCCTATCCTCACCAGGGAAGTCAAACAACCTCACAATAGGGAGGTCAGTTTGAGGAATCTGAATCAGACATTGACCCAGACCAGGGTGATATCTCTCATATTGAGACATGTCACTTTGCTTTGAGCAGTACACCAACCATGGTTTGGAACAATTTGTTCAATGAGGATGATGACGACTATTCCTCATAGTGGAGTGAATATAGTGATGAGGATGAGTTGGAGCAGCATGAGCTAACATTCACCACCATCCCATTACAAGGCTTGGTGGACATCAGAGGAGCAAGATGGAAAATCCATCACAACATGGTTGTTGAGCATGAAGATGACCCGAGCCCCATAGAAGGTGACAATCTTAGGGTGGTAGAACTACAAACAGATTCAATTGGGGATACTTTTTATTCAGAAGAAGATTGGATGACTCAGACTGTATGTAAAAATTTGTCTGAGCATCCAACCTCATGTTCAAAGGTGGAGGGAGAAGATGGGAGTCCTTTAGAAAACTTTCAACCTCTTCCCTCCGTCTCATCATGTGTCGACATCTTAGGACCTTCATGTTCAGATTCATATCTTGGAAGGTACCTTGAAGATGATTTGTCAAAGAATTCATCTCAGTCTAGTTCAGGACAATTCTAGCACAAGGATGAATTCACTGAGTCATCATATTCTATTCCTCTACTTCAGACTCAAAAGGGCCCAAATCTCCGCCTCTTGTTCTCCTACATGGCGAACCCCATCAGCAAGACACATGCCCCAAAACTTAGGATTTAGGATCCCAGTGTCGGTATCGTGGGGGCAACCACACCCTTTTCTCTCACCCCTTTCTGTTTTATTTTTGTTAAATAAATTTTATTTTTCATTTTCTTGCTTAGATAGTTTCTTTCCTCTAACTACTTTTACATATCCTTGCATACATGCGTCATGCTAGGACTTTCATAAAATTCTTTCCTATACATCTATGCATTCCTTCCCTACCATCTCAAGTTTAGGTCTTGCTTGAGCACGAGCAAAGTTTTAAGCTTGGGGTGGTAGGGCTGTTTGCCCTTCTATCTCTTCGATTTTCATGCACGAATGTTTACTCCCTGCATTTAGTACAAATTTTAAAAATTTTGTAGAATTTTAATTTTTTTTAGAACTTTGTTGCATAATTTATAGTCTTGGCAATTAAGGCTATGTGATGTGAATCTTATACCAAATGCTTATCCATGCACCTAAATGCACAATTTTCATCTTAAACTTCTTGATCGTTTGCTTGACTTGCACATTGACTCTTTCCTTAAGTTTGGTGATAAAATCTAAGGCTATGCACCTTTTTCATAGCTTAAAACATTATTCCCTTGATCTATGTTGTGAACAACAAGTCTAGGATATAGGACCGTTGGAAAAAAGCTAGAGTTTGATCAAAACTCCAAGCTGCATTTTTCACAAACTTTCCTCTACTCTAAGGATCCTTGAATCATAATTACTATCTTTTCATATAGGTACCAAGTGGATAATGATGAGTTTTGAGCTATAATCAAGTTGAAGTATTTTTCCTTGATGGTCTGCGTGCCCTCTCACCTTAGATTGAGTCAAAAAGATGAAAATTAAAAATATGCAAAAGAGACTTGGCCGCCCACAAAATCCCAAAAGTATCAAAATAGTCCTCACCCATGCCCATAAATTAGAATGTAGAGAATAAAGTCCTGAGTGTGAATAAACGAGTGTTGTTTTCTCTTTTAGGAGAGTTGAGGATGGTGCCTAGCCGGTGTATGACTATGCTCATGAATGCGGGTATGTCGTGCCTGGTATTGACACCCTGAAGCTCATTAGAGAGTCACTAGGAACCCCTAGGAGACCTATGAGATCATGCCAGTAACATGGTTGGTTTGAGCACAGTACGAGGAGTTTGTCTCACTGATTTGGGCCAACTGGCTCATATTGTAGGGATTGTTGCTCGTTACATGGACCAACCTGACGTAGATTGAGATCCATAGAAGTCATTAGAGTCTTTTTGCTTTTGTTACTTCTTAGGACCTGAATAAGTGTGAGGCGCATTATTCCTGATTGGTCTACGTGAATACATGGTGATGTCTCATTGCTCATCACCCGTGTGATCACATATATGACAATTCTTTTATGTTTTATAATTATGATTCAAACCCTCATGAGTATCGACAGGTTGTAGTGAATTCACTTAATCTTGCCTGGACGCTATTTGATCTTCCTTTAGCAGGACTGTGCTCGATTGGTGGGATTTGCTCTGAAATGACATAGGTCAAGAGAATTGATGTTTTAAACTATTTTTCTTGACTTTAGCTTTTATTACCATGCTTAATTTGGATGTTATATTTTTGTTCTTTGAGCACAGTCTTGCTTGAGGACAAGCAAAGGTTTAAGCTTGGGGTGGTTGATAACACCCAAATTCAGGCATTTATGCTAAGCATTTATTTATGGCTTTGTGTCATTATAGCCTTAATATGCCCAAAATAACCCTAGATTCTTATCTTTTAGTAATTTATATCTTTTCAAAGATAAAGTTTCTCAACTAGCTAATTTTGGGACTTGCAGGCACCAAACCTGAGAAGACATCTATTCTCTAAGATTTCTCCCCAACACATAGTTTTTACAACATCTAGACTTCCATGATGCCACGACTGTGACCAAAAAGATGATGAGACCGTGGCCAAGAAGACAATGTCACGACCGCAGCCAAGATATTGTGTTGACTGACACTCTACATGACCGGGCCCAGCTCGGCACGGTCGGGCTGAGGCCAAGGCCGCGACTGTGGTACACCAGTGTGATGTCGACCGCAACACGACCGCGACTGTGGCACATTGACCTCGACCACAATACGACCGTGACTGCGGTACATCAAGCTCGACCGCGACATGACCCGCCATGATCGAGGCATCTATCTTAACCGTGGGATCCGCCTCAACCGCTACATCTGCATCAATTGCGACCCTCAACACGATCGTTCCCAACCTGGCATGGTTGGTCCGAGACCAGGGCCATGATTGAGGTAGGTGTCATGACTGTCTTTTGCCTTCACCTATAAATACCCACCCCTCACGACCTGGAGGGGGTTCCAAAATTTTGGAGGTTCCACATTTTGGTTCTGACTTATTTTGGTTCTCAAAGACCCGTGGGAGAGTTCCAAGGTCTGAAAGGGCTAAAGTGCTCATCCTATGTCCATTCCTCCATTTTGTTTCCATCCACCGTTCACCTATATCCTACCATTCCCAGCCATCTTTCACCTCCATACATCCACTAAGCTGTTGTTTGGGGAAGAATCAAAGAGAAAGGAGGCCAAGGAGTCTATAAGACCAAGGAGGATGACCCAAAGATGAGATCTGGCCTATATGTAGGCTAAGGAATGAGAGCCACCTCTCCTCTACGGGCTAAATTTCTTCTTCTTCTCCTTTCTTCTACTATTTTCCTTTGTTTCTGTACAAATGATGTTCTTCCATCTTTGTTCAATGCCAACTATGCTTGTCTATGGCTAGTTGAGCTCCTTCTTGACTATGTAGCCCGTTTTGGGCATGTTTATGTACTTTTACCTTAAGCAAGTAGTTTTATTCCAGATCTAGTATGTTTTTTGTTCTATCTTCCCTTTCTGATTATGATTGGTAGTTTGGTTGATCTCTTTCTTTCTTGAACTTCTATTTCTGCCTATATCGAGAGATTTATTGTAGAAATAGATAAGAGAAGGTAGTTTGGATCGAAATCTAAAAGGAGGATGGTTCAAGGTGATCTGTGCAGAACCGTAGACCTGGACACGGCCGGGCCCAACCCAACACGGTCGGGCCCACTACCTGGTTCTGCCCAGATCACACGTGTTCCTAACATCTCATAATATTCTAGACCTGAGAGGGTATCTAGAATATTCTAGGATGTTGATTTGTCATCCTCAAGAGAGGTTTCATATCACTGATGGGTTTTAGTCACACTATGTGAAAGCAAGTGGGATGACCCCATAAGAATAGATATCACAGTACATACTATGTTTGGTTTAGGTTGCTTGTTGGGGTGTTCGAGGGTTGTCTACACCCGAGAACGGGTGCATAGACTGTCCAACTTGTGGTTACATAGCAGGAATTCCTTCTCTCTGATTAGTAGATCCTACGTACTATGTTTTGTTTTGTTTTCTTTGTTTTGTTTTACTTCATGACAGCCTGCTAGATTAGTTCTAGCTCCATACTTTTATCTACTACCAAATTGGATTATATGACTTAATAGTGAGATCTTAAGCATCCTAAACGTCACCACATCCGTGTTGTAAAGAGAGGCGAGTGAAATCACCGCTTTACTAATAATTTGAAGAATTGACATCCATTCCAAACACTCTCAGAGGTATGATGGAATGGACATAAATTTTCCAAACTTATTAAACATTGGTATACAAAAGACCATTAGAAAGCAACGGAATAAAAAATAACTGACTGTATTCACTTTCATAAAAGGTTTACAAAATACATCCAATTCTCCCAATTGGGTAAATTGCATAAAAGTCTAGAATGTACCTAAAATTGCATAACTTGCACAAACAACATCCAAATCGAACCAAATTTGAAATTTAGGATCATTTTATGTTTTCAAATCATATCAAAAAGTTATATTAAGGTTTAGAGCACTTAATTATGGTAATTAATCCTTCACTGAGGTATTTGTGCATAAACCCTTATATTGGTACAATTAGTGAATAAATGTTCACTAAACCACTATAAATTCCACTAATTAAATAGAAAGGCCAATAAGGATAGAAATGAAAGGAAAAGATGGGAAAGAGGGTCAAAAGACAAAATTCTAGAATTCAGTATGTTACACCTGTGTTTGACCCCATATATCTACTTCGACCCCGTAATAAAGTTGTGGGGGTCCTTGAAGGTTTTTGGGTTATAAATTCAAAGTCCGACCCTCGTTTACAGCCGATCATACATCCATATTGAATAACATGCATGTGTAAAAACATAAGGGAGTCCAACTTGTTAAACTTATAACCTTGTCTTGAAGACTCCCAATTAGACTACTTGATGACTTGGCACAATAGTTGGTATTGTCAGGTTATAGGACAAAGGCCTAGTTATTTGGGGGAATCATGCATCCATGACTCTACATAGAGATAGCGATTGTGGTCCCCTAGTCGACCAAAAATTCCGCTTAACATGGTCATTCTTATTTTGCATAAAGGGAAGACATCATCCGTAAAGAGGTGAGATCATCTCCTTACTAAAATATAAAGGAATTACAAAACATCCACTTTTTTCCAAGAATAATAGACATTGTGGAATTCATGTATAATAATCCAAGTAAATAAGCATGTTTTAGATACATGTAAAATGTCAATAGCAGCGGAAAGGAAAATAAGTTATTACATTGTTTTTTGGAACTCAGTTCACTATATGAATTTCTTAAAAGAGAAAAACTAAAAAGAAACTATTGGGATCTAGCAATAAGAAACCTAGTCATCCTTGGTAGAAAAATTGGTATCTACTCATGAACTTGATCTCCTTGGCCTTATTTAACACCTTAATCAAACCCTGGGTGGTTGGGAAAATACCCAACAAAAGAAAGAAGCAAGGTATGTGTCAGAGATAATGAACAAGGGAAAAAGATAAGAAAAACATGGAAATTAAGGCTAAGATATCATTATAAGATGAAGATGGTTAAAAGTATGAGGCATAATCAATAGATGCTTGCCATATCAAGAAAAATAATAAAAGGTGTGCATGCATGATTAATATTGACTACCTTAACTAAGTAGGGTTGAGGAACCCACTGAACCTCAACCAAATAGGTGAGGGAGAATAACACATTCCAGTCACCTATCAAATATTTTATATTGGGGAGAGTAACACATCCCCCTGGGCAAATTTACACATGCCCTATCTATGGGTGGTTGTACAAAAGTACCACTACACTAGTTAAATAGTCTAATAAAATCAATATGCTAAAGAACTATGGCAACTATAAGCATCAAATAATAGAAACATGGCAGTGGGGTACAATACCCAAGAAATAAACAACAAAACTATTTTTGAGGCAAATATAGCAAAAGAATTAACAAAAGCGGATATTGGGGTTTCATAAGTGCCTCATTAGGGAAACTAGGTTAGGGTTGCAAATATTCCCAACTAAGGTGTAAGGATGAACATTCCTCTCTTAATGAATTGAATTACTCACTTTTACCACTTTTGTTGAGTCCAAGGTCCACTTTTCCTATTTTCAATGTATAATCATGTAATAGGGTTTTCCATATGCATTAATGTAAAGAAACCCTAACTTTTAGACTATTTTTAACAAAACCTTGATTTAGACTCTGAAATTATCACCATGGATCTTATCAGGTTCTCCTAATTAAGAAAATATATATTTGATCAATTTTGGAGTTACGATAATTCAAGTGTATTTTTGGTGATTTTTATGTATTAAAATCAATTTTAGAAAATACCTTTTGACAAAACCCAAAACCAAACCTCAAAAGTATTTCTATTAGAAACCTTACATTTTCCATATTCCAAAACATATTTACTTTTAGTTTTTAGACAAAGGAATAAAAAGATATGATTTTTCCAATATGGAACATCAAAATACAGTGAGAGAGACAAAGAGAGAGGTATGCCGCGTGACTTGGCCCAATCGTGAGGCGTCAAATCAGCAGTCGTGGTCCGCGCTGAATAAAACTCACGTCAACGCATGCAAAATAGAGCCAAAAAGATCAGAAAGCCCGTGTGAGAAAGTGGAGAGAAAAGAAGGAAAGCGACGGGGGTAAAGTTGTCAAATCATAAAGGGGATTGTTCCCTACCTCGGCTCATGCCATTGCTAGCATTTGAGCACAGTAGCCAGCACTAAATTTGGGTGAATTCACGACATTCGATCAAACACAAAAGCAAGAACACAAAAATGTAGAGGGGGTAGATACGAACTCACCTCATCAAAGAATCGAACCGTGGAGCAAGATGGAGAGAGGAAGAGCCTCCATAAACCCTAGACCCAAATCTGATCAAAGATAGTAGAACACGTGATAATAAGGACAATTGGAGCTAGAGAAAAGTCAAGCAAGGAGAGACGAAAACCATGGGGGTACTATTTATAGATGGCGGTCGTAAAGTAAGGGATGGGTAGGTCAATCGAGAACCTTCATATGCAAGAAATGGGTGTTTCCTAAATTCTTGAGAAACACCGCAATTAAGGGATCAATGTGGAAACATATGAGGAAAGTGCAGGATCAAAATTTTTGAGAAAAGGTTGAGTGTAGACCGAGATATCTTGATTTGAAAATTCAATGTGAACTTCTTAGTTTTCCCGATCCACCGCGTGCTAGATGACGACGGTGGGTCGTTGGATCACAGATTTAACGGTCAGGATCATGCACATGAAAACAATTTCGATTAAAATTTGCGTGACAGGTTAAATGAAATCCTAATCAAATTGGAATATAGTGTATATACATTAATTTCTCCTTTTTCTCTCTCCTTGTTTGAGGGGGCAATCATGCTCCAAATCAATTGAGAATTGACACCTAGCCTATTTTTGATATTTGAAATCTGAATATGTAATTAAATTTGCCTTTTGAGAACTTTTGTTATGTTAAATAAATCAAATCCTATTTTCTCTTTCTTCCATCATTAATGATTATAAGATTCTTCAAATTTAATGGAATTTCACTCACTAGTCATAATAAGTGCCTTGGATATGAATTTGCCATCAATTTTACATGTTGAAGTTTTTTGTTCGTTTATTTAATATTTTGAAGGTTCTACACACTTTCTCTCTCCTAATTTCACCTTTTAATCAAATATTCTCCAAATTGAGTGCAAATTCACCCAAAGGCATATTTTAGTGTGTAGATCACGAATTTGGCATCAATTGTTACTTTTGGAGTCAATAATGATTTTATTATATATTTTTGAGTTATCTCCTATTTTTCCATTCAATTAATGCAATTATAATTACCAATTTTCCAAAAGTTATGAAATTTATTGCTCAAGCAAACTTGTACTCAAAGAAAAGAATTTGGACTGAGAATTATCTTTTGAGTTCCCTTTTTTATAGATTTTAGGTAATTTACACTTAATTGGAAATTAATTCATTTAATGTCACATTATCTTAGTTTTAGGATTTTCTTTTCTTTTTCTCATACAAAAGGCCATAGAAACTTCTAGATCAATTTTATTTTATCCTTATCCTTATTAAGTGGATATTTTGCTAAATAAACCCTTTTATAAACTTTTACTGAGGTATTTGTGCATAAATCCTTGTAATGTCAAATATAGGGAACAATTGTACGCCAAACCTTTATAATTTTGACTAATTCAACATCAAGGACATAAATGAAAGGAAAAAACTTAAATTAGGATTATTCATGGATTTTAGTTCGTTACATCATCACTGATGCGATGATTTTGAGTTGCATTTATAGACTTGTTTGATATGTGTTTTATGCATTTATTAGTCATTTTCATGGTTAATGTTGCATAATTCATTCATTTTGGTCTATGCTACTTCTTTATGTCAAATTCCCTTTATTTAAGCATTTTGAGTACTAATTATCAAAAGAATATATTTTTTGTGAACTTATGTGGTTTCGTATGTTAATTTTAGGAAAAAACAAGTATCTTCTACCATCGATACCATCGACGGTGGTCGATACCATCGACCGGACCACAGGTTGCCAGCCGCAAAGACCAGAACATGTCGATACCATCGACAAGTGGAGCTACAACGACGGTAAAAGGTCAAAAATGACGCCTAAAGAGTCGATACCATCGACCTGCGTCGATGGTATCGAGCTAGCATCAGTCGCGACAGAAGAAAAGAAAAGAAGACCAGCCAATACAGTGCAGCGTCGATACTATCGACTCGCGTCGATGGTATCGACACCGTCAGATATGAGTTTGTTTCAGATTGATATTAATCGGACGGCTGTGATTAATTGACGACCTAATTCGGGAAATATACCTAATGACGGCGCCCCAGGGGAAAGGAGGACGTCATTAGTTGATGCACGCATCCCGGAGAGAAAGGAGAGAAGAACGGAGCACGAGAGCACGCCCCAGTCGATCCGGATGCTGAAGAAGACGATTTCTACCACTGAAAGGCGGGAGAACGCAGATTCTACGCCAAGGAGTGATTGGATCTTCTCCATTCAGAGGTTTCAACACTCAATCACGTTTTTCTCATGTTTCCCCTTTTCTCTACTATATTCTTCTTTGAGATGAACATGTGGGGCTAATCCCCTTTGTCTTTAGGACCAGGAGTAGCCCGGGAATTCATTGTATGACGATTTTATCATAGTAATTCATATCTTATCTCTTAAATCCGTGGTATAATTTCGTTTTCTCCAATATATTGTTATGCTTGATCACCATAATAATAATCTAATGCCCTTAATTGATTTGAAAGAAGAATTAATGGTTGAAAAGAGACGGAATTTACATTAATTGACAAATCCCTTGAACAAGGTGGTGTAAGGTTAATGGTAGATACTGAGAGATCGTGTTTAATGCACCTAGTTAGGGTATAGGTTACTACGACGGTGGAACCGACCTAAACATAGGTAGTGAATTGTACCATGACAGTGGGCTATTCTGATTTCAGGCCACTACTTGGATAGAGAGATAAGTTTGGATGACTGAATAGAATTTAATACAATGGAAAACCGCGGTGAAACCGCAATCCTAAAGATCTCATTTTGAATTGATTAAACTAAACATTTAATCGATCACTTTGTTTTGTTTTTATTTTTATTCTCTTTTAATTTTAACAACAACTCTCAATTGTTTGATCGGTCTAGCTGATCGTGAGCAGTTAGTAAGAGTCTCTGACAATTTCACATATCCCTGAGTTCGACTCGGGCCTCACAAGGCCTATATTACTTCGACGCGTTCACTTATGTTTCTACGCACGGTAAACCTGCGTCAAGTTTTTGGCGCCGTTGCCGGGGATACGGCAATTGTCAGCACTACGAGTGCTGCAAGCGGCCACTCTAGGCCACATTTTTTTTTATCATTTCAAAAATTCAGAATCTATTTTCTGAATATTTGCAATCATCAAGCACTGTACTAAATTTAATTTTTCTATTTGCAGGTACTATGTATGGTGCAGACGCGTAGTACTGACTACACGCAGCACGCACCAGAGGTTCCGCCGTCGGGATTGGAAGACGAGGACGATCTTCATCAAGACCATCTTGAGGAAATAAACTCATAATTAGAACAAGAAAAGATGGACGAGCCACATACAATATGGGAGAAGATCAAGGCTTCTTCCTCATCTGCTTCCAAGGGGCCGATCAAGAAGCAAGCGGTGAATATTCCGACATACAAGATTGATCCGGCTTTAATCAACTTGGTGAAGTCGAATGCTTTCCATGGGCTCAAAAATGAAGACCCCGTCGCACATATCAGTCAATTTGTGGAGAATTGTGATATGATAAAAATAGACAGATTTCTACAAGATGTGCTCTACTTGAAGCTATTCCCTAGTTCTCTAGCGGGAAATGTGTGTGAATGGATACACAACTTGGACGATGAATATGTGGAGTCTTGGGACCACATGGTGGAGGTTTTCTTCGAAAGGTTCTTTCCACCTGAGAAGACCAATGACATGATCAGAAAGATCCACAACTTCACCCAACAAGCAGGAGAGACCTATTCTGAGACATGGGAAAGGTTTCAGATCATGCTCAGGCGGTGCCCACATCACGGGCTTGATAAGGAGACACAAGTCAAGATCTTCTATTTTGCTCTCTCCGAGCATGATAGAAGCAACCTCGATTCGGCCGGTTCTGGATTCTTCCTGAATAACACAGACACTACATGTTAGGAGATCTTAAAGAATATGGCTAAGAAACAATCATGGGGCGAAAGAGGCGCCGTGGAGCAGGTTCAAGTAGTAGGTGAATATAAGGCAATAAAGGAGCTGAATGAGAAGATGGATCTTCTCGCAAAGAAATTGCTTGCAAAGGAGGATACTGAGTCTGAGGATGAGGCTCAAGTGAAGTTCATGAGGCAACAACAAGGCTACAGGAACAATGACTATTCATGGAGGAAAGACAAGAAGTTCTCCTGGAAGGATCCAAATAACTTTCTGCAGGATCTGGATGCTAAACCCCAGCCAGTAGTGGAGGATAAGAGCACAGAGCTGCTCAATCAAGTCATAAAGCAAAATTAAGAACTCATGGCTACTTTCGGCCAGCAAATGAAATAACAAGGGGAGTTCATGAATCAATTTGGGCAGACACTGCAGAGCCATGGGGCTCAAATGAGAACAATAGAGACATCTATGGCACAAATGGCTGCGGAAATAGCCAGTTCAAAGAAGACGGCACATCCAGGTTTCCCGGGAAATACTAATGTTCCAGGTGGAAACCAACAAGCGAAGGCCATCTTGCTAAGAAGTGGCAAGAAATTGTTAAATCCCAGGGCCGATGAAGCAAGCAAACCCCAAACAGAAGTTGAAGGTGAGGCTACTGAGGAGCTGCCCGTACCGGTCGCAGAACCAGTTGATGACATAGCAGTGGATGCTACTGAAGACCCGATTGCAGAGGAGGAGGATCCTCAGAAAAGGACACCCTATGTGCCACCGCATCAAAGGGCACAGGCTGTCCCGGTCCCTTATCCGAATAGTGCTAAGGCAAGGAAGGTAGACGCCCAATTCAAAAAGTTCTTAGACAGTTTTAGAAAGCTTTCAGTCAACATCCCTCTATTGGAAGATATTGAGCAAATTCCGTCTTACGGGAAATTCCTGAAGGACGTCATCACCAAGAAGAGAAAAATCCCGGACACTGAAGTAGTTGTGCTTAAGGAGCAGGTGAGCGCCTTCATCATGGGTACATTGCCACCAAAGAGGCAAGATCCGGGTTGTTTTAACATTTCATGCTATATTGGGAAAGTCAAATTTGGTGAAGCATTATGTGACTCAGGAGCAAGCATCAATTTAATACCCCTTTCTACATTCAAGAAGTTGGGATTAAATGAGTCACGGAAAAGCAACATGACAATTCAATTGGCGGATAACTCTGTGGTGAAACCATATGGGATTTGTGAAGATGTGCTTGTGAAAGTGGATAGATTTGTATTTCCTGCAGATTTTATCGTCATGGAGATGCAAGATGAACAAGGTAATGAGATGCTACTCGGAAGACCATTCCAAGCGACAGCCGACATGATACTCGAGATGGGGAGAGGTCGGTTGACCTTGGGTATAGCCGATGACCGATTTGAGATGGTCATGCCTTCCAGCGCTACTTCACCTAAATCCAAGGAGCAATGCCACATGGTAAAACATTTTGATAATACCATCTCACTTTGTTTAGGGAAGCCATTTCTGGATATGGCTCATGTAATGACCAAGGTGGACAAAGGAACTTTGGCTGTAGACATCATGGAGCAGACAAAAGTAGTATCCCTTTGCAAGGCTGTCGGGTTCCCGAATGATGAGAATGAGGACATTCCTCCCTCTACGGAGGATGATGCCATAGCAAGTTCAGTTTTTGATGCATATCCAGAATTACCACTGGAGGCTTGTTTAGTAAATATCATTCATGATTGTATGAAAAGCAAATCACTCAAGGAGTGCGCCAAAATGCTTCAAATGCTTCCATGCTTCTATGCGAGGTATTATGAAGATTTAGGTGAACTCCCCCCACCCCTTCAATCATCTTTAATCAGCCCGCCGGAGTTAGAGTTAAAGCCGCTGCCACCGCATCTTAAGTACGCCTTTCTAGCGGAGGAAGAAAAGTTTCCTGTGATCATTTCTGCATATCTGAGTGCGGAAGAGGAAGACCAATTGTTGATAGTGCTGAAGAACCACCGGGGAGCATTTGGGTGGTCTGTTGCAGATATCAAGGGGATTTCCCCTACTTTGTGTCAGTATAAGATTCGGCTCGAGGAGGGAGCTAAGCCGGTAATCCAACTGCAACGTTGACTGAATCCGAGCATGATGGAGGTGGTGAAGAAAGAGGTGATTAAGCTTCTCTCCGCAGGTATCATCTATGTGATTTCAGACTCGACATGGGTAAGTCCCACGCAGGTAGTCCCTAAAAAGGGGGGTATTACTGTCACTCAAAATATTTTAAATGAACCTGTCACCACCCGTTTGGTAACCGAGTGGCGAGTTTGTATTGATTACCGACGTCTTAATGTCGCTACGCTGAAGGATCATTTTCCTCTCCCATTTATTGATCAAATTCTAGAGCGCTTAGCCGGCCGATCTCATTTTTGTTTTCTGGACGGGTATTCGGGATATAATCAGATTTCAATTGACCCTAAAGACCAAGAGAAATCTACTTTCACTTGTCCTTATGGAACTTTTGCGTATCGCCGCATGCCCTTTGGATTATGCAATGCACCAACGACTTTTCAGCGTTGTATGCTCGCCATTTTTTCTGATATGGTAGAACGCTGTCTTGAAGTCTTTATGGATGATTTTTCGGTTTATGGTGCTTCGTTTGATGAATGCCTTTATAATTTGGATAAGGTGTTACAGAGATGTGAGGACACACATTTGGTCTTCAACTGGGAGAAATGTCATATGATGGTCAATGAAGGGATAGTGCTAGGACATAAAGTGTCTAACAAAGGTTTGGAGGTAGATCCGGTTAAAATTGAAGTAATTTCTAAATTGCCCCCACCAAATTCGGTAAAAGGGGTAAGGAGTTTCTTAGGACACGCCGGATTTTATCATCGGTTCATAAAAGATTTTTCTAAAATCACCAAACCTCTATCCGAACTTCTTGAGAAAGATGCCGTTTTTTATTTCAATAAGAAATGTTTACACGTGTTCAACGTACTGAAGGAGAAATTGATTTCCGCACCAATTGTTCAAACACCGGATTGGACTAAGTCGTTTGAACTCATGTGTGAAGCATCGAATTTTGCTGTAGGAGCTATGTTGGGATAGGGGGTGGACAATAAACCCGCCGTGATCTTTTATGCTTCTAAGACTTTGAATGATGCTCAATTAAATTACACAACTACTGAAAAAGAATTGCTTGCTGTTGTTTTCGCTTTTGAAAAGTTTAGGCAATATTTAGTTGGATCGAAAGTAGTTGTTTGGATTGATCACGCCGCTATTAAATATTTGATGGAGAAAAAAGATGCCAAACCTAGATTGATTAGGTGGATCTTGCTCCTACAAGAATTTGATATCGAAATTTAAGACAAGGCGGGGATCGAAAATGTTGTAGTGGATCATTTGTCTAGGTTAGAGAGGGTTGATAAAAAAGATTTACACATACCTATAACCGAGACATTTCCGGATGAACAATTGTTGAAAGTGAATTCTAAAGATCCTTGGTTTTCCTATATTGTGAATTATCTTGCTTGCAGGATCATCCCGGATGATTGGACATATCAAGAGAAGAAAAAGTTTTTCCATTCTCTATGATATTATTTTTGGGATGACCCCATTCTTTTGAAGCAATGCAGGGATGGTGTCCTGCACAGGTGTGTACCTGAGGTGGAGTACGAGAGTGTTCTTCATCACTTCCACACTCTACCTACGGGCGGACACCACGCGAGCTCTCGTACGGCGGCCAAAGTGTTGGAAAGTGGCCTATATTGGCCTACCTTGTTCCGAGACGCCTATGAGTTCGTGAGACAATGTGATTCCTACCAAAGGGCAGGTAACATTTCAAGGAGACAAGAGATGCCCCTAAATGTCCTCCAAGTGGTTGAGGTATTTGACCTATGGGTATAGATTTCATGGGACCCTTTGTGTCCTCTAATTCGAATTTATATATCCTCTTAGTTGTTGATTATGTGTCGAAGTGGGTAGAAGCAATACCCACAAGGACTAATGATTCTACTGTAGTGTGCAGATTCGTTAAGGAACATATCTTCTGCAGGTTTGGAGTGCCCCGAATGATCATCAGTGATGGGGGTACACACTTTAAGAATCAAAAGTTCTCGGCGTTGTTGAAGAAATACGGGGTCAAACATAACATAGGTACCCCGTATCACCCGCAAACTCAAGGACAGGTGGAGGTCTCCAATCACGAAATTAAGAAAATCTTGGAGCGTACGGTGGCTTCCACGAGGAAGAATTGGAGTGCTTTACTGCCAGATGCGTTGTGGGCATACAGGACGGCATACAAGACACCTATAGGAACCACACCTTTTAGGTTGGCGTACGGTCGGGCTTGTCACTTACCGGTGGAATTAGAGCACAAAGCACATTGGGCATTGAGAAAGCTCAACTTGAGTTATGATGAAGCAGGGAAGAAGAGATTGCTTGAATTGAATGAATTAGATGAGCTGCGAATGACTGCTTATGAGAGTTCTCGGATATACAAGGAGCGCACTAAGTTGATCCACGATCGCCACATTCAGATGCGCACCTTCAAGAAGGAAGATCATGTGTTGTTGTTCAATTCAAGGCTGAAGTTGCATCCCGGGAAGCTTAAATCCCGATGGAGTGGGCCATTCATGGTAGAAGAGGTCAAACCACATGGCGCAATCATGGTGCGCGATGGTGAGACTACATTTTTGGTGAATGGGCAAAGGTTGAAGTTGTATTTTGGTGAAGATTTTACGAAGAAGGTGAATGAGGTCAAACTCATTTCACTTCTGGATGCATGATGTGCTTCAAGTCGTCTAGCCTAAGACGTTAAATAAGGGCGCTTGTTGGGAGGCAACCCAACCATTGGTACTTTAGTTTAGTTCCTCTACATTCGTAGTTTGATTTGTTTTAACTTAGTTTTTAGTGTAAAAAAGGTACCGTGATTGTTTCTGTAATGTGCAGGTCTGAGGCAGAGTCGATACCATCGACCCTTGTGTCGATGGTATCGACCGTGGTACAGGTTGGTGGCTACAAGAATTGCACTACGTCGATACTATCGACGGCCTCGTCGATAGTATCAACACGCATACAGGTTGATTTCGGAGTCCAAGTCGATAGTATCGACATGCTAGTCGATACCATCGAGATCTCTGGATATTTTCAGAACGAATTGTCTCAGTAAAGTCGATACCATCGACGGGCGTGTCGATGGTATTGACACATTCACACACAGAAGGCGGCGGTCGGGCCTCGCGAGGGTTTGCCCTAATCAGAGAGTCGATACTATCGACTCGCGTCGATAGTATCGACGCGCCACGTCAACGATCCGCGAGGAAAGATCAACGGCGATCGCAGCAACAAGGGAGTCAATCCAGGAGACAGGTCGATACTATCGACTCGCGTCGATAGTATCAACACGTCAGCAATCTGGGACCCGCAATCCAGCCATCGACGACTGTCGATACTAGCGGCGAGACGGATCACGCTACCCGTATCGATACCATCGACTCACGTCGATGGTATCGACGGGCACGCAGCAGCACCGACCACATCTATATATGAGGATGATTTGCATCAGATGACGTCACAACTCCAGAGCGACCTTCCTTCACTTGTGTCGAGCGTGTTCCAGAGCTGTCCAAGCTCTCCGACGAGCATCACCGAGCAAAGTTCTTCATCGAGCGGAGATTTGCTTCTCCGATCTTCACCGAGCTCCCTTTCGATTCCTCCTTCTGTCGACATCATGGTGCATGGTGCTGGTGCATCGTCTTCACATGCCAATCCGGTGGACATCCCGGAGTTCGTGCCACCTCCAACTACGTCCACTACTACAGAAATGGCTTATAAAGTCACTTTTCAAGGTGTCGGTTGTATACAAAAACCGACACATAAACCCTACTGTGTCAGTTTGGAACAGAAACCGACATCCAATCCGTGAAGATCGACCAGACACGGGTACCGTTTTTATTAAGTGTCGGTTAATTAATAAAAAACCGACACCTAAAATCAACCGCCAAACCCAAAATTCCAGCGAAAAAATTGGATCCAATATTTTACATATTGCGTCGGTTCGTAACTAAATAACCGACGACTAAAGGGTATTCGTGAGATAGGAATAGTTGTCGCTTGTCGTTTAATCAAAAACCGACGACTATAATCTAGTATAGTTGTCGGTTTGTGGCAAAGAACCGACACTGTTGGTTTAGTTGTCGGTTTTTTAAAGAACCGACACGTATTTTCAACTTAATAGCTCACCCTGCCCGAACGATTCTTCCCATTTCCCTATTTCGTTCCCGATTTCCCTAGCTCCGGCGATTTCCCTTACTTCCTGCCGCCGCCGCCATCGCTCCTTTCTCCGTGCTCGCTGCTCGTCGCCGTCGAGCGAGAAGAAGTCGGCCTCCCTCTCCGCCCGCCCGCCGGCCTCCCTCTCCGCCTGCCGGCCTCTCCTCCGCCGTCGGCCTCTTCTCCGCCCGCCGACCTCTTCTCCGCCATCGTCGGTAGCAGCTAGGTCTCCTAGCCTCGCCGCCCTCTCCGCCGCTCCTCTCTTCGCCGCCGGAAGCTGCTAGGACTTTGCCTCGGCCGCTGCTCCTCTTCCCTCAAGGTGCCCGCCCTGCCTTCTTCTTCTTCCTCTGCTCATCTTCCCTCAAGGTGCCGCCCTGCTGCTGGGCATTTTTTTTAAAATTTATTTACTTCTTATGAGAATCAGTTTTAATTAGGGCTCATACACATATTGATGTCTAACACCTAAATGAATATCTAGTTAGTGTATTTTCCTAGTATCGTGAAAGATTCTCAATCGTGTGTATCAAATGGGATTCTTATATATATTCAGATCTTAATGTTATAAATGGAAGACTCGAATGTTATAAAATCCCCATCAAAGTAGGTAGAAACAACTTATATATATTCAGATCTTAATAATTCCATGAAGTGCACATTATCTTACTCAGGAAAAGTATGTGTATAATGTAGGATTAGTTCCATATAATGGTTCTATTTTAGTAAGCACCTAGAAACCCGTCCAAGATTTACTCATTAGGAGCATTTCCTCGTTTGTTGTCTAAGTACATTTGTAGACTTCTTTTCAAGCTATCATGTCTACCACAATAAAGTTGGTTATGACAAGCAATAAAAGGTTAACTGATGTTATACAACTTTTTCTGAAAATATATAACATCGTTATATGTACTTACACTTTGTTAATACTAATATTGTGCAGTCTCTGTCCACCCATAACAGTCATTATGAACTGGGCCTCTATGTCAATGTTAACGTTCCCTATTGAAGAACAATTGGACATCATCCTAGATGATCGTTCCTTAAACCAATTGGTCATACC
The DNA here is from genome assembly GCA_963693085.1 of Alisma plantago-aquatica. Classification (NCBI taxonomy): domain Eukaryota; kingdom Viridiplantae; phylum Streptophyta; class Magnoliopsida; order Alismatales; family Alismataceae; genus Alisma; species Alisma plantago-aquatica. The sequence goes on from OY856412.1 coordinate 571,941,375, forward strand.
CAAACTTTGGCGTTTTCTAAAAGGAAGACACTACATGCATGGTAAAGTGACCCTAACTTTTGGTAATTATTCACATGTTATCGAGGTTGAGTATGATTTGGCAGGAAATCTTGTATCAAAATCCGGTTGGCGTGATTGGATTGGAGAGCTGCATGTGGTCTGTTGGAACAGGCTTTTTCTCCGTCCATTTGGCGATAATTCCATCAAAGTTTGGATAACCAACAGCAACTGTGAGACCCCCGATCATCTTCTGCGGTATGAGCGCACGGCGTCGCATATCAGCTCGGACAAATCTGAATCTGAGGCCCCTGTCAGTTTAGATTCATCTAAATATAGTGAGGAGCTTCGTGACACAGCTTCATCATCAAAAAGAAGTTACTGATGCATGCGGGACCATGTTAGTGTAGTATTTAGTTGTCTATCTATCTAGACTTGTCTGTAGTAATAGTTTTTTTAATTATGCGCATGTTTAGGAGTACACCAACCCCTTTGTTTAGTTATTGTTATAACTGAAGTGTGTGTTCCCATGAATGGAACTGAAAGTTGCTACATGAATGCTTATAACTGAAGTGTGTGTTCCCATGAATGTTCCCATTTGCATGATTACACTACTATTTTTTCATATTGTTTAGTCTATTTTAATATGACATACTTGCTTATATCTTGCTTAATGATGAACTGTAATGCACACATGTGACATGCTTGGAATGTAAATGATGAACTTTTCCCTAAATTGCCAATCATGCTTTTAAAGACATCAATAATCACCCTAAATTGAAGAACTAGGATTTTAGGTATAAGAATGACAATACATTATTTGTTGGCCTAGAAACCCGTCCAAGATTTACTCATTAGGAGTAAATCTTAGATAGTCCCCGGTTTGGGACTGTTCTTGAACACCTAATCTCGCTTAGGATGTAAGTGTATAATGTGTATTGGGTTTTCAAGAAAATTTTGGCAGCATTTCCCCGTTTGTTCTCTAAGTACATATGTACTTGGAAAACAGCGGGGAAATGCTGCCGAAATTTTCTTGAAAACCCAATACACATTATACACTTACTAGTGAGATTAGGTGTTCAAGAATGGATAGGTGGTACACATTTATTATATATAATAATGACATCACATGTATTTGTTAACCCTAGACCCTAATCTTGTCCTAATATATACTTGTTTTCTCTTTGATCATAGAATGGATAGATTATGGATGTCCATTCGCAATCGCTGCACCCCAGAGTTTATTTCTGGTCTTCACCAGTTCATTAAATTTGCCGAGGAACATAGGAAACAACCTGGAGATAGGTTCTACTATCCATGTAGACATTGCGGTAACAACTTGAAAGTCAACACTGGTGATGAAATCATGACTCATGTCATGTGCAACGGGATTATACAAGGCTATACATAATGGCACTGGCATGGAGAGATTCCAAACCCGAAACCAGTGGATGTCGATAGCAGTGCTTGTATGGAAGAAGAAATTGCCTATGATGACGTAGATGTGAATGAACCAGTTCCAGTAGACATCGTTGATGCGATGCTGGATAGTTGTGGGGTAGAGCACACCGATCCACCTCCCATTTTTAGAAACATTGTGCATGATGCTGAGATGCCGTTATACACAGGTTGTACTAAGTTTACGAAGCTTAACGCTGTGTTGAGATTGTATAAGTTGAAAGCTAACAATAGATGGAGCGACAAAAGCTTCACGTCATTGCTGTCTTTGTTGAAAGAAATGCTTCCTGAAGGAAACGAGCTGCCAATCTCAACATACCAGGTAAAGAAATTGTTGTGCCCAATGGGAATGGATGCCAAGAAGATACACACATGCCCTAATGATTGTGTATTATTTCAAAAGGACTATGCAGATTTGAAAGATTGTCCAAAATGTGGTGCGTCACGGTATAAATTGACGACTTCGGGGGAGTCCAAAACTGGTTCTCCTGCCAAGGTGATGTGGTATCTACCTATAATATCACAGTTTCAACGTTTGTTTGCCAATCCGATAGATGCGAAGAATTTGAGGTGGCATGCAGATGTTAAGAAAATTAATGATGAGATCCTACGACATGCGTCTGATTCCCCACAGTGGAAGAAGATTGATGTATTGTACCCTGAATTTGGTGAAGAAGTCAGGAATCTAAGACTTGGGCATTGTACAGACGAGATGAATCCGTACAAGACATTGAGTAGCCAACATAGCACTTGGCCAGTCATGCTTGTTATATACAATCTTCCTCCCTGGCTGTGTATGAAAAATAAGTACGTAATGCTGTCGTTGTTGATATCGGGCCCTAAACAACCTGGAAATGACATCGATGTTTATCTTGAACCTCTGATTGATGACTTAAAGAAACTCTGGGGTGAAGGTGTGATGACCTATGATGCTTCACGAAGAGAGACATTTTGTTTGCATGCTATGTTGTTTTGCACTATTAATGACTTTCCAGCATATGGGAATTTGTCTGGATATAGTGTCAAAGGAGCTAAAGTGTGTCCTATATGTGAAGAGAACACTGATTCAACAAGACTAAAACATGGCAGTAAGAATGTATATCTCGGTCATCGAAGGTTTCTTCCAAAATTTCATCTGTATCGTAGGAAGCGCAAAGCATTCAATGGATTGAATGAGGAATGCAGTGCACCTAAACCTATACCAGGGGAGGTTGTTTATGAAAGAATAAAAGACTTTGTCAATGAATTTGGTAAGAGATCACAAGGTACTACACAGAGTGACAATTCTTCATTCAAGAAGAAGTCAATATTTTGGGATCTTCCTTATTGGAGTTCTTTGACAGTCAGACATTGTATCGATGTAATGCACATTGAGAAAAATGTCTGTGATAGCATCATTGGTACTCTGTTAAATATACCAGGTAAGACTAAAGATGGGATAAAATCCAGACTGGACCTACGTGAAATGGGAATAAGGTCAGAATTAACAGAAATACGTGAAATGGGTAGTAAAAGAACATACTTACCTCCCGCATGTTACACGTTGTCTAGAAAAGAGAAGAAAGCTTTTTGTGAATGCTTGATAAATGTTAAGGTGCCAAATGGTTACTCATCCAACATCCGTAGATTGGTATCAATGAAAGATCTGAAGTTGATAGGACTTAAATCTCATGATTGTCACACTCTAATGAAACAAATATTGCCTGTGGCAATTTGATCTATATTGCCGAAGCATGTAAGGTTTGCAATCACCAGACTTTGTTTCTTTTTCAACAGTCTCTGTAGCAAAGTTATTGACCCTGAGACTCTCGATAATTTGCAAAGAGAAGTGGTTGTTACCCTATGTCAGCTTGAGATGTATTTCCCTCCTTCGTTCTTTGATATCATGGTACATCTTGTTGTCCACTTGACTAGGGAAGTGAAAATCTTGGGCCCGATTTTCTTGCATTGGATGTAACCCTTTGAACGATACATGAGCGTTTTTAAAGGTGATGTTCGAAACCGTTATCGGCCTGAAGGGAGTATTATTGAAGGTTATGTGGCGAGAGAGGTTATGGATTTCTGCAATGACTTTCTCAGTGGTAATGACACTCCTGATAATGACAAGAATATTGACGAGCTATTTGGCAAAGGAATTTTGGGATCACGTGTGAAAGTAATCAGCCGTGAGCAGTTGGAACAAGGTCATTTGTATATTTTACACAACATGGACGAAGTGAACGTTTATATCGAGGAACATACCAATTTCATCAAAAGACAATATCCTCGAGCCAATACAATGTGGCTTGCTAGAGAGCATAACAAGACTTTTATTAAGTGGTTTGAAGATAAAGTCTTACATCAACTATCTCAAACACCAGATGATATTACTGAAACTATCAAATGCCTCGCCTTTAAACCAAAGTTGACTGTTATGTCTTATGAAGGGTATGACATTAATGGATTCACATATTACACAAAGCGCCAAGATGATAAGAGTGTCGTCCAAAACAGTGGGGTCACCCTTCAAGCATCGACTATGTTTTTTGCAAGTGCAAAGGATAAGAGTCCACGTGAAGCTAAAATGTCATATTACGGTGTCATTGAAGAGATATGGGAATTTGACTACATAGATTTTAGAATTCCGCTCTTCAAATGTAATTGGGTTGATAACACCAAAGGAGTTATAGTGGATGAATTGGGTTTCACTTTAGTGAACTTTGAAAAGATTGGTGAGAAGGCTGAACCATTCATATTGGCATCACAAGCGAAATAAGTATTTTATATCGATGATCCTGCAAATGATAAATGGTCGGTTGTTCTTCATGGTAAAAGACAGTTCATTGAAGATCCTATAGATGAAGAAGAGTACTATGATAAATATGATGACTCCAGTCCATTCTCAGTTGGGTTGCCAACTCCAGAAAATATTGAAGCTAATGATGACTTATATGTGCGCGGAGATCACAATGAAGGATTGTTAATTGATAAAAGATCACAATTTTAGAGGCATGCATGTTTATATTTTTTTATTGAAGCTAAATGTTTACTTTTTTAATATCAATATCATTTTCTGATTTGATGTTTCATTATATTCTAGTTAATACAAATGCTAAACATTATGGGAGGGTGCTAAAGAACTATAGGACCAGTCTCACCCGAGATTACATACGCGATGCTGAGAGTAGGTTCTTGATCTATTCCAATTCTAGACATTGATCAGTATTTCACTAACTCTACACTAATAATTTTTGTTTGTATTCTCTTTGAAAAATAAATATAGGAAGAAGGCTATGCAGGACGGACATGACATAGCTATGCAGGATATGCAGGAAGAAGCCCCAATGAAGAGAAGCAGGATACAGATACAATACATAAAGTGCAGCACACACAAGTGGTTCAGATTCATATAACAACATGTCAGACTAACACATATATAGTGCATAACAACAGCAGCTCCGAATTTACATACAACACTAACTTAGTACATATATAGTGGACTAAGGTGACGATACCACCTGCTAAAACAGGTTACCGACTACATGTTACGACTGGGAGGTCGTGATTCAGCAACGTATGCATTAGCAGGAGGACAAACAGATCACCATATGAGGACAAACATATGGTGATTTGTTTGTCCTCTTGCTAATGCATACTGTTGCTGAATCACGACCTCCCAGTCGTAACATGTAGTTGTCGGTAACCTGTTTTACCAGGTGGGATCGTCACCTTATAAGTCCCACTATATATGTACTAAGCTAGTGTTGTATGTAAATTTGACGCTGCTCTTGTTATGTACTATATATGTGTTAGTCTGTCATGTTGTATGGACATCGATTGTATTGCTCATGTATTATATAGTCTCATTAGGTAATATGAAATATATCAATCTTATTTATAGCTCATTAATTATATATATACATCATTCTCTTTACAGGTGTTTAAAGCTGACCCCACTACAAGAACGGACTTACCAAATGTACATGCTCCCTATACGATGGGAGAATTAAATGAAGTAAGAGAAGAATGGGCAACAACCATACAAATAGTGGGGATTTTGTAAATGAATTTCTGAATTATAATATGTGTGAATGTTTCTACATGTCTAGATGTTTCTACATGTGTCTGAGTGAAAATGAATGAAAGTATTGGTTACTATATGAATGTTTCTACATGTGTGAATGTGAATGAATGGAACTACAGATTGCTAGCTACATGAATGTTTCAAAATGTGTGAAAATAAAATGGAACTGCAGGTTGTATTGCTAAATGCATGTGTGAATATTTTGTTGTTAAATTTGTAGGTTTGTGGCCTGTTGTTGGCTAATATCAATGGATGTCGTAAAACCTGCAGTTCAATTAACTGAACTGCAGGTTTCTCATCCTGCGACCAGCCACAGCAGGTCTGCAGGTCTGTAAAAAAAAAACAATAGGCGTCAGTTATTTAGATATAACTGGTGCCTATTTCCTATGGCGCGAACATATATGGTGTCGGTTTCTTAATACAAACTGACACTGATAGTGCCCAAGCTGGCGCCAATAACAGGCGTCGATAATTGTAAACAACCGACACATAACTTTACAGTGTCGGTTATTTAAATGTAACCGACACATATTCTTTTGGCGCGAAGACATATTTCGTCGGTTGTTGGCTTATAACCGACACTGATAGTGCCCAAGATGGCGCCCTTTCTGTGGCGCGAAGGGTTTGGGCGTCGGTTTCTTATATAATAACGGACGCCTATAGTCCCCTGATGGTGCGTTTTCGGTCACGCGCAAAGAGTTTGGGTGTCGGTTCTGGAACCGACGCGTAATGGGTGACCTTTTAGTGTCGCCCACATAGGCGTCGCTCGGAAACCGACACTAAAGGCCATAAATAACCGACACTAAAGGTAGGTTCTGTAGTAGTGGTCAATCTCACGCCCGCAGCTGATTCATCCATCTACGGAGATCAAGAAGATCTATGAAGAGATCTTGAAGAGGAAGATCGAGCCTACCCGTTATGTTGAACGGGAAACTATCCGCAACTTGGGGTTCAAGGCCAACCTCGACTATGTTCTGAAGGGGCAGGCCCGACACACGAGTAGAAGGCCTGACGAGCTACAGTTTCATGCCGATGGCCAGCCGTTTTTCGGCGACTGGCCGACGTACAAGGAGTTGGTGGCTGAGTTTATGGCGTCGTTGGACATCTGTGTAGTTCCCAACGATGTCATAGCCACAGACCGCGAGTGGATCAAGGGCCAGGTGTCTTTCCGGCTGTACAACATCGACTACAGCCTTACACTCCGACAGTTCAATAAGATCTTCAACTGGAATCATTTGCCTAATGACTACCGGCAATCGGATAGCCGCGCTGACTATGACATGATCTTCGCCGAGCTTGTTACGGTGCTGCCGGGCAAGTCTGTTAGCTACCATAATGCTGCGGTGGCTGATTTTGAGCACCCTTTCGTCCGAATACTACACCGGATGCTCAGTTTGACATTGTTTGCTCGGGGTGATTTGGCCCTTAGCAAGTTTCAGGAGACGGATTTATTCTTTTTGTATAAGCTCCTGAAGCGTCAAGAATGCAATTGGGGTGCCTTCTTTTTGCAGCGGGTCTTGGCAGTGAAGAGGAGTACAAGGAAAGCTCTGATTCACTTTGGCGGGTTTATCACCAAGCTGGCGCACTACCTCGGGCTGAACTTCTCATCCTTGACCCCTCTCTCCAACAGGAGCAAGGTGAACTTGCAACATCTGCACCGCTCCAACCTCCTACTTCTTCGAGATGGTTTGGCGTATGCACACTGCCACGCCAACCATGCTTACCAGGAGTGCTCGCTTCCCGATCCAGTCTTCAATGTCGAAGGGGCGCAACATTTCAGATGGCCTATCATAGCCATTGCGGACTCCGATGAAGACGACGACAACGACGACGATGATAACAATGCTGATGAGGCTGAAGAGGAGGAGGAAGCTTTCACACCTCTTCAGGCACGAGTGGCACCACGGAAGCGTCCTCGCATGCATCTGGGTGCATCTTCATCTTCACAGCCTCCACCACCACTGCCGCCCTCGCAGCCTAGCGAGGATGTCTATTCTATGCAGGGCATGTATACTTTGCTGCAAGACATACAGCAGACGCAACATCATCACATGGCGATGTACACCGGTATTCAAGACATTACAAACCGATTACTGGACAATCAAAGGGCAATGTTCGAGAACAAGCGTCTTCTCCTCGACAACCAACAACAAATTCATGATCGGTTGCAACGGATGGAGATGCAACATGAGCCCTTTTACGACCACTATTGGAGTCAAAACTACTTTGGAGGCTATCCACAGCCTCCACCTAGGGCCCAGTTTGATCCAAGCTTCCAGGGGAGTATCCTTCTTGGGACCCTACGGCTCCGCAGTACCCGCCTCCACCTGAAGAGTAAAAGTGGTATCACTGTTCCAACCTTTAAGTTTGTTTTTGACTATGGGGCCATAGTCGAATTCAAGCTTAGGGGAGGGTGTTGGAACAACTCTATCTTTTATTTTCTCTATTTTTAGTTTTATTGCTTTTGTTTCTTGTCATTTGTTTCTTGCAATTTTAGTTTGTTTGTAGGATCCACATTCTATCTAGTGTAATCGTGGATGTCATTAATCTTGAGTCATCTCAGTTGCATGTGCATGGGGAATTGAGGGAAACTAAAAAATTTTGAGTGTTCACAAGCTTGAGTGTTGTTTAACCTTGATCACTTAACTTTGAAAATGAATGGTTTTGTCAACTTTAAAACAGAAAATCACAGTTGTATATTCCTAATGATTCATGAAAGTGGACGGAATTGGTTGTTTGAGCCTGAACAGACCAAATGATAATGAGACTTTAATTTGAAGTAAGAGAGAGAAACCTTTTAACTGCTACACAAGTTAGTAGGGAGGGACACATGATATTTTTCAAAGGTTCAGTCAACTAATCTTGTGATCTTTCCACCTCATTGTTTTGCACAATCCACCAAGATTTGGAAGCAAAGTACGGTTTTAACTCTTTTTGATTTCATGGCATTTAGATAGGACTTGCATTGCAATCACCTTCATTTGTTTTGCATGAAAAATGAAAAAGAAAATATAGAATAGGTTTACATGCACATTACCTTTAGGTGCATGTCATTTAGCGACATTCATAACTTTTATGAATAGAGTATATCATGTACCTCATTTGTTCGTTAATGGTGAATTAAATTGTTCCATACCTTCTAAAGAGTGCAAATCTTCGAGTTATGCAGAAAAAAAAGCCCAATGAGTATTCATTGACAATTATGGATATAAGGGTTTGAAAAAAAAATCTGAAAAAAAATCTGAAATTGAAAAAAAAGGGAGAGAATAGTTATTTTTGAAGCAACTAGATTAAGAAGGAGAAAGGAACATAATCTCACCTACATTTTAAGATGAGTGAGTACATGATGTAGCTTAATTAGATATCCATCTCGTTTTGAGACGGATTGTTAGTGCATGCATCATTCCACCCAATTTTAGGCATTAGGGCATTTTTCATGTGCATTTGCATCAATTAGGGCATTTTTGTTTTATGCATGTTGAGATCGTACAGTGCTTCCACTTCTTCCATGAGCCACCCATTTCATCCACCCATTGCTCGGATTGGTAGGCCACCGTGAATTTCTCCTCATTAATGAATATCAGGAGAACTACTTCCATGTAGATGGTAGTTAGGGCGAGCAACGTAGTATAAGAGATCACAAGATGCACTAAGACTGGACCGGCGAATTTTATTATGTTAACTGCCTTATGTGATGGTGTTCATCAGTTTTGAGGTCAATATCTTTTATGGATGATTACTGTCACCTTTATGGTAATTATCATTCTGTGGTTAGCGAGGGCCGGTATGTGAATGTCCAGTGGGAGTCATATGGGATGTTTGTTGTGATGTTGTGTTCTTTAGTTGACTCTGGCAATTCTATTCTAAGGGTTAGATGCTCGGGGGTGAGCAATGTTCAAGCTTAGGAGAGTTTGATGCGATGATTTTGAGTCGCATTTATAGACTTGTTTGATATGTGTTTTATGCATTTATTAGTCATTTTCATGGTTAATGTTGCATAATTCATTCATTTTGGTCTATGCTACTTCTTTATGTCAAATTCCCTTTATTTAAGCATTTTGAGTATTAATTATCAAAAGAATATATTTTGTGTGAACTTATGTGGTTTCGTATGTTAATTTCAGGAAAAACAAGTATCTTCTACCGTCGATACCATCGACGGTGGTCGATACCATCGACCGGACCACAGGTTGCCAGCCGCAAAGACCAGAACATGTCGATACCATCGACAAGTGGAGCTACAACGATGGTAAAAGGTCAAAAGCGATGCCTAAAGAGTCGATACCATCGACCTGCATTGATGGTATCGAGCTAGCATCAGTCGCGACAGAAGAAAAGAAAAGAAGACCAGCCAATACAGTGCAACGTCGATACTATCGACTCGCGTCGATGGTATCGACGCCGTCAGATATGAGTTTGTTTCAGATTGATCTTAATCGGACGGATGTGATTAATTGACGACCTAATTCGGGAAATATACCTAATGACGACGCCTTAGGGGAAAGGAGGACGTCATTAGTTGCTGCACGCATGTCGGAGAGAAAGGAGAGAAGAACGGAGAACGAGAGCACGCCCCAGCCGATCCGGACGATGAAGAAGACGATTTCTACCACCGAAAGGTGGGAGAACGTGGATTCTACGCCAAGGAGCGATTGGATCTTCTCCGTTCAGGGGTTTCACCACTTAATCACATTTTTCTCATGTTTCCCCTTTTCTCTACTACATTCTGCTTTGAGATGAACATGCAGGGCTAATCCCCTTTGTCTTTAGGACCGGGAGTAGCCCAGGAATTCATTGTATGACGATTTTATCATAGTAATTCATATATTATCTCTTAAATCCGTGGTATAATTTCATTTTCTCCAATATATTGTTATGCTTGATCACCATAATAATAATCTAATGCCCTTAATTGCTTTGAAAGAAGAATTAATGGTTGAAAAGAGACGGAATTTACATTAATTGACAAATCCCTTGAACAAGGTGGTGTAAGGTTAATGGTGGATACTGAGAGATCGTGTTTAATGCACCTAGTTAGGGTATAGGTTACTACGACGGTGGAACCGACCTAAACATAGGTAGTGAATTGTACCACAACAGTGGGCAATTCTGATTTCAGGCCACTACCCGGATAGAGAGATAAGTTTGGATGACTGAATAGAATTTAATACAATGGAAAACCGCGGTGAAACCGCAATCCTAAAGATCTCATTTTGAATTGATTAAACTAAACATTTAATCGATCGCTTTGTTTTGTTTTTATTTTTATTCTCTTTTAATTTTAACAACAACTCTCAATTGTTTAATCGGTCTAGCTGATCGTGAGCAGTTAGTAAGAGTCTCTGACAATTTCACGTATCCCTGAGTTCGACTCGGGCCTCACAAGGCCTATATTACTTCGATGTGTTCACTTGCATTTCTGCGCACGGTAAACCTGCGTCAATCACCTAAGCATAGATAGATTATACCAGGTGCCTAAAATATATGTCAAATCTTATTGAACTTGATATGCCTTGTTGAGTGCCTAAAATACATGTTAAATCTTATTGAATTTGATATGCCTTGTTGAGTAAATTTGATACACATACAATTTCACTTTTGAACTAGTTTCCTACATGTTATATTTCCTTGTAATCTTTTTGAATAAATCTTGAGTAGATAGTGTGTATGTCTTTAAATTTACTTATCTTGTATTTGGTAGTGCTATTTTTGATTCACCAATGCCTCTATTTTTGTGTTCATGCATAATATATCCATAGGGAATGCATGAACACACCCAAAATATTAAGTGGTTAATAAGGAAAGAAATTGGAAAGGACACAGAAAGAAGATTACGAGATATGTACTCTGTTTGAGATGAATGTTATATTAGTGGAAAATTTGTGCCATCACACTAAAATTCTTCTCTCAATGTAAAATTGTTGACACCCCAACTTTGATCATCCAATCAACAACCACCATTAAATTGACTCTCTAGCTAATGACTAATTAAATATTATTTGTTCCACATTTCTTTCATGTTTTCCACCTATTTAAATCTAGTCATTGACCTATTTACCACATGTTGAGGGTTTGTGGATAGAATCATCCTTCCTCTAGACGTAAGAGCATATTGCCTTTGTTGACAAACAAGCTGAAGAAGGAAGACTTGGCACTCAATTTGTCACCTCTTCCTTCCTTTACACTTATTTATTTGAATATTTATTGCTCAAAGACACGATCTCATGTATGAAAAATAAATTTCCTATCTAAGATACATTTAAACCTTCCAAAAGGTCAGGACATCAACAAGGAAAGCCCAAGTTTCCTACCCATCAACACCTGTCAGATTGCCTCTTTTTTCCAGGGTGCCACACGAGAGAATTTAGTTTTAGTTATATAACATGGGATTCTCTATTGAATGAAGCAATTTGTGGGTCCCTTAGGGCACAAAATCCTATTTTCAATTTCCTATTCCTAATCTAAAGGCAATCCAATTTTAAAAAATCTATCCTGATGTTGAATGTTTGATGCTAAAAAAATTATAACTACCTCCCTGATATTATTCATCAACCTTCCATTTTGACTCTTCTACAGGTAGCTAGTGAGTGATTACACTATCTTGATCTGACTCCAACTTGATGATTGACTAGAAGATCACTCTACTAGAATGATGATTTGGTACGTAGGAAGGCTACATATGTATTAAGGAAGTGTGCATGGCCTCAAGATCTAGTGCAATTTATTTAATTGTTCATCTTTTACTAGATATAGATTGATATAATACATGCTTTGTTATAACCTAGATTTTTGCATGTATTTATACATATATTTGAATGCAAATAATCAATTGTTAAGGACATATTAGCAAGTTGGACATTTTCATGTCTCCTTTGAAAGTTTTGATTTGAGAATGCAATTTCACCTTTGGAAAGGGATTTCATGTGTTTTACTGTTTTCAATAATTCATTGATAATTATTGACTAAGGAAAGAGTGGAAAATTGAATAAGAAAGGAATTCCCAAAAGTAATAGACAATTGGTAATCAAATAAGGAATTAATTTAGATCCTCTAGAAAGATGAGTTGAAGACCACTAATAAATATAAGTCGACCCTAACTTGCACCCAAAGAAAGAGTATGACAAAATAAAGTTGATTGCCAAGTTTGGGTTAATATATGTATTAAATAATTCAAATTAAGGAAATACTTAGAGGAAAAGAATAACCTAGACTTCAAGACAAATAATTTCTAGTGCGTCCCGCCAGAGGTGCACACACTAATCAATTGTGATTTGACTAAATGCTTCACGAAATCGAGACATGCACTTAGGATCTTTCAAAGTTCTAGTGGACCTAGTCCGACACACCTACTTAAACTAATCACACATACCCACAAGCGCATGGGGTCGTGTTTTAGTATATGCAAGCGGTAAGAAAATGGTCAATCCTCAAGGAGAGAGGGAGAGCTAGGTTAGTGTGAGCTACGATCCTAAAGCAGAGAGTAGAGTTTTTAAGGTTCAAAGGTGATTTTGGTTTATTACTCTAAGATTGCAAGCAATTAAGGGTAAGAATAAAACTAGATTACTAGAAACCCTAAATTATCCTAAACAAGTTAAGTCTAAGAAGCAAGGCAAGCCAAATTAACTAAGCAAGAGCATGAAACTACAACTAAGATACACTAGACTAGCAATGCAAGTTAATAGCTAAGAGACAAGTCAAGCACTAGAGCAATTAAGGACCTAGGTTATCACTAACTAACAAGAGCAAAACTAGCAAGCTCAAAAGAGCATTAACTACTCACAAAAAGTCTAACTAGCAAAAACTAGGAAATTAACTAAGAAGCAATTAAGAATAAGCAACTACCTAGCATGAAGAAGCTAAATTAGCAAGATTGGTTTTAGAAATGAAATGGATAGGTGGGTCATTTGGGAATGATACTAAGATTCCAATTGGGGGGGAGATACAACAAGCAAGCTTAATCATTCATTCTCAATTACTTAAACAAAACAACTAGTCAAATGCTAAGAAATCATCCTACACTATTAGTTAACCTAAGGTATAGGTGATATTTCACTAGGATTTGACTAATCTAGGTTTCTAGCATAGGGTTGATTAGTGTAATTGGGATCCAAAGGTAGAATTGGGGAGTAGAGGTGAGGATGTTTCACCCCACATTACTCACCACCTAGCTTTTAGTAAACTCCAAGGCAATTGCACCGATCAACCTTATACTAGCTACTTAAATCACACACCTAGGAGTAGGATAAGGACTATATGTAGGGGATATGGGGTGCTATCTAGGTATCCAGTAATTGGACCCAGGACCACGTCCCAAGATAGCCCCACATATGCTATATTCTCCTAGACTTAGGTGCTTCAAGCAGAAAAACACAAGCAATTATATTTTTAGATACAAACCACAAGTAGAGACATGGGAAATAAGATATAAGTAGAAAGCAATCTTCATAGAATGAAATCATAGAGTTTATAAATTATCTCCCCCCAACATGGTATCAATGTATCAATTTTGCCCCAAAAAGCCCACCACAAGGGGCTTAGCTACACATGACTAAACAAAAGAGCAAAGAAAAGAGAAGAAAGAGGTAAAAATCCATGGAGCTCATGGTAGATCTTCCTCCTTCACCTCGTAGCAGTGTAGAGTGAGGCACCTCCTCCAAGATAAATGAATGACATGGAAATATGGGGGATTATGGTGGAAAACCTAGAAAACTAGGGTTATAGGGTGGAAATGGAGTGGAAGTGGAAGTGGAAGGTAGGTGAGTGGCTTGAATGCAAGGAAATGGCTAAGGAAGCTCTAGAGAAGTTGTAGGGGTTCTAACCTAGTATTGTGGCTACCACCGGTGGAAGCAATAGGGTAAGAGGGGGTATTGTTGGAAATTTAGTGCAGAAAAGTTAGGTTTTAGGTGGCAGAACTGCCGTGGTGGGTGGAGGTCAGAACGGCCATGGTGGGAAGTGAAAAATGTCTGGTTGTAGGTGGTGAAATGAAGGCTGAGAGTATGGTCATGCTGGGAAGCACGGCCGTGGTGTGGGCTAGGTAGAACATTTGTGTTGGGTAGCACGACCGTGGTGGGCGACGTGGAGTGGAGGTGGTTCTCTTCAGTACACCCATTCTGGTCTTTGGCAGCCATGTTGGCTGGAACATTAGGGGCTTCTTGGAGCGACCGTGCTGGGTAGCACAACTATTTTGGTTGAGTTGTTGTAGCATGTCAAAATGGATATCAACTTGTGATTTTTGCATTGGTAAGCACGGGCGTTCCTCGACACCATGGCCATGTCGGGGTCTTCAGTAGAACTTTGAGCTCCATTCATTAAAATACATGGACTTCTTTGCTTGGTTTGACTCTTGGCCACCAAGGGTAGGTTGGGGAAGCTTTGGGGTCTTCTCTGTATCCCTCTATCTTACTCATCCATCCAACGTGGTCCAAGAACCTAAAAAACATGCAAAGAGCGTCCATAAGTGCATTTGACAGTAATATGTCTATTGAGGGAATTAACTTGAATTCTAACATGTTTACATGTGATTGAGATGCAAAAAGACACACGATGAAGCCCTGAAATAGGAATTCATCAATTTCCTAATTAGATTAATGAGAAAAATTATCCAATGTATGCCATATTGTTATATACTTTATTTGGTGGATTTTGGTATACCGGTCAAGTTTTATTGTGTAGAGTG
The DNA here is from genome assembly GCA_963693085.1 of Alisma plantago-aquatica. Taxonomy (NCBI): domain Eukaryota; kingdom Viridiplantae; phylum Streptophyta; class Magnoliopsida; order Alismatales; family Alismataceae; genus Alisma; species Alisma plantago-aquatica. The sequence goes on from OY856412.1 coordinate 571,956,569, forward strand.
AGTTGGCCAAATCCAGGATGGATAAGATTGATTATTCACTAGTGGTTTTCATATTAGGAATATCTATCGGTGACTTGAGACTAAGGTGTATATTGTTAGTGTTTTATGTGAATGGTAACACCCCTTCGATATCAGTAGATCATGACCCATAGTTATCTCTCACCCATGTTTATATGAGAAGGGAAACTCAGACTTTCCCATAAGACCATCACCTACCCTAGTGAAAAAAAGAAAGAATCAACCCAAACCTCACGCCACCTCTCTCTCCATCGTCATCCACATAACCCTAGTGTGGTTCTTGGGGCCTATATAAGAAGCCACAAGATCCCAACCTCGATGAGGAACATGGTTCCTATCTTTCCAAGTTCGAGGAGATCCTTGCCTTGTTGCTCTCCTTGTTGATCTGTAGCACGTTGAGGAGCATATTACGATGCTTTGGAGAACTCCTCTCCGGCCTCCAGATGCATCACCACATCCGGTAAGCAAGATGGGACTACCTACAACGACTTGCAACACTCCCTCTCGTCGTGACTTGATGGAGTCATAGTGGAGACTCGTAGTTGGCTTTTGGGGTCTCGACACCACTTGAAGGTGCCCTTCATGGTGGGATCAAGGTCAAGGCGGCCTATAGAAAGGCCAACCTCCACTCCTCATCACAATGGTGCCGACACATGAACATGTGCGAGGGAGTCACACAACACTGAGCTAGAGCCGTGAAGGGGGCAACTCCCACAGGTCTAGGGAGGGTGATACTAGACCGAGGAAGGGAGTGAGGGTGGGTGGAGTCGAGAAGGTAGAGATACATGATAAGGGTCTTGCTCTAGCCCGGTGGTAGCACCTACATGACGCTGCCTGCACAAGCGTAGGGCGTCTATGGGAGAAAGAAGGCAAGCTGGTCGAATCCATGTTTCCCAAATAATGAACCATTGGCATGGATCCGGGAGCCCATAGTAAAGAAGGCAATAAAAGATATTAATTTTTGATGTGGCTACATTCTATTGGTTCAAATATATTAACATTTCATTAATTCTAGTAAATAGACAATAGATTTAATAGAAAAATTATATACCAACTTGATCAGGAAATAGGAGAACTATAAATAAAATATAATTGAGACCTAATTTTGATCCCAGTTCCAAAAAGTACCTTGGATACATGTTTGGTAAGTGACTAGTACATGAAAATCCTAGATTTATGCATTAACATGTTGGATACATCAAATACCTTTCTCTTGTGTTATAAACTGATATAATTGATTGTAATGAAATTTAAGATGATGTTGAAAAGGATGGTGAATAATTAGGATTTCTAGATCAATAATCATCAACGTTTATAATTAGGATTTTAAACACCAATGATGTAACTTGTTATGGTCTTAATGAACATAATTTGATCTAAGTGTTTATAATGCAAGTGTATGATAGATATGACAATTAGGATTTCACCTAACATTTATAATGTGATGGAAATAGGGTTTATGCCCTTATTCCTTATCCAAACCTGAGACAACGCTAAACCCTAGATTAGGACCCGAGTAGGTTTTAATCTAAACAATATGGTGGCAAAACTTTAGGATTTATATACATGTATCCTCTTTGTTTGCTTGATTGGATGATATGATTAAAGTATGATTGTATGATCTACATGGTTCTATAATGAGGTGCATGGTTATGCCCATGAAAACTCGCCTTATGGACTTTTGTGTTTTCCCAAGTTTCCTCGAATGGATTGCAAATAAAATTACTCGATCGTTTATTTATTTCTTGCAATCTATATATAAAGCCCTTATGAGTATCATCTTATATAAATGTAGCATGATCGAACCCTAAATAATTATCTTTGGTGAGTTAAAAAGCATGGGGTGAAAGAAGTCATTATTAGAATTACTAGTGATCAAGACCAAAAAGGAAGATCACCATAGGACAAGCCCAAAAAGGAAGTTCATCACAAAACCATGCCCAAAAAGGAAGGTTTTGATAGAAGTGTCCACTACAGGGACCAAAACCCTAAAGAGAGAGTTCCTCATTAAGAGGCTCCCCTAAAGAGAGGGCACACCACAAAGAGTGAAAGGATAAGCGTTGAGAAGTTATAAAAGAAAATGCATATTCAATTATGTAATCTTAATTACTACTATGGATGATTATATTATTACCTATACAAACATATTTTGTTTGCTACTCATGTACACAGAATAGCAATATATTGATATGTGCTTTGTTTCATGCCGTTTTAGGTAAATGCTAATTATGAAGATATCAAGATATGATGAACCAGATGACATCACTTGAAGATATTAAAGCTAAGTAAAGAAGGAATAGTTAGATCCATTCTTCTCATACGTACAATTTTAATGATAGAAAATCATGTAAATCCTTAGAGGAGAATCTTGTAAAAGATATTTAAATTTATGGAAATTATTTGTATTATTTCTTTTTTTGGTAAAATTTGGATATTCAGGAATTTTAGGTAATGGCGTTAAACTTCAAGGTCCCTCCTTAATTGGGATTTGTTGAAAAGTGAGGTTGTTACATACTTTAACTGTTCATATATCTATCTATTCATGATATGGTTGTTTATATACTTGTTCATGATCTAACTTATCATATATCTTTTGGTTCATCATGAGACAACATAACGACTTGATCCTAAATTGAACTACATTTTAACATTGCCTATCTAGTCACATCTTGCATCATAACTACTTGATCTTAAACTGAAATAGATTTTAGCATGCTTATCTAATCACATCATTCTTATTGATTTTAGTTACATCATCTTGGCATACCTACTTGATTAATCTAGTACATGTTCACTTGATTGCTTAAAAAACAACATCTTGATCATAACTGAAAATATCTTTGGATGCATCTTAATCAAATCATGTAACTTGATAATATTAAGATCATTGAGCACACATATGAATATTGATCTAGTCACACTTTTCTTTATTGTTTCTTTCTATTTCCCACATCCTATCCCAATTTCCTAGGAAGGGTGTTTATAATGGGAGATTTTAAGACCATTCAGAACCCTTAATCAACTAGAGTCTTTTGTGCTGATTACGAAAGGTTTCATGACCATCTTTAGGAACAAAAGACTCCCACACTTTAAATTATGTTTTTCTCATTTTGTTTTATTTTCCTAACTCTACCCCCAAACTAAATCAAACACATTTCATGGAGCTCAAGATTTCATGTACAATACTACTTTTTTCAAGTGACACATGGGTACATAACACCTTCCTCAGTCGTAATATGATTACCTTACCCAGTAACTATGTCATTTTTTCCTTATCTATCAACCCTTGGGTGGCTATTTGTCAATGTTTTTTGAGTTTTCCCACTAAATTTAGCAATCATCTAAGTTTTCATTGTTTCCTCATAAAATAAGGTGGCAACTCCATATTCTTTATCTTTCACATTTTTTTTCAGAATTTACAACGACCACACAATATCAAGTTTCAGATGGGAAGATAGTTATATTTTTCGAGGCTGTGGAACAGTTATCAAATATGTTACCTATATATAGGAATGCATTAGGGTCAACCATAGGAGCATATAGGAGTGTCCTTGGTCAATTTATACATTGGGGTTTAGTAAAAATGAAAGTAATTTACAAATACCACATTTTATAGTTTGATTCAGTTGAAGTCAAACTTTAACAAATATACTCTTTGTCATATTGGAACTTCAACTGAAGTCTTTGAGAAGGTATATTACACATGCAAAAATAACAAAAATTGAATAAATATCAATTTGACTAGACATCTGTCGGACTATGAGTTGAACTGCCCCGAGGTTAGCTTGAACTGTAATTTCAAACTACATTGACTCGGAAGCCTAAAGACACTATGTTAAACTCCCGACCAAACAAAGACTTTAGTGGAAACCAACTCGGTCAAAATATAACTTTGACCAAGAAATTCCATGACATAAACACCACCAGGAAACATATTTCACTCTAGGAAAACATGTAATTACAATTAGCATTTGACAAGGCTTTATAGGGTTGTAATTGAGGATAAAATAGGTTGAGGCTCATGGATGATCTTTCTCTAACAAGATACAAATCAAATTTATAGTAATAAGATTTAGTTGTATTAGAAAATAAAAATCATGTAAATCATGATTCCGTGTACGATATGAGGCCATTTTGCATTGCTATAACTCATATTTTCCTAAAACAAATAATAGAATAATTAGAAGAAGCAACATAAATATGTCATTCCTCCAAATAGTCTAGGAAATGTCCTTGGGCTAAAAGAATCTTTAGATTTTGGTCCCATGTGACTCCTTTCTTGCAAGGGTAGTGGGGTCTTTGCAAGGGCATCTCTTGTTTGTGTATCGCTCCATTCCCATATCCATTGACTTCTAAATTCAAGAAACGTGTTAGTGAATCCCCTTTCATCCTATTTAAACCCAATAGCTAATTAGGTGGCTTGTAATATATGTATTTCAAGTGCCTCTTGTACCCAACTTAGCATAATACTATCTACCACAAAAATATAAGCATATATAACAAATGTTATAATCTTATTCTACATATTTCATTAAGTGACAAACCTTAATTGGATGTTATATAACGTCATTCCTAAATATCTAATGGAGACAACACTGAGCTTGACTAGCGTGTGAAAATTTAGTTTCACATTTCTTAAATACTGGAAATTGTCATAAAATCTTAGTTTATGACCAATCTTATAGTTGTAAAGAAGAATTCATTATAAGTGTTATCTACTTGATCTCAATGAAACATTGAATGTGCAGTAAACACGACTAATAATAATGCTTTAATAATAAGAGTGTTAATTGACATATATATGTAAAACTGTTTCCATAGTTTACAATTAAGTGTATATGTACATTGGATCCTAAATTATGTTAAATCAAATATACTTCTAAAAGCCACTTGAAATAACTACCAAGAACATACTGAATGAGATGACTTGTAAATGAATGGAATTGAATACATTAGAAAATGCTTTACATTATAAAATGGTTTTTGTTCTAAACTCAATTGTTAGCATATGGTTTTAAGATCGACATGAATTGCTTCTTGACTTTAATAAACGCATGCATATAGAATATATAGTTGATTCAACCTACAAACTAAGAGACTTATAATCTCATTTATGAAAAAACAATATGATTATGGTATCTAGATCCAATCATCCATTCTCATATGTTTCTTAGTCAATTAATGATCTAGTCACCAATTCTAGTTCTTATATACTCTAGCTCATTGTTCTCCACCTAGCAAATGCCTACCATGCTTTGCACCTTCATGGTGCCGTCAACAATCGATGCTTGGAGCATGTACTATCTGGTCTCACCACAGGCCTATCCAACAACACTGTTCTTCACCAAAATTGATGTTTGCTCCTTGAGTAGTGCATGGGGAAAGGGCCATGATGCTCCCTATCCAACGAATCACAAGGGGTATGATGCTCAATCATGCACATGCACTCTCAATCCATGATGCCCAACACAACTCTCTATAGTCTACGATCTCCAATTTAAGGGAAAGAATCTAGGGTGAGAGAGAGGACATGCATGTTCTTTCCAATTATGATCACTTACTATCGATCAGGAAGGAAGTTACCAAAAAAATAACAAAGGAAGGTGCATCACCAACCACAAATGAGAAGAGTTAAGAAGTCAAAAAACAAATAACATTTGCAATTAGCAAAATAAAAGAAAGAATGAACATGTATAATAAATGAATCTAATTTTAATCTACCAATTAGAAAATGTCACTAATAGTATTCATAAATGCATGTATAACTTGGTTCTTTTTAGAATACTTATAATAGTGTATTTAAGTATACAAATAAAAAGTTTGTAAAAGTAAATATGTATTAGACAACTCCTTAATTAAGTATCACTAATGGGTGTTTTCATTATCGACTGAGATACAAAGATACATTGAAATTTATTAGAATGCAATTACACATTTTGATTTGCTTTCCAATGTTATTCATCTCTCTATATTTTAAACGTGGTGCATGCATATCAAATCAAGAATATAATTGTGTGATTGTAACGATATAAAAGCATAATTTTTGGTGCCAAAGTTCCTTTGATATACCAAATAAGGTCCATAGTCTGCTCATTGCTACACCAAATATCTTCATTGTTTCCAAATAGACGTATACATATAGAAAAAAAATAAAATGTGACACATATTCCAGATTTAGCCATGACAATAGGAGATAAAACTTCACTATAATAAAATGTTGTATTATGTTCATTCTAGAAATCTAAATCTTAATCATTTTTCACTACAATTACAAAACATTACGTATGTATATAAAAACAGGTAAAACAATGAAGTATCTGGTTGGATTTCACAAAAAAGTGTATATGGATCTTCTAGTAACTCATCAAATATGTGTTTTTACTAATTTATCATGTCCAATTATGTTATAACTACTCCCACATAATTTCATCGCCATTTATATTTTTGTTCGATGTGTTGAAGTGAAGCATAAGATCATATACATGCACATCTCTTGTAAAAGTTGATGATTCTAAATATTAAATACAAGATGAAAGGTAACATATTTTGTCTTTAATTACCATTTATCATATTCTTTAAGATTTCCTTTACCCCAAATATCCATGTCAAATAAAACTGATTACAACTTCATAAATTATATATTTTGAATATATATCAAAATAGACATGTTTGGTAGTCTGAAATTTTGTCGTATTTGATTGTATTTTGGCATCCATTTGCAGATAATTTATGTTTGATTTACAGGATTCTGGAAATGGGTTAATCTCAGAATTTTCAGACATATATAATAGGAATCCCGCATTTTGATTTTCATCAAAATTCTCCCGGACGCCAAAATCCAGTTGTAGCTGGATTGTGGACAAAAAAAATTAAATCATGTGTTTTATAAATCCAAGAAACCAAATATAAAATTTGTGTTTGTGAAATTTTGACAATATAGAATGACATAAATGTAGGATTCTTGAAAATCCAACAAAACAAACTTGCATCCTCCCATGGCCCAAGGGGAAAAGCATAGGAAAGAAGAGCGCTGTCGCAACTCAAAAGTTTCTCCTGGCTTCTGAAGAGAGTGATCAAATACCGAAAGTCAGCAGCGCGTTGCCGCGCCCCCAAGGATCCGACGTCTCCAGAACCGGAAACCAGATGGGCAAGAGAGGGAAAGAGCTCGCAAAAGAGCGGAGGAAGAATAGACTCGAGGAGATTTCCCGCCTCCGCCAAATCCCGATCGCCACCGACCAGAGGTAAACAGTAAAAGAATGCTGCACACCACCTGTTCATTTGAATTCCTCACTCAGCTGTCTCACGGAACATAGTCACTGGACACGACCACTAAACACTCAATGCAAGGTGGTGGACGCCGAAGACAGTTGCGGTTGTCACCGGGAGCAACAGAGGGATTGGGTACGAGATCGCCCGCCAGCTCGCAAGTCAGGGCCTCGGCGTGGTCCTCACGACGAGGGATACGGACAGGGGCATGGAGGCAGTGGAGGGGTTGCACAAGGAAGGATTATCGAATGTCAATTTTCACCAGCTTGATGTAACGGACGAGGCATCCATCACCGGGTTTGCGGAATGGGTACGCTTGGAGTATGGCGGCCTTGACATTCTTGTAAGAATCTTCCAGTTGATTTTTCCTTCCTTTTATTTGGTCAAAATCCTCTTCGTCTATGCATCCGCCCTTTTCCTATACATGTTGAACTTGGAGAGATTTTCATTGAATGCTATATGATCTAACCGTTGATTGCATATCACTAGTAGTAGACTAGTACCCTCTATTTGTTATTGTTATTTTGTACTTTGAAACCATCAGCCTAAATTTTGAAAACGTTCTCTTGTGAAGTTCAAACTAATAGCCTTTCAGCCTGAATCTTGAAAATTTTCTCATGTGAAGTTGAAACTCAAAATGAAAATAATAGCCCTATCGTTATTTCATGTTTAAATGCTTAGGTCTTGTAGAATTACATCAGAGTCTCAATAGGAACAAACACTGGACTAAAAGCAGTGGCTAAACTCTACAACATCTAGTGGTTTTACATGTCATCATCTGAACACACTAGAATACAACTGCTAATTATCTTTTCTCTGATAGCATTTAGAGTTCCTTGAACATTGTGATATCTCAAACCAAATTAATTTTTAGGACCTTAGCGTGTCATTGTGAAGTCGCATATAAGAGATGTCAAAGGGTTTGAATTGGAAATTAAGATCTCTTGACTCAGTGTTGGGTGTACAACTTGGGCTGTAGGCCAAAAAATTAGCAACACAAAGACTGCACAAAAAGATAGCGAGACGAAGAGGTTAGGTAAACATGTCAACCTGGTCCTTGCGGGAACCAATGTTATATATAAACATAGGTAGGGTTCTACATGAAGTTTTCATATTCCTTACATGTTTATTGACTTTTTTCGTATTAGAAATAAGTATCCCTATCATATGGATGTTCACTCGCATCATAGACATTAGTATTCTAGTGTATTTCTACTTTCTGATGTAGAATAAATACATTTTCGGACTCTTTCTTCTAGTCTAGGATTAAAAGTGGATGCACTGGTATGGATGTCAACAAAATTCCATTCATGCCCAACAGGGTAGGTTGATAACCTGCTGCTGAAGGTATTCTGCCTTATAAGGTGAGATGAGTATGCAAACTAAGCAATAAGTGGCCAGGGGACAAAAAATGCTTTTGTCTGTTCATGACTACTCATTGGCGAGTACCGATCATCATATTATAAGTCAATCTGTTAATGTTTACACATAATGCAATTTTTAAAATCTAGTTGGGAATGTATAAGCACGGTATTAACGACAAAACATTTTCGAAATTTGGCGATTAATCTTCAATGATGTTCATGTCCATGAAATATCGGCATCAAACACATGTATACTTCCATGTTCGACCTTATTGTGCACTGCACAACCCATGTCAAACTGTTTGATTACTTCGGCATAGTTGTCGATGATAATGGCCCAACTTAGTGTAAAAAATCGAATTGTCAATGATAGTTGTAATTTTGACAAACAGTCTCGACATGTCTTTTGCAGCTATTGAATACGTAGTGCAGGCTTAGAGAAACTTGGTAAGAATTCCTTCTTGAGATTGAGGTGATTATTTACTGATTTTTTTTTGGGCTAGAAAATAGTAGAACTATCCATCTCTACCATGACTTTACAAGTTTTAGTACAGAGCTGACGATATTTCAGCAATCTCATCTTAACCATTTTTCTCAATTTCGGATTTTTTAAAAATAAACCCATGTATATGCACCTATTCCTACCATGATATATGTAGATGCGGAACACAATAGTCATTGAACAAATGTTCCTAAACATTTTGTTTTGAAGAATATAAACAGATTATATTTTTCAGCAAAATTTTGATGTTTATGTTGAATTCTCTCACAAAATCACTATATTTAGCTTTGGATTGCATTGAAATTCTACAACATTTTCATATATTCCACAAACTTGGCTTCCACACTTGGTAAAGTCGACACCCTATACCATGAGTACAGCCAATGTTTATGACTTTGTGTTTATGGTAAAAGAATACACAACTTTATAGCCAGGAGTGAACCTGACTTTTTCCAATCCACCTCTTAAAAAACCATGAAACTGTTTGTTTGGTAAAAAAATATGTAGATTAGCATGGTTGTTGAATTCACCAACAAATACATCAATGATATGCTAGAAAATAGTAATGTGTATGCATGAAAACTGCAAACCCCTCACACTACTAGAGAAAAACCATTAGTGTTACCTATCCACACAGCAGCCTTTTCAATTAAAAGAATTACGGATTCCTTCTAAGCAGTTAATGTGCATTCTTTATTGATGCTAGATCAATGGAAACTGGGCATGTTACAGTTACATAAAGTATAAGTTTCAACATAGCTGTATATCCCAAACTTTGAATTCATGTGATCTTATCTGTTATACATCTGGAAATCACTGATTGTTTGAGGAATTTTGTCTACCTAATACATGCAGTCAGAGGTTCCAGACAACTAGATCAAATAGCGTTGGCTGCGTTGCACTTCACTGCCTGTGTTTTTCCTTTTTACTAGCTTTCACGCAAGGATCAGTAGCCCTAAATATAGGGAGTGTTTGATAATAATACATGACTGGTATTTACCATGATGATAGTGTGGCACTTTCAGGCTGCCACAAATATCCTCATGGCAGCATTTCAATGAATTTATCTACTTTTCATGTAAATCATAGTTTTTGAGGCGGCCAGGCGGTGCCCCTCCTCACCTGAACGCCCAGGCCGCCCAGGCCGACTAGGTCGCCCAGGCGGCCGCCCAGACGGTGGTTTTTTTACCCCCAGAAAGTGTATACATATATAAATATATACCTATATATATTATTTATATACTATGTTATGTATATAACTATACATATATGTATGTAAAACTTATCCAGCCTTCGTATATTTACTAAAATGACAACAAAACAGTAAATATTTGAGAATTGAGACATTCTATACCTCAAACTGATCGCTGCAAGCCTGCAACAGTGAATTGAAATATAAGAAAAAAATACATAACACACAATTCATTGCTGAAAATGAATATAAAAGTTGCAAAACATTCCAATATTCCATAGTTCCAAGCAAGTTTAATTAACCTATGTAATACTAAATAAATGAAAATGTCTCTTGTCTGAAAAATCTAAACAAATATAAAACTGATTTTAAAACTCAAACGGATCTTCATCATTGTCTTTTGCATCCTCTCCATCACCAACTTCATCATCATCTAGTCCTGCATCATCAACTATTTCTTCATCCTCTTCCTGAGTATCATCATCACTAAGTTCCATTGGAGCTCTGTTGGTTGATCTTCTTGGCCTGCTAGGCCCAACTTGATATTCAGTAGCACCCATTGCATCATCTACTTGGCTCAATCTAACACCTTCAACAACAATGGGATCTTCTGGCACACCTGTCATCCATTCACTACTCCAGTTTAATTCATCTAGAGCTATAGGGTCGTAGCTCTTCTCTAGGTTCTGAATCCGTCTACTCTTGAACCTTTCATGAAGTTGTCTGTTATACTGAATATAGACAAGTTTGTCCATTCTCTTAACCTCTAGCCTGTTCCTCCTCTTTGTGTGAATCTACATAATAAAAGAACTATTTAGTAATTTTAAGTGTCATATATCAAGTGCAAATTCGTAATGTCTTAGTTCCTCTTACAAAGTCAAATGTACTCCATGCCCTCTCCGCAGCAGAAGAGGTACAACACAAGCCAAGGATACGTTTAGCAATCTTTTCAAAGTGCTGGTGTTTGCCCCCCATATGAATCCCACCAAGCAACTATAATAAAATACAATCTAATCAGTAACAAACTAAAGCTCAAGTAAACAAGTATTATTTTATAAATAATAAAGTACATAACTTACGTGGTGTTTTCACTGTCCTATGGCGAATGGCAATGTCTTTGCCGAACATCCCACGACTCTCCTTGTACCAATCCAGCTCATTAGACACTTTGTCTTGTTGTGGGGTGCCATCAACCATCTTCTCAAGACAGTCAACAAAGTCAGAATCGTAACTCCCGAGGTTTGGGTCCTGTTGAAGTCTAGCTTCATAGTACAAAGATGGATTTAACAAGAACCCTACACCGTATAGGGGGCGGCTCATCTGAAATGCCCATCTCTTCTCCACTATGCCAATGATAGGCTTGTACTCTCTTTCTCTATTGGCAAAATTCAGCATGATTTCTTCTTTTGCCTTCTCAATACTAGCTGCAATGTATCCCATAGGAGGTTTCTCATCAGCATCTACAAGCCTCAAAATCTGCATTAGTGGTTGAGAAGCCCTAAGTAAGTCTTGTACGCAGTTCCAAAATGGTCTGGAATGTACAATAGCAGAGACTTTTTTCCCTTGAGTGGTCTTCGCCCAACTGCTTTGCTCCCATGCAGTAGAATTGAACAAAGCAAACAATGTCTCTCTGTGGCCAAGCATGCTTTGAAGAGTCAAAAATGAAGTAGCAAAACGGGTTGTCCCAGGACGCATGATCTCTGTATTCCCTTTGCTTTTCTTGATAAATGCATCATGGAGGCGTGTATGCTGGTAAATGTAAGCAGTCACCTTCCTTGCCTTTGTGATTATTGGGGCAAACTTCTTCATCTTCCCGATGTCTTCAAGCATCAAATCTACACAGTGTGCAACACAAGGGGTCCAAAACAAATGTTTGTGCTTATTCATCAACTTCTTGCCTGCACTCACATAATTAGTGGCATTGTCTGTAATGACTTGTACCACATTTTCAGCCCCAATTTTACATATTGCCTCATCAAGTACAGTAAACATGTATTCAGATGTATGAGTTGCAGAAGTAGCATCAATGGAGTACAAATAAAATGAACCTTCAGGAGTGTTAGCAAGAAAATTGATTAACCCTCTTTGTCTCCTATCAGACCAACCATCAGACATGAGAGTACAACCAAACATTTTCCAATGTTTCTCATGCTCTCTCTCTAGTTCCTTTGTTTGTGCATATTGCCTCTCCAAGAGGGGCAACCTGATTTGATGGTAAGAGGGGGGAAGCAATCCTCTTCCATATTGTCCAACTGTTTCTAACATAACCTCAAAGGAAGTACGATTAACAGCATTAAAAGGTATACCTGCTTCGTAGAACCAAGCAACAATGCTATCATGGGCCACCTGTAACGCCTCCTTCTTGTATGCAGATTCAATCGTCTTCTGTACTTTCCCACCTGCTTTCCTTTGGGCTGCAACATCCGCAGGGCTAGGACACACAAAAGCATCAAGAGAACCATTTACTTTGAATCCAAGGCCTGAAGTGCCAATGGGATTGGTAGGTGAAACAATATTGCTAATAACATCAACAGCGGGAGCAGATGCATTAACATTGTTGCCGTCCAAGTTAACAACATTCTCATTAAAACTTGTATCAACTTTGCGCTTCCTGGTAAGTTCTCTATACTCCTTCAATTCAGTACGGATTGCTTGAGTAGTTCTAGAACATTTTGCAGTGTCGGGAAAGCCGCCGATGATGTGTTGTTTCAATCTGTTGATCCCACCATTGCTAACGTGCCCACAAAATCCACATTGCAACTTGTTCTTGTCCGCCGGATTAGGCCAAAATCCATATTTCCACCCTGGGTCTTTGGATTTAGCCTTTCTTGATGGATCATTTACCAAGTCGAGGAACTGTGGTAGAAACTCTCCAACAGGTATCACAGGTTCACCATCTCCTTCCATACTTGACGCCGATGTAGACGTAGATGTAGACGTAGAGTCGTAGACGTGGAACAAGAGGATTGGAGAAGCAATGAACAGGGGTTCTTGCTTTTGGAGAAGGAGATAACAAGGAAGAAGGAGAACCGAGAAGAAGGATCCTTGATCGATCACCGGAAGGCGGAACCGGAGAGGGAGCACCGAGCACCACGGCCGTCCGGACGCTTTCCGTGCGGTTGCGGTTTGCGTTTCACGCAAACAGGGAGTCGGGGGGGGGTAGGAGGGTAGCGGGTGGGGAGTCCAAGAGTCGCGGGAGACTTGTATTTTTAAGTTAATAAAAAAAAGGAATTAACAGTCGGGCAGCAAAAAAGCGGCCGCCCGACTTAGCCACGACTCGCCCAGTCGCACTAGGCGGTCGCCCAGCCGCCCAGTCGGGCCAGGCGGACGCCCAAAAGGAGAATCAAAGTAGGCGCAAGTCCAGGCGTCACCCACCTGAGCGCCAGGCCGACTAGGCGGCGCCCAGGCGGGCGCCTCAACAACTATGATGTAAATATGTGTTTTTGGTAAATTCTTCCGCTGCTGCAAATATAACACTTACAATAAAATGTCTATCAAAGTAAAATATATAATGTTTCTTTAGAAATACAGTTACTCTAAATGCCTCTAATGGGTACTTTTGTTGTAGCGTGAGAAATAAAGTCACACTAAAATATATTACAATGCAATTACACATATAAGAGTTTCTAAAGAGATATGTTATTTCCCGTGCTCTACTCGTTATGTATCCCATATCGTTATGTACCCCATATTGCTTAGCTATGCTTATTGTTTTATTCTCGTCCTATAAAAGGGAATGCATAGTAAACTATTTTACTCAATGGAAAATCACTTCATTATCAATATGGTATCAAGAGCAGTCCGATCCTCTCAGCCCTTCCCCATCCAACCCTAAACACCCCATGACCTAGCCCCCCCCACCCGCCGCCCTTCCCCCCACCACCCATCTTGCCTGCCACCACCATCTCCGCCTCCACCATCCGCTCCCTCTCCCCTACCATCCCCGCCATTGCCCCCCCACCCCCCGACGCTGCCGCCGTGAGCCACACCCGGCCGCCGCCTTTTCCCCTCCATCCACCCATCCGTCCCCCACCCTTCCACCCACAACGTCTTCTCCAAGCCGCTACCCCCTCCCTCCCACCTTCCTTCTCTGATTGTGCTCCTTATCATCTCCAGGCAAATCTTCGGCTAGCAGTTGACTTCCTAAAGAGTCTCTGTTTGCTATCTGCCTGTGCCTCATGGTGGAGTAGCACTCTCCCTATGTTGGCGTAGGTCTATAAGAAATCTATACTGCCCCTTTTGCGGGTTTCTAGGATCCGCTGCGTCAGATCTACTGCTGCCCTTTTCTGCCTCGTGGGTTTTGTCAGATCTACTGATTCCGACTGTCTTCTTCCTGTGCAAACGGGTACTCTGGCTGTCTCCTGTCTACTGGCTTCTGTTGTCTTCTGATTTGTACTGCTGATTTTTGCTCCATCTGTGCATTATGGCATCTGTTGAGCCTCCACGTTCTCTGTGTGTCACCACAGTGAAACCTGATGGCTCCAATTACCACCTCCGGTCGACATCTTTTATTCCGTATGTGAAAGCGCAAGGATGCTACTCATAATGGAGTACAAATGACTTAGGTGTTATGTCTTGGATTGTTAATACCACCGAGCCGTGAATCATTCAGTCCCTGCTCTGCCTCTATGATGCCAAGGCTATGCGGGATCAACTTTTGCCATATCTACTCCCATAACCAAATCCCAAAAAGGTGTTCGAGATTTTCAAGAACCTGACAAAGAAGGAATTCTCGCCTGATGCATCTGTTGAAGATTACTACAATCAGTGCTCTGTCCTTCGGAATGAATATGAAATCTACCATCCTTTGTCTGCTGATATCAAGGAAACTCAGAGACAGCGCAATGAACTCCAACTTGTCCAGTTTCTTGTCGGGCTCCCTTCCTCAGTTTTTGGAGTTGTTGACCAAATTCTCTCCAGTGATCCTCTACCTACTCTTGGAGATGTTCTTAAACATGTTCAACGTTTACCATCAGTGACTGTTCCTGCTATCGAACACCTTGCTCTTGTTGTATGCTCTGCTGATACCGGTCACGACCGTGGCCATGGTCGTAGCTGTGGCCGTGGTGGACGTCATCCTCCTACCTCGGGCCGTACTTCTACTGCATAGGGTCGCAGTCAACCCATTAGCCCTCACTTCTGTAATTTTTGTGGCCGTGACAATCATAATGAAGACCGGTGTTGGATCAAACATAGAAAGCCTGCTTGGGCTAAGCATGTCACCTCTGATGCGGGAGAAGATTCTGCTGCTACTGAATATACCCCTGCTCAACCATTTTCTGCATGGATCCGGTCCGAGTTCAAGAAGCTCTTCCAAGAGCACATGTCCAACCTACCATCTACTTCAGAGACCGACTAGTCTACCTTGCTTGCTGCTCCATCTACTGATAAAAATCAATGATGTATTGATTCTGATACTTCGTCCATATGGCCGGTTAGGGGTGAGCAAATAATAGTCCAGATCGCAAAATCGGATCGGACTGCTCAATTCGGTCCGGTCCATTATGAGTTCGGTCCAGTCCGCGGTCTAAGATTTTTGACGAGTTCAGTCTTTGGTCTGGTTTGGTCCAAAACCGGTCCGACCGTAGACCGGACCGCAAATCGATTTTTATATAAAATTCATGTATATTTGTAGGTATATTATGTAACAAGTACAAATAAAATACATATATAAGCACTAATACTGTAAATGTTTGCTATTAATGTTATATAATTGTTAGAAGTGACTGAAATTATCACTTTGTACAATTAAATAAGTTGTAAAACATGTAAAAAGGGATGATTACAGTCCAAACGGCCCAGTCCGGTCCTAACACGGAACGGTCCGGTCCTACCTCAAAACGGTCTGGTCTACGGTCCATAAATTCTTACGAAGTCGGTCCTCGGTCCGGTCCGGTTCTGGACCGATGCTCACCTGTAAGGCCGGTAACTCAGATTTATTTTTTGCTTTAATAAGATCCACTCGTCTTCCTCCGGTAACAGTAGCTGATGGCTCTCAGACAGTTGTCCGTGGCATTGAGACGTTTCCGTATTTACAAAATATGCATCTGAAATCTGTCTTATATGTTCTGAGATTTCCTGTTAATCTACTTTTTGTTAGTAAAACTGTGAAGAGCCTTCAGTGCTCTATTACGTTTGACCCTTCGGGTTGTGTTTTTTAGGGTCTCCGCACGAAGACGAGGATTGGTTCGGGCCATGAGGGACCAGATAGCTCTACTACTTGGATGGACCGACATTAGTGATTGCTATGCTATTGACATCTGTGACTGGGATTCAGTGGTATTACTACCTTGGCCACCCCTCTGCTTCTAAGTTGAAACATTTATTTCTTACTTAAGCTGATAAGACTTTTTCCTGTGAATCTTGCCAATATGGAAAACAAACTCGATATGTATTTCCTGTCAAGAAAGAAATTGGTTCTAAATACATTTTTCATATTGTTCATGCGGATATCTGGGCCCCTGTTCAGTTGCTAGTCATTTTGGAGTTAAATATTTATGACTTTCTAGACGATTTTTCTCGAGCTGCATGGATATTTTTACTAAGAGATCGCAACATTGTTATGGACACCATCACTACCTTTTTTCTGAAATTCAAACTCAATTCAATAAACCCATTAAAGTCTTGTGCATCGATAATGCTCTCGAGTTCATGCAAAAATCTGTCACTTGTTTTTGCTCATCCTGTGGAACGATCCATCAAACTTCTTGCGTCTATACCCCACAACAAAATGGGGTTGTTGAACGCTAAAACCGTCATCTTTTAGAGGTTGCTCGCACTATTCTTCATTATCATGTTCCTCAACGTTTTTGGCCTGAGGCAGTTTCTACGACTTGCTGCCTTATCAATCGCATGTCGTTCTCTGTTTTGCAAAATTAGATTCTGTATAGCATTCTCTTTCGTGATGCACAACTTTTTATTGTCCCACTGCACATCTTTGGGTGCACTTGCTTTGTTAAAAACCTTCGTCCAGGGATGACAAAACTTGACCCTCGCTCCACCAAATGTATTTTTTTAGGTTATTCCAGAACCCAAAAAGGGAGTCACTATTATGATCCCATCATGCAACAATGGTATGTTAGTGCAGGTATAGTGTCAAAGAACATCTGCCATTCTATTCTGATAAAGGGGCTTTGCTATCCTGTAATATTTTGGCACCAACTCCGTTACATGACATTGTGGATATTGATCCACCTTATGAGCTGACACCTGAAGAACGACCGCTGCAAGTCTACAAGAGAAGACCTAAGTCGACTATCCCCTCCATGGTCCCTCAACAACCAAGTCCTCCGACGGAAGATCACAACACAACTTGGATACACTCTGACGTACACCTTCCTATTAGTCTTTGTAAAGGTGTTCGCTCCTGTACTCAACATCTAATTAGTCATTTCTGTTCCTCCACTAATCTGTGCTAGCTTTGCTTGCTTTATTGCTGCTATTAGTATATATATTTTTACTGTGCTTATTATGTTATGGGCTTTAGACTTGTTTTGATTGTTAGCCCATTTTCTTTTATTCCTTATTACACGTTTCTAGAATTTTCTTAACTCTACTTGTCTCTAGAATATTCTTAACTCCCGTCCTATAAAAGAGAGACCACTGTAATTGTTTTGATCATTTAATCAAAAGCCTTCTATTATTTTAGATGGTATCGGAGCTTGATCCTCCTTGACACCCTCCCACCCTAACCCTATCCATGCCTCCATAAACCCTAAACTAGCGCCCCACCCTTCCCCCTCCCTTTTCTCCTTGCCGCCGCCCCTTCTCACCACCAAAACCTAGCCTCTCACCCATCGCCTCTCCTTCTACTCCACCTACTGCCGCCGCCCACCTCCCCCCTTCCCCCGCCCTCCTCTCCTAGCCCCATCGCCACCCTCACCCTTGCCCTACCCTAAACCCATACCCCCCCCTTTCCCAACCCCTCCCTTTCCCTCTAGACCTCCGGCCGCAACCACCACGCCGCCGCCAACAACCACCTCTCGCCGCCACCTTCCCACCTTCACACACCCGTCGCCACTTCCCCTGACCACCTCCTCTCATCTCTCCCTCCAGGTAACCACCTTCGTACCTCCTTTCCTTCCCGCTCGTCTTTGGACGTCTCTGGTAACTTTCCAGTCATAGCACGTTGAAGGCGTAGCCGGTTGTAAGGAGAGTGAAATCACCCATTTACTAAAAATTTGAAGAATTGACATCCATTCCAAACACATTCAGAGGTATGATGGAATGGGCATAAATTTTCCAAATTTATTAAACATTGGTATACAAAAGACCATTAGAAAGCAGCGGAATAAAAAAATAACTGACTATATTCAATTTCATAAAAGGTTTACAAAATACATCAAATTCTCCCATTAGGGTTTACATCAAGACACACAATCAAGATCTAGATAGAGGGAAGTCTAGACTACTACAATCTTGTCTCCAAGCAACATCTCCATCAACTGAGTCCAAGCCAAAAGCTATATACTCCTTGTCTTGTTCATCACCTTGCTCATCACCTGGGTGGTTGGGAAAGCACCCAACAAAAGGGAGAGGAAAACAAGGTATGCGTCAAATAATAATTAAGTACAAGAGAAAAGGAAATCATATGAAACATAAATATATTGAATCATCATAAGATGAGAGGGCCAAGAGAATGAGGCACATAACAAAATAGATTCTTACCATTACAAAACATATAAGAAGTAGCATGCATGATATTAATTGGACTACATTAACTAAGTAGGGTTGAGGCACCTACCGAACCTCGACCTATAGGTGAGGGGAGAATTCATACATTCCCAGTCACGTATCAAATTTTATAGGGGAGGAATAACACATTCCATAGGGGGAGAATAAGACGTTCCCTAGGGCGATTATTTACATACCCTCTGTGGGTGGTTGTACATAAGTACCACTACTATAGTTAAATAGCCAAATAAACCATCATGCTCAAGAAATAGTAAAGTGGCAAGATAAATCATCATATAATTACAACTTGGTGGTGGGGTTCCAAGACCCAAGAATAATGTTCTGAAATTGATTTATGAGGCAAGTACAACAAAAGATTCAAGAGTATATGAAATAGGGTTTAATAAAGCCTTATTATAGAAAAATAGGTTAAGGCACAATTATTCCCAACTTAAGGTGTAAATGCACATACATAAATAGGGATTGTACATACATAGCACATACCTTTCATTATGATTCATATTACCCACTTTCATCACTTGATTGAGTCCATGATCAATTTTTCCTATTTTCAATTCGTATACATGTATTAGAATGATATATATATGCATTAAGGTAGAGAAAACCCATATTTTTACTTTTTATAGCAAAACCTCGATTTAGACTATGAAAACATTACCATAGACTTAGTTAGGTTCTTCTGATTAAGAAAACATATAATTTTGCATATTTTGGAGTTATGATGATTAGAGTGTATTTTTGGTGATTTTTAAGTGATTAAATCATTTTCTAGAAAACCACCATCGACAAAACTCAAAACCAATACTTGGAAATATTATTATTGAAAATAAAATATTTTTCTGAGTTCAGGACATATTTTACTTTAGTTTTTGGACAAAGGAATCAAAAGTTATGAATTATTGAAATTCGGCCAATCAGAAACTGACACATCATCAAACCAAACGAGATAAGCAAAGAGGGAGAGAGGGAGGGAAAACACCATTCGACCTAATATCATGGTTTTAGATTAATAGTCATCCAAACTAGATCTTCTAGAGAAGGTAAACCGGTAAGAAACCAAAACCCTAGATGAACATGGTAAATAGAGATGGAAATCATCGATTTTAAACATAGATGCATGAATTTTAAGCATGTAGCAAGCAATATATGAGAAGTGGGTTATGAAACTCGCCTCTAGGGAAGATAAGAAGGTCCAAACAGCAAGGATCCGAGCTTAGAAGGTCTAGTTGCTCCAAGCCTAGCTCCTTTCTTGGACAAAGATCACCTTCTCAACTTAGAGGTGATAAACCCTAGCAAAAGAGCATAGAGATGAGGTGTTTTAGGGTTCTAGGTGGGGTTTCACCATGGAAGTCCATGGTTATGACCTGTAATAGGGTGTAAGGAAGACTAATAGTATGAAAATAGGGAAGGAAGGGAGGAAACTTACTAGTTTTGATCGAAATTACCAAGGAGGAGCTTTAGAAACCCTAATAGAGCAATTTGGAAACCCTAGGAGCCTTCTTCACCAAGGTAGGCTCCCTCTATTACCTTGGGACAACAACTTCGTGGCCAAATACAGAAGGAACTATTATCTAAGCTAGCGGAAAGAAAAGGAGAGCAAGAGTTTTCGAATTGTGAGTTGGGAAGGGGTATACATGGCTATATATAGAAAGAGGTGAAGCATGAGGTGTCTTAAGGGACTTTCCATGTGTCTTTAGCCTAGGGATTGATGGCTATGCAAGAGGACAACTCATAGAGGCTTCATGCATATCAAAAGTTGGTCCTAAGAGCCCATAGATCCTTCTAGGCCATCCCCACCGTTTTTTAAGAAAGAAATAACCTCAATGGTTGATAACTTTTAAGGATAAGCATCTTTATAAAGAGGGTAATCCCTATAATGCCGTTGGAAAGAAATATCATCAAACCAAGGTGAAACTAGGTTCTCCAATGGTTTAAAATCTCGTTAATGGTAAGGGAATATCTAAGGATTAAAATCCAGGCAATAATTTGCAAAGAAAACCTCCCAATTTGGTAAATTGCATAAAAGTCCAGAATGTACCTAAAATTGAATAACTTGCACAAACAACATCCAAATCAAACTAAATTTGAAACTTAGGATCATTTTATGTTTTCAAATCATATCAAAAGTTAGAATAAGGTTTAGAGCACTTGATTATGGTAATTAAGCTTTCATTGAGGCATTTGTGCATAAACCCTTATATTGGTACAATTAGTGAATAAATGTTCACTAAACCATTATATTCTCTACAAATTGAACAAAAAGGCCAAGAAGGATAGAAATGAAAGGAAAAGATGGGAAATAGGGTCAAAAGAAAAAATTTCAAAATTCAGTATGTTACAACACTCCACCCTTAAAGAGGATTTCGTCCCCGAAATCACAAGCAAGAAGGGAAGGGTGAGTGTGCAACATCTCATCACAAAACATCAGGTTATTTCTCCAACCTTAACTTCCACCAAACAATTCATCAACATATACTCCAAAAGCATTTCAACATAGGATATGTTCTCAAGGATCACATAGGTTCCATTATTTAGATATTCTTTTTAGGAGATTTAACATTATTTATATTTTTGGCTCATTAACATTATATTCATTATGATATCATATTATCACGATTATTTTAATTATGTCGTGTCATAATCACTTTATTAAAAAGGAAGTTATATTTCATTATCATCCATGAAACATCGTATATATATATATTTCTCATTTATCTTACTAAGAATTATAGCAAAATTATGGGTTACTTGATTCCCTCAATATACTTGATCATATCCTTAATATTTTGAACTTTGACTTCATTATCCTTATACTATCACCACATTAAGTTATAACGAATTATTTTGCATGAATTATTCAATTTGTCATTAAATCTTCATTCAATCCAAATTATGTCACATCAATTACATATATTTATATTAAACGTTATCTCATTGCCACATTATCTTTATTTCTCACATTAATGTCATCATTAATAATTTTCTCATATTTATTTATATTATTGATTTGCACATTTATGTGAATAGAATCACTTCATATTCATATTGAAGCCATTCCAAGTATTTTAATGATCAAGGTGAGGCATATTATGAATTGATTCACATTAAGTGAATAATCGTGTGTGTATTAGATAACAAGGTAACATACCATGCATTTCATATTGATGACTTGATTAATATGTGATTAGATGATTATATATATCATTTATGTGTATCAACGTATGTTAACTAATTATGGCACCTAATGTCATTAATGTATCATGAAAGGCATTAAGGATGTATATGTTAAGGTTAGATGATTACAACTTAGGGTTCTGGTTAATATGATCACTATACTTTACTTAGGATGTATTAAGTCCAAGATTAGGTTACAATCATCTTACTTGTCATTTCATTAGAGTTTATTGGTTTATGACATGGGCAACACCATGCATATCCATTAGGATTAATACGTGAGTTACTCATATTATGTTCATTAGGTATTCATCAGGGTTTATTGGTTTATGACATGGTCAACATCATGCCTATCCATTATTAGTATTAAAATGTGAGTTACTCTTATTATGTGCATTAGATATTCATTAGGGTTCAAATAAATGAACTATTCATTAGATGATCGTTATATGTTCTTTTGGATATAAAGAAACATGTGGTTACAACTATAACTTGTTTGGTCAAAACTAAGGATTCAAGCACACTAACTTCTAAATTAGGGAGTTAAGGTTTCTAAAGTTAGAGTAGCTATATTTCAGTATGTTACATGACTCCATTCCCTTGGAAAGGATTTCATCCTCAAAGTCTAACTACCCAAACATCATCAAACCAACTACTCTCCACCCCTTAAAAGGTTTGACCTACCAAGCCAAACTAATCTAGAGGTAAAAGGGTGAGTCTAACTAGACCATATACAAGATACATCATGCTTCACTGCGCACTCTGATTGCTTACTAAACACCAAACTTCAAAGTCTAGTTTCTAGGGATAAACTATCCAAGCATGTGGTCCCAAGGGACATAAGGAGACTATCTTGGTATCCATCCTCAAACAGGTCATCATACACCTAAAACTTAGGGTTCCCAAAGATATACAACATAGATGTCTAAGGTCACTATTGCCTAAAAGCAAACTATTTCGGACAATCCATTTCAGCTTAGGCCAGGCCGGTATCATATGGATCTGGGAGTCCTCGTAAACCAAGCAAGTGGCGCGGAGGAAAATATTGCCAGCCCCCAGAACCTGATCCTTTCTAGACACCTTTGCTTCAACTTCATGCCCTAATAGTTGCCTAAAGCCAAACCTAAACAACATTAAGTTATGCATATTTTAGTTATGAGTATTTTATGGTTTTATTCATCATGATACTAATGTGGAACTATAGGGTCCTAAATCAACCTTTCATTATTCATAGATCAACTGTAGGGCAACCATGTCACCTAAAGGAACTATGTAAGGTAGGGATTCTAATTAGGGAGACAAAACTGAAATAGCCAGATTCCGACTACCATGGGCTCTGACACCATGCTGTAAGGAGAGTGAAATCACCCCTTTACTAAAAATTTGAAGAATTGACATCCATTCCAAACACATTCAGAGGTATGATGGAATGGACATAAATTTTTTAAATTTATTAAACATTGGTATACAAAAGACCATTAGAAAGCAGCGGAATAAAAAAATAACTGACTATATTCAATTTCATAAAAGGTTTACAAAATACATCAAATTCTCCCATTAGGGTTTACATCAAGACACACAATCAGGATCTAGATAGAGGGAAGTCTAGACTACTACAATCTTGTCTCCAAGCAACATCTCCATCAACTGAGTCCAAGCCAAAAGCTATATACTCCTTGTCTTGTTCATCACCTTGCTCATCACCTGGGTGGTTGGGAAAGCACCCAGCAAAAGGGAGAGGAAAACAAGGTATGCGTCAAATAATGAATAAGTACAAGAGAAAAGGAAATCATATGAAACATAAATATATTGAATCATCATAAGATGAGAGGGCCAAGAGAATGAGGCACATAACAAAATAGATTCTTACCATTACAAAACATATAAGAAGTAGCATGCATGATATTAATTGGACTACATTAACTAAGTAGGGTTGAGGCACCTACCGAACCTCAACCTATAGGTGAGGGGAGAATTCATACATTCCCAGTAACCTATCAAATTTTATAGGGGAGGAATAACACATTCCCCAGGGGGAGAATAAGACGTTCCCTAGGGCGATTATTTACATACCCTCTGTGGATGGTTGTACATAAGTACCACTACTATAGTTAAATAGCCAAATAAACCATCATGCTCAAGAAATAGTAAAGTGGCAAGATAAATCATCATATAATTACAACTTGGTGGTGGGGTTCCAAGACCCAAGAATAATGTTCTGAAACTGATTTATGAGGCAAGTATAGCAAAAGATTCAAGAGTATATGAAATAGGGTTTAATAAAGCCTTATTATAGAAAAATAGGTTAAGGCACAATTATTCCCAACTTAAGGTGTAAATGCACATACATAAATAGGGATTGCACATACATAGCACATACCTTTCATTATGATTCATATTACCCACTTTCATCACTTGATTGAGTCCATGATCAATTTTTCCTATTTTCAATTCATATACATGTATTAGAATGATATATATGCATTAAGGTAGAGAAAACCCATATTTTTACTTTTTATAGAAAAATCTCGATTTAGACCATGAAAACATCACCATAGACTTAGTTAGGTTCTTCTAATTAAGAAAACATATAATTTTGCATATTTTGGAGTTACGATGATTAGAGTGTATTTTTGGTGATTTTTAAGTGATTAAATCATTTTCTAGAAAACCACCATCGACAAAACTCAAAACCAATACTTGGAAATATTATTATTGAAAATAAAATGTTTTTCTGAGTTCAGGGCATATTTTACTTTAGTTTTTGGACAAAGGAATCAAAAGTTATGAATTATTGAAATTCAGCCAATCAGAAACCGACACATCATCAAACCAAACGAGATAAGCAAAGAGAGAGAGAGGGAGGGAAAACACCATTCGACCTAATATCATGGTTTTAGATTCATAGTCATCCAAACTAGATCTTCTAGAGAAGGTAAACCGGTAAGAAACCAAAACCCTAGATGAACATGGTAAATAGAGATGGAAATCATCGATTTTAAACATAGATGCATGAATTTTAAGCATGTAGCAAGCAATATATGAGAAGTGGGTTATGAAACTCGCCTCTAGGGAAGATATGAAGGTCCAAACAGCAAGGATCCGAGCTTAGAAGGTCTGGTTGCTCCAAGCTTAGCTCCAAACAGCAAAAGAGCATAGAGATGAGGTGTTTTAGGGTTCTAGGTGGGGTTTCACCATGGAAGTCCATGGTTATGACCTGTAATAGGGTGTAAGGAAGACTAATAGTATGAAAATAGGGAAGTAAGGGAGGAAACTTACTAGTTTTGGTCGAAATTACTAAGGAGGAGCTTTAGAAACCCTAATAGAGCAATTTGGAAACCCTAGGAGCCTACTTCACCAAGGTAGGCTCCCTCTATTATCTTGGGACAGCAACTTCGTGGCCAAATACAGAAGGAACTATTATCTAAGCTAGAGGAAAAAAAAGGAGAGCAAGAGTTTTCGAATTGTGAGTTGGGAAGGGGTATACATGGCTATATATAGAAAGAGGTGAAGCATGAGGTGTCTTAAGGGACTTTCCATGTGTCTTTAGCCTAGGGATTGATGGCCATGCAAGAGGACATCTCATAGAGGCTTCATGCATATCAAAAGTCGGTCCTAAGAGCCCATAGATCCTTCTAGGCCATCCCCACCGTTTTTCAAGAAAGAAATAACCTCATTGGTTGATAGCTTTTAAGGATAAGCATCTTTATAAAGAGGGTAATCCCTATAATGCCCTTGGAAAGAAATACCATCAAACCAAGGTGAAACTAGGTTCTCCAATGGTTTAAAATCTCGTTAATGGTAAGGGAATATCTAAGGATTAAAATGCAGGCGATAATTTGCAAAGAAAACCTCCCAATTGGGTAAATTGCATAAAATCCAAAATGTACCTAAAATTGCATAACTTACACAAACAACATCCAAATCGAACCAAATTTGAAACTTAGGATCATTTTATGTTTTCAAGTCATATCAAAAAGTTAGATTAATGTTTATAGCACTTGATTATGGTAATTAAGCTATCATTGAGGCATTTGTGCATAAACCCTTATATTGGTACAATTAGTGAATAAATGTTCACTAAACCATTATATTCTCTACAAATTGAACAAAAAGGCCAAGAAGGATAGAAATGAATGGAAAAGATGGGAAATAGGGTCAAAAGACAATTCCAAAATTCGGTATGTTACACCGGTTCTCGCTCCCTTCCTGCCTACGCCTCATGGTGGAGTAGTTTTTCCTCCATGCTGGCGTAGGTTCTTCTATATCTTCTGTTGCGCCTACTTGGGATTCTAAGATTTGATGCGTTAGATCTCCTACTGCTATTTTCTGCCCCGAGCGAGTGTTATTAGATCTGCCCATGTGTTGGGTTTCTGCTGCTGTTTTTGTCTGCTGACTGCTACGTGCCTGCTGATCCTGCCTAGGTTGTTAAGGCGGCTAGGCGCTCAATTTTTCTACAGTAACGCCTAGTAAGCCTAGGCGCCCGCCTAGGCGTTTCTAGGCGTTTTGAACAGATGGAAAAATCTACGGTCTTGTAGATATATAAATCCTAAATTGAGTAATACATTAAACTGTAAACTACACAAGAACAGAGTACAGACTGGACAACCCTATATCCAGAAATCTATTATGCATTGCCAGTAATAAGCCAGAAAATAGATAGAACTGAAAAGATGTCCAAAATCTATACTATATATGAAAGCCCGTCTGGGGTTTCATATGCAATTTTTGTACTCATTTTCCAAAATTACAATCTGGTCCTTAGTTCTACGTGATGAAAATATAATTGGATTTATTTGTAATATTTACTCCAGATTGAGGGTCGGACTCTCGATTCTTCTCAGTACTATTGTGTCGCGAGAAGACTCCAGACAGTTCAGGATTGTTGCATGCATCGTCCAAAAGAGCGACATCATCGACGTCTCGACGAGCTCAGGATCGGAGCTCAGGAGCCCTCCGTCGTTGCAAAGTCCCGAGCCTTAGCATGGATGACTATTGAAATCGCCAGTCTTGGCTAAGCGCAAAGCACTGAGGAAGTCCAACCCGTTTTATAATCCCGATCCTGACCCTACACTTACGAATTTAAGTCGGCGGGAAAGGAAAGTGAAGCTTTGACTGACGAGGAACCTCGGCCCTTTGTTATCGCCGACTTTGAAACCACCCCTTACCCTTCAAAGAGCCATTGGTACTTGAAGCCGAGAGGCACCAGAGATATAGGGAAGAAGCTGGCAGAGGTTGGATTTCATAGCTGTCATCCAACAGATGCTGCTGAAACTCCACCGGAGATCATCAGGTCTAGAACAGGTAGGGACTTTGATAAATGGTCATCCATGTTAAGGCTAGCATCCCTTCCGGGTTTTGATATTCCATTATATTTTAATTTAACACAGAATTGTGAATCACTTCTGTACACTTGCTATTTCTGATTATCCCGAGCCTTCGAGTGCATTTTCCCTATTTACTAACGCCACATAAGTAATTAGTCATGCATTGGTTTTTAATAATTTTAAATGATGATTATGAAGAATTTGGAAAGGAATCTTGAAATGGTGTTTGCATTTGTATCCAATTGATATGTATGTCACCATCGATCGCGCTGCATGATTTGTTTGAATCGGTGGTGGTTCTTCCCCTTCCGGAATACATGTATGTGGGTATTCCATTAAGGGCATGTTTGGTTTATTGTATTTAGCTGGATTCCTGAGGATGCAACATTCAGATTATCCAAGTAAAGTCATTTCCAATTTTTGAAGCTCCTGTGTTACTAAGCTTTATGTTTGGATTAGCTGTACCGTCCCAACGGACATTGGTTCTTTTTCAGTCTGCTGTAGGGTAAAAGTAGCATCACGCAGGATAAAAGTAGCGCCCTGGTTGCTGGATGACTGCGCCCGACTGTTATGAAAAGGGGAGCCGCGTCCAACATCAGACTAAAAGTACGAGATTGGTTCCGTTTTGGTACTCCTGCTAATCAAATATAATATTTTTCATTACTGGATCAGAAGATACAATCCAATACAGGCAACTCCGGCTAATCAAACGTCCCCTAAATAGAAAACTCATGTATTTTTTTTTTGATAAATGTCATAGCATATATTAAAATCAAAGCAACCAAACACCTGCTTTGACGAGTAATACAGGTTGTAAGGCATAAGTAATGTTCTGCTGGGAAAAGAAAGTAATGTTAAAAGTTCAAGGGGGATGCACCCCTTAACAAGCCTCTTGTAACTCTAATTCAGAAATTTTTGGAGAAATTACAACTACGGGAACAGAATAAAATCACTGATGTTGTTGCAGCAAACTAACACCCGTTTCATCGTCCACCATTGCCTTCAGGTCACAGAAAAAATGGGCTTCAGATTCACTTTCTTCAGAGTCCACCTTTCCATCTAGAACCTGTTTACCTGCACATGGTGAGCAAATGAAGGTCTGTATCTATTTGTGAGATGATATTTGCCTCAGTTTTGGAGTGTTGTTGAAGATTCTGTTGTTTCTCTCAAGCCAAAGGTTCCAACTAATGATGATGAAGATATCATTTCCCATGAAGGAGTTGTAGTGTATGTTTGTGTATTATTGATCTAGCTTCATTACTGTATTTATTTTCAAAGCCATTTTAAACTTAAAAAACACCCTCTATTACAAATCATGACTTCTTTCTCTTCTTTGAATTCTTGATATTCATGTCGAATCCCTTCTTAACATTTTAAAACTTATAAAGCAACTTTGGGTATATTTTTCTCTCTTTGAATTCTTGCTTTTTATGTTTTATATCTCCATGCCACAAGTTTGATGTCCTTGCATCTGACGGTTAAGCAGACGGTGATTTGGTGTGCTTTCGGTGATTTGGTGTGCTTTCTACATGCCTTTATGTATTCGACACTTTGTTCGGATTCATGACGTTTTTTACAAATTATGTTATCTTTAAAGATAGACATTGTGGAGAGCCCCTTCCACTACATTTTAAAGATGACACTTTGTTTTGATTAATGACATTTTTACAAATTACCAGGTATCTATCTTTAAGCCCGTTCCAAATTATGTTTGTGTTTTTCAAACATTTCATTCCATACCATGGTTCTGCATGTCGGCGCAATAATTTTGCCAGTTAAAAAAAAAGCATCTATTTCGATTCTGTTATCTTTCTTTCACTTCTCAAGACCCACAGTTCTAACTTTACTAATATTCTATTTGGCAATACAATTAACTTTATTACTACATGTAGTGGGTTACTTCTGAGCCATTGTGAAAATTTCAGCCGTTGTTTGTTCTTTTCTCGACGGACAAAAAAATACTGAAATGTGGATAACATTATATTTGACATTATAACAAAGAGGTTGTTGGTTCGTGTGTTAGTATACACATTTTTATCTTTATTTTTTAGATTTATATATTGTATAAGAAGACTCATTTATATTATATAATAAAAATTCGCATAAGGAGTTGAATGCACTTTTTTTCATATTTTTTGGAATCACAAACATGTTTATATTTGTTAACACTGTATTTTTATTTTTACTTTTTGAAATTATGCATTATATAAAGAGACTCATCCATACTATATAAGAAAGTAAGTATAAGGAGTTGAATGTAATTTTCTCTATTATTTTTTTGAATACAAGCTGGTCTGTGTGTGTATGTTACACTTTTGTCTTCACATTTCAAAATTATATGTCATATACTCATATTAGGAGACTCATCTATACTATATAAATAAAATCACGGAGAGAGTTTAATGTAACTTCATTAATGTCTTGGAGTTAGAAATTGATTCTTGTGTGTATGAGAAGATTTCTTAATATATTTCTTGCACATTTTTTGTGTTTGTTCATATTAATTCTTGAAGTTTAAATTATCAATTATTAATTTTAGTCTGCTAAGACTCCCGTGCGTAGCACGGGTTTATGTCTAGTTGGTGGAGAATAGAAGTTGAACTTGATACATCAATAAAATATGAAAGCACAAATCAGATTAGTAATTTATAACCACATGTCTAATTGTCTATAGGTATATAACTAATGTAATAAGACAGCCTTAGCTAACAATAATAATAATGAAATTCAAGATCATTTCTTAAGTGTTAGCTATATCATCGGATTCATCTTTGTCTTCATCTTCATCATAATGATATGACTCATCTGTTTGATTATCTTCTTCAACTTCCTCATCATCTTGATGATCAACTACAGTTTTGCTCTTTTCTTTCTCTGCTTTTGCCAAGACATTCTCCTTTTTTTGTGCCTTTGCCTGTATTGGTGTGCTTGTAGAAGCATGTACAGCCTTTCTCTTACGGGAATAAGTTGCAAGTTGTTCGGTTGTAGCATCTTCCCCTTTTTCAGCAGCAATAGATGACCTTGCAGCTCCTTTTCTCTTGGGTCTACTCTCTTCATCAACCCCCATTGCCTCATCAACGAATCTCCAAGTTAGGCCATCATGATCAGGAACGGTGGCCTCATCTGGAATCCCAGTCATCCACTCACTACTCCAATTCAGTTCTTCTATCTGAATTGGATCAAAATCTGTGTTATCATCCATGAGTTTTTCCCTACGTTCAGCTAGTCTGCGGTTGTATTGAATATAGACCAATTTGTCTAATCTCTTTTGCACCAACCGATTCCTCCTCTTTGTGTGAATCTAACATTAAAAAAAAAGATGACTTAGCAACTATTTGTTAATATTTAAAATGTTGAAGCGTATGTATATTGTATAGACATGTAAACGTGTACTTACAAATTCAAAAGTACTCCAATTTCTTTCACAACTGGAGGCTGTACAACACAAACTAAGTATACGTAGGGCTCCCCTCTTTAAAGAGGGAGTCCCGGCTCCATATATCTCCCACCAATTCACTATGCATGATTAACAAGCAAATTTAATCAGACACGTAATGAAATACGGAAAAATTAGAATCTCTAATTCTAAATTACGTATTCGGTTCGGTAACTTACATGCCCGCTTCTGTGATCTATGGCGAATAGCAGCCTCTTGTCCAAACAGACCACGACACAGAATGTATGACTCCATCTCTAAAATAACCTTGTCAACCTCTGCAAGGTCACTTTCCATCTGCAAAAAGCAATCCAAGAAAGCAGCCTCTGCATTGTCGCATTCCTCTTGTAGGTTGCCTCTCTCTTTAGCAGTAAAAAACCCATCAAGGTATAGGAAAAAACCTGCGCCATGCAAATCTGTGTTCATCTGGCCCAAATAGCGATTGTTTAAGATCTCGATAATCGGCTTATACTCTCTCATTTTTCCCAAAGTTTTCTTTGATCTTGCGTCTTGCATGTGTAAGCGCCATCACTAGGTATCCCATACACGGCTTCTCATCTGAATCAACTAACCTGAGAAGTTGTACAAGTGGCATTGTGGCCCTCAAGTACGAATCAACTGTCTCATAGAACTTGTGAGACAATGCGATGCGTACAATCCTCTCACCTGCTGCAGACCTTGACCAATTGCTTGTCCTCCATAAATCAGAAACAAAAAGCTGGGCAATGGGATTCCTCAAATCATGGATACTCTGAAGTGTCAGAAATGCTGTGGCAAACCTTGTAATGGAACATCTAGAAAGCTCTTTCCCATCTGATAACTGTAAGAAATGGTGGTGCAACAGTGTATGAGAATAGACAAACGACGTCAGCATCCGTGCCTTTTTAATCACACCAGCATAATGTGGCAAGCTTGCAATGTCTTCGAGCATTAGGTCAATGCAATGTGCTGCACAAGGTGTCCAGAACAAATGCGGCCATTTTTCCTTAAGAAGTTTGGATGCCAATACAAAATTTGAAGCGTTGTCTGTAACCACATGTGTCACATATTTTGGACCTATCTTCTCAATAGCCTCAGATAAAAGACAAAATAGAAAGTCACCTGTGTGACTATGCCCAGAGATATCAACTGAATAGAGAAAGAAAGTTCCATGAGGTGAGTTTACGAGGAAGTTGATGAGACTTCTTCCTCGCCTATCAGACCAACCATCAGACATCAAACTGCAACTGTACTTTTTCCATGCGGAAATGTGATCCCACTGTAACTCACCTGTATGGATATACTCCTCATTCAACAACCTGGTCCTCAACGAGTGATACTTGGGTGGCACATATCCTCTGCCCGCTTGAGCAATTGCCTCCACCATAACTTCATATTGTGTGTTGTTTGCGGCATTGAATGGTATCCCTGCTTGATAAAACCATCTAGCTAACTCCCTATCAGCTCTAGCAGCGACCTCCTTCTTGAATGCAATATCAATTGTCCTGGGTGCTCGTCCAACCTTTCTTAGTGCTACAACTTCGTGTGGTAGCAAAGAAATGTGTGCATCCATTGGTCCTCTTTCAGCCACCCCCTGCTTTTTTGTCATCCCTTTTGTTGACCGACTGACATTCTTCACGTTCTGAGCCTGGCCTTCAACCTCTGTGTCTTCAATGTCGTGGTCATCAACAGAAGTAGGGAACAAATGTATGTCACCACTGAGAACAAGTGTCTTCCTCTTGTTCTTTTGCATATGCTCTAAAATCTCATGCCTAATCTGTGCTGTGGTATTGTTGCATTTTACCACATTTGACCCTTTACCAGTAAGGTGTTCTTTCAATCTCTTGATCCCTGCATTACTTATGTGGCCGCACAAACCACATAGAACTTTGTTCTTGTCAGACATATCAGGCCAGAAACCAAATTTCCAACCAGGATCATTAGACTTAGCCTTTCTCTTAGCGTCATTAACCAAGACTGAAAAATGATTATTTCCAATACCACTATCACCATCCGGGACAGCAGCAGTTGAAGCATTCATGTCATTGTCAGACTCCATCCTAGACGTAAAACAATTACAATTAGATAACAATCACTTTTTGTGTTTCGAACTTTGGATTTTGCAATGAATAAGTTACACGAGTTAAATAAAAAAAGGTGTTGCAAATTTAATTAAGAGATGTGTTTGACTGTTTGCAGTTGCACTTGTATAATTGTATTTCAGTGTTTAAGTTTTATTAACTTGCAATGTTTACGTTAAATTTTATTCAAATATTCATCTATGACTTTTTAGTAAAAACGTCTTACTACTGCATAATAACCGTTATTTGTGTATATCTTAGACAGGAATCACAAAGAAGAATGCATGTGAACTGTGAAAGTGAATAATGAATTGAGAGAATACCCCGTTTGTTTGCTTTTTATTGGAAAAAAAGGCTGGCAATAGCAAAGTATACTCTGAAGCTACGAACTGCTGCAAATAGCAAATTGCAAACTGAAAAATAAAAACAGGGCTGTTAGACGATGAAGATGAACAGGGCTGTTAGATGATGAATAGGAAAAGAAGAGTAGGGCGCCAATACCAAGCTTGCTTTAGACGATGTACAAGAGAAATTATCAGGTGAAGAATGAAGACGATGAAGAGGGGAGTCAGGGGACTGCTGTTGTAAACTGAAAAAAAGAAAACCAACAGAGCAAGTATGAGGGGAAGAAGAAGAAGAGCAGTGGAGGGGGCGGGAGAAGAGGTGGTGGAAGGACAGGAGAAGGAGAAGGAGAAGATAGGGGAGTCGTGGACATACCTTATTTGGCGCCAAGCCTATTTCACTTCAGCGCTGATCCATCCAGCTCCAGCCCGACCTTCTGTTTGCCGTAAAGCAGAGTGCTACGGCTGGGAGTCCAGGGAGTCAGGGACTGCTCTTATAAACTGAAAAAAAAAGAAAACGAAGATGAACAAGAGCAACGGAGGGGGCGGGAGAAGAGGAGGGGGAAGGAGAGAAGAAGACAGGGGAGTCGTGGACATACCTGCGTGGCTGCGTCAAGCTTCACCTGCCGTCTGCCACAAAGCAGAGTGCTGCGACTGCAAAAAAAAAGGCAACACAGGAGATCAAGCAAGAAGGAACACAAGAGAGGGAGAGGGGAGGAGGAGGGGGGGGAGGCAGAGAAAGGACAAGCACTGCAGAACACACCTGTGAGAGACGGCCTTGCGCCAAAGAAGGCCGGCGGCAGGGAGACGAGCGGTTTTTCTTCGGCGCGCGGAACAGAGTGCGTAACCTTGTATTAGCGGCTGGGCTGGGTGGTTAGAATTGTTAGATTAGGGTATTATTTTATTGAGGGTCTGGGTTGAACGATTCACATTCCATTTAGAATAATATTAATGTTAGTTTTAATTAAAAATATATTTAAAATAGGATTCCATTTTGTGCTTTAATTAAATTCAACCAATTAATGGGCCTTTAATTGGGCCGACGCATTGGGCCAACGCCTTGGCGGCTCGCCTAGCCCGCCTGGCCGCCTAGATTTGTAGTGGATTCCTGGGCGCCTAAAATTTCAGGGCCAATGGCCCGCCCAGCCCGCCTAGGCGCCCGCCCTGACAACACTGGATCTTGCCTGATACTCCTGTCTGCTTTGGCGTCTTGAATATTACGTCCTCATGGCGTCCCCAGATCCGCTCCGAAATCTGTGCGTGGCTACTGTCAAGTTAGACGGCTCTGAAATCTGTGCAATTTCTTTCGAGCTTTATGTCAACGCTCAAAGACGCTGTACCCAACTTTCTACTAAAGGTCTGGATGTTCCTGATACTACTGCTGATGACAAGACAAAACAGACATGATTTGTGGTCCAAAGAAGATTCTGGAGTTATGACCTGGATGGTCAACAATGGTGAACCTAAAATCAACCAATCTCTTCTACGACTGTGGACGACTAAGAATATGTGGGATCTACTCTCCCACGTATACTCTCATCAACAAAATCCAAATAAGGTGTCTGATATCTTCAAACACTTGGCCTAAAAGGAGTATACACTACTACTGATCCTATTGGAGACTACTACAATCAGTGTTGTCCACTCTGGGATGAATTTGAGGTCTACCACCCGCTCTCCTCTGATATTAAGGAAGCCCAACGACAACGCAATGAGCTTCAACCTTCATCTTATTCAGTTCCTAGCTGGGATACCTCCCTCCTTTGCGGGTGGTGTTGATCAGATTCTCTCCAGTGATCCTCTACCTACTTTGCGAGATGTTTTGAAACGCGTATAACGCTTACCTTCTGTCTCTCAAGCGTCTCCTGACCTTTCTAATGTGCTTCCCTTACTGTCTGATCTAGTGATTCTTTCCGTGGTCGTGGCCGCGGTCGTGGCTGTAGTCGAGGACACTCTACTCCAGCCGTTGGTCGTACTCGTCTGGTTCTGACTCCTCATCAATTGAACAACGCTATTGCAACTTCTACAAGCGCACCAATCATACTGAAGACCGCTGTTGGATCAAGCACGACAAACCTGCTTGCACAAACCAGGTTTCTTTAGAATAGCCATACACCACTGCTTCTTCGTCTGTCCCACCTTTTGCTGACAAGATCCGATCTGTGTTTGAGAAATTGCTCCAAGCCCGCTTGTCTTCCTCTGCTGAGACTTCCACTAATGGCAATTCTGTTCTTCTAGCACAGTTTGGTAAAAATACATGGGTGATCGACTCCGGTGCCTCTTCCCATATTACTGGCAATCATTCTTTATTTTCTAAATTACATAAAACTTCTGCTATTAACGAAATTCGCCATGGTGTCTACTATGCAAGACACAAATAGCTCTTCTACATGTTCTCTATAGGGCGTCTCACAACAGGTGGAGACAAAAGAAGATGTCCGCTTACAGGTTGATGAACAAGATCCCTCTTCTACGCCAGATGATTCAGTGCCTACTGAAGATAAAGAGGAGATTCCAGAGATTTCTTACAGTGTAGCCAAAGGCAAAGGCAAATAGAGCGTCAAACCACTCCATCACTATGGCTTTGGTGACTCCATAGTAGCCTATGCCTTTTCCAAAGCCGTTGATGTGGATATTGGTGATGAGCCCACCAATTTCCGTGATGCAGTCGCAGGTCATAATGCTCCGCAGTGGATTGCTGCAATGAAGAGATGAAATTTCTCCACAAGAATCAAACTTGGGAGTTGGTGGTATCTCCCAAAGGCAAGAAAGTAGTGGGATGCAAGTTGGTCTATAAGAAGAAAGAAGGTGATAGATACAAGGCACACTTTGTTGCAAAAGGCTACAGTTAAATTGAAGGCATTGATTATAATGAAGTCTTCTCACCCGTCGTGAAGCATAGTTCCATATGGGTGCTTCTTTCTTTGGTAGCCATTAAAGACCTAGAGTTGCAACAACTAGATGTAAAGACATCTTTTCTGCTTGGTGAACTAGAAGAAAAGATCTACATGCAACAACTAGAGGGTTTTGAAGACAAAGAGAACCTTGTGTGCTTGCTCAAGAGGTCACTCTATGGGCTAAAGCAATCTCCTAGACAATGGTATAGGAGATTTGACTCTTTCATGACGCACAATGGATTTTTCAGGAGTAGCTATGACGCTTGTGTCTACTACAAAGGGCTTGATGACAATTCCTTTGTTTACCTACTGCTATATGTTGATGACATGCTAATCACTTCTAGACACGCATCTGAGATTGCTATGGTGAAATCTCTTGTAGGTGGAGAATTTGATATGAAAGACCTAGGTGAAGCTAAGAAGATTCTTGGCATGAAGATTCTAAGGGACTCAGATTATGCAGGCGACCTCGACAAGAGGAGATCTCTTACAGGTTACATAACTTACATGTTCACGGTGGGATCTACATCTGTTAGTTGGAAAGCTACTCTACAAAGTACCATTGCTTTATCAACTACTGAAGCAGAGTACATGGCGGCAACATAAGCCGTGAAGGAGGCTTTATGGCTCAAGGGCTTGATGAATCAGTTGGTCATGGTTCAAGAACAAGTTATTGTTCATTGTGACAGTCAAAGCGCTATACATCTTAGCAAAGATCAAATGTTCCACAAGAGAATGAAGCACATTGATGTCAAATACCACTTTATTAGAGAAGTCACAACTGAAGGCAATATTCAAATAAAGAAGATTGGTACATCTGAGAATCCAGCCGACATGATGACGAAGACTCTTCCGCTAGCTAAGTTTGAGCTTTGCTAAAAATTAGCCGGTCTTCTTTCTACCTGAGCTTTGCCCATGCAGGGCATGTGGAGGAGATGGTATTCTTAATCAGTTTTTGATATTGGAGAAGATTGCAAGTGCTTTTTTACTTCCATCATTTTTGAGTTGAAGACAAGGTGGAGTTTGTTGAGAGAATGTCTTAAACTCTCTAGAAAAGCTTCCTTGATGAACCAGACGTCTACACCAAGCCTCTACATCTTCGGGATGCGTGTTGGACACCTACAAGTGTATTTACGGTCATTACTCCAGACCATATATGGTCTGCCTGGAGGCCCTGGACTGTATTTGTATTTATGGTCTAGCCGGACCGTATACAATCAAGCGCTGGACTGTAAATGTTGCTGATTTGGAAATATAGTCCGTGTTACGGATCGTTTACGGTCCAGCAAGGACTGCATACAGTCCTTGCTGGATCGTAAACACAGCCAGAAAACAACCTAATGATTTCAGGACTTTGAATATGGGTTCTATTCTTATAAATAGACCCCCCAACTCGTTTGAAACATGAAGAGCGACGAAGAGACATCAAGAGACATCATTTTTTCAAAGACCTAAAGGGATGGACGAACCTAGGGTTTTTCTTAGGGTTTCACGCTTCCAAGAGCTCCTCTCCAAGCATCCGTCTTCTTCCACAGTTGGCTTTCGTGTGTGAAAGGGGATTGGGTACTTCTTCTCTCTTCTGTAATCATCATCTCTGTAATCTCTATCAATAATATTATCTCCGCTAGTGGATGTAGGCTCCCACATTGGGAATTTGCCGAACCACTATAAATCTTGTCTTTGTGGTTGCTTGCTTGTTCGTTGT
Organism: Alisma plantago-aquatica; assembly: GCA_963693085.1. Lineage (NCBI taxonomy): Eukaryota > Viridiplantae > Streptophyta > Magnoliopsida > Alismatales > Alismataceae > Alisma > Alisma plantago-aquatica. The sequence goes on from OY856412.1 coordinate 571,994,545, forward strand.
TGATCTTGGTTGTACGTATTCGGTTTGGATTGCTCAATCTCACGCTTCCGCATCTCCGCAACAAGCTCGTTCGACCTTGTTATTCGGGTCTCCCATTCCCACCATATCCCAACATATTCTGATCAAAATGTAGAGATTCAAAATCTTTCTTTGTAAACTCTTTCCATGTTAATTTAGGCCCGCCTCTTCTTCTTTTAATTGTGCTTGACTGAATGACATTGCTCCATGTAGGTGCGTTAGTCAGTGTGCGTTGTACATGTCCATACCATCCTAGACGTACCTTTTGCAATTTGTCCTCAATGCTCGCCACCCCCCACTTTGTTCTTTATATAATCATCTCTCAAGGGATTTTTTCTTATCTTCCCACATCCATTTCAGCACACATTTCGGCCACATTCATCTTGCTGAAACCTTGTTTCTTCACCACCTAACATTCACTCCCATATAGCATGGCTGACCGTATAGCTGTTATAAAAAACTTACTTTTTAATCTGAGAGGGATCTTCCGGTCACATTATAATCTAGTTGTACTCCATTTCAACCATCTTGCAGTGATCCTGCGACAAACATCATATTGAACGCCCCATCCATTTGAAAAATAGAACCAAGTAACAAAATTTATCACATTTTGTTACATCTCTTTGTCCAACTTGGCCCTACCATTCACAATTTTATATTGGCTGAAATTGCAATGCATATTCTCAGTTTTCTACCTACTAATCATCAATGTATTTGATTCCAATGTATTTCTCCAAAGTTCAACTTTATCATTCAATCCATCTTTATTTTCATTTATCAACACAATGTCATTAGCAAATAACATGCACCAAGGTATATCATCCCGAACATGCTTTGTCAACTCATCCATAAAACACTTAATTAATTAACTTGTGCTAAAACTTCATATAAAGGATTTTTTGAAAACATTATATTTTTTGAATTCAAGTATACTTATTTAATATAAATTAGAAAAAAAAAGGATTGATATTAACATAACCGAAAAGGCATAAGAAAGGACAATATTAGACTAGATACCTAGATTTGAGTATGTTATAAGGATTCTTAAGACAAAAAAAGTTTGATTTTTAGGAGCACTTTGTCATTCATGCTATGTACAAGTGGTCATAGACACCATGCTCATGTAGTCCTGAAATCCATTAATTGAAAGGATTGTAGTTCATCATCATCATCATCATCATCATCATCATCATCATCATCTAAGCCTCAGTCCCAACTATGTTGGGGTCGACTCAAGGAATTAAATGCCGATACCGACGCCTTATCGACAACGTGGAAATAGATATTTACAAGTATACCGACGGAAATATCGACAAATGCAATCCTGGACTTATCGACGCCTAAATGAACGAATTAAATCATGAAATTTTACAGGCGTGGTCTCAACGCCTAGATGCAACGTTTTATGCAATAAAATTCTATATTGGGTATGTTGGGGGGGGGTCCATCATGTGGGAGGTAGGGAACCTATCCTGTTTTCTGCATATTTCGATGAAGGATTTCGATGACAAAATACTGGAATTAAGATTTGAAATTTTACTAGCACAATCCATAAACATAAATACACACACTTATGCAATAATATCCAATTTACAACACATAAATAGCATAGTAACTTACTAACTCATATCAGTTGTATGTCGAGTTACACACTGATTCTCCATACAATATTGAGTTGATATGGTTGACATATTGCTCCCATGACATGTACATTATGTAAGGTTGGTGGTATCAAGTTACGTGTTGCTCATACACGTCATGTACAATACTATATGTGTATAATACTCGTTCGTATTATGTAATCAAACACGATCTGTTTTAGAATTTTACAGTACTATGTCTCCATATGCATCATATCAGATTCTAAAAGAAAATATACACCGGGGCTTTCTATTGCTCTTCTTCAATGTGTGACTTTGACAATTAACTTCATGACTATCAAGGAAGTTAGGCACCATCACTGTGGTGAGACCTTTTCTCTGTTGTTGTTTGTAGCACAGGATCTTGATATGCAGTAGTGAGTTTCTCCATGGATTATGCACAATAGCGGGATAAGTATAAAAGCCATTATTACCATGCCCACCATATGCATGTCGTGGGGATGCAATAATTTAAAAGTCTAGTTACCATGTCAACCATGTCCATCTTGTGGGATATATGTAGCAAGTGCCATGTATAATCAAATATAAGACTAGAAAGTTACAAAATCTATGTTTTTTTTTACAATATTTGTTTGTTGTGTTGCGAACTAGTACATTTTCTTTCTTTGTATGATAAAAATACTAGTTAGAAGAACATATGTATACTTATTAGCTTACTACTAAAAATGATAGCAAATTATACTTATATTTCGTAGATTATTTAGGTATATTACTATGATTATTATGTAGATTATGAGAAAGTGTTGTAGATCTACAAACACATACAATTAGGAAGACATAAAAAAGCAGATGGCGAGATCTTTGCCAATTTAAGGCATTTTGGGACGAATTTACATTTTAATTGAGATAGATGACGTGTAAATGAGAGAAATGGTAGAAAACATAAAGGAACACCTTAGATTAGACTTATCTGAGCCCTAGTTGTCGAGATCCCTTTGCTTCACCATTTCCTCCTCTCAAACAACAGAAACAGACTTAAGCACTCAAAAATCGGTATATCTGTCGGTATACCAGTAAATTTCGTCGATATTTGGCGGTATATCATCGGTTTACCGATATTTGCAATCTCAACGACAGGTTTGTGTGAACCGATGACCGATGTCGTCGATATCGGTATACCGGTCGGTATACCGACGGTATCGTCGATATTTCTTTCCATTCGACTACATGGATCCTTCATTCCATTCAGCTCTATCACGGGCCATATTCTGGTTGAGATGTAGAGATTCAAAATCTCTCTTTATAAGCTCATCCCATGTCAATTTAGGCCTTCCTCTTCTTCTATTTATTGTGCTTGACTCAATAGCATTGTTTCGTATAGGCGCATTAGTCGTTATGCGTTGCACATGCCCATACCATCTGAGTCGGCCCTCGACAACTTGTCCTCAATGCTCGCCACTCCCACTTTATTCCTGATATAATCATTTCTCAAATGATCTTTTCTTGTCTTCCCACACATCCATCTCAGCATACACATTTCAGCCACGTTCATCTTGTTGAGACCTTGTTTCTTCACCGCCAAACATTCACTCCCATAGAGCATGGCTGGCCGTATAGCTGTTCTATAAAACTTACTTTTTAACCTGAGAGGGATCTTTTGATCACATAATACTCTAGTTGCACTCCCCATTTCAACCATCCTGCAGTGATCCTATGACAAGGAAGAAAATGTCTGATTTCGATGTCGTTTCGGTGGCCACGGAAACAGAAATTTAAACAAATATCGACAGAAATTTCGATAAATGCATTCTTGGCATTTCGACGACAAAATAAATGAACTCATTTATGAAATTTTACCAGAATGATCTACTAGTGTAGATCTACTCAAATATTTAATAATATTTCATATTGGATATGTGGGGGGTGGGGTCTCATCATTTTTTAGTGAATGACCCTGAACTGTTTCAATGGACATTTTGATGGGTATTTTTTATGTTAACTCATTATAGTTTGCAAGCACAATATATGGACTTAAAAACACAAAACTGTGCAAAAAAATATGCTCTAGGTAGTACATAGTATATGAAAACGTAGAAAAAATCGATGATCTGCCTATTTCGAGAGTTTCGTCAGTCAATTTCGATGTCCGTTTGCCACAGAAATAGAAATTTCGATCGAAATTTTGATAATTTGATCGAAATTTTGAACATTGTCCTGTGATAAACATCATTTTGGACATCCCCATTTGTTTGAATAATAGAACCCACGTAACGAAATTTATCACATTTTGGTATGTCTACTCCGTCCAACTTAGCTCCATCATTCACACTGCGAGATTGGCTGAAATTGCAATGCATATGCTCCGTTTTGCTCCTGCTAATCATCAATCCATTTGATTCCCATGCTTCTGTCCACCGTTAAACTTTATCATTCAATCCATCTTTAGATTCGTCAATCAAAACAATATCATCAACAAATAACATACACCAAGGAATATCATCCTGAACATTTTTAGTCAACTCATCCATAATAAGAACAGACATATATGGGCTAAGTGTGGATCCTTGGTGTATCCAAACTGTGATAGGAAAAGTTGGTATTATATATATAATCCTATTAATTCATATTTTGCTCATAGGTTAACATATAACTATACATATGTACATAGTTATATAAATAAATATATAAATAAAAAATGCTTGGAAATGCCTAGGCCCCTCAGGCGCCCATGGGGAACACCTGGCCTCCTAGACAACCTTGATACATATATGTATATGTGGGTGTGTGTTTGTATAAGTAGTTCAATAAATCATAATTAAACAAGATAACTAAGAACGAAGTACACATATGTAGTCTATATAAAAAGTGGCTGCATATGCACCGCATATGCGATCATGACCGCATAATGGGCTGCATAGACATATGCAGTTCGCGGAGGTGGCCAAAATGCATATGCCGCCTCATGCCGAGCATTTGAGGGCCATCTGAGGCTTAGGTGGTGATATTATATGCATCTATATTATAGTTACATTGATACCGGTTCTCTACTCATAGTTCAGATTTAATTGCTCCGCCGATTCTAGACATCTTGCATTTTAGTACGATTTCTCTTGGTTAAATTTTTCCAAAAATCTTATCTTTTTCACAAAATGTTGATGCTTCTATAAAACCTTTTAATCTTTCACCGACATCAATCATGAGTACTAATGAATGGAATACTTGAGCGTTTTCTTTTGTTCTTTTAGTTTAGTTGAAAATTTATATTTGCATTATTGGAATATTATTTTAAGAAAAATAGTAAATTACCTAAAGCCTGGTTTGGACATTTGAAATCCCATAAATCTATATAGTAAATCGCAGTGACGAGTACCACATTACAGTAGCTGGAACCACAAATACATGTTACAGAGCTTGAGATGCCCGCACTTTGCGTGAGTTTTCGTCACTCCAAAATCGTGAGGATTGGTAATTACAAGCTCTCGCCATCTTCACCTTTGATAGTGTTTTGCACGCATGTCTGCCTCTGCCGCGGACTTAATGTAGAAATTACAAATGTCGTTTACTGTATAGTTGGGCTCACCAAGGGCGGTTGGTGGTATTGTTCAGCAGTGGTATATGTTCAAAATACTTGGGCTCACACAGGTTGTTTTGGAAACCGAACAGTCTGGATAGATTAATCTTCTGTTGAGAAGCCTGACCTGAGTCTCGATCACCTAGATGTGGAAGCATGGCCTTGCGTAGGCCATGTTGCAGACGAAGTCCAGGGAGTAGACCTGTAAATGGATATTCGGAATCCACATTATTCGATCCGCATCCGAGTCCAAAATTTTGAAAAATATCCGACATCTGCAGGATTTGGATCGGATTTCGGAATCGAATTTTGGATCCGAAAATGTCGGATAGGATATCAGATATTGCTGTATCCGCTTCGAAAAAAATTAGAATTTGACAATATATACATATATGATTGAATTTATATTTTTATATATAGAAATATGAATATATAGATACTTAATCATACATACTTAATATAACATCGATATTTTCTATATATATCATATTTGTTAACATTAAACATATGATTTTTGATTTGGATCCGATATTTTATCTGAATCAGATATTATTTGGATCGTATTCGGATGTTATCATATGATATCCGTCGGATATCGGATCAAACTTTTCTTTTTAGATTCAGATATAGCAGTATCCGCTCCGTATTCGATCCGTTTACAGGTCTATCAGGGAGTGTGTGATTGCTCAGCACCTGTCATTTGCCTAGGTGTGATTTCTAAAGGGAGCTCACATGTTCGATTTCCCCTAAGAATCTCCATGACTCCATGTGTACCAATCAAGATGGATACATGAAGGGCTCGTTTGGTTTCCTGCATTTTATGGGATTGGATTGCATTCAGCATGGTTATCAGAACCGAACTGAACCGGCCGGTTGAACCGGGAACCAGTCACTCTACTGGTTCGGTCCCCTCCCAAAATCGGAAATGAAGTCTGACTAGCATCAAATCGGTAAACCGACCAGTTGAACCGGTGAACCGGCAAACCGGTGAACCGGCAAACCGGTCCGATTTTTTAGCCCAACCGACCGGTTCTCTAACTTAGCAAATAAATGTATTGTTGCTACTATTTTTTGTTAATTAATTTTGAACACTATATAAATGTTAGTATATGTATGTCCATGAATAGGATAATATTTGTTATTTGGTCTGTTTATCAAATTATTGTGAGCAGTTGTGCTATTATTCATGTTTTACAACTTTTGCATAGATATTTTCCATAAGTATCAAAGATGTTATTATATTTCATATTTATTGTATTGTGTAATTTCTATATCCTGCTGAACCTCTATGTAAATTATCCAGTTTTTCTTATTAATAAAAAGGGAGAAGGCCTATGGCCTCTCTCAACGCTGCATTGTACATTGTATTGCGGCACCACATTTCACATGGTATCATAGCAAGGTTCCTAACCTAACCCTACCCAGCCGTCACAACCCAGCGCCGGTGAACAGTACTCTGGCGTGAACAGTAATTCCTGCGTGAACAGAGCACGTCGCCAGCCTTCCTCGGCCTCCACGCCACCGACCCAAAGCGGGTGGAGCAGCCGTCTCCTGGGCCAACCGCCGTCCCCCCTTCTCTTCTGTCTCCGGATCGTCGGGTCATTCGGTTGATCCAACAGATTTCTAAATCCCAAACCGGAGGGTCCGTCGGTACGTAAGAAATTCCTAATCACATTTCCTCCATGTGTGATTAGGGAATTTTAGTTGGGGGCTGTGGATGCGTCAGATACGCATATGATCTTGTGACGTGATGTGTATCTCCCCGTCACCCATATCTTCTTGTGACGTGTATCAATTCGTCACTCTTCTTGTCAAATCATGGAGAACACCAAGGCATCTACCATCTACAGTGAGATGTCTCCTATCCCCTCCATCAAGCTGAACGGGAAGAATTATCTCTTATGGATGAATGATGTCCATACTGTATTGGAGTCACGCGACAAGGCGAGACACGTTGATTGTAGAACGGACAGGTATGGGCCGAGGACGTGGAACTCGCCCTAAGCGCACTTTCTGTGACAAACCTGGACTTATAGTTGAGAAATGTTGGAAGAAGCATGGTCGACGTGCTGCACCACCTGTGGGAGCAACAAACTATGCTACCACTACTGAGTCTACTGAGCTTCCTGCTTTGAGTTCTAGTCCTTCTGGCATTACACTCACCAAGGAGGAATATGATAGATTTATTCAGGCTACTCAACATCTGAGCTTGGGATCATCATCTTCAGCCAACTTGGTGTCCACCACTGGTAATCAGGCTACCTCTTTATTGGCTTCTGGTTCTACTTCATCATGGGTCATTGACTCTGGAGCGTCACATCATATGACTGGTATGAGGAGACTTCTTCATTCCATTGACTCACATATTCCTCACAAATCTGTAACGATAGCAGATGGTTCAGTGAGGAGAGTGTTAGCCAGTGGATATGTTTCTCTGACTCCTAGAATTGATCTTAAATCCGTACATTATGTGCTTGCTTTTCCTTTTAATCTTCTGTCTGTTGCTAAGTTGATTGATACTGTGAAATGTACGGTAACTTTTGGACCTTCTTGTTTTGTATTACAGGATCCCAAGAGTATGAGGACGATTGGTGGGCCTAGGAAAGGTGATCTCTACCTCTTCCATGGTGACAATTTGCCTCGCCAAGTGTCTGCTCCTGCTCCAACTCCAGTTGTCCTATTGAGTGGCTCTCCCTTACTGTGGCACTACAGATATGGGCTTCCTTCATTAGAGAGCCTGAGAAAGTTAGAACCAGAATTGTCTCAAGTATCGTCTCTAGAGTGTCAGTCCTGTCAACTGGGGAAACATCATAGAATGTCTTATCCCGGTCGTGTCAATAAACAGACGTCATGTCCTCTTGAGTTGGTCCATAGTGATGTTTGGGGTCCTGTAAAAGACCATAGTTATAATGGTTTTTGTTATTTTATCTCTTTTGTGGATGACTTCTCGCGTATGACTTGGATTTATTTGTTGAAAAGTTGAGAGTCTGTGCTATCTATTGTCAAACATTTTCATCAAGAAATAAAAGTTCAATTTGATTACAATATAAAGTTCTTCAATTTGATAATGCCTTGGAGTATGTTCAAAATGCTATGGCTGATTTTTGTAGTTCAGTTGGATTGATACATCGTACATCCTGTCCTCACACCCCTCAGTAGAATGGGGTAGCGGAGAGGAAAAATCGTCATCTCCTTGATATTACCAGGACAATCATGTTTCAATCTAATGTTCCTAAACGTTTTTGGTCTGACGCCCTTCTTACTGCTTGTTTTCTTATCAACATGCAACCTTCTTCTGTGCTTCAAGGACGTACTCCTTTCTCTGTCCTACGTCCCAAGGATCAACCTTTCCTTGTTCCTCTTAGAGTGTTTGGCTGTACTTCTTTTGTCCACAATTTTGATCCTAAGGCTGATAAGTTATCTTCTAGGTCAATTAGGACTCTCTTTCTTGGGTACTCCAACACTAACCAAGGGTACAAGCGTTATTGTCCAAGTCTTCGTCGCATGTTTGTGTCTAGAGATGTGACTTTTCGTGAATCCACTCCATATTTCTCTAGTGTTCCCAGTAAGGGGGAGCAATTATGTGAGAGAGTGCCACCATCAGATGCTAGTGAGAGAGTGCCACCACCACATCAGAGTGAGAGAGTGCCACCTATCATTCCTGACTATGCTATAATTCAGGAAGAGGAGCCAGTAGATGGTCCACCAATTCAGCAATATTCACATGTTTATAGCAGAGGAGGCAGGCAAGATCCAGAGGAGGTAGCGACTCCAGTCTCTGAGCCCTCCCCATCTTCCTCTACTCAAGGGATTCCTGAAGAACCATCTGACCTTGATGTTCCCATCGTTGTTCGCAAAGGTACCCGTTCCTGTACTATTCGACATCCTATTACAAATGTGTGTTGTTTGTCCAAGTTCTCTCAGCAGGCTCGCTTATTTGCTCTTGGGATTGATTCTGTGGTCATTCCAAGAAATCATCTTGATGCTATGAAGGATATTGGCTGGAAACAGGCTATGCATGTTGACATGTCTGCTCTGTTACAGAACAACACCTGGGAATTTGTTGACTTACCTCAAGATAAAAATGTTGTGGGATGCAGATGTGTATTTACAGTAAAACATAATCCAGATGGTTCTGTGGAGAGAATTAAAGCTAGACTGGTGGCAAAGGGGTACATCAGACATATGGGGTTGATTTCTTTGAGATCTTTTCACCAGTGGCTCGTCGGAATTCTGTGCGTATTCTTATTTCTCTGGTTACTACATTTGACTGGCCTCTATTTCAGCTCGATGTCAAGAATGCCTTTCTTCATGGTGATCTACAAGAGGAGGTGTACATGGAGCAACCACCTGGTTTTGTTGCTCAGGGGGAGTGTCAGAAGGTGTGTAGACTGAAGAAAGCCATCTATGGATTGAAACAATCTCCTAGAGCTTGGCTTGACAAGTTCAGTGATGTTGTGCTAAAGATGGGTTTTTCTCGTTCTGTTGCTGATCACTCTTTATTTTGTTCTACTTCTTCTGGTGGATCTATTATTATTGTTGTGTATGTTGATGATATTGTAATCACTGGTAGTGATTCCACATGCATATCTCGTGTGAAAGCGGGCTTGCAGGGGCACTTTCACACAAAGGATCTGGGAAAACTGAAATATTTTCTGGGCGTTGAAGTACTTAGATCTCATGCAAGTACCAATTTGTCTCAGAAAAAATATGTGTTGGATTTACTACAAGAAACTGGTATGAGTGAGTCCAAGCCTGTGTCTACTCCTATGGACTATCATGTGAAGGAGATGACTGATGATACTGATTATCCAGATCCAAGATATTACATGAAAATTGTGGGAAAATTGATATATTTGACAGTCACACGCCCTGATATTTCTTTTGCTGTAGGAGTGGTGAGTCAGTATATGAGCTCTCCAAAACAGTCTCATTGGACATCTGTCTGTTGTATTCTGAGATATCTGAGAGGTGCACCTGGTAAGGGAATCACCTATTATAGGCCGAAGACTCCTGTATCCACACTGTCTCTTACTGATTATGCAGATGCAGATTGGGCTGGTAATCTGAATGAAAGGAGGTCTACGTCTGGATATTGCACATTTCTGGGGAATCATCTTATTACCTGGAAAAGCAAAAAGCAAAATGTTGTGGCAAGATCTAGCACGGAAGCTGAGTATAGAGCAATGACACATGCATGTTGTGAGTTGCAGTGGGTTCAATCTGTACTTTCTGAATTAAAGATTCCTGTTTTGTCTCTTATAGAACTCAGATGTGACAATCAAGCGGCCATCTACATTGCTAAGAATCTAGTCTTCCATGAACGTACTAAGCACATTGAAGTTGACTGCCACTTTATCAGAGACCAGATCAAGAATGAAACTGTTGTTACTCCACATGTCAAGTCTGAAGATCAACTTGCAGATGTTCTTACGAAGCCATTGAGTCCAACAGCTTTCTAGAGTTTTTGCAACAAGCTGGGTCTACACGATGTGTACACTCCAGCTTGAGGGGGAGTGTTAATATATTTCATATTTATTCTATTTTGTAATTTTTATATCTTGCTGGACCTCTATGTAATTTATTCAGTTTCTCTTATTAATAAAAAGGGAGAAGGCCTATGGCCTCTCTCAATGTTGCATTGCACGTTGCATTGCGGCACCACATTTCACAAAAGACATATATATTTTAAACTATTAGTGACGTCATGCTGACGTCACCAGTTGAACACTGGTTAGACCACTGGTTGAACCAGTGAACTGAGAACCAGATGCCTCACCGGTTCAGATCTGATAACCTTGGCATTCAGCAATCAAGCGAGCTGAATTCTACTTGTTTACAGGATATGAAATGTAGTACGTTTTGGCCATAAACGAATACGCGGAATTCACGATTCCATTTGTAAAGTATGGGATGCTGCAATCCAGCAAGTTGCCCGTTCATCTAATGTCTGGTCGGATATCTCCTCTTCTGGAGGAGATGGGAGCTGCTTACCCAAGGGAAAATGGCCCTTAAACTATGCTAATTTTCTCTAGCATCATACCACTCCGGCGTGGTCTCTCCCTCCATTCCGACCAAACCACAGCGCCCTCTGATGCACCTGCTGCCAAAACCCAGCCAGTATCTAGCTATATCGTCAAAACACATCACCAGGCCACAGCTCTGCGCATGCCCAACCAAGTGGCTGCATCGTCTTGTCACTCTCCACCCTACTGGACCTGGTGGAGGAAACTTTATCTGCCACCTCAAGTATACCCAGTTCTCTCTTGTCCAGATATTGTTTCTGACGCAATAGGTCCATGGTGCTCCTCAAGAACAGCAACTTGATGACAGACAGGAACATTTCTAAGTCACTTTCAGAAGATAATGTGTCTGTATTGACTCCATAGACAGGATTCACGGATAGGAATCTGCAACCAGTTTTTGTTTGTGATAGCAGGTACAAATTGTTGCGGTGGGAGTGGAGGAGGCATGCAGTGGATGTGTCTAAAGGAAGTTCGCTGTAGCTGGTAAGGAGCCTTCTTGGTCCATTCCGTTGGTTTATAGCTTGATAAAAGCAGGCAAACAAAGAATAAGCTCTGATTTTGCTGTATTAATCAAAGACACGGAAATTCATTCTCTTGGATCAAGGAAGCACATAAGCGGACACGGACACGGACACGGCCGTGGATACGGACACGGGACACGGCGATTTTGAAAAACACAGGACACGGACACGGCTATGGACACGGCATTTTTTTAAATTAAACTATATATATATATATATAACACATAAGAAATAAAAAAATAGATAATTAGACACTATAACTTAATTTAAGATAAAGCTAAAAAATGAAACCAATTGGCGATTGTATAACCACAACATTGAAACATTGAAGTAGAATTATCCATATTTAGAGGTCTTTTCATTTTTATGTCAAATACAAGTTAAAAAAAAGACAATTTTACTTCCATTCGTATTCAATGTGTAATACCCAAACATGACGAGATATAAAAATTAAAAAGAAGAGGAGAGACCGGTAGATTAAACAAGAGAGATTGAAACATGAAAAAGTGGAATTCAATTTCAAGATTTTAATGTGTATGATGAGACTCATATGAAATGATGTAAAGAAACCCCAAGAACTGAAGTTGTGTATTTTGAAGTCTAAAAGAATCAAAAGACAAAAAGATAGAGGAAATTTTAATAAAGAGTAAGCATTTTTTGCAATTCCAGTAGCCTAGTCTAAGAATAGACTTCACGGATTCAGTCCCATGATGTGCCCTGCTGCTGAATTTCGGAATATTGACCATTAGACATACATAAGAGTCTTTAAATCGATACCTAGTACTCAGTAAATGTAGATGTCATATAAATTTTGAGACTGTTCATAAGGAAATTATTTAGATACACAGCAGCAATTAATATAAATACACAACTGGATATTCAAGAAAGTGATAAACATAGAAACATTGATAGAACAAGGAAACAATGGATAAAGGTTGATAGTTTCCCTCAGTTAATCAGTTTTCCAGAACTAGAGGAAGGCCCCAAGCCCAAGAATAGATGAATGAGTCGAGAGATTATATAGAAACAAGAATAGGGAGACAGTTGTTGCTGCTCTAGACTTGGATGTGATAAGAACAGCAAGAATACAACTGCCACCCTCTTGCGAACTGAGCTGGATTTGATCTATCAGAGACATGTTTAGCTGCCTAGTTATGTGATTACGTTAGTGGAAAGGCAAGCCTGTTTTGGGCTGTAAATGGGCCTGGCCATGTCCAGGCCGTGTCCAAGCCGTGTCCACCTATAAAAAACAAAAAAAAATGTTGGACACGGCTGGAGAAGTGCCCAATACGTATTTAGGCGTGTCCACGGAGTAGGGGTGTCCAATACGTGTCGGACACGGGTACGGCACCTGTTTTGAAGTGTCCGTGCATCCTAGTCTTGGATCTAACGAATCCGGGATTATTGTAAATCCAACTGAATCCTAAAAAGCGAAACATATCCCGGGGGGGGGGGGGGAGGGGCTAGTGTTGAGCCCCCTTTGGGAGAGCTTACCTGTATCATATGTTTGGACATCCTGCTGATCTTGAGTGTCCACGTGTTTTAGTTTTTTTTGCTAGCCCTCGGAGGCATTAGGTTGCGGGTCAATTCCCCTAGGATAAATATGTAGTCAGGGAGGCCATGTTCCCCACTATGAGAACAAAGTATCTGAGGCTTTAGTGACTGCCATTCAAATATCTTTCCAAGGCAGAAACTTTCCTTCTGAAGCACCCAGCCAATAGGACTAGTTCTTAAGTCTATATCCTTTTTGGTATTGATTTTCTAATAACTTAGTGTTTCTTTAGTTCAGATGAAAGTAAAGTTTTCTTAAGAGTTAGATTTTGCAGCGTCTTATGGTTGTGTTGTCAGCCCTTAAAGATATTATTTGCAGTTTGGTACTGATGAACTTTTCCTACCATATCAACGGAATACCATAATATTATCTCAATCAAGAATATCTTGCACCTAACATGTAAAGATGTATTCCAGCAAGTGATGGTTGCAATCCAGATGATGTAGAGGACAGCGATGCCAAACTTAGCTTGTTTTCCAACAAAATGCAGGACATAAGAATCTAGGAAGTTCCATTATGCTTTGGTAGTGGTTACTTGATCCTGTAAAATGAGTTTGAATAATAATGTAAATTTATACTGCTGAGTCTGAATAGCATATCTAGGGTTTATATATTGGCAACACATGCAGTTAGTACAGTTATTATGATAGTAGTTCAATTGTCCTTGGTGCTGATTTTCTAATTCGTGCTCTGGAGTCTAGATTGAAGCAACACGGTGCATGCAAACTGTACAAGAGATAGATACGGGAGCTTGTTTGCCTAAAGAAAAATGATTATGTCTTCCGTTAAGCTTGTTGTTGATAAATAACTGGTCTTGATGGTCGGACTGTGTGGAACTAGCTCCCGTTAAGAATATCGTCTTGGCTGCTGGCTTGATAATCTAAGTGATTGGTTGTTGTTTGATTACATGACTAGGATGATGGGAGTCCCACGTAGGAACTATAGGTCATGTACTTCACCCTATAAATATATACAGCAGAACAAATGAAAAGTTATACTGCTGAGTCCGCATAGTGCGTCTAGTTAAACATATGCCGCGTCCTTTTTTTTTTTTTGAAAAAATATTCCCCGTCCTAACACAGCGCTTATCTGCATTTATTGCGATGTAACTTTTACCTGAAGATTAAAACAGGGAGATTTATTGTCCTTAAAACAGAGTGAAACAAAATTGCATTCCATGGAAAGATTGCTACATTTCAGGTAGCCAAAACTTTGCTTGCATGGGCCATCTTAGTTTGTGGGGGATGCATCTCCTAAAGTAGCTTGCATGTTCAATTCTCCTTTGGAGAACTCCCTATCTGCCAGTCAGAGTGGATATTGTGAAGAGTAAATGGTTGGGGCTCCCCTGGCTAGAATGTTGGGTGGCTTCGGGAGAGCTCGCCTATGAGATGTTTGGACATCCTGCCAATCGTCAAATTCTGTGTCTACTTTTGGTTTTAGCTAGTTTGTAGCTGTTGCTGATTGGGTTGTGAGTCATTCCTCCCTGGAAAATATGTAGTTAGGGAGGTAGTGTTCCTCGGTACCGAAAAAAAATGTATCTGAGGCTTAGTGACAGCCATTCAAATATCGTTTCCAAGGCAGAAACCTTCGTTCCAAGGCTGCCGTGAACAGGTGTGCTTTTAGCCAATAAGATTACTTTGAATGTCGTAACTCATCCTTGATGTTGACCTGCTAATAACTTTTGAGTGTTTCTAGAATTCATATCAAATTTGTATCTATCATACGAGATTGATCTTAGAAAATCTTTTGGTTGTGAATTATCAGACCTTAAAAATATTATCTGCAGTTTGGTACTGATGAGCTTTTCTTCTATATGAAACCAATACTACAATATTGTTTCGATCAAGAATATCTTACACCTAACATGTAAAGGTGCATTCAAGCAAGAGATAGTTGCATTCCAGATGACAATGTGATGCCAAACGTACTGTTATTAAACAAAAAGCTGGGCATGAGAATCTTCACACTTCAGTTATTCATTGGTAGTTGTACCTGAACCCTGTATAAGGGAGTTTAATATATGTGAAAGTTATAATGCTGAGTCTGAATAGCATATCTAGTCTTAACATATCTCCAACATATGCGGTTAATACAGTTGTTATGATAAGTAATTCAAATGTCCTTGGTGCTGGCATTTCTAGTTAGTATTCTGGAATCTAGGTTGAAGCGGCACCACAGATGTAAATTGTATAGAGGTAGATCAGAAGCTTTCTTTCCTGTAGAAACATCATTATACGGATATATGACCTTACTGTTGATAAATTTGCTCTTGATGGTAGGTCTGTCAATATAGTTCCCACGATGAGCATCATCTTAGCTGCTGGCATGATAATGTAAATTATGGGCAGTTGTTTAATTAGATGACTTGGATGATGTGATCCTGACGGAGGAGCTATAGGCTGCAAATGAAAGCTTAGAAATTTGATTGGTTTACTGATGCTTGCAATGCACTTCATCCTGTAAATCTATACAGTAGAATCAATGAAAAATTATGAGCTTCTTCCAAATAACCCCCTCCCTTTTCCAGAAATTCCGGGAAACCTCCTAGGTTTTAGCTAATCCTAAAAAACCCCTGAGTTGTTGGCTACCGTTAGCACAACTAATGTCCGTCACACAATATCTTTAAAATCAAGTCTAAAGCATATTACCTTGTTTCCCCATTAAAGAACGAAGCCATTCCATTCATATTTTTCTCCTTTTTATAATTTTTTATTAAGACTTACGGCTTGGCAATGGGGAATGGCAACTAGCAGCAGATGCCCGCTGCGGAAGCCTCTCTCCCGCAAAGAGTGACCGGCGGTTCTCTCTCTGCCAGCAAGGTGACTCCGCTGCCAGCAACAACCACGATGCTCTCTTCTCTCCGGAAGCAACAAGTGACATGCCTCTCTCGTAGTAATGGCAAAAATATCCGACCTAAGCAGACATAAACTGACCCGACCCAACCCCCAAAAATCAGATTTTTAGCAGGTGTTCGATTCTGGGTCGGGTTGGGTCAAATTTGTTTCAGGTCGGTTCAAGCTGGACCAGGTCTAGTTTGTTCGATTGGGTTGGGTTACACTTTTACAATATTTTGTTTATTTTTTTAATTTTTATCAAAAATATATTTCTCATAATGTTCAAGCGAGGTCGGTATTCTGGTTAGGTCTATGCAGGTTCGAATCGGTTCATTTTATGTGTCGTGTACAGATCAGGTCAGGTTCGAGTTGGGTTTGGTTCAGGTTTATGCAGGTTTGGGTCAATTTGGCCATAATTTTTTTTGCATATTTTGCCAGACTCGGGTTGGGCATGTTCAAGTTAGATTTGAGTCATAATTTTGGCACGTCTTGGGGTCAGGTTTTGGGTTCACAATATTTTATTGTTAATATTTATCAACAATATACTTTATATAATGGTTGGGCCATGTTGGGTCTGGGTGGGTTCCTGTTAGGTCTATGCAGGTTTGGGACATAATTTTTACATGTCATAAACGAGTCAGTCGGGTTCAGTTTGAGCATGTTAGGGTCGGGTTTGGGTTTGGGTCGGCTCAATGCATGCTTGAGTTAGTTTGGATCATAATTTTACATATCTTGTATGGGTCAGGTCGGGTGGAACATGTTCAGGGTCGGGTTAGGATTATAATTATGCATATTTTGTACGGTGAGGTCGGATCTGATCAGGTCTGGTCTATTAGAAATATTTTTTCGATAATTTTTTTTTATGAAAATTGAATATCTGACCCGAACTCACCCGACCGAGCTAGACCCTAATCGAATCGACCCAAAATAATTTTGACCGGACTCGCCTTGGAATCGAACACCCCACAAAACCTGAATTTTTCGGGTCGGGTCGGGTTGGATTACATCAGCTAGGGTCAGATTTTTGTTGTTGATATATATATATATATATGTTTCACAGTATGCTGAACAAAAAGAGTATCTAGCTGAAGTGGTGCTTTGCACCTTTAGTTGTGTAAATGATGCATGTTCGAATCTTGGTGTGTGCATATTTTATTTTGCAGCCCCCTTTTGGGAACTCAGCCCCCCCTATTGTTCATATTTTATTTTTCAACCCCCTTTGCAGAACTTAGCCCCCCTATTGTGCATTTCTGGTTCCGCCCCTGAGCAGCACCACAGATTTAAATTGTATAGAGGTAGATCAGAGGCTTTCTTTCCTGTAGAAACATCATTATACGGTTATATGACCTTGTTGTTGATAAATTTTCTCTTGATGGTAGGTCTGTCAATATAGTTCCCATGATGAACATTATCTTAGCTGCTGGCATGATAATGTAAATGATGGGTGGTTGTTTAATTAGATAACTTGGATGATGTGATCCTGACGGAGGAGCTATAGGCTGCAAATGAAAGCTTAGAAATTTGATTGGTTTACTGATGCTTGCAATGTACTTCATCCTGTAAATCTATACAGTAGAATCAAGGAAAAGTTATGAGTTTTTTCCAAATAACCCCCTACTTTTTTCCAGAAATTCTGGGAAACCTCCTGGGTTTTAGCTAATCCTAAAAAACCCGAGCTGTTGGCTACGGTTAGCAAAACTAATGTTCGTCACACAGTATCTTTAAAATCAAGTCTAAAGCATATTAACTTGTTTCCCCATGAAAGAACGAAGCCTTTCTATTCATTTTTTCTCCTTTTTATATTTTTTTTATTAAGACTTACGGCTTGGCAATGGGGAATAGCAAGTAGTAATGGCTAAAAAATCCGTCCTAAGCCGACATAAAATGACCCAACCCAACCCCCAAAAAATCAGATTTTTAGCGGATGTTCAATTCTGGGTTCGGTTGGACAAATTTGTTTCAGGTCAGTTCAAGCTGGGCCAGGTCTAGTTTGTTTGATTGGGTCGAATTTGGTCGGGTTTCAGTTCACAATATTTTGTTTATTTTCTCGATATTTATCAAATATATTTCTCATAATGTTCAAGCCAGGTCAGGTCTGAGTGGATTCTGGCTCGGTCTATGCAGGTTCGAGTCAGTTCATTTTATGTGTCGTGTGCAGACCAGTTCGGGTTCGAGTTGGGTTCAGTTTGGGTTTATGCTGGTTTGGGTCAATTTGGCTATAATTTTTTGCATATTTTGCCAGGTTTGGGCTGAGCATGTTCAAGTTAGATTTGAGTCATAGTTTTGGCACGTCTTGGGGTGAGGTTTTGGGTTTATAATATTTTTTTATTGTTAATATTTATCAACAATATGCTTTATATAATGGTCGGGCCATGTTGGGTCTGGGTGGGTTCCTGTTAGGTCTATGCTGGTCAATGCATGTTTGAGTCAGTCTGGATCATAATTTTACATATCTTGTACGGGTCAGGTCGGGTTGAGCATGTTCAGGGTCAGGTTAGGATTATAATTATGCATATTTTGTGATCTGGTTGGGTCTGGTTTATTAGAAATATTTTTCCGATAAAAAAATGAATATCCGACCAGACCTCACTCGACTGAGCTAGACCCTAATCGAACTGACCCAAAATAATTTTGACCGGATTCGCATTGGAATCGAACACCGGTCGGGTCGGGTCGGGTTGGATTATGTCAGCTAGGGTCGGATTTTTGTTGTTGTCATCCATTACCACTTCCCATGGCCAAGCTGTAAGCCATGTAACAAAAATCTCTGAAGAAAAAAAAGGGAATAAAAATGATTGGTAAAGAACCGTAAACAATTGTATGAATTTTAGATTTGATTTAAAAAAAGAAGTGTTATTACGCGATAGCCAACAGCTCAGGGAGTTTCTTAGGATTAGCTAAAACTGAGGGGGTTTCCTGAAATTTCTGTAAAAAGTAAGTAAAAAAATATACTGCTCAGTCCGTACGGCATATCTACTTAAACATATGCGGTGTCCTAAGGCTATCTGCAATTATATGGTTCTCACTTTTGCTATACGGCTGAGTCTGAATAGCATGTCTAGTCATTATATATTGCCAACATATGCGGTTGATACACTTGTTGTTAAGTTGCTCAAATGTCCTTGGTGCTGATGTTTCTAATTAGCGTACTGGAATCTTAGACTCAGTCACTCAAGCAGCATGGCGCATGTAAACTACTGTATAAGAGATACGTCTGGGAGCTTCTTTTCCTAAAGAAACATCATCATGCTTTCGATAGCTGTTGATGGTAGGACTATGCCAAAATGGTTAAATAGTTCCCTGATAAGAATATCATTTTGGCTGTTGGCATGATAATCTAAATGATTGGTTGTCGTTTGATTACATGATTAGAACGATGTGGTCCCCATTGAGGAACTGTAGGCTGCAAAAAGAGTTAAGAACATTGATTGGTTATTGATGCTTGCAATGTATTGCATCCTGTAAATATGTACAGTAAAATAATGGAAAGTTATACTGCTGAGTCTGCATAGCATGTCTAGTTAAACACATGCCTTGTCCTAATACAGCTGCCATCCACAATTATATGCTTCTTATCCTATATTCTGAATGAAATATTTTTGGGAAGAGTCTCTCTCCACTCCGTAATTTACAAGCTCTTAGGTGATAGTATCTAATTTCCCAAGTGTGGCTGGCACTAATACAGCTGCCACCCACAATTATATGCTTCTTATCCTATATTCTGAATGAAATATTTTTGGGAAGAGTCTCTCTCCACTCTGTAATTTACAAGCTCTTAGGTGATAGTATCTAATTTCCCAAGTGTGGCTGGCACATGATGTGAGTGATATGAAAGTATTTTTACAAGCTCTTAGGTGATAGTATCTAATTTCCCAAGTGTGGCTGGCACTAATACAGCTGCCATCCACAATTATATGCTTCTTATCCTATATTCTGAATGAAATATTTTTGGGAAGAGTCTCTCTCCACTCCGTAATTTACAAGCTCTTAGGTGATAGTATCTAATTTCCCTAGTGTGGCTGGCACATGATGCGAGTGATATGAAAGTATTTTTGGCAGGTAAACAATGCCGGTGTGAATTATAATCAAGGTCCCAACAATTCAGTTGAACACGCTGAGCAAACAATCCTCACAAACTATGTTGGCACTAAGAAAGTTACCAGAGCTTTGATGCCTCTCATGAGACCTTCTGCTAACGGTGCCAGAATATTAAATGTGAGCTCTAGGCTTGGAAGGCTGTATGGCCGCAGAAATGTATGTGAGCTTATCTACTCTTTCTTTTCCTTTTGCCATGTATGTTTTTTAGTTCTTATCACTTACGGCTTTTTCTCCCTATGTGCTGGTGAGACTTTGTTTATCTGCATAAAATATATTCTCAACTGCTGGATTAGATATCAGTCCACCTGTAACCAGTTCCAACCAACCGCATTGGTTATGCAGAGAATCTGTGACGCAAGCTTGAGAGAGCAGCTCGGCCAGGACGCTTGCCTATCAGAAGCACTGATCGACGGTATGGTAAGGAGATTCCTTGACGAGGTGAAAGACGGGAGCTGGGAACACAGAGGGTGGCCTCAGATGTTCACCGATTATTCCGTCTCAAAGCTGGCGGTTAATGCTTTTACCCGCCTGGTTGCGAGAGAGGTGGCCGACAGGGCAGGAGGCCAGAAAATCCATGTCAATTGCTACTGCCCTGGGTGGGTGAAGACAACAATGACAGGCTGGGCGGGGAACATGACAGCGGAGGAAGGTGCGGACACTGGCGTATGGGCCGTTCTGCTGCCTGGTGACCAGCTGTTGCATGCGGCGGGTAAGTTCTTTGCTGAGAGGCGCGAGATAAGCTTCTGAGGCCCGGTCCATGTGACCTTTTGTTTGCCTGTGAAAAGGAGAGGTCATCACATGTTTTCATATTGTCCAATCGCATAAACGAGTTGACAAAGGAAAGCAAACAGCTCACTCCGCCATCATGTCTTATATCAGGAAGGATAGAAAATGGCTTGAGCAGAGCTCGTTTGACGCCTGTTTCGCTCCTCCCGTTGTCTGTCTTTTTAATTAACAAAATCCATTTTCATATAAGAAGACCTGAGCCAACAACCGGTGGGGCAGAAAAAGTTGCCTAGCAAAGCTCAGTTGACACCTGTTTTGCTGCTCCCGCTGTCTGCCTATTCATTATGTTTTGAAAACCATTTCACATGAGAAGAATTGAGCCAACAACCGGAACAGTGAACGGCCAGCTAACAGGCAAATCTACTCCAATCATGTGCGAAAATATCCAAACCAAACTTTTTTCTTCTTTTTCTTTTGCAATCCCTGCTCGGTTGTTTGATACGTCGTAACAGGGCAGAGGCCGTGGTATCCAATCTCCCACCTTTGAGACAGCCGGCCGGCATTTCACAGTGGGCCTATCTTGTGGTAGGTTTGTCATACGAGTGTCAGCGGATGCCTTCTTTATCTGTCCCTCTGTAGTGGCAGTCAATCATAAGCCGTCCTCTTGGTTTTCTTTTATCTATGAATACAGTGGCAGCCAATGATAAGTCCCTCCCCATTGTTTTTCTGATGGCTGATAACCAATGAGGCCAGTAGTACACTGTTGCAGCTCTCGAAAGAGCTAGAAAACGTTGGAGATTGAATGAAGTTAGGAATTTGGTCCCCCATCTTCTGTGGGTGCTTTGATTAGTACGAGTAGAATCCGAAATGATTTGTTCCTCATCTTTGAATTGTCCTAGAAAGAATATTGGAATGATGATATATAACGTGTATGCGCTAGTAGTGAGGAACCTAAATGGACCACCACATAGAATTTCAATTTACAATCTAAGTTTGCTACTGTATGATGGCGCAGTGCACTGTTTTGGTTGTGTAGTATGAACGCACATAACAGTTAATTGTATGCCTAGTCATTACCGTCCTATTGAAACCATCAGCTGGCAATGGATTGTTTGTGATGTTAGTCCTTCGCCGCACAAAAAATTGCTGAGGTTAGAATTTTTCTTACTACGTGCTTGTACGTGTAATACAGTCTACATCTGAGGAACAAATAAACTATATGATGCTTAGGCTAGCACAACATTTTTATTTACTTTTGCCGAAGTAAACGGAGATGGTGTCAAACATGCATGTTTAGCTATGTGTGCATAATAAATACTAATGCGACGGTATTTCTTAGGCAGAGCGAGGCTCATTAAAAAATTTATAGTAATGATTTTAGATTACGGAAGTAGTGGCTTCCAGCTTCCAATCGTTATCCGTTTTAGATCGTGCACATTTAAGAACTTGGTTATTCCATGTCATTCAGATCCTGGCTGTCTAGGATCTTGACCTGGCTTCGATTTTGACTCAAACTGGACATATTTTTGAAATTTGTTTATACATAGATGATGATGTCATTTTACCAGTCTTGATATTGACCTTTGTGATTTATACCTTTGTGCTATTTTATAAATAATCTAACATTAAAGGACAAATTATATATATCAAGACCAAAAAGTTTTTATTTGAACTTAGATTCTAACTCAGATTTGGAGATGAGACAAACCGATTCGAACTGAACCGAACTTGGAATATTGATGGCTTCAAACTTTGAAGCGTACAAATTCCAACCAAATTGTCCCTATGGAATTGGTTTTGTCCAAGCTAACAATCCACTTATTAGATATTCCCATGCATTGAGTTGCTAGCAGATTTGCTGGTAGCATGACGCTCACTTCCTACCAGCAAGAAGAAGGTGACACACTTATAACAAGACAGTTAGTCCTTCAAACAAGTGCAGAATACATAGATGGTCACCTCAAAATGGACTCTTGCCAATAATGAATGTCTGTCTCTACACCCAAGGCTGGGGGGGGGGTCCTCGTACCTGAGCACAATTCAACTGCGAGACGCTCACCGTTGCGTCACGTTCACCAACCCCGCATCCGCTGCGCTACTGTTGCTCTGCAACCTGCTGTTGCCCCAGTTGTCACATAGCTGTGTGAACCCATAAAACGATTGACAGGTCACCTAGCCCCAACCGGCTGGGCTACTAGTGCCCCCACACGATAGCAACAGGAGAGGAGAGGGAACACTTGGTTGGATGCGGCTGGGCCTCTCAAAGCCGTCCTGGGCCCTACAGTGAAAAAGAGCTTTTACGATGTAAAATGAATCGTGGCTGGTGGGCCCATGGCAGGTCGGCAGAGTAGTAGGGTACTGCTGCTTCTTTGGGCTTTTGGTCAGACCAGCAGAGGGACGAAACGGGATCCCAGGCTGTCTCTGACAACTGCTGCGCTCACACGGCTGGGGTCGGCGATGGCGAAGCAGGTTTTGGACATGATTGGGATAATATTGGAAAGTACGTAAGTCGTGTAGTTTTGGTGGCTATGCACTAACCTGGACGACTTTTAGCATTTGAAAGCGAGGACTTTGGTGGGATTTACATTCGGTACAGTTGATAAACTAGACTGAAGTCCGGCATGAGCCGATGAATATAAGAAAACTAAATCTTTCTAACTTATTTCTTCTGGAAGGGAAAAAAGGACTACCTAACAACAAGAGCTATGCCCATTACTAGTAGCTTAACTAGCGCAATAAACTTATGCGTTTGGAAATCACACAATCTAGAATGAAAATCAGAATATTTGTTGCTCGTTTGCCTTGGTGTATATTATTTGCTGATGATATTGTATTGGTTGATGAAAACTATAGACGGATTGAATAATAAAGTTGAACTTTGGAGAAAGACATTGGAATCAAATGGATTGAGGATTAGTAGGAGCAAAACTGTGTATATGCATTTCAATTTCAGCCAATCTCGCAGTGTGAATGGTGGAGCGAAGTTGGACGGAGTAGATATAATAAAATGTGATAAATTTTGTTATTTGGGTTATATTATTCAAATAAATGGGGATGTCCAAAACGAAGTTTGTCATAGGATCAATACAAGATGGTTGAAATGGAGGAATGCAACTGGAGTATTATGTGATCGGAAGATCTCTCTCAGATTAAAAAGTAAGTTTTATAGAACAACTATACGACCACCCATGCTCTATGGGAGTGAATGTTTGGTGGTGAACAATCAAGGTCTCAATAAGATGAACGTGGCTGAAATGCATATATTGAGATGGATGTGTGGGAAGACAAGAAAAGATCGCATGAGAAATGACTATATCAGGAATAAAGTGGGGGTGGCGAACATTGAAGACAAGTTGCACGAGGGCCGACTCAGATAGTACAGACACGTGCAACGTAGACCGACAAATGCTCCTATACGAAGCAATGCTATTGAGTCAAGCACAATTAATAGAAGAAGAGGAAGGCCTAAATTAACATGGAAAGAGCTGATAAAGAGAGATTTTGAATTTCTACATCTCGACCAAAACATGACCAATGGAAACGAAGCATCCATGTAGTTGTCCCCAACACAGTTGAGATTGAGGCTTAGATGATGTCGATGATGCAGATGATGATGACTATGACGATGATGATGATATCCAATGTTTGTTTCACACATCATTATCTAGGCTTGTCTAATTAATCTTCCAAACAATTTGTATAACCAAATAGCTTTTGACAAGATTCGATCGCCACTAGGGAGACGAATTAGGGTAGATGAACATACTCTACAATGTTTATGAAGCCGCTACGCTATAGTTGCAGTTGAGGTGGATTCTTCTCTCCGTATGCAACCTACTGTGGTCATAAATGATGTCTCTTTACAGTTGAGTATGAAACGTTTCATGAGGTATGTCATAAATGTGGAAGATTGGGACATGACCAAGTAACTACACTGCAACAGACTCCCAACTGGATACATAAGTTTTAGTTCAAACTTGTAAATATGCAGGAGTGAGATTGAATCACAATGAAGAGCGTTGGTGCACTTACTACAATATGAACATCCAACTCGATGCCCTAGTAGAAAAATATGTAAACACAACTGATACCAAGGAGAATATCAAAAGAAAGAATAATAGGTTTTTTTGTGCTTGAGAAGACGATGCACCTATAAATGAAGACATTCTGACTAATATGAATATATCAATGAATGCTCACATACCTACTTGGAGAAGAGAATTTTCGCTATGAAGAGATAACAAATTCAATATCAATAAACTGATAGCCAAAATGATTTTATTGATAATAATGTGATACCAAGAAAAAAAGTGCAAATGATAGTTGAATGCTTGGATATACCTACTCATGTTAGTGCAGATTATCCTACAATGAATATAAATTCTCAAAATGCACTGTGGCAAACCCAGAGATAGATGAAGTGTTCGCTTATGACTGTTGGGTTTTGGGCGAGGCAGAGAAGGCAATAGAAACAAAAATTTTCTCCCCAAACCCAGGAAACAGCAGATCGCATCAATGTCTTTGAAATGGGAATGATGGTTTATTGAGGTTTACCTGGTCCTGAGGCTTGCTCTGTAACAATACCTCACAGCTAGTGCAGTCTTCAACCACCTAGTCTTGGATGGTGTCTGTGCAACTCCTGGTCTTGACACAGACTGTAGTTGACCGTCATCCTCCTGAGCGGAAGAAACCTCCCGCCTCTATAGATAGTCCACACGGACCACCAAGAACTCTAGTCATCTTGTCCCACAGGACACTAGAAAGAGTCATCCCCTTCTGTCGGCGTACTAGTCACCGACACACTCTCCCACCACCAATTGTCGTCCCGCAGTTGTCTTTCCCTTACTGTGCCTCCCTGGTCGGGTAGCACTTGCTTGGGTTCTCTCGGTTAACACAACCAGAGAGGACAACTTTGCAGAGCAACTGATATTCTGAGTTGTGTTATCTGAGAAGCCCCCAATATCCATCTATATATAGGAGGGGTCAGGGTCAGGGTTCTCAGCCCCGGGCAATGGGGACTAAAGTGGGAGTAGAAGGGTCCAGAATTTCCACGAACTGATTACACTGCAGCAGGAGAGCCGGTCGATTCACAAACGAACCGGTCGATTGGGAGTGTGAGAGGGTTGGTTTGCTTCCCAAAATTGCCTCCAATTGACTTTCCTTGTTCGTTTCTAATTGATACTAAGATCAATTCTTGTCCCAATCGAATTGTATAAGTGAAACGAAAAACTTTTCTCACAAATCAAGACAACCCAACACCGCTCATTTGGACACATGAACCGATCGGTTCACCAGAGTGAACCGGTCGTCTCACTGGCCATGAGTCGATCGGTTCACCCAGTAAACTGATCGGTTAGTGGTCCAGATTGTGCAGAACACAGTCAACGCAGTTCTCAATCAATCCGACACTCAAATCAGTTAGTTCAACACTTGAACTTGATGATTTTGAGTCAGGTCAATTGATTGAATGTTTAATTGAATACCTAAACACTTTTGTAATAAATCTAAACATCATTTGTGGTTAAACTCCTCTTCCAGGTCAATCCTATGTGTGTGACCCTATAGGTCCCATTTCACATTGATAGTGAAAGTCCATAACCACTTATGACGTCACAGTCAAAGAGCGGTGCCTAATCGCACATCAGTGCTACCCAAGTGAAAAGGAAAGTTGGAGAACAACTTTCAACCCTACAATCCATAATTGGTGTTACAGTGAATGTATAGTTCCTTTGTCACTGATATCCAAATTGAACTCGAGGCATGGACACGTCATCCTCTACAAATGTTCAATCCATGTTTCTTGATCCAGAGTAGATTGTCTAAGATATATGTAAGCTCAATGTCACACATTGAGTCACATGCGCATGTCCATGCTTTTCTCAGTCTCACTCATCAAGTGGCCAGGATATCATACTCCCTCAGGAGGGACAAATCCCATATCTACCACTCACCCCTCAAAACCCCATGTGTCAAAGTCACCCAATCATCACCTTTATAACAATCCATATTTTGGGACTGCGTTTGATGATGTCAAAGTGTACCCAACGACATGTGTTGAGTGTAGTGATTTCAGGTAAAAGAACCACAACCACCACCAATACTATAAGAGCAGATCCTGACTAACCAAACGTTGTTTCCATGCATCACTCTTATGGTGGGTCTGTCTGGTACACTATTATGTAACATGTACCTTTGTGCTTGGTTTGATATCACATATTATGACTAATAAGACTCTGTCATCAACCAACACACAATCTAGTCTTTAGTGTTATTGATGTCTATGTTTATTTCCATAATAACAACCGACTAGGGATTAAACTGAGAATGTACACACTCTTAACATCTGTATGGTCTTATCGTTCAAGTTACGTACTTGAAGGCATACATCATTGAGTATTGTCACTCTCTAGGCATCTATCATGTTACACCATCATCTCAAAACAGTTAAAACATATAGATTGGAAATTGCCTTTATTATTATTCAAATCATTTACAAGGTATCCCATTACAATCATCATATGACTTGCTCTATGGGCATACATACCAACAAGCTCCCACTTACACTTAGAGCCAATCACCCAGGAACCACAGTCCGTGTGACCTAGCATGACCGTCATTCTTCTGCTGTGAAAGTGTCTTTGTTAGTGAATCAACAATGTTGTCTTCAGTCGGTACTTTGTAAATCTTCACATCTCCTCGCTGTACGATCCCTCGTATGAGATGGATGCCAAAGTATATGCTTGGACCGTTGATGTGATATGGGCTCCTTAGCTTGAGCAATAGCTCCATTGTTGTCATAATAAAGCTCAATTGCGTCACAGCTGCTAGGAACCACCCCAAGTTCATAGATGCACTTCCTGATTCACACATCCTCCTTTACCGCATGCGATGCAACAATATACTCAACCTCTATAGTAGAATCCACAACTATCTCTTTGCTTAAAACTCTTCCATCTCACAGCTCTATTATTCAGGCAAAATACAAATCCTGACTGTGATCTGTAATCATCTTTATTGGTTTGGAAGCTCGCATCAGAGTAACCCTTTACAACCAATTCTTCCTCACCGTCGTAAATAAGAAACTGATCCTTAGTCCTTCGCAAGTACTTCAGGATGTTCTTCACGACTATCCAGTGAGCATCCCCAGGATCTGACTGGTACTTGCTCGTCATACTGAGAGTATACGAGACATCGAGACGTGTGCACAACATAGCGTACATGATGGATCCAATGGCTGATGCATACGAAATCCCATTCATACACCCCTCTCTTCACAAGATTGGGGACACTAAGCTCTAGAGACGGTAACTCCATGTACCATGGAATATTTCCTCTCTTTGAGTTCTCCATGCTGAACCACTTTAACACTTTGTCAATGTACATGCTCTGACTTAGTCCGAGAAGCCTTCTAGATCTATCTCTATAGATCTTAATTCCTAGAATATAGGATGCTTCTCCCAAGTCCTTCATTGAGAAAGTATTCCCAGGCCATGTCTTTACCTTCTGTAAGGCATAGATGCCATTCCCCATCAACAATATGTCATCTACATAAAATATGACGAATGTAGTCATGCTCCCACTAACCTTTTTGTACACACAACGTTCATCTTCATTATGACTAAAGACAAACTCTTTGACTACTTCGTCAAATCGAAGATTCCAGATCTGAGATGCTTGCTTCAATCCATAGATTGACCTTTGCAGCTTACATACTTTATTGGCATTCTTTGGATCTATAAAACCTTTAGGCTGTGTCATGTACACATCCTCCAGAATATTCCCATTAAGGAATGCATTTTTAACATCCATCTGCCAAATCTCATAGCCATAGTAGGCTACAATAACGAGCATGATCCTAATAGACTTAATCATGGCAACTAGAGAAAAAGGTTTCATCATAGTCAACACCTTGAACTTGTCTGAAATCCTTTGCAACAATCTGCCTTTATAAATTTGCACATTGCCATCAATGTCGGTCTTCTTCTTGAAGACCCACTTGCACCCTATGGGTTTTACCCCTTCAGGTGGTTCTACCAAAGTCCATACTTTGTTGGTATACATGAATTCCATCTCAGATGTCATGGCCTCAAGCCATTTCTCAAAATCTGGTCCCTCCATAGCCTCTAGATAGGTAGTTGGCTCATCATCTATGACCAACTCCCCACCTTCCCGAGTCACAAGATATCCATATCTCTCAGGTTCAAGGCGTGTCCTACTAGATCTATGAGGTCCTTATGTTACTTGAGGAGACTGAGATTCCACACCACCTTGTGAATCTTTATGTTCCTCTTGTACATCCATTGGTTTAATGTTTTCTTGTTGGTCTCGAACCTCTTTGAGTTCCAGTTTCCTCCCACTGCTTCCTTTAGAATTAAAATCCTTTTCTAGGAACACAACATTCCTGGAAACAAACACTTTGTTGTCAGTTGGGTGGTATAAGTAGTATCCCCTTGTCTCTTTGGGACATCCAACAAAATAACATTTATCGGATTTGGGTCCAAGCTTGTCAGGAAACATTTTCTTGACATAAGCTTCACAACCCCAAATCTTCATAAAAGACATATTAGGACGCTTCCCATGCCATATCTCATATGGTGTCTTTTGAACCGATTTAGATGGTACACAGTTAAGTTTAAACACAACGGTTTCAAGAGGATAACCCCAAAAGAGAATTGGAATATCGACAAAACTCATCATTGACCGCACCATATCTAATAAAGTGTGATTCCTTGTTTCTGATACACCATTATGATGTGGTGTTCCAGGTGGAGTCCATTGTGGTACGATACCACGAGCTCGCAGAAGGTCCTCAAACTATTGGCTCAAGTATTCTCCACCTCGATCGGATCGAAGTGCCTTAATACTTTTACCAAACTGGTTCTGTACTTCATTCATGAAATCCTTGAACCTTTCAAGGATTTTTGACTTTTGTTTCATTAGGTAAACCTAGCCATACTTACTGAAGTCATTAGTGAAGGTAATGAAGTACTGATACCCACCTATGGCACTTGTTCTAAAAGGCCCACATACATCAATATGTATGAGTCCTAATAGATCACTAGCTCTATCACCTTTACATGAAAAGGGAGTCTTGGTCATCTTTCCCAACAAACAAGATTCACATGTGTCTATTGATTCATAATTAAAAGAGTCCAGATAACCATCCTTATGGAGTCTAGAAATGCGCTTCTCATTTATGTGCCCTAGACGATAATGCCAAAGGTATGTTTTGTTTGAGTCATTGAGTTTTTTCTTTTTGATGTTCATGTTGTATAACTTGTCTCCAGATCTATCAAGTATAGACCATAAGACATGGGGGCACTGCCATAAAAGATCCCATCTTTAAAAATGGAACAATTTCCATGCTTAATAAGAAATTCAAATCCATCCTTGTCCAAATAAGAGACGAAAATGATATTCCTATTTATGGCACTTACATAATAGCAGTTCTGTAACTCCATTATCAGCCCACTAGGTAGAGATAACTCATAGGTTCCTACGACACTGGCGGCAACTCTTACCCCATTAGCAACATGTAGTTCAACCTCACCTTTCCCTAAAGGCCTACTTCTTTTCAGATCCTTCACATTGGAACAAATATGAAATCCACATCCGATATCAAGTAAACATGATGAAGAAGTAGTAAAGTTAATCTCTATCACGTATACACCAGAAGTAGAGATCTCTATCTCTTGCTTCTTCTTCCATCGTTCCCTCCATCCTCGCCATGTTTTGAGAGAAGAAGAATTGGACATTGGCTTGGCGAGAGAACCCTTCTCTCCCTTGCCTTTGTCCTTGGATTCCATTATGCTGATCACTATCAAGGAACTATCCTTCTTCTTATCAGCCTCAAACAATGCCTTAAGTGTACATAGAGTGGATTCTAAGGCCACCGATATATCTGGATTGTGCAGAACATTTCTCACAGTCCTCAACCAGTTATGGAATTTTATCTCAATTAATTTTCCCGATTTAAAAGATGATTCTTTTGCCATTTGATTCTACAAGAGAAAACATTTTCATTTTTCAAAAACTCAATTTTGATTTGATTTGATTTGAATAAAGTTTGATGATATTTAATTAGGCCTTTAATTAATTACCGCTCCCACTATTTTGATTCAAATTGATAGCCCTCACCATCAATCCAGAAGATTACAACGTACAACCTTCTAGTGGGTCTAGATCCTGATTTCCTCTCAGTCATGGACCAGCTAGGACTGTCACCCACAACTAGATTCTTTCAGGTAGGTAACTTTTGCAAATTGCATCCTATGTAACTCTTGAAAGACGGCATGCACAACTCCTTGCCATGATCACATCCATGCCTCAAGGTGCTTGATCCGATCAAGGTCACCTTGTTAAGTCTGACCCAAAGCCAACACGATGAATATGCACCCTGCTAGGGCAGACCCACATATCCACCCTTCAAGCTTCCACGAGATAGATGGTGCACCACGCTAGGGCGTGCCCACACTTGGTCGATCAAGCTTTTCACGTGTGTTGCATTTAGAAGGCATCTAAAAGTTAATATTTATTGAGGAGTTTGGTTTTATATACATATACATATCTAATCAACACAATACATAGTACATATCATATACATGCTATATCCCACAAGAAAACATGCGAAGCGATAAAAGCGATGATTATAGCCATCCTATTGTAATTCCTTGAGCCATAAGGAATTACGCTCATCTAGGTCTACATCACTTGCAACAACCTGTACAAGATGAATTGTTGTAGCCATTCCAAGTTGATTAGCTCATCTCCATGACTGATCGGCTCGCCTCCCGGCCGGTCGGTTGGGTGCCACCAGCCGATCGACTAGCTCCTCCAGTCGTTCGGTATGCCTAGTCGTCGGGCATCTCTGCAGGCCACCACCCGCTCGTCTCGCTCCTGAGATGGTCGTCTCGGTCCTCCTGCCGATCATCTCGCTCCATGAGATGGTCGTCTTGCTTATCTAGGTGCCCAATGTTCTTCGATATAACAAGAAATAAACTATCCTATTGTACATATTGCTTTGGGAAACCCCGAGTTACATTTGCGGGGAGAAAGGTAGAAGAGAAAGCTCGAGTTATCTCGAGTTACATCAAGAATAGGAGAAGGGCCTCAGTATGCAGATCGAGATGCAAGCAACCACAATCAACCAAGCACACACATAGGGTTTATTGGCCATAACCACACTACACATCCAACACAGAAACTGTTTAAGGGCGACGCGTATCGAATACATTTATATACCATATCATATATGTATATTGAGATTTGTGGATTTAAATTGGACATGCATATAAGCCAGTTAATTATTCACATCGTATGCAATAAATAAAAGGTGTCAAACAAAAAAATGATCATATCGATTATCCTAAAGCATAGAACATTGACGTGGCTCTGATACCACTATTGGGTTTTGAGCGAGACAAAGAAGGCAGCGGAAACAAAAAATTTCTCCCCAAACCTAGGAAATAACAGATCACATCAACATTTATGAAATAAGAAGGATGGTTTATTGAGGTTTACCTGGTCCCGAGGCTTGCTCAGTGACAATACTTTGCAGCTAGTGCGTTCTTCAACCACCTAGTCTTGGACGGTGTCTGTGCAACTCTTGGTCCTAACCCGGACTGCAGTTGACCGTCGTCCTCCTGAGCGGCAAAAACCTCCCACCTCTATAGATAGTCCACACAGACCACTGAGAACTTTAATCGTTATGTCCTACATGACACTAGAAGGATTCATCCCCTTCTATCGGCATACTAGTTATCGACACACTCTCCCACCACCAGTTGTTGTCCTACAGTTGTCTTTCCCTTGCTGTGTCTCCCTGGTCGGGTAGCACTTGATTGGGATCTCTCGATTACCACAACCAGAGAGGACAACTTGGAAAAGCAATTGATGTTCTGAGTTGTACTATCTGAGAAGCTCCCAGTACTCCTCTATATAGAGGAGGGGTCAGGGTTAGGGTTCTCAGCCCCGGGCAATGCAGGACTAAAGTGGGAGTAGAAGGGTCTAAAATTTCCATGAGCTGATTGCACTGCGGCAGGCCAGCCAGTCATTTCATAAACAAACTGATCAGTTGGGAGTGTGAGCCAGTCGGTTCGCTTCCCAGAATTGTCTCCAATTGACTTTCCTTGTTCATTTCTAATTGATAATAAGATCAATTCTTGTCCCAATCGAATTGTATAAGTGAAACAAAAACTTTTCTCACAAATTGGGACAACCCAACACCACTCGTTTGGACACATGAACTGATCGGTTCACCAGAGTGAACCGGTCGTATCACTAGCCATGAGCCGATCAGTTCACCCAATGAATCGGTCAGTTGGTGGTCCAGATTGTGTAGAACACAATCAATGCAGTTCTCAATCAATCCGACACTCAAATCAGATAGTTCAACACTTGAACTTGATGATTCTAAGTCAGGTTAATTAATTGAATGTTTAATTAAATACCTAAACACTTTAGTAATCAATCTAAACATCATTTTTGGATAAACTCCT
This sequence comes from Alisma plantago-aquatica, assembly GCA_963693085.1. Classification (NCBI taxonomy): domain Eukaryota; kingdom Viridiplantae; phylum Streptophyta; class Magnoliopsida; order Alismatales; family Alismataceae; genus Alisma; species Alisma plantago-aquatica. The sequence continues at coordinate 572,027,989 of OY856412.1, forward strand.
CTTCGAGGTTAATCCTATGTGTGTGACCCTATAGGTCCCATTTCACATTGGCAGTGAAAGTCCATAACCATTTATGACTTCAAAAGCAAAGAGCGGTGCCCAGTCGTACATAAGTGCTACCCAAGTGAAAAGGAAAGTTGGAGAACAACTTTCAACTCTAAAATCCGTAATTGGTGTTTAGTGAATGTATAGTTCCTTCGTCACTGATATCCGGATTGAACTCGAGGCATGGACATGCCATCCTCTACAAATGTTCAATCCATGTTTCTTGATCCAGAGTAGACTATCTGAGATATATGTAAGCTCAATGTCACGCATTGACCCACATGCACATGGCCATGCTTTTCTCAGTCTCACTCATCAAGTGGCCATGATATCATACTCCCTCAGGAGGGACAAATCCCATATCTACCACTCACCCCTCAAAACCCCATGTGTCAAAGTCACCCAATCATCAAATTTATAACAATCCATATTTTGGGACTGTGTTTGATGATATCAAAGTGTACCCAACGACATGTGTTGAGTGCAGTGATTTCAGGTCAAAGAACTATAGTCACCATCAATACTATAAGAGCTGATCCTGACTAACCAAACATGGTTTCCATGCATCACTCTTATGGTGGGTCTGTCCGGTACACTGCTCTGTAACATGTACCTATGTGCTTGGTTTTATATCACATATCATAACTAATAAGACTCTATCATCAACCAACACACAATCTAGTCTTTAGTGTTATTGATGTCTATGGTTATTTCCACAATAACAACCGAATAGGGACAAAACTGAGAATGTACACACTCTTAACATCCGTATGGTCTTATCGTTCAAGTCACGTACTTGAAGGCATACATCATTGAGTATTGTCACTCTCTAGACATATATCATGTTACACCATCATCTCAAAATAGTTAAAACATATAAATTGGAAATTGCCTTTATTATTATTCAAATCATTTATAAGGTATCCCATTACAATCATCATATGACTTGCTCTATGGGCATACATATCGACAGACTCCCAGTTGCACTTAGAGCCAATCACCTAGGAACCGCAGTCCTCGTGACCTAGCATGACCATCATGCTTTTGCTGTGAAAGTGCCTTTGTAAGTGGATCAACAATGTTGTCTTCAGTCGGTACTCTATAAATCTTCACATCTCCTCACTGTATGATCTCTCGTATGAGATGGATGCTGAAGTATATGCTTGTACCATTGATGTGATCTGGGCTCCTTAGCTTGAGAAATAGCTCCATTGTTGTCACAATAAAGCTCAATTGCATTGTAGCTGCTAGGAACCAACCCAAGTTCAGAGATGAAATTCCTGATTCACACAACCTCGTTTGCCGCATGCGATGTAGCAATATACTCGACCTCTGTAGTAGAATATGCAACTGTTTCTTTGTTGGGTTTTAGGGGAGGCAGAGAAGGCAGCGGAAACAAAAATTTTCTCCTCCCCAAACCCAGAACAAGGAAATGCATCAACGTCTATACAATAGGAAAGGATGGTTTGTGGAATCATACCTTGTCCCGAGGTTTGCTCAGCGACAATACCTCATGCCTTGCGCGGTCTTCATCTCCGGTCTTGGACGGTGTCTGTGCAGCTCCTGGTTGCACCGGGACTGACGACTCCTGGTCTCACCGGGACTGTCAGGATTGACAATTGTCCTCCGAGCGGCAGAAACCTCCCGCCTCTGAAGTAGTCCACACAGACCACCTGGAACTCCAATCTCCTTGTCCCACAAGGAATTGGAAGGAGTCACACCCTCCTGTCAGCGTACTAGTCGCCAACACACTCTCCTGCCACCATTCGCAACTGCAGTTGTCTTTCCCTTATTATGCCTCCCTTATCGGGTAGCACTTACTCGGGCTCTCTCGGTTACCAAAACCAGAGAGAATGACAACTTTGCAGAGCAACTGGTTGCACTGAGTTGTACTTTGAGAAGCCCCCAATACCCCCATATATAGGAGGGTCATGGGATAGGGTTCTCTATCCCGGGCAATATGGGAGTAAAGCAGGAGTAGAAGGGTTCAAGATTTTCCACAAAACAACCAACTCGCAACCTGAACCGATCATTTCACAACTGAAATAGTCGGTTGGGGATCTGAGCCGGTCAGTTGACACTCAACCGATCGGTTGGGACCCATGAAACAGTTGGTTCACTTTTTGAACCGATCGGTTCATGGTCCTGATCAGTTCCCGATCGACTTTCCCTCTTTTGTTTCTAATTGGTATCAAATACCAATCCTTTTCCCAATCAAATTGGGCAAGTGAAACAAAAGGAAAATTCTCACCAATCTGACTTTCCCAACTTGCTCGGTTGCAACAATTGAACCGATCGTTTCAACACTTGAAGCAATCGTTCACCCTGTCCATGAGCCGATCGACTCACAACTTGAGCCGATCAGTTCACCAAGCTGAGCCGATCAGTTCATCTCATGAGCCGATCGGTTGGGAGTGCAGATTGTGCAGAATCAGTCAATTACGGTTTCAATCAATCCGATACTTTAATCAATCTGTCCAACACCTTGAACACTGTGATTTTGAGCTATCAATCAATTGAGTGTTTAATTGAACTACTAAACTCCTTTAGTAATCAATCTAAACATTGTTTGTGGACAAAGCTCCTCTTCCAGGTTAAATCCTATGTGTGTGACCCTGCAGGTCCATTTCACGTTGGCAGTGAAAGTCCATAACACTTATGACTTCACAAGCAAAGAGCGGTGCCTAGTCACACATCAGTTCTACCCAAGTGAAAGTAGAAAGTTGGAGAACAACTTTCAATCCCACAATCTGTGAATGGTGTTACAATGAATGTATAATTCCTTTGTCACTGATATCCCGAATGAACTTGAGGCATGGAACAGTCATCCTGTCAACGTTCATTCACTTTCTTGATCTCAGAGTAGATTGAACGAGATATGTATGACATCAATATCACATACTGATTCACACATGCGTGTGCATGCCTATTTCAATCCTACTCATCAAGTGGCCTTGGATATCAAACTCCCTCAGGAGGGACAAATCCCATATCTATCACTCACCCCTCAAAAGCCCCATGTGTCAAAGCCACCCAATCATCACCTTTATAACAACCCATGTTTCAGGACTGCATTTGATGATGTCAAAGTGTGCCCAACGACATGTGTTGAGTGTAGTGATTTCAGGTCAAAGAATCACACTCACCACCATCAATGTGAGTACTGACTGTGACTACCATGTCATGGTTCCATGTGTCAAACTCACGGTGGGTCTGTCCGGTACACTTGTTCTCGAACAAGTACCTATGTGTTTGGTTTGATATCTCTATATCATGACTAATGAGATTCTGTCATCAACCAACACCACAATCTAGTCTTGTGTGTCATTGCTGATTATCTACCTTCCACAATGACATCCGACTAGGGACATAACAAGAATGTACAAACTCTTAGCATCCGTATGATCTCATCGTTCATGTCCTTAACCTGAAAGCATACGTCATTGAGTACTGTCATTCTCTAGACATTCAATCTGTTCTATCACTATCTCATATGACTGAACCAAAAAGAATTGGAAGCTTGCCTTTGATGTTTATCAAATCAATCTTAATGTATCCCACCAATCATCCCATGATTGTCTCTCAGGGCATACATACCAACGGAATCCCACTTGCACTGCGAGCCAATCACCCTTGAATCATATTCAAAGTGATCTTCAAACATGTCCCACATGTTACTGTGCTCTTGTGCCAACATAGTGAGTTATGGAAATACCTTGCCAAAGTCAGTATAAATTGCATGTCTCTCATCTCTTCACTGTACGTCACACTTATGAGATGGAGTTTCCGTAATATGCAATCTTGTATTCCTTTGCTAACCTTTAGCCACATTGCATGATCAAGGATTCCATACTTGTCATCAATGAGCGAAATATCTATAAGTTCATCTCATGAACTTCCAGATCCATATAGTATCCACTGTTGTTCTCTAACACACGGATACTCGACATTTCCTTTTAAACGACTTTACTGGAACACTTCCAATTATCAACAAACTTTCACTTATATATATATATATCCTATATATATTTTGCGATTAATTTTCTGTCCTTTTGGAAGTTCGCATCAATGTAACTCTTTACATTGAACTCTTCCTTATCTCCATAGAACTAGTACTTCTCAAGTACTTATCAAGTTCTTGTGGTATTCCAGTAACCCTTACTGGAAGCAGATAGACATCCACTCGTTATGTCCCACATACGAGTTTTCAGGATGAGCACATCATATTGCCATGTCATACATACAAGATGATGAATGCATTTTATTCTTGCCATGTCCATACATGCAAGATAATGGGATGATTGCATACATGATAGATCCATATCTATTCTTAGTGTTCCCATTCTTCATAAGAATTGGATACTTGGCCTTGGGATACTAACTCCATGTAACATGGACAAGTTTTCTCCCACTGAATCTGTGTACACTGAACCCTTCAGTACAGATTGCCAATGTATGCTCTCTCTTTTCAGGTCAAGAGGTTTTCGAGAACTATCTCTATAGATCTCTATTCCTATCATATAGGAAACATCTCTATCTTCCTTAAAGATAATTTCCACTTTGGATTTACATTCTAGAACATTTCCATTTCACATCAACATGTGGAATGTGAATACGCTCCCACTAAATCACAGATCCCTTCTTTATCTTTGACATATCAGTCAAATCCTTTGACTATATCATCAAAGTAAAGATCCAATTCTGAGTTGCTTGTACTCAATCAATCACATTGATTAGTCCATTGTAACTTATAGACTTCTTTTGCATTAGTGGATTCATAAACCTTATAGGTTGTGTCACATACACATCCTTGTTTTATTCCTCACAGGAATGTGGTTTTAGTATCCATATGCCAATTGCCTTAGTCTTTAAGTTGCAATCAACAAGCATCATCCTTCTCAAAATGTTATCCATGTGTCTTAACATTTAAGACTTTCGCACTTATGGATTTTATTCCAATGGGTGCTACCATCAAGGTCATACCTTATGGTTCACATGGATTTCATTTAGGATGTAATGGTCATAAACCAAAACTCAAAATTCAGTTCCTCATATTTATTTAGATAGTTGACTCATCACATGAACAACTCATCACATAGATAATTGAGGTGTATCTGTCAAGGATATAAGAACTCACACCTCCTTGTGATTCTCAATGTCCTTTATTAGTGTGGGGTATTCTTTTATTAAGAAGAATTCAGTTATTTGATAATCATTCTCTAACTCCTTAGAGTATGATTCCTTCTTGATTTAGACATCACCATGCCTTAATCATGAGTTCACTATGATACACTATCATAATCACTCATAAGGTTCTCAAACATTTGGTCTAAGTATTTCATCCATTGATCTCATCAAGAATTAACACTTTACCAAATTCGTACTTCATCTATGATATTCTTGAACACTTCAAGATATTCATATTGGTATTTCTCTAAACACCATTTGAAGTATTAGCATTCGTTCCAATAGGTATGTAAATACATCACATGTATTATACCTAATAGGACAATCATTCTCCCACTACCATTAGTGAAGATTGATTAATCATGTACAAGAGATTCATGTCTCTTACTGGTTCTCTAACCAAAAGAGTCTAGATTTATCCATCACATGGAAACTAGAAATGAATTTCTCATGATTGATGCTAATTTGATTGTTTGAGTTATCTATAACTTTAGGTATCATTTTATCTTATGCATATCAAATACCACAAGATAAACAAGGCATTGCCACAAAGATCATATCTTTGAGATTGAAACATCAACTTTATTAATTGCCATCATTGTCATACAATATGCAAACATAAAGTGTTTCTATCTATTGACAAATATGAAGTAGCAGTTCACAACTCTACTTCGTGCCCTTTAGGCTGAAATAAACTGAAAGGTACTCCTTTCTATGGAAGAAACACTTGCTCCAATGATGGGTACTTCTTTCTTGGTCCTTTCACAAAGGCCATCACTTCTTTGCGGATATTGCATATCATATATGATAGATCCACATCTTGGTATCATATACCTCAGATAAAGAAGCGGTTCATTTCATGATACCTTAGGTGGAGATCTCCATCCCCTCCTGCATCTTCTTTTGTTCTTCCAGATATAGATGGCAATTCCCTCATACACCCTTTCCCCATGTGCCTTGAGGCTGAAGACGGCTTGGATTGCTGGCTAGCATCAGAACACTTCTTTGCTTTGCCCTTGTCCTTGCCCTTAAGAATTACCTTTTCTTTGATCACATCAAAGATTATGGTTTGTCTTTCTTCATCCTTGCCTCTACTATTCTCAACATGTCCAACAACTCTGTCAATGCTTGTCAAAGTTGTTCATGTTGTAGCTTATCATGAATTGTATGATTCTCGCAACATTTGCAGTATCATACCAGCCAACTCTTGGCTCAGAGGGAATCCTTCTTAGTCAGGTTTTCCACATACCCAATCACATTGAGTGTGTGAATACCTTACTGGATCTCCTTCTGTCATGACATACTAGGACAGTGTCTTGGAGACATCATATGTCTCATGTTGTCTCTGCAACTCATAGTTCAGAGAACACAACATCAAGCACTCCTCATCAATGCCTTCTTCGGTATGCTTCCATAAGTATACTTTCAGCCATTGATATGGTGGGATCGAGTTCATCTGGTTCTGGTATAACTAGGACTTTGAGCTTTTGCTCTTTGATTGAGAACACTTCTCATCATCCTAACCAGTCGTGGAAGTATTCCCATTTAATTTGTTGGTCTCAAGGACCGATCACAAATAAAGTGATTATTGTTGATTAACCATTTATTATAACAAAAGGAAATATATGCAATTTTAGTCCAAAACTCTTTTGACTTGTTTGATTGATTTGAAAAGTTGACGATATAATTAGGCCTTTAATTAATTATCGCTCCCACTATTTTAGTTCAAATTGATAGCCCTCACCATCAATTCAGAAGATTGTAGTGTACAACCTTCTAGTGGGCAAGATCTTGAAATCCTCTAAGTCATGGACCAGCTAGGGCTGTCACCCACAACTTAGATCTCTCAGGTAGGCAACTCTTGCCAATTGCATCATATGCAACTCTTGATAAGATGTCATATGCAACTCCTTGCCATGATCATCTCCATGCCTCAAGGTACTAGATCCCATCTAGATCACCTTGTTAAGTTCGACCCAAAGCAAACACAATGAATATGCACCCTGCTAGGGCAGAGCCACACATTCATCCTTCACGCTTCCATGATATAGATGGTGCACCACGCTAGGGCGTGCTCACACTTGGTCGATCAAGCTTTTCACGTGTGTCGCATTTGGAAGGCATCTAAAGCTTAATATTTAATGAGGGATTTGGTTTTTATATACATATACATATCCAATCACCACAATACATAGTATGTATCATATACATGCTATATCCCACAGAAAACATGCAAAATGATAAAAGCGATGATTATGGCCATCCTAATGTGATTCCTCGAGCCAAGAGGAATCACGGTCATCTAGGTCTACATCACATGCAACCTATACAAGATGAACTCTGTGCTTTGCCTTTCTGGGTTTGATCAACTCATCACATGAATGATCGACTCGCCATCAGACTGGTCGGCTGGGTGCCACCAGCCGATCGGTTGGCTCCTCCAACTGATCAGTTCGCCTGGTCGTCGTGCATCTCATCATGGCCGCCACTCGCTTGTCTCGCTCCTCGAACCGGTCATCAACCGATCAGCTCACTCCTTGAACCGATCGTCTGGAACATCAACTGATCGGTTCACGCCTTGAACCGATCATATCAGTTGTCGTCTCGATTTCCTCCGTTCTTCGACATAACAGGAAATAAAAATCTATCCTATTTTACATTATAAAAGAGAAACCTCGAGTTACATTCGAGGGGAGCAAAGGTAGGAAAGAAGTCTCTAATTATTTCGAGTTACATTAGGAATAGGAGAAAGGAAAGATCGGTGCGCAGACCGAGATGCAAGCAACCACATACAACCATACACAGATAGGGTTTATTGGCCATAACCATGCTATACATCCACCACAAAACTCGTTTAAGGGCGACGCGTATCGATGCATTCATAATACATATCATATATGTAAATTGGGATTTGTGGATTTAGGATTGGACATGCATAAAGCCAATTTTATTCGCATCGTATGCAATAAATAAAGGTGACAAACCAAAATCGATCATATCGATATTCCTAAAATATAGAGCATTTGACGTGGCTCTGATACCACTATTGGGTTTTAGGGGAGACAGAGAAGGCAGCGGAAACAAAAATTTTCTCCTCCCCAAACCCAGAACAAGGAAACACGTCAACGTCTATACAATAGGAAAGGATGGTTCGTGGAATCATACCTTGTCCCAAGGCTTGCTCAGCGACAATTCCTCGCACCTTGCGCAGTCTTCACCTCCGGTCTTAGACGGTGTCTGTGCAGCTCCTGGTCGCACCGGGACTGACGACTCTTGGTCTCACCAGGACTGTCGGGATTGACAGTTGTCCTCCGAGCGGCAGAAACCTCCTGCCTCTGAAGTAGTCCACACGGACCACCTGGAACTCCAATCTCCTTGTCCCACAAGGAATTGGAAGGAGCCACACCCTCCTGTCAGTGTACTAGTCGCCAACACACTCTCCTGCCACCAGTCGCAACTGCAGTTGTCTTTCCCTTGTTGTGCCTCCCTTATCGGGTAGCACTTACTCGGGCTCTCTCGGTTACCAAAACCAGAGAGAACGACAACTTTGCAGAGCAACTGGTTGCACTGAGTTGTACTTTGAGAAGCCCCCAATACCCCTATATATAGGAGGGTCATGGGACATGGTTCTCTATCCCGGGCAATATGGGACTAAAGCAGGAGTAGAAGGGTTCGAAATTTTCCACAAAACAACCAACTCGCAACCTGAACCGATCGTTTCACAACTAAAACGATCGGTTGGGGATCTGAGCCGGTCGGTTGACACTCAACCGATCGGTTGGGACCCATGAAATGGTTGGTTCACTTTCTGAACCGATCGGTTCGTGGTCCTGATCAGTTCCCGATCGACTTTCCCTCTTTTGTTTCTAATTGGTATCAAATACCAATCCTTTTCCCAATAAAATTGGGCAAGTGAAACGAAAGGAAAATTCTCACCAATCTGACTTTCCCAACTTTCTCAGTTGTAACAGTTGAACCGATCATTTCAACACTTGAAGCAATCGTTCACCCTGTCCATGAGCCGATCGACTCACAACTTGAGCCGATCGATTCACCAAGCTGAGCCGATCGGTTGGGAGTGCAAATTGTGCAGAATCAGTCAATTGCAGTTTCAATCAATCCGATACTCTAATCAATCTGTCCAACACCTTGAACACTGTGATTTTGAGCTATCAATCAATTGAGTGTTTAATTGAACTACTAAACTCCTTTAGTAATCAATCTAAACATTGTTTGTGGACAAAACTCCTCTTCCAGGTTAAATCCCATGTGTGTGACCCTGTAGGTCCATTTCACATTGGTAGTGAAAGTCCATAACACTTATGACTTCACAAGCAAAGAGCGGTGCCTAGTCACACATCAGTGCTACCCAAGTGAAAGTAGAAAGTTGGAGAACAACTTTCAATCCTACAATCCGTGAATGGTGTTACAGCGAATGTATGATTCCTTTGTCACTGATATCCCGAATAAACTCGAGGCATGGAACAGTCGTCCTGTCAACACTCATTCACTTTCTTGATCTCAGAGTAGATTGAACGAGATATGTATGACATCAATATCACATACTGATTCACACATGCGTGCGCACGCCTAGTTCAATCCTACTCATCAAGTGGCCTTGGATATCAAACTCCCTCAGGAGGGACAAATCCCATATCTATCACTCACCCCTCAAAAGCCCCATGTGTCAAAGCCACCCAATCATCACCTTTATAACAACCCATGTTTCAAGACTGCGTTTGATGATGTCAAAGTGTGCCCAACGACATGTGTTGAGTGTAGTGATTTCAGGTCAAAGAATCACACTCACCACCATCACTGTGAGTACTGACTGTGACTATCATGTCATGGTTCCATGTGTCAAACTCACGGTGGGTCTGTCCGGTACACTTGTTCTCGAACAAGTACCTATGTGTTTGGTTTGATATCTCTATATCATGACTAATGAGATTCTGTCATCAACCAACACCACAATCTAGTCTTTTGTGTCATTGCTGTCTATCTACCTTCCACAATGACATCCGACTAGGGACATAACAAGAATGTACAAACTCTTAGCATCTGTATGATCTCATCGTTCAGGTCCTTAACTTGAAAGCATACGTCATTGAGTACTGTCATTCTCTATATATTCAATCTGTTCTATCACTATCATATGACTGAACCAGAAAGAATTGGAAGCTTGCCTTTGATGTTTATCAAATCAATCTTAATGTATCCCACCAATCATCTCATGATTGGCTCTCAGAGCATACATACCAACACTCTTTGCTTGGAACTCTTCCAGCTCACAACTCTGTTGTTTATGCAAAATACAAATCCCAACTACGATCTATAATCATCTTTATCAGTTTGGAAGATCGCATCGGTGTAACCCTTTACAACCAACTCTTCCTCACCGCCGTAAACAAGAAACTGATCCTTAGTCCTTCACAAGTACTTCAGGATGTTCTTCATGACTGTCTAGTGAGCATCCCCGGGATCTGACTGGTACCTACTCGTCATGCTGAGAGTATATGAGACATCGAGACGTGTGCATAATATAGCGTACATGATGGATCCAATGGCTGACACATACATAATCCCATTCGTACGCTCCCTCTCTTCATAAGATCGGGGACACTGGGCTCTAGAGACAGTAACTCCATGTACCATAGTAATGTTTCCTCTCTTTGAGTTCTCCATGCTGAACCGCTTCAACACTTTGTCAATGTACATGCTCCGAATTAGTCCGAGAAGCCTTCTAGATCTATCTCTATAGATCTTAATTCCTAGAATATAGGATACTTCTCCCAAGTCCTTCATTGAGAAAGTATTCCCAAGCCATGTCTTTACCTTCTGTAAGGCAGAGATGCCATTCACCATCAACAATATGTCAACTACATAAAATATGAGGAATGTAGTCATGCTCCCACTGACCTTCTTGTACACACAAGGTTCATCTTCATTTTGACTAAAGCCAAACTCTTTGACTACTTCATCAAATCAAAGATTCTAGCTCTGAGATGCTTACTTCAATCCATAGATTGACCTTTGTAGCTTATAGACTTTATTGGCATTCTTTGGATCTATAAAACCTTCAGGCCGTGTCATGTATACATCCTCCAGAATATTTCCATTAAGGAACATGGTTTTAACATCCATCTGCCAAATCTCATAGTCATAGTAGGCTGCAATAGCGAGCATGATCCTGATGGACTTAATCATGGCAACTGGAGAAAATGTTTCGTTATAGTCAACATCTTGAACTTGTCTGAAACCCTTTGCAACCAATCTGCCTTTATAAGTTTGCACATTGCCATCCATGTTGGTCTTCTTCTTGAAGACCCACTTGCACCGTATGGGTTTTACCCCTTCAGGTGGTTCCACCAAAATCCATACTTTGTTGGTATACATGGATTCCATCTCAGATTTCATGGCCTCAAGCCATTTCTCAGAATCTGGTCCCTCCATAACTTCTAGAAAGGTAGTTGGCTCATCATCTATGACCAACTGACCACCTTCCTGAGTCATAATATATCCATATATCTCAGGTTCAAGGCCTGTCCTACTAGATCTACGAGGTCCTTGTGTTACTTGAGGAGACTGAGATTCCACACCACCTTGTGAATCTCTATGTTCCTCTTGTACATCCATTGGTTCAATGTTTTCTTGTTGGTCTCGAACCTTTTCAAGTTCCGCTTTCCTCCCACTGCTTCCTTTGGAAATAAATTCCTTTTCTAGGAACACAACATTCCCAGCAACAAACACTTTGTTGTCAGTTGGGTGGTATAACTAGTATCCCCTTATCTCTTTGGGATATCCAACAAATTAACATTTATTGGATTTGGGTCCAAGCTTGTCAGGAAACATTTTCTTGACGTAACCTTCACAACCCCAAATCTTCATAAAAGACATATCAGGACACTTCCCATGCCATATCTCATATTGTGTCTTTTGAACCAATTTAGATGGTACACGGTTAAATGTAAACACGGCGGTTTTAAGAGCATAACCCCAGAAGAGAGTTGGAAGATCGGAAAAACTCATCATTGACCGCACCATATCCAGTAAAGTGTGATTCCTAGTTTTTGATACACCATTATGATGTGGTGTTCTAGGCGGAGTCCATTGTGATACGATACCACTGGCTCGCATAAGGTCCTCAAACTCTTGGATCAAGTATTCTCCACCTAAATCAGATCGAAGTGCCTTAATACTTTTACCAAGATGGTTTTGTACTTCATTCATGAAATCCTTGAACCTTTCAAGGGTTTCTGACTTTTGTTTCATCAAGTAAACATAGCCATACCTACTGAAGTCATCAGTGAAGGTAATGAAGTACTGATACCCACCTCTGGCACTTGTTCTAAAAGGCCCACATACATCAGTATGTATGAGTCCTAATAGATCACTATCTCTCTCACCTTTACATGAAAAGGGAGTCTTGGTCATCTTGCCTAACAAACAAGATTCACATGTCTCTATTGATTCATAATCAAAAAGTCCAGATAACCATCCTTATGGAGTCTAGAAATGCATTTCTCATTTATGTGCCCTAGACAACAATGCCAAAGGTATGTTTTGGTTGAGTCATTGAGTTTTTGCTTTTTGGTGTTCACGTTGTATACACTTGTCTCCTGATCTATCAAGTATAGACCATAAGACATCGGGGCACTGCCATAAAAGATCCCATCTTTAGAAATGGAACACTTTCCATTCTTAATAAGAAATTCAAATCCATCCTTGTCCAAACAAGAGATGGAAATGATATTCCTATTTATGGCACTTACATAATAGTAGTTCTATAACTCCATTATCAGCCCACTAGGTAGAGATAACTCATAGGTTCCTATGGCACTGGCGACAACTCTTGCCCCATTAGCAACACGTAGTTCAACCTCACCTTTCCCTAAAGTCCTAATTCTTTTTAGTTCCTTCACATTGGAACAATTGTGAGATCCACATCCGGTATCAAGTACCCATGATGAAGAAGTAGTAAAGTTAATCTCTATCATGTATACACCAGAATTAGAGATATCTATCTCTTACTTCTTCTTCCATCATTCCCTCCATCCTCTCCATGTTTTGAGTGCTGAAGAATTGGACATTAGCTTGGTGAGAGAACCCTTCTCTCCCTTGCCTTTGTCCTTGGATTCCATTCTACTGATCACTATCAAGGAACTATCCTTCTTCTTATCAACCTCAAACAATGCCTTAAGCATACACATAGTGGATTCTAAGGCCACTGATATATCTGGATTGTGTAGAACATTTCTCATAGTCCTCAACTAGTTATGGAATTTTATCTCAATTAAATTGCCCGATTTAAAAGATGATTCTTTTGCCATTTGATTCTACAAAGAAAATGTTTGCATTGTCAAAAACTCAATTTTGATTTGATTTGATTTGAATAAAGTTTGATGATATTTAATCATGCCTTTAATTAATTACTGCTCCCACTATTTTGATTCAAATTGATAGCTCTCACCATAATTTCAGAAGATTGCAGTGTACCACCTTCTAGTGGGTCAAGATCCTGTTTTCCTCTCAGTCATGGACCATCTAGGACTGTCACCCACAACTATATTCTTTCAGGTAGGCAACTTTTTCCAATTGCATCCTATGCAACTCTTGAAAGATGTCATGCACAACTCCTTGCCATGATCACCTCCATGCCTCAAGGTGCTTGATCGGATCAAGGTCACCTTGTTAAGTTTGACCCAAAGCCAACACGATGAATATGCATGCTGATAGGGCAGACCCACAATTACACCCTTCAAGCTTCCACGAGATAGATGGCGCACCATGCTAGGGCGTGCCCACACTTGGTCGATCAATCTTTTCACGTGTGTCATGTTTGGAAGGCATCTAAAACTTAATATTTATTGAGGGGTTTGGTTTTGTATACATATACATATCCAATCACCACAATACATAGTACGTATCATATACATGTTATATCCCACAAGAAAACATGTGAAGCAATAAAAGTAATGATTATGACCATCCTATTGTAATTCCTTGAGCCACAAGGAATTATAGTCATCTAGGTCTACATCACATGCAACAACCTATACAAGATGAAGTGTTGTAGCCATTCCAAGTTGATCAGCTCATCTCCATGACTGATCGGCTCACCTCCTGGCCGGTCGCTTGGGTGCCACCAGCCGATTGACTGGCTCCTCCAGTCGATCGGTTCGCCTGGTCATCATGCATCTCTGCAGGATGCCACCCGCTCATCTTGCTCCTGAGACGGTTGCCTCGGTCCTCCTGCTGATCATCTCGCTCCATGAGACGGCCGTCTCGCTCGTCTGGGCGCCCATTGTTCTACGACATAACAGGAAATAAACTATCCTATTGTACATATTGCTTTAGGAAACCCCAAGACATACCGGGGGGTGGGAGAAAGGTAGAAGAGAAAGCTCGAGTTATTTCGAGTTACATTAGGTATAGGAGAAGGGTCTTGGTATGCAGACCAAGATGCAAGCAACCACAATCAACCAAGCACACACATAGGGTTTATTGGCCATAACCACGCTACACATCCACCACATAAACCGTTTAAGGGCGACACGTATCGAATGTATTTATATACCATATCATGTATGTATATTGGGATTTGTGGATTTAAACTGGACATGCATATAAGCCAGTTAGTTATTCATATCGTTTGCAATAAATAAAAGGTTTCAAACAAAAAAAATGATCATATCAATAATCCTAAAGCATAGAACGTTGACGTGACTCTAATACCACTGTTGGGTTTTGGGTGAGGCAGAGAAGGTAGCAGAAACAAAAATTTTCTCCCCAAACCCAGGAAACAACAGATCACATCAATGCCTATGAAATAAGAAGGATGGTTTATTGAGGTTTACCTAGTCCTGAGGCTTGCTCAGTGACAACACCTTACAGCTAGTGCGGTCTTCAACCACCTAGTCTTGGATGGTGTCTGTGCAGCTCCTGGTCCTGACCCAGACTGTAGTTGACCGTCATCCTCCTGAGTGGCAGAAACCTCCCACCTCTATAGATAGTCCACACGGACCACCGAGAACTCTAGTCATCCTATCCCACATGATACTAGAAGGAGTCATCCCCTTCTATCGGCGTACTTGTTACCGACACACTCTCCCACCAGTAGTTGTTGACCTACAGTTGTCTTTCCCTTGCTGTGCCTCCCTGGTCGGGTAGCACTTGCTTGGACTCTCTTGGTTACCAAACCAGAGAGGACAACTTGGTAGAGTTGTGCTATCTGAGAAGCTCCCAGTACCCCTCTATATATAGGAGGGGTCAGGGTTAGGGTTATCAGTCCCGGGCAATGCGAGACTAAAGTGGGAGTAGAAGGGTCTGGAATTTCCATGAATTGATTGCTCTACGGTAGGCGAGCTGGTCATTTCATAAACAAACTGATCAGTTGGGAGTGTGAGCCGGCTAGTTCACTTAGTGAACCGGTCAGTTCTCTTCCCAGAATTGCCTCCAATTGACTTTCCTTGTTCATTTCTAATTGATACTAAGATCAATTCTTGTCCCAGTTGAATTGTACAAGTGAAATGCAATTTTTTTCTCACAAATTGAGACAACCCAACACCACTCATTTGGATACATGAACCGATCAATTCACCAAAGTGAACCAGTCATCTCACTGGCCATGAGCCAATCGGTTCAACCAGTGAACCGGTTGGTTGGTGGTCCAGATTGTGTTGAACATAGTTAATGTAGTTCTCAATCAATCTGACACTCAAATTAGTTAGTTCAACACTTAAACTTGATGATTCTGAGTCAAGTCAATTGATTGAATGTTTAATTGAATACCTAAACACTTTAGTAATCAATCTAAACATCATTCGTGGATAAAATCCTCTTCCAGGTTAATCATATGTGTATGAACCTATAGGTCCCATTTCATGTTGGCAGTGAAAGTCCATAAGCACTTATGACTTCAAAAGCAAAGAGCGATGCCCAGTCGCACATCAGTGCTGCCCAAGCAAATAGGAAAGTTGGAGAACAACTTTCGACCCTACAATCCGTAATTGGTGTTTAGTGAATGTATAGTTCCTTTGTCACTGATATCCGGATTGAACTTGAGGCATGGACATGTCATCCTCTACAAATGTTCAATCCATGTTTCTTGATCCAGAGTAGACTTTCTGAGATATATGTAAGCTCAACGTCACACATTGACTCACATGCGCATGGCCATGCTTTTATCAGTCTCACTCATCAAGTGGCCAGGATATCATACTCCCTCAGGAGGGGAAAATCCCATATCTACCACTCACCCCTAAAAAACCCATGTGTCAAAGTCACCCAATCATCACCTTTATAACAATCCATATTTCAGGACTGTGTTTGATGATGTCAAAGTGTACCCAACGACATGTGTTGAGTGTAGTGATTTCAGGTCAAAGAACTAAAGTCACTACCAATACTATAAGAGTTGATCCTGACTAACCAAACATGATTTCCATGCATCACTCTTATGGTGGGTCTATCCGGTACTCTGTTCTCTAACATGTACCTATGTGCTTGGTTTGATATCACATATCATGACTAATAAGACTCTGTCATCAACCAACACACAATCTAGTCTTTAATGTTATTGATGTCTATGGTTATTTCCACAATAACAACTGACTAGGGACAAAACTGAGAATGTACACACTCTTAACATGTGTATGGTCTTATCGTTCAAGTCATGTACTTGAAGGCATACATCATTGAGTATTGTCACTATCTAGACATCTATCATGTTACACCATCATCTCAAAATATTAAAAACATATAGATTGGAAATTTCCTTTATTATTATTGAAATCATTTACAAGGTATCCCATAACAATCATCATATGACTTGCTCTATGGGTATACATACCAATAGACTCCCACTTGCACTTAGAGCTAATCACCCAAGAACCACAATCCTTGTGACCTAGCATGACCGTCATGCTTCTGCTATGAAAGTGCCTTCGTTAGTGGATCAACAATGTTGTCTTTAGTTGGTACTCTGCAAATCTTCACATGTCCTCACTGTACGATCTCTCATATGAGATGGACGCCGAAGTATATGCTTGGACCGTTGATGTGATCTGGGCTCCTTAGCTTGAGCAATAGCTCCATTGTTGTCACAATAAAGCTCAATTGCATCACAACTGCTAGGAACCACCCCAAGTTTAGAGATGAACTTCCTGATTCACAAAGCCTCCTTTGCCGCATGCGATGTAGCAATATACTCGGCCTATGTAGTAGAATCCACAACTGTCTCTTTTCTTGGAACTCTTCTAGCTCACAACTCTGTTGTTCATGCAAAATAAAAATCCTGACTGTGATCTGTAATCATCTGTATCAATTTGGAAGCTCACATTGGTGTAACCCTTTACAACCAATTCTTCCTCACCACCGTAAACAAGAAGCTAATCCTTAGTCCTTTGCAAGTACTTCAGTATGTTCTTCACGGCTGTCCAGTGAGCATCCCCAGGATCTGACTGGTACCTTCTCATCATGTTGAGAGTATACAAGATATCGGGACCTGTGCACAACGTAGCGTACATGATGGATCCAATGGCTGATGCATATGGAATCCCATTCATATGCTCCCTCTCTTCACAAGATAGGGGACACTAAGCTCTAGAGATGGTAACTCCATGCACCATGGGAATGTTTCCTCTCTTTGAGATCTCCATGCTGAACTGCTTCAACACTTTGTTAATGTACATGCTCTGACTTAGTCTGAGAAGCCTTATAGATCTATCTCTATAATCCTTCTATATCTATCTCTATAGATCTTAATTCCTAGAATATAGGATACTTCTCCCAAGTCCTTCATTGAGAAAGTATTCCCAAGCCATGTCTTTACCTTCTATAAGGCAGACATGCCATTTCCCATCAACAATATGTCATCTACATAAAATATGAGGAATGTACTCGTGCTCCCACTAACCTTCTTGTACACAAAAGGTTCATCTTCATTTTGTCTAAAGCCAAACTCTTTGAATACTTCATCAAATCGAAGATTCCAGCTCCAAGATGCTTGATTTAATCCATTGATTGACCTTTGGAGCTTACAAACTTTATTGGCATTCTTTGGATCTATTAAACCTTCAGGCTGTGTCATGTACACATCCTCCAGAATATATTCGTTAAGGAACACCGTTTTAACATCCATTTTCCAAATCTCATAGTCATCGTAGACTGCAATAGCGAGCATGATCCCGATGGACTTAATCATGGCAACTAGAGAAAAGGTTTCATCATAGTCCACACCTTGAACTTGTCTGAAACCCTTTGCAACCAATCTACCTTTATAAGTTTTCACATTGCCATCCATGTCGGTCTTCTTCTTGAAGACCCACTTGCACCCTATGGGTTTACCCCTTCAGGTAGTTCCACCAAAGTCTATACTTTGTTAGTATACATGGATTCTATCTCAGATCTCATGGCCTCAAGCCATTTCTCAGAATCTGGTCCCTCCATAGCCTCTAGATAAGTAGTTGGCTCATCATCTATGACCAACTCACCGCCTTCCTGAGTCACAAGATATCCATATATCTCAGGTTCAAGGTGTGTCCAACTAGATCTATGAGGTCCTTGTGTTACTTGAGGAGACTGAGATTCCACACTACCTTGTGAATCTCTATGTTCCTCTTGTACATCCATTGATTCAATGTTTTCTTGTTGGTCTCTAACCTCTTCGAGTTCCACTTTCCTCCCACTGCTTCCTTTGGAAATAAATTCCTTTTCTAGGAACAAAACATTCCTGGCAACAAACACTTTGTTGTCAGTTGGGGGGTATAAGTAGTATCCCCTTGTCTCTTTGGGATATCCAACAAAATAACATTTATCAAATTTGGGTCCAAGCTTGTTAGGAAACATTTTCTTGACATAAGCTTCACAACCCCAAATCTTCATAAAAGACATATCAGGACGCTTCCCATGCCATATCTCATATGGTGTCTTTTGAACCAATTTAGATGGAACACAGTTAAGTGTAAACATGGCAGTTTCAAGAGCATAACCCCAGAAGAGAGTTGGAAGATTGGCAAAACTCATCATTGACTGCACCATATCCAGTAAAGTGTGATTCCTTCTTTCTGATACACCATTATGCTGTGGTGTTCCAGACAGAGTCCATTGTGATACGATACCACAGGCTCACAGAAGGTCCTCAAACTCTTGGTTCAAGTATTCTCCACCTCGAATGGATCGAAGTGCCTTAATACTTTTACCAAGCTAGTTCTGTACTTCATTCATGAAATCCTTGAACCTTTCAAGGGTTTCTGACTTTTGTTTCATCAGGTAAACATAGTCATACCTACTGAAGTCATCAGTGAAGGTAATGAAGTACTGATACCCACCTCTGGCACTTGTTCTAAAAGGCCCACATACATCAATATGTATGAGTCCTAATAGATCACTAGCTCTCTCAACTTTACATGAAAAAAGAGTCTTGGTCATCTTTCTCAACAAACAAGATCCACATGTCTCTATTGATTCATAATCAAAAGAGTCCAGATAACCATCCTTATGGAGCTAGAAATGTGCTTCTCATTTATGTGCACTAGACGATACTGCCAAAGGTATGTTTTGTTTGAGTCGTTGAGTTTTTTGCTTTTTGTTGTCCACGTTGTATACACTTGTCTCAAGATCTATCAAGTATAGACCATAAGACATCGGTGCACTGCCATAAAAGATCCCATATGTAGAAATGGAACACATTCCATTCTTAATAAGAAATTCAAATCCATCCTTGTCTAAACAAGAGACGAAAATGATATTCCTATTTATGGCACTTACATAATAGCAGTTTTGTAACTCCATAATCATCCAATAGGTAGAGATAACTCATAGGTTCCTACGGCACTGGCGGAAACTCTTGCCCCATTAGCAACACATAGTTCAACCTCGCCTTTCCCTAAAGGCCTACTTCTTTCCAGATCCTTCACATTGGAACAAATGTGAGATCCACATTTGGTATCAAGTACCCATGATGAAGAAGTAGTAAAGTTAATCTCTATCACATATACACCAGAAATAGAGATCTCTATCTCTTACTTTTTCTTCCATCGTTCCCTCCCCCTCTCCATGTTTTGAGCGCAGAAGAATTGGACATTGTCTTGGCGAGAGAACCCTTCTCTTCCTTGCCTTTGTCCTTGGATTCCATTCTGCTGATCACTATCAAGGAACTATCCTTCTTCTTATCATCCTCAAACAATGCCTTAAGCGTACATAGAGCAGATTCTAAGGCCACCGATATATTTGGATTGTACAAAACATTTCTCACAGTCCTCAACCGGTTATGGAATTTTATCTCAATGAATTTTCCCGATTTAAAAGATGATTCTTTTGCCATTTGATTCTACAAGAGAAAACATTTGCATTTGTCAAAAATTGATTTGAATAAAGTTTGATGATATATAATTAGGCCTTTAATTAATTACCACTCCCACTATTTTGATTCAAATTGATATCCCTCACCATAAATCCAGAAGATTGCAGCTTACAACCTTGTAGTGGGTCAAGATCCTGATTTCCTCTCAGTCATGAACCAACTAGGATTGTCACCCACAACTAAATTCTTTCAGGCATGTAACTTTTTCCAATTGCATCCTATGCAACTCTTGAAAGATGTCATGCATAAATACTTGCAATGATCACCTCCATGCCTCAAGGTACTTGATCCGATCAAGGTCACCTTGTTAAGTCCAACCCAAAGCCAACACAATGAATATACACCCTGCTAGGGCAGACCCACATATCCACCCTTCAAGCTTCCACGAGATAAATGGTGCACCACGATAGGGTGTGCCCACACTTGGTCGATCAAGCTTTTCACGTGTGTTGAATTTGGAAGGCATCTAAAACTTAATATTTATTGAGGGGTTTGGTTTTATATACATATACATATCTAATCCCCACAATACACAGTATGTATCATATACATGCTATATCCCACAAGAAAATATGCGAAGTGATAAAAGAGATGATTATGGCCATCCTATTGTAATTACTTGAGCTACAAGGAATTACAGTCATCTAGGTCTACATCACATGCATCAACCTATATAAGATGAAGTGTTGTAGCTGTTCCAAGTTGATCAACTCATCACCATGACTGATCGGCTCACCTCCCGATCGGTCAGTTGGGTGCCACCAGTCGATCGACTGGCTCCTCCATTCGATCGGTTTGCCTGGTCATCATGCATCTCTACAGGACACCATCCGCTCATCTCGCTCCTGAGACGGTCGTCTCGGTACTCTTGCCAATCATCTCTCTCCATGAGATGATTGTCTCGCTCATTTGGGCACCCTCCGTTCTTTGACATAATAAGAAATAAACTATCCTATTGTACATATTACTTTGGGAAACCCCGAGTTACATTCGGGGGGAGCAAGGTTGAAGAGAAAGCTCGAGTTATAGCGAGTTACATCAGGAATAGGAGAAGGGACTAGGTATGCAGACCGAGATGCAAGCAACCATAATCAACCAAGCACACACATAGGGTTTATTGGCCATAACCATGCTACACATCCACCACATAAACTGTTTAAGGGCGAAACATATCAAATGCATTTATATACCATATCATATATGTATATTGAGATTTGTGGATTTAAATTGGACATGCATATATGCCAATTAATTATTCACATCGTATGCAATAAATAAAAGGTGTCAAACCAAAAAAATGATCATATCGATTATCCTAAAGCATAGAACATTGACGTGGCTCTGATACCACTGTTAGATTTTGGGCGAGGCAGAGAAGGCAGCAAAAACAAAAATTTTCTCCCCAAACCCAGGAAATAACAGATCGCATCAACGTCTATGAAATAAGAAGGATGGTTTACTGAGGTTTACCTAGTCCTAAGGCTTGCTCAATGACAATACCTCACTGCTAGTGTGGTCTTCAACCACCTAGTCTTGGACAATGTCTGTGCAGCTCCTGGTCCTGACCCAGACTATAGTTGACCGTCGTCCTCCTGAGCGGCAAAAACCTCCTGCCTCTATAGATAGTCCACATGGACCACCGGGAACTCTAGTCATCCTATCCCATAGGACACTAGAAGGATTCGTCCCCTTCTGTCGGCGTACTAGTTACCGACACACTCTCCCACCACCAGTTGTCGTCCTACAGTTGTCCTTCCGTTGCTTTGCCTCCCTGGTCGGGTAGCACATGCTTGGGCTCTCTCGATTACCACAACCAGAGAGAACAACTTGGTAGAGAAACTGATGTTCTGAGTTGTGCTATCTGAGAATCTCCCAGTACCCCTCTATATATAGGAGGGGTCAGGGTTAGGGTTCTCAGCCTCGGGCAATGCGGGACTAAAGTGGGAGTAGAAGGGTCTGGAATTTCCATGAACTGATTGCACTGCGGAAGGCGAGCCAGTCATTTTATAAATGAACCGATCGGTTGGGCGTGTGAGCCGGTCAGTTCACTTAGTGAACCGATTAATTTGCTTCCCAGAATTGCCTCCAATTGACTTTCCTTGTTCGTTTCTAATTGATACTAAGATCAGTTCTTATCCCAGTCGAATTGGACAAGTGAAATGAAAAACTTTTCTCACAAATCGGGACAACCCAACACCGTTCATTTAGACACATGAATCGATCGGTTCACCAGAGTGAACCAGTCATCTCACTGGCCATGAA
This sequence comes from Alisma plantago-aquatica, assembly GCA_963693085.1. Lineage (NCBI taxonomy): Eukaryota > Viridiplantae > Streptophyta > Magnoliopsida > Alismatales > Alismataceae > Alisma > Alisma plantago-aquatica. Next base: position 572,050,847 of record OY856412.1, read on the forward strand.
TCGATCGGTTCACCCAATGAACCGGTCAGTTGGTGGTCTAGATTGTGCAAAACACAGTCAATGCAGTTCTCAATGAATCTGACTCTCAAATCAGTTAGTTCACCACTTGAACTTGATGATTATGAGTCAAGTAAATTGATTGAATGTTTAATTGAATACCTAAACACTTTAGTAATCAATCTAAACATCATTTGTGGATAAACTCCTCTTCCAGGTTAATGCTATGTGTTTGACCCTATAGGTCCCATTTGACATTGGCAGTGAAAGTCCATAACCACTTATGACTTCACAAGCAAAGAGCGGTGGCCAGTTGCACATCAGTGCTACCCAAGTGAAAAGGAAAGATTGAGAACAACTTTCAACCCTACAATCTGCAATAGGTGTTTAGTGAATGTATAGTTCCTTTGTCACTGATATCCAGATTGAACTCGAGGCATGGACATGTCATCCTCTACAAATGTTCAATCCATGTTTCTTGATACAGAGTAGACTGTCTGAGATATATGTAAGCTCAACGTCACACATTGACTCACATGCACATGTCCATGCTTTTATCAGTCTCACTCATTAAGTGATTAGGATATCATACTCCCTCAGGAGGGACAAATCCCATATCTACCACTCACCCCTCAAAACCCCATGTGTCAAAGTCACCCAATCATCACCTTTATAATAATCCATATTTTGGGACTGCGTTTGATGATGTCAAAGTGTACCCAATGACATGTGTTGAGTGTAGTGATTTCAGGTCAAAGAACCACAATCACCACCGATACTATAAGAGATGATCCTGACTAACCAAACCTGGTTTCCATGCATCACTCTTATGGTGGGTTTGTCCGGTACACTATTCTCTAACATGCACCTATGTGCTTGGTTTGATATCACATACAATCTAGTCTTTAGTGCTATTGATGTCTATGGTTATTTCCACAATAACAACTGACTAGGGACAAAACTGAGAATGTACACACTCTTAACATCCCTATGGTCTGATCGTTCAAGTCACGTACTTGAAGGCATACATCATTGAGTATTGTCACTCACTAGACATCTATCATGTTACACCATCATCTCAAAATAGTTAAAACATATAGATTGGAAATTGCTTTTATTATTATTCAAATCATTTATAAAGTATCCCATTACAATCATCATATGACTTGCTCTATGGGCATACATGCCAACAATGACACCATGATTGATAATCTCAACCAAGTTCATTCAAACATCAATGACAAATCACTTGTCTAATTAATCTTCCAATCCATTTGTATAACCGCGTAGCTTTTGATAAGAATGGATCGCCACCAGGGAGACAAATTAGGATATCTAAACATACTCTACAATGTTTATGAAGCCTGTACCCTATAGTTGCAGTTGAGTTGGATTCTTCTCTTCGTATGCAACCTATTGTGGTCATATATGATGTCTCTTTACAATTGAGTATGAAATGTTTCATGAGGTATGCCATAAATGTGGAAGATTGGGACATGACCAAGTGGCTACACTGCAATAGACTCCCAACCTGATATAGAAGTTTTAGTTCAAACTTGTAAATATGTAGGAGTGAGATTGGATCAAAATGAAGAGCGTTGGCACACTTACTACAATATGAACATCCAACTCAATGCCCTAGTAGAAAAATATGTAAACTCAACTGCTACCAAGGAGAATATCAAAAGCAAGAATAATAGGTTTGTTGTGCTTGAGAAAGATGATACACCTATAAATGAAGATATTCTGACTAATATGAATATATCAATGAATGCTCACATACCTACTTGGGGAAGTGGATTTTCACTATGAAGAGAAAACAAGTTTAGGATTAATAAGCTGAAAGCCAAAATAATTTTATTGATAATAATGTGATACCAAGCAAAAAAGTGCAAAAGATAATTGAATTCTTGGATATACCTACTCATGTTAGTGCAGATTCTCATACAATGAATATAATTTCTCAAAACACACTGTGGAAAACCTTGACATAGATGAAGTGTTCACTTATGACACCATGATTGATAATCTCAACCAAGTTCATTCAAACATCAATGACACATCATATACACCAATATTGGTTAGTGATAAAGTATAATACCTACAATCAAAACATATCTCTGGAAAGATAGGTCAAGAAACCTACAACAGTATTTGTCAAATGAAGACTACTCCTTGTTTCACATGTAGTAATTCTTAAAGGTTGTTGAGTCGATGGATGCTACAAATATAATGTAGAAAATATAATCTAGTTTGGTTTTATGGGAGTGTCAAACATTGATGATGTCTGTATATTAGTTAGCTAATTATCTTTTTCCCTTATGGCAATATGATATGTATAGCTTCAAGGGCATACTAACATTATGACAAATCTAGGTTATATTATGCAGTCCAAAAAGTATCTGGTGCAGTAACCAAAGTGTGGTGTATGATTATGGAACTTCCATCATGGATTCCAATTTTCTCAATCAAAGTTTGTTGTTCTAGTGTTGTTTGGAGGAAGAAGACCATTAAATTTCTCTTAAGTTAATGGATAATGCAGGATAAAAAGATTATTTGGATAACATCTTTAGATGCAGACACAAGAACATTTCTTCACCCCAAATAAAAAATAAATGACTACATATAAAGTCAATTACCCCCTTTATTTCAATTATATGTTGTATGTATTGATATCAGTTCTAGCCATATACCCTATGTAATAAACTTTATACTTCTGCCAATATTGAGGAGGGAAAGCTAAATTAATAAAGCTCAATTTTTTTTGGAAATAAAGGAACACTAATATACATAAAACCAATCACCTATGCATTAGGTCGTTTACTTAGAAGCTAGGAAACATCAAGCTAATATTTTAGTACAATAATACAAATGGAATGAATCACAGTTCATTTAGAAGTAAGGCAGTGTCAAGCCACTTGGAATGGGGAGAGTTTGAATTATATAGTTCATCATTTGTTAAAATTTAAAAATGATCCTAATTTCTAGAAAAAAAACACTATTAATAGTTCCAATAACCTTATTTTAACCCATAATTTAACAAATTCTAACAATGATAATGATTGATAAATGCTAACTACTATCTCACTTGACATGACCAATAGTCTAGTAGGACAAGTGATACAGACATGGCTGAGAGGATCATGTAAGTAGGGTTGTGAAAGGTAATTTTAATATGTAAACATGGCCCTGTGGGTTTGGCGCAGGTTGAATTCCAAAAAAACAAGTTACTTATTGTGAGATAATGTTTTCTAATTTGTTTTGATCACATTTTATGTCTATTTATATGATACATTCACAACTAGTTTAAATACTTTAGATAATGGATCTAAAAAATTTCACATTTGCTTTGTATGTTTTAAGTATGTTATGGTTTAATTAGTTCAATGGATTTTTGAAATTTTTGGACTTGAAAAAAAGATTTCATTGGTTGGCATCGGTTGATTAGAGCACTAGTTTTCGATGCTATGGTATAAATTTTTGTGATCATAATTGTTAGTTAGCAGTGGGTGGTCGTAGTTCGAGTCACTTCATGTGTTATGAGCCGATTGATAGAAACCAAGTCAAATTGCATCCACCATTGTGGGTAGTCGATGACGCGATGATAAGTCACTTCAATCACTAGGGGTGGTCAAAGTTGGCCGGTTAGAGATAATACAAACCATTTTGGGTTGACAAGGTTCAATGACGGGTAAATGTTGACCATTTTTGGGCTAGTGTGACCCATTTTGACCATTGTGGCAGTAGGAGGTTGTTGCAGGCAAGAACATGTTGCTATAGCTATTTTTGTGCATATTGGGTGAAAATGTAATTTTCTCCTGGCCCTACCTATATATAGAAACCCAACAATCCCAAACTTTTTTACATCATTTTAGAGCCAGTGAAGTTGTTGTTGTCTAGAAGAAGTTGTACTTAGTGGAGAAACCCTTGTATGTTCATGATTTATCAAAAGTTTTGCACATCCAAGCTTGGAATCACCTTTGTGACCTTTTCGAGATCAGATATTAGTAAGTTCATTTCTATCTTCTCATATTTTCTTATATATATATGTTTTATGTTCTTTGCCCTCTTGGACAAAGTTCTTGGCAACCTAGATAGAAATCTTAGTTATCTGCATAACATATATTCTTTTGTTTATCTTTAGCCTACTTGGAGTGCATCCAAGTTTGGGCATTTGGAGCTTGAAATCTAAATATTTGGACCATTGTCTTGAGATTCTTCTTGCTCAACAGGTGTTCTTATGTAAAGGTAGCAATTTAGACTCTATTTAGTAATCTATAGACAAAATTTCTAACTATAATCACCTAATATCACCTAATTGTAGGATATATGGCATAATGATGGGATTTTGTAGGATCATCTTGGTTGAAAATTTGAGAATCATGAAATAATATCATTCTCTATCGTAAGTTTTTGTTTTGAAATGTAAAATATGAACGTGTCACTTCTTTATGCCAATTATTTAGAACTTTTCTCACATTTTATCATTATAAGCTCAAATGTTGAAATCTTTGGAGACACTCTCCATAAGTGTTTCTGGTATGAGTGGTTTCCGTATGGATTTTGGAAACTTGGTACAGCCTATGTAAGGTTGAAATTTGAATATTTTGTCTATGACTATACACATTGGACATATATTGTAGTTTGTCACTTCGAATGCTTAAATTGCATAAATGTATGTATTGATATCAGTTCTACCAACATACCCTATGTAATAAACTTTATACTTCCTCCAATATTGAGGAAAGGTAAATTAATAAAGCTCAGGGTTTTTGAAAAGAAAGGAACAATAATGTACATAAAACCAATCACCTATGCATTAGGTAGTTTACTTAGAAACTAGGAAATGTCCATCTAATCTTTTAGTACAATAATATAAATGGAATGAATCACAATTCACTTATAAGTAAGGCAGTGTCAAGCCACTTGGCATGGGGAGAGTTTGAATTATGTAGTTCATCATTTTTTAAAATGTAAAAATGATCCTAGTTTCTGTAAAAATACACTATTAATAGTTCCAATAACATTATATTAACCCATAATTTAACAACATCTAACAATAATAGTGATTGATAAATATTTACTACTATCTCACATGAAATGACCTATATTATAGGAAGACAAATGATATAAACATGGATGAGAGGATCATGTGAGTAGGGTTGTGAAAGGTAATTTTGATATGTAAACATGGCCCATTGGATTTGGCGTAGGTTGGCTTCCAAAAAAACAAGTTACTTATTGTGAGAACATGTTTTAAAAATTATTTTGATCACATTTTATGTTTAGTTATATGATGCATTCTCAACTAATTTAAATATTTTAGATAATGGTCTCTAAAAATTTTCACACTTGCTTTGTATGTTGTAAGTATGTTATGGTTTAATTAGTTCAATGGATTTTTGAAATTTGTGGACTTGAAAAAAAATGTCATTGGGTGGCATCGGTCGATCAGAGTGCTAGTTTTTGATGCTATGAGAATAATGTCTGTGATCATCATCACTAGTTAGTGGTGGGTGATCTTAGTTCGAGTCGCTTCAAGCGTGGTGAGCCGATTGACGCAAACCATGTCAAATTGCATCCACCATTATATGTAGTTGATGACGTGATGCTAAGTCACTTCAATCACTAGGGGTAGTCAAAGTTGGCCGATTCGAGCTGATACAAACCATTTTGGGTTGATAAGGGCCAATGTAGGTAAATGATGACCATTTTTAGGCTAGTGTGACCCATTTTGACCATTGGGCTAGTGTGACCCATTTTGACCATTATTTTATATAATATATATATATATATGTATATATATATGTTTCTATTCTCCACCCTCTTGGCCAAAGTTCTTGGCAACCTAGGGTAGACATCTTAGTTATTTACACATGATATCTTCTTTCATTTATCTTTAGCCTACTTGGAGTGCATCCAAGTTTGGGCAGTTGGAGATTGAAAACTAAATATTTATACCATCATTTTGAGATTCTTCTTGCTCAAAATGTGTTCTTATGTAAAGATAGCAATTTAGAATCTATTTAGTAATCTTTAAGCATAATTCCTAACTATATTCACCTAATTTCACCTAAATGTAGGATATATGGTTAACGATTGGATTTCGAAGGATGGTCTTGGATAAAAATTTAGGAATCATGAAATAATCTTATTCTCTATTGTAACTTTTTGTTTTGAAATGTAAAATGTGAATGTTTCACTTCTTTATGCCAATTATTTAGAACTTTTCTCACATCTTATCATTATAAGCTCAAATGATGAAATCTTTGGATGACACTCTCCATAAGTGTTCTTTATATAAGAGGTTTCAATATGGATTTTGAAACTTGGTACAACCTATGTAAGGTTGACATTTGGTTATTTTGTCTATGACTATACATGTTGGACATATATTGGAGTTTGTCACTTCCAATACTTAAATTGCATAATTGTTAGTCAATCATCCTACATTTTATCTTATTTTCCATGAATTATGTGTAAAATCCTAATCATGTAATTTCTTTGCACTCTATAACTTCCCTTGTGTCTGGAACTCTAGGAAGAAAAACATGCATTCTTGTAGTTCTCTAGGGAGAGTAATAAGATACTAAGAGTTGTATTATAACACCTTGGTCTAGGTTTACTCCTAAAGACCATAGTATGTCCTTGTTTTCCTTGTAGTATGATAATTCTATATGCTCATATGTTGATTAATAACCTTGCTAATGCTTGAAGATTAATGATAATAGATTGGGTGATGTTTTAATGAAAAGTTTAAGTGAAATAAATCCTAAAAAAATCATTAATTGGGTCCATAATATGTAAATTGTAAGTTTGAATTAGGATTTCATTAATGAAGGGTTAAATAAACCCTAATATGATAATTTTTTTATGTTTGAGGCCTTTCTGAGAGCATTGAAAAGTGATTAGAGGTGTAGATGAACCCTTTAATGTGCTTTATGACTTAGAATATGGTTATGTCTGCTAGAATAGGAAGATCGGTCTAATTTGTTGGTATCTAGGTCTTGAATGAGTCAAAATGGGGATCAATAAAAGGAAGGAGATCATTATGGAGAAATTTGATGGACCGTTGAGAGAAGTCACCATGGCTTCAAGGAGAAAAAATTGGTTGAAAGTGTGAAGAAGTCAATTTGACCTTCAACAAGTCAATCTAACCTTTAACAAGTCAATCATCTTTCTAGAATTCGGGGCCTAGGATGATTTTTATTGATAAGAATTAGATCACCTACCCCAAAGATAGCGCGACCTCCCTATAACTCGAAGAAATTTCCTTGTGTAAATAGAAAATCTTATTATGATAGAATTGATGTTATAGAGGTTCATATATATAGCTTGGTCTCAAGGTATGATATACCAAAGACACAACAAAACATAAACTAAAATGATAATGAGCTTAAGTAGAGGAATCTCAATTAGCTAATACAGATATAATAAATAACATAAAATATTACCAACATCCCCCCTTAAGCTAGAGAGTACACATCATGTATTCTCGGCTTGCCACACATATAAGAGAAAGATGAAGGTGTAAGAGGATTGGTGAAGATATCAACAATCTATTATCTTGTAAGGACTCTGACAAGGGTGTTGGAATAACCATTTTTTTGGCTTTATTAAGTTCTTAGAACCTTAATATAATCCTTTTAGATATTTATAGAGCTTGTGCAGAGCTTAAGTATCCAACTTGAGCTTGTTTGGATGATGTGTGTGCGTTCTGTGCTTGTTTTGGGTCAAATTGCAATTTACCCAAGTTGAGGTGTGATCTTGAAATTTGTCACATGTAGATTACCCTTAGTTCTTTGGCATCATGAGAGAGAGAATGAAGCATAGTGGTGCCTTATATGGACCTTGGTTGATGAGGTGGCATCATGTAGTGATGCTAGGGTTTTCTAGGGTTTGCTTGAGGTTGACCTTGGTGCACATGTTGGAGTGTCTCAACCTAGGTGTGTTTTGGATGTGTCTCAACTGAGACACTTTCCTTGGATGTAGTGTTCACAACCTCGATGGTCTTGGTTGTGTTTGGGTCAAGACAGTTTGTCTTTTTGTGGGGTGTCTCGACCAAGTTTGTTGAGGGAGCTTGTGTCTCTGCCAAGACACTTGTGTGGTGTTTGTCTTGACCATCCCTGAGTGTCTCGACCATGACCTAGATGTTGGGGACCCTAAGAGGCCGAGACCCAACATAGGTTGTATCACCACATCATGCATGCATGTGTGTTCCTTAGGTGGACAAGTGTCCCTTTGGTGCCTTAGTTGTTGACACCTCATCTCCACCCTACTTCCCTCCTCCTCAAGTATATAAACCCTCCTCCCTTCTTGCAAGTGAACCTTTCGGTCCTCCTTCTTCCTCCCTCTCTTTATCTCATTCATGGAGCTTGGTGTAGAAAAGAAGGGCAGATCCTTGGAGCTTTGGTGATCAAATCCCTTGCATGTGGTGATCCTTGCTCATCTTCAACCTTGGTAAGTGTTTCCCTTTCTTTGATGTCATTTCCTTGGAACTTCTACCCCATCTTCTTCTCTTTTCTCGGCCTTAGACCATGGAACCTCTATGGTGGTAATTTTGGGAGAAGAAACCCTCATCACAAGGGGTATAGACCATGTTTTGACAAGGTAGACCCAAGTATGAGGAAGTTTCCTTCTCTCTTTCTTCCTTCTTCTGTGGTTCAACCAGGGATCCTTACTCTCTTTTCTTGTGCAATCCACGACCTTGGTGTCTTCTCCTTCTTCTTGAGGTGATCTTGTGGCCAAAAGTGGAGCCTCTGGTGGAGCTTCTTCAACCTTTGGATCGTGTGCGTGGAGCCCTTGATCTTGGAGTTTGGAACCTTGAAGTTGATCTTCTTTAAGGTGGGTTTTATAACTTTCTACCCTCTTCTATTATTAGCACTCTTAATCTTACTTTCTTGCTGATGTTTCTCTCTCTAAAATGTGCCTTTAATGTTCTAGTAGATGATATCATGATCTAGAGCCTGAGTGATGGTGGTAATCATGCTTGATATGTTTAAAATCCAAAACCCTAATATGAGGTACCCGGTTTTGGAGATAGATCTCTCCTGGTGTAAGCTACTATTTTAGCCCCTAAGTATGACGCTAATGAGATAAATGATGTTATCTTGGGTTGAGGTTTAAGATGTTGTAGTATTCTCCTATAGATCCCCTCCTTCTTAAACCCTAGTCTCTATGTGCACGTTTTCTTGGTAGCTTTGAGGAGACGGTGTTACATGTATCATGAGCTTTGGATTTATCACCATGATCTAGTTTTGATCTTCATATTACCTTGGAGTTTTAGTTTTTTCCTCATGTTCTGAGGTTTGACTTCCTCTATCCTACATGGTTTTACTTGATGACCTTCTTGGTATTAACTCTAGGGTTTGACGATTTGGAATCCATGAGTATGAGCTTTTTGGCCCATGGTATTCTTGTTGTGACAAAAAAATGCAATGCTTGGTAGAGTGGTCGTGACGCATGGTGCTGGACGCAATGCCTTACTGGAAGTGGTCATGAAGCCAAGTTGCTAATTCTTTGTGTATGTGTTTAAGGTCGAGACATTCCCTTTGTTGAGGTTTTAACGCCTGATCGTGATGCCTGATTTCATTTTGAATGCAACACCCTTGATTGGGATGCCTGCTTTCTATTGCGGTCGCAACATTTCTTGTAGCTCACGACCGTGATGCCGCTTTGTGGATGATAGATGAGACGTTTCTTTGTGTTTGATGAATGTGACACCCCATTGTGAAGTCAGTCTTGAAGCTTAGCCTTGATGCGTCGCGATCACAACCAGGTTGAAGGTGAGTCGCGGTCACGACCAGTTTGAAGGTGTGATGTGGTTGCAACTAGGTTGAAGATGTGACATGGTCATGACAAGGTTAAGGGTGTGACACTGTCATGACAGGTAAGGGTGTGTCACAGTCATGACCAGGTATTAGTACATTTTGGTTGTGGCCAGGCGATGGAGCATGGAGGTTTGTGTCCATGTGTATGTGTGATGAGGTCGAGACACCTTGATGAGTGGGTGGTCATGACCCATAGGGTTGGTGGTCATGAGATGTATATGGTAGATGGTCGAGACATGTGTACGATGGGTGGTTGGGACATATATTTGAATACATAATTAACACATGCATATGTGCAATGAATGCATCATATATAATACTATTGAGTGTTTACTTAGTTAACCCTAATTATGATCCTTAACCTGATGTGCTCCAAAGAATATGGAAGATGGTGTACCTAGGGTTGGTGATGGGAAATAACTACAAAACCCTATTTGGCTAAGTGTGGAATCCTAACCTTAATATGGAAATATGTGTTACTTCTTCTCTTGGACCAACTATTATGATATGACGATTTCTCTCTCTAGCTGTGAACCTCTAACCTTGCAGGTTGAATGCATGCCAATGTTTGGGTATTCTATGGTGATGGTTATGTATAATTGAGATATGAGGAGACAACGATGTGATACATGGATTTAGGAGGTTTCCTCTTTATAGTTTACCGATTTCTAACCATGAAGGAGGTATGAATTTGAATATCATAGCTAGTGCATGCTATGACGAGTATGATGTGATACTGGTTGAATGAGCCTTTATGAGGCATGTTGAAACACTTGTGATACAAGAATGATGTGAATGGGTCCTATGACTTGTGGTGGTGACTTATGCCTATTATGATGTGATACCCTCTAGTGCTATGATTAAGGGATTGATATTCCACATTGATGTGACATTTGTAATAGCCTTGAGTGGCTGTGCAATAGTGATAATGATCTTGTAAATGGAAGCGTGCATGTGTTATGTGGTGATAGTGTGACAAGTTCACACCTTATTAGTCTTAGATATTTGAAAGTTGTACCATGCCCTTATCTTTGTAGTGATTGCTATGGTTTTGTATAATATAACTTGATTGATGCTAAAACTTGATTGGCATAACTAAGAGACGACCATGCGTGAGCTGATCTCATTGTGATATATGGAATGGCCATGTGTGAGCTGGTTTCCTTGTTAGATATGGATGGCCATGCGTGAGCCACTCCTTATTTTTGGAATGTCCATGAGTGAGCCGATTCCCTTGTGATATATGGACGACCATGCGTGAGGCGATCCATCTGTTAACTATATGTCAGTTGTACAAGTTGGCTGATATGACATTGTAGTGTCACTCTCATGCTAGCCGGAAGGTGTTATAAAGGTCATGGAATCCCATTCTTCCATTGACTGTGTGTGGCACCAATAAGGACTTTGTAGTGGTACTTTCGTAAGATCATATATAAAGATATCATATGAAGCCTTGCTTGCTTTTGTAATGTTTGGTTGGTAGAAAATATACATGTTCTTCATATTCCTTCTAAATGCATAGAATGTTCTACTGCTCAGTTGTAGAAACCTAAATTGTTTATAAAATGTTAATTTCCCTGCCTATATCATTCGGCTGAATCTGCTTATTTGTTAATAGAATAATCTCCTATTTTAGTTATCTATGCTTTTAATAGATGTTGGCAGAGAGTTCTAAGTCTCACTGGGACTTTTGGTCTCACCCCGTGGGTTTCCACATATTTTAGGTGGTCGTGCATGCTGGGATAGAGATCGTGTTATTGAGGTAGACATCCTTAGGTGTTGTAGCTGCCGGATCATGGATATGTGGCTGGTGTCTAGTAATGGATTCCTATGTGTCTTCCCTATATGCTCGAGGTCCATGGAAGTGTTTTATAGACATTGTACATCAATTTGAGTTTTTGGATATATATGATGACGATTCATATGCAATTTGTGTACGTGAACATGTTTTCACATGTAACAGGTTATGGCTATATAGCCAGTGAACTATGTCATGTAACAACTTTTAATGTGAATGAAATACAAGTGGCTCCAGTTTATGGCTTTAGACATGATGAGTTCAGCTTGATGCATGGTCATAAAATTGGTTTTAATTTCCTTTTTTGGTAATATGCTTGCTTAGTGTTAATTCCGTGTTTGGCTTTGAGTAATCTCACTTTGTGTGACAAAGGGTGTCACATATCTAGTGTTCACATATGGGGTAATGATCCTCTTGCCACAAATTGGGTCTCTCAAAAAGTGGTAATCAACCTCAATGCTCTTGGTACATTCATGAAAAACATATTAGCTATACAAATACCTACTTGATCGTCACATTTGTAGGTTGTTGTAGATGATAATTCTTGAAGAATAGAAGTTATAAATTGAGTTTCACAGCAAGTGTGTTCCATAGAATGATATTCTATATCAGTATTGGAACGGGTCACAACAGACTACTTCTTACTCTGTGAACTAATGGCATAACCACCCAATAAGACACACAACCAATAAATGGATCTCCTATGCTTCACATCTCTTGACCAAATGCCATCAATATAGATAGTCCAAGAGATATATGGAGATAGTAGTTACTTTTATAGGAGACCTCGATTGGGTGCACTTTTTAGATATCAAAGGATACATTATACCAGACACCATTCACATAAAATGAGTTTAGCATGCGTTTACTAACAACACGAACAACAAATCCTATGTCTGGTTGGGTAATCGTAAGATGGATGCATTGTTCAACTATGTGTCTATATCATTTAGGACTGGAGAAAGACTCTCCCTCAAATAGAACTTGGTTGTGATAGTCCATAGGTGAAGAAATATGTTTAGAATTCAGCATACCTAAAATTTTTTAAGAGGTCCAGGGCATACTTTTACTAGACAAATAAGTGCCATGATGAGAGAAGAGAACCTCTATTCCCAAGAATTAGCAAAATTGTCCTAGATCCTTGGTATGAATATTAAGCTAGAGTACCTATTTCAAGGCTGAAATCACATGAGCATAACTAACAATGATAATAATATCATAAACATAGATGGAAATGATAATGGTTCCAACTTGAGATGAACTAAAGAAGAGGTTTTGATCATTATGATAAAACCCAGGGTAGCAAGAACTCCATTGAATTTTGTAAATATTGGCCCGTAATTTCTTGAGGCCACACAAAGAGCATTTGAGATGCCAGACTTTTTTGGAAGACTCCCCTTGAGTACAAAAATGTGTTGGTTTCTGCATATACTTTGTTTTCCAAATCACCATGAAGGAGTGCATATTTAATATCAATCTAGAGCAGAGGCCAACCATGTGAGTATTAAGGGAGATAACAATCCTGATAGATGCAATATGGGTGTTTGATGAGAAGGTTTCATAGAAATCCATACCATGTGTTTGGGTGAATCCTTTGGTAACAAGTCAAGCTTTGATTCGTTCTAGCAATGCATCTGACACAACCTATGGTATTTTTCTGGAGGCGAAGGGAGAAGATTCCATGTCCCATTCTCATACAATGTTGTCATTTACTTGAGCAACATAACTTTCCAATCAGGGTGATGAAGTGCACCACTATATTTTTTGATAATCTTGATAGAGTTGAGATGCTGGGAAATACATTTAGCAGCACATGGTTGCTTGCATAGGCAATATGCATGACATATTGGGTGGAAGAGAGTGCAAGAGTGTATATATTTTTAGAGAGCCACGAGCATGATAAATTCTCAAACATACACGATGGTGCTGGGTCTAGTGTCAATGTAGAAGGAATGAGGATGGGTGATGGGTTCATGATCCACTGGGTCAAGAAGATCAAGGTCAATGATCTCATTTTGAGGCTGAGGTTGAGGCAAGGGAATGACAATGCAATATAAAAGAACATATATGATTCATAAAATGTAACATCGACAGAGACATACATATGATGACTTCTTGGACTATAACAATGATAACCCTTCTGAAAGGTAGAATAGCCAAGGAAAACCATTTTGACAAAGAGAAGATCAAGTTTATCTACTTTTAGGTCAAAGTTATGCACAAAACTAGTGTAAAACACATGAAGGAAGATGAAAAGCCACTTGAGTGGAAAAATTGACTAAATAAGATGTCCTATTCCACATAATAGACAAATATGGAAATTGATTATATAGTAGGAAGTGAGAACAATATCATACCACTAGGAGTCAGATACTTTTTCTTGGAACATAAGGGCACGAGATATGTCAAGAAAATGTCTATTTTTGTGTTCAGTAACTCCATTTTTTGTTGGATGTGAGAACAAGAACGTTGATGTATGGTTCAAGTTATGGAACAAAACAAAGACACATGACTCGAAACATTTTCTACAGTCTAAATTTTTTAATGAATTTGTAAATTGCATTGAAACCATTTCATGAAATTTTTGAAAAACCCCAATCATCTCAACATGGGATTTCAACTAATATAACCAATTCATGTGAGAGGTATCATCAACAAAGGTAATGAAATAATGGAATCCATTAAAGTTAGTGGTTTGAAATGGACCAGAAATGTCACTATCAATAACATCAAAAACATATTTAGAACATAGACTAGTTTTCTCTAAGAAAAGAACTGCTATGATTCTTCCCAAACTCATGAGTCATAGAGAAGACTTTGTAAACTAGATAAAGAAGGTTTCATGTGCTTCAACTTGTCAAGGGAGATATGACCATAGAGTTGATGAATTTGGAGAAGCATGGTCACAAGAAGGGAAGAACAAGGAATGCCATCACCAAAGTAGTATAGATCAATGACTCTATAACACATATCAATTGTGTTGAAAGTATGAGAATCACATCAAATAGTCATAACTACCAAAGGTTATGCTGTACATAAAGGCATAATAAAATAACCAAGCAAAAAAAAAAATTAAAGGGAAAATGATGAATAGAGTGAACATATTTGAGTTTAAGTCTAGGTTAGATATTAACACTCCCAAATAGTTTATCAGTTTTAATAAACCCCTGTGCTAGAGTAACAGATGAGTAGGAATATGAGATTCAATGGAGAATAGGAGGTGTTTCACACTAGTCATATGTTGGGTTGCCCCAGAGTTGACAATCCATGAAGCATTGGATGCAAACATGGATGATCTGACATTACATTGGTTGGAGGCTAGATGCACCAAATATGTACCAAAATGGATTGCATGATCACACAATCCTCATATCTTGTGGAATGTGATGGAGCCTGTTGAGAGGCTTATAGAAGTTTCTCATACCTAGGAAATAAGGTGGTGATAGATGGGGTGTCTGATACTTGGGTAACATGGGAAATTCTAATGCCACAAATGCACCGGTAGGGATGACCGTACTTCTGATAGCACTTCTTTTCCAATTGTCCCAACTTGTTTTAGAAAATGCATTTGGGCCTCGGGGGGCATTCATGGCCCGGTCCATGAGAAATGGCGGTATTCACTAGTTGAAATTCTAGTGGAGTGGAAGACAAGAGTTGGACACCAAACTGATAGAGACAAGATTTGTTCTTAGTGGAGAAACCTCTATATGTTCGTGATATATCAAAATTTTTGTGCATCCAAGCTTGGAATCAACTTTGTTTCCTTGTCAAGATCAGATCTAAGTAAGTTCATCTCTCCTCTCATATTTTCTTGTATATACATGTTTTTCTATTCTCTGCCCTCATATCCAAAGTTCTTGGCAACCTAGGGTAGACATCTTAGTTATATACACAACATATCTTCTTTGGTTTATCTTTAGCCTACTTGGAGTGCATCCAAGTTTTAACATTTGGACCTTGAAAGATAAATATTTGGACCATTGTTTTGAGATTCTTCTTGCTCAAAATGTGTTCTGATGTAAAGATATCAATTTAGAATCTATTTAGTAATATTTAGGCATAAATTCCTAACTATAATCACCAAATATCACCTAACTGTAGGATATATGCATAACAATAGGATTTTCTAGGATGGTCTTGGCTGAAAATTTGGGAATCATGAAATAATCTTATTCTCTATAATAACTTTTTGTTTTGAAATGTAAAATATGAACATTTCACCTTTTTATGCCAATTATTTAGAACTTTTTCACATTTTATCACCATAAGCTCAAATGATGAAATCTTTGGATGATACTCTCCATAAGTGTTTTTGATATAAGAGGTTTCAATATGGATTTGAAACTTGGTACAAACTATGTGAGGTTGACATTTGAATATATTGTCTATGACTATACACATTGGACATATATTGGAGTTTGTCACTTCTAATGCTTAAATTTCATAATTGTTAGTGAGCCATCCTACATTTTATCTTATTTTACATGAATGATGTGTAAAATCCTAATCATGTAATTTCTTTGTGCACTCTATAACTTCCCTTCTGTCTGGAACTCTAGGAAGAAAAACATGCATTCTTGTAGTTCTCTAGGGAGTGTAATAAGATACTTAGAGTTGTATTATAACACCTTGGTCTAGGTTTACTCCTAAAGACAATAGTATGTCCTTGATTTCCATGTAGTATGATAATTCAATATGCTCATATGTTGATTAATAACCTTGTGAATGCTTGAATATTAATAATAAGATTTTGGGTGATGTTTTAATGAAAAGTTTAAGTGAAACAAATCCTGAACAAATCATGAATTGGGTCCATGATATGTAAATTGTAAGTTGAATTAGGATATCATTAATGAAGGGTTAAAACTAAATGCTAATATGATGATTGTTTTATTTTTGAAGCCTTTTTGAGAGTGTTGAAAAGTAATTAAAGGTGCAGATGAACCCTTTAATGTGCTTGATGACTTAAAACATGGTTATGTCTGCTAGAACAGGAAGACCAGTCTGACTAGCGGGTATCTAGGTCTAGAATGAGTCAAAGTGGGGATCAATTAAAGCAAGGAGATCATTGTGGAGAAATTTTCTAGACCATTGAGAGAAGTCACTCTGTCTTCAAGGAGAAAAAAATTGGTCAACAGTGTGATGAAGTCAATTTGACCTTCAACAAGTCAATCTAACCTTTAACAAGTCATTCATCTTTCTAGAATTTGGGGCCTGGGATGATTATGCTTGATAAGAAGTCAATCACCTCCCCCAAAGTTAGTGTGATCTCCATGTAACTCGATGAAATCTCCTTGTATAAATAGAAAATCTTATTATGAGATAATGAAGGTTATAGACTTTCATATATATAGCCTTGTCTCAAGGTATGATATATCGAAGACAAAAAAAAACATAAACTAAAATGCTAATGGGCTTAAGTAGAGGAAGCTCAATTAGCTAATATAGATATAACAAATAACATAAAATATTACCAACACTCCCCCTCAAGCTAGAGAGTACGCATCATGTATTCACGGCTTGCCACACATATAAGAGAAAGATGAAGGTGTAAGAGGCTTGATGAAGATATCAATCGTCTATTATCTAGTCTTCACATATGGGGTAATGATCTACTTTCCACAAACTGGGTGTCTCAAAAAGTGATAATCAACCTCAATGCTCTTGGTACATTCATGAAAAACAAATTAGCTATATGAATACCTACTTGTTTTTCACATTTGTGGGTTGTTGGAGATTGTAATTCTTGAATAATAGAATTTATCCATTGAGCTTCACAACAAGTGTGTTCCATACCATGATATTTTGCCTCAGTACTGGAATGGGTCACAACAGACTACTTCTTACTCTGCTAACTAATGGCATGACCACCCAATAGGACACACAACCAAGAAATGGATCTCCTATGCTTCACGTCTCTTGCCCAAACATTATCAATATAGAAATTCCAAGAGATATATGATGACGGTAGTTACCTTTATAGGAGACCTCGATTGGGAGAACTTTTTAGATATCAAAGGATACATTATAACAGACACCAGTCACATACAAGGGGTTTAGCATGTGTTGACTAACTGGACAAACAACAAAGCCTATGTCAGGTTGGGTAATCGTAATATGGATGACTTGTTCAACTGTGCGTCTATATCATTTAGGATTAGAGAAAGACTCTCCCTCAGATAGAACTTGGTTGTGACAGTCCATAGGTGAAGAAATATGTTTAGAATTCAGAATACCGAAAATATTTTAAGAGGTCCATGGCATACTTTTACTAGACAAATAAGTTCCCTGACGAGAGCGGAGAACCTCTATTCCCAAGACTTAGCAAACTTGTCCTAGATCCTTGGTATGAATATTCAGCTAGAGTACCTATTTCAAGGTAGAAATTGCATGAGCATGACTAACAATGATAATAATATCATAAACATAGATGACAATGATGATGATTACAACTTGAGATGAACCAAAGAAGATGTTTTAATCATTGGACAATCTGGTAAAACCCAAGCTAGAAAGAACTCCATTGAATTTTGTAAATTAGGCATGTAGTAATTTCTTGAGACCACACAAAGAGCATTTGAGATTCTTGACTTTTTCTGGCAGACTCCCCTTGAGTACAAAAAAATGTAGGTTGTTGCATATATACTTTTTTTCCAAATCACCATTAAGGAATGCATTTTTATATTAATCTAGAATAGTGACCAACCATGTGAGTATTAAGGGAGATACCAATCCTGACAGATGTAATACGGGTGTTCAGTGAGAAGGTTTCAAAGAAATCCATACCATCTATTTGGGTGAATCCTTTGTAAGTCAAGCTTTGAGCCATTCCAACAATCCATCTGAGTTTAATTTAATTTAGAAGACCCATCCACAACCTATGGTATTTTGCCTTGAGGCAAAGGGATAAGATTCCATGTCCCTTTCTCATACAATGTTGTCATTTCCTTGAGCATCATAACTTTCCAATCAGGGTGTTGAAGTGCATCACTATATTTTTATAATCTTGATAGAGTTGAGATATTGGGAAATAGATTTAGTAGTACATGGTTGCTTGCATACGAAATATGTATGACATATTAGATGGAGGAGAGTGTAAGAGTGTATACCTTTTTGGAGAGACACAAGTGTGATAGAATCTCAAACATAAATGATGGTGCTGGTCAAGTGTCAGTGTAGAAGGAATGAGAATGGGTGATGGGTTCATGATCCACTGGGTTAAGAAGATCAAGCTCAACGATCTCATTTTGAGGTTGAGGTTGAGGCAAGGGGATGGCAATACAAAATCATAGAACATTTATGATTCATGAAATGTAACATCGACGGAGACATACATATGATGACTTCCTAGACTATAACAATGATAATCCTTCTGAAAGGTAGAATAGCCAAGGAAAACCATTTTGACAGAGAGAAGATCAAGTTTATATGCTTTTAGGTCAAAGTTATGCACAAAACTAGTGGAAAACACACAAAGGAATATGAAAAACAACTTGAGTGGAAAAATCGACTAAATAAGTTGTCATGTTCCACAGAATAGACAAAAGATGGTGATTGACAGTAGGAAGTGAGAAAAATCTCATACCTATAGGAGTTAGATGATTTTGCTTGGAACATAAGGGCACGAGATATGTCAAGAAAATTTCAATTTTTGTGTTCAACAACCCCATTTTTTGTTGGATGTGAGAACAAAAACATTGATGGATGGTTCAAGTTATGGAACAAAACAAAAACACATGACCAGAAACATATTCTACAGTCTCACTCTAGAACACATACTTTTTGTCCTGAAAGTATGAGAATCACATGAAACAGTCATAACTACTAAAGGTGATGCTACACATAAAGGCATAAATAAATGAACAAACATTATATTAAAGGGAAAATGATGAATATAGTAAATAGATTTGAGTTTAAGACTACGTTAGATATTAACACTCCCAAATTTCTTAACAGTTTTAATGGACCCATGTTCTAGAGTGACAAATGAGTAGGAATATGAGATTCAATGGAGAATAGGAGGTGTTTCCCATAAGTCATATGTTGGGTGGCCCCAGAGTTGACAATCCATGAAGAGTTGGATGCAAACATGGATGTCCTGACATTACATTGGTTGGAGGCTAGAGGTACCAAAGATGTACCAGAATGGATTGCATAATCATAGAATCCTCATACCCTGAAGATTGTGGAGGATCTTGTTGAGAGGCTTAAAGAAGTTGGTCATACCTAGGAAACAAGGTTGTGATATATGGAATGTCTGATCCTTGGGTAACAAGGGCAATTCTAATGTCGTAAATGCACCCGTAGGGATGATCGTACTTCTGACAACACTTCTTTTCCAAGTGTCCCAACTTGTTTTAGAAAATGCATTTGGGCCTCGGGGGGCATCCACGACCCGGTCCATTAGAAATGGAGGCATTCACTAGTTGCAATTATGGTGGAGTGGAAGACAAGAGTCGGACACCAGACTGATGGAGACAGGAGAAGACATCTTCTAGAGTGGAAAGTTGTCATCTTCTAAGATGATGTCGTGGACTACCATAATATGATGGATGAAGGCCATTGTTAAATTTGGTTGTGATAAGATTGGCATGATCTATAGTTTGATCTTCATAAGAGATGGCAGAAAATAGACAAGATGTTGAGACAGAGTGATAGTGGAAAAATATTCATCAAGGGTCATATCACCCTTATTTTCACCAAAAAAATCCTAGATTTTATAAATCTTTAAGGCATTCATTTCCTACATGTAATGATGAAGGGAAGTGTCCCACATTCACTATTTTGTGAAACATGTACTTGTGGCAATAGAAGGTTCCATACTTCTCTATAGACAACTTTTGAATTGGATTTTACCCCTTTCCATTTAAGGATATCCTTAGTAGATTTTTCTATGAATTTCACCTTGTCTCTGGATTCCAAGATGGTTTGGTTCAAATTCATCAAGAATAGGTAATTATCTCTAGTTAACTTGATTATGGAGATAGCATCATTGTCATTATAGACAATGGCCCAAGGTGAATCTTTGCCGTCATCCTTACCTTCAGACATGATGAGAAGTCATGCTGGTAGGACAACAATGGAGAAAGATATGAAATTAGTCACACCGGTAGAACAATGGTGGAGAAGGATTCTCAAGCAGTCACACTAGTAGTACAATGGTGGAGATGGGAAATCACTATGAGATACACAATGAAAGTAAAGAGAGAGAAAGCTAGAAAGAAAATACAAGTTGAATCACTATTATAAGAATAAGACACTAGGAAAGTAAATAAATAATGAATACCTAACAATTAACTACACTCACCCATGTATGTAGAGGTAATATATGGAGATGAAAGTAAAATAAAGAGGATTCTGAGATGTTATAATGTTTTCATAAATACATCCCTATCATCTCGAGATCAATACATCTCTATTCAGATTCAGTGGGTTACGAAGAAGGGAAGGAGTAACAATCAGATTCCTATAGAGGTTTCTACACTAGAAAGCAAGCAATCAAGGGTCTACATGTGCAACTACAAAGGGGAAGGTGAACTATGTCTCCCATACTAAAATATCAGGTATCCTAAGTAGAGATCCCACCCCCTAGAAGAAGCAGGAAGAGAAGGAAGACTGCTGGGATTCATTTCCTGGATAGAGGCAAGGCAGTGGCTGCAGGATTTGGCACCTGCCCTATGGGTGGCGGTTGTGCGGTGGTACACCAACATGCTGCTGCCAGCCGTGCGACCTATGATGGACGGTTACTAGCCGCACACACCAAAGAGTGTGGGAAGCGGGCATAGGGTTTCTTTGAGGGGGTAGGAGGAGACATGGGTGCTAGCGAGGGAAGAGAAAGAGAAGAAGAAGGAGGAGGGGCTCTACTGAGGGGGTCTAGGGGGGTGCTCCTCTAGAAACCCTAGGGGTTGCAACACTACTCTTGATACCATGTGAATAAAAATCTTATTATGAGAGAATCATGTTTATAGGGTGTCATATATATGGCCTTATCTCAAGGTATGATGTACCAGAGTCATACCATAACATAAACTAAACCAGTTCTAATGGACTTAAGTAGAGGAAGTACAATTAGATAATATGGATATAATTAATAACATAAAATACCACCAACACCTTAGTTGGTGCTAGATTTTTTAGTAGGAGTGTTTTGATATTTTGGACGTGTTATATACATCACTTATGCCCTAGATTGAGTTGTAGCTCTATTTTTTTCATCTTCTACCAATTGGAGATTATAGAGGTGATTTCAAGGGTAATTTATAGGGATTTGACCCTCTTTTGATTTATGGAAATAAATCTTGAGTTTTTATTGGTAAAGAACCATGTTTAAGATTAGTATATATTTTTGGTTCTTTTATCTCATTCTCTCCTTTTGAATTCCATGGATGTCCTAGGTAGGTATGGTTCATTGATGAATGTGTCTTCTCCTTCTACCTCTCCTCTTTGCTTCCTTGGATAGGGATGAGCTAGGGGAAGGTGCTTTTAGATGTATGGTTGATTTCTAGGATGTTTTATGACTTATGATAGATTTGTTTTCATCTTTTCCATGTTTTCATATCCTAGGTGAGTGTATATTTCCTTCTCACTAGTTTTCATGAAAAAGGGATGAAAAGTGGAGCTTGATGAGGTAGATTACTGCACAAGAAGTTCACCTAGGGAAAAATCCCCCAGTTTTACCTAAACTAATGTGCGATAATTACCATCCGTAAGAGGACAGATCTTATCACAATATATATTTAGGATCAAACCCAAAGGGTAAAGTTATTAAGAATAAAATGGATTTTTGGCCTATTAAGAAAAAACAGTTAACAAAAATGATAG
The DNA here is from genome assembly GCA_963693085.1 of Alisma plantago-aquatica. Classification (NCBI taxonomy): domain Eukaryota; kingdom Viridiplantae; phylum Streptophyta; class Magnoliopsida; order Alismatales; family Alismataceae; genus Alisma; species Alisma plantago-aquatica. Next base: position 572,073,293 of record OY856412.1, read on the forward strand.
ATTGAATGTTTGTTTAATTAATAAAATTAATGAAGCAAGAAAGATGAACTAAACTAAGAAGAATTAATTTTTTTTAATAATGATAAAATTATCAGAACAAAGGATTTCACCGCCACTACCTATGACTCTATTCACTCGCATAAAAAAATGCACACCTATTATTAGTAGATTGGGATAAGGAAATTCTATATCCTTTTTGTTTATAGAATTTCATAAGGATATTTACCCATAGGCTCAAGGTCTCATTACCTATGAATCCCAAATCCTTTGCCCCAGAGAACATCCTTCCATGACCGTATTTGGGATATAGTAATAACTAACCTACATTCTCATTCTATATTTTAATGTCTCAACGCCTAGGACTCTAGTAGACTTGCATTTTGGGTAGCTAACCCGTAGTGTATTAAACAATAATGAGAAATGTAATAGTCTAAACAAGTAGTAGTTCACAATGCAAGATTACAAATATAGGCAGTGGAATTAGTCCCCGTGTCCCAGTAAAATGAAATGTTCTCTACACATTTTCAAGATAAAAGGTAAAAGAGAGAAGAAGCTCATGAGGAAGTTAGTTATGCCGAAGAGAAGCTCTATAATATGTGAGACCACTGTCCAAACAACACTTGCAATGTTTGTGTGTTACAGAATAGTGTGTCTCCACATCAAGCCGACGACTTTCATCTCCACCCTTCCTTGGTGATATCTAGGGATGTAGATGGCTGCTATATGGAATATGATATTCTTTGTGAATGTCCCTTTGGTGCTTTAATAGCATGCCCCAAACCTTTCAAGTTGGTCTAACATAATCCAATGACTGTGATCTAGTTATTGGATATTTTCCAATCCAAGAAAACAAGCATGTTAGAAATCCCTCCTTTGACTAAAAGTAGTCATTGAATATACTCATTATGTAAATGATTGAATTTTTCATCCAATGGATTTTGAATCTCCCAATTTCGATAGCGGGTATGAAATTTGGAGCCATTTTACTAAATCATATGTTTAATTGACCCTTTCTCCAATTGATTAAGTTGGGGAGTGGGGATTTAATATTTTAGCTTACTTAATGGGAATGTGTATAGTGTTTATGACCTCTCCTATTATCATTGCTACAATTGTATGGCTTTTTATAGGAAAACTTTATAGTGAGTTTATGACTTCTCATCTTCTCCTTGCATCAGTCTACAAATTAAAAAAAAATTCATACATCACTAAACGCTAAAAAAGTGAAATATCAGGTGAAATGCAAGAAAAATATAAAAAGTTGAATCTAAAATCCAAAAAAGAAACATGATTAATAGACATACATCACAATGTTGAGCTTGAACATATCTCATCCTCAAGTAACATTAAATCTAAAGAACTCTTCAAATAAATACTTTCAACTATGTACATGCCTCATATTTGCATCATCTTTGAATCTCTATCACCAAGCATTGCCAAGTAACCCAAATTTCATAAAATCACATAACACAAATTCCCACATTATCTATCCTAAATTTTCTTCACACGCCTACCTTTGTGTCAAAAAGCTACAATGTAAACAAGACACATTATTCTTGATGTTTCAGATTATCCCACACAATCCTGTGAGAGTTTTGCATAAGAATAATGTTTGGCTGTGGTTGTTTTTGCAGTAATTTTTTTCCCGTGGGTGGAAAATAGAGTGAATGGGGGTATGATAGAAGAATTGTTAATCTCTCCTCTATTCGACTAGAGATTGTTTTTTATTGGTGCAAATACATATATTGAATAATTTGTTTTTGTGCACATTGACATCTTTTCTTTATTTTTGGTGATACACCCCTACTACATAGAGAGGGGTATGGAAGAAGCAATTATAGAGGGAGAAAGAGGGTGTTATATCCCAAGCTTATAGTTTGGCACACTTTATGAACTTTTATTATATGGAAAATGGCGGGATAAGATGGTGACAGAAGAAATCTAGAAGAGGGTTGAACTTATGCATGTCATATATTAGAATTCAGAGCATAAGGAAAATCTTATAAAAAAATTTAATCACATCACATCACATGATAGAATATGAAATTCCACAAGAATTCCATGCTAATCCATAATGATAGTAATTGCATTTGATTCAATTCAATCTCCTATGACTTGCCATTAATTTTAGGGAACACATGCTTATATTCATTGGATACGAAGGGTGATTTTTTTACCATTGGCATGTTTTTAGAAATATAGTTAACATGAAGAACTTACTTAGAAGAGTGGGATTATATGAAGAATTCTATATGAAATGCAAATGTGAATGCAAACTAAGCTGACTAGGTAATGGACTCAACTAACATTTCTAGAACTAAGAGTTGAAATAGGAACAATTTAAGCTACATGTAATGAATAGATAACATGCTGAATAAAAACAAGAATATAAAAACAAATAAGTGTGGATGTAAAGGAGTATGTACCACTCACCCTCCACCCCAAGCTAAGAAAATTACTTGTCCTCAAGAAAACACTAAACCCAAAATGGAGGTGAAGAAATCCTTGATGATGAACTAGGAGGTCCTGACAACTCAAAGAAGGTCCAATTGAAAGGAATATGAATATAGGTTGGCACCTTGAACATGTGAGCTCCATGATGTTATCAAGTGGTCATCTCAAAGGTACTTTGAGTATGATTGAATTGATGTTGCTTTTCACCTCAAAATCCATCTAACAAGATCCACAAATACTCCTCGTCAGTAGAGATAGTGTTGTAGCTGTTCGTGGATCTATAGGAAAAGACACTATAAAAAATGGTGCCTATCTAGTGTCTCATGGATAAGATCATTTGTAAAGATACAAGGTGGACTATCTTCTTCTATGGCTAAGGTAGTATGTGCATGCTACTAACTTTGCTAAATTAGGTGGAGGATCTGGCTCAGGCTTCTTCTCATCACTGAGATCTTCATATAGAATATGTCGTGCTGACATAGGAGGAACTATTTCATATGTCAAATCAGCTTGAAAATATTTTTGTATAGTTGATCCTCCTAGTCTACCATAAAACTAAAATCACCATCAACAACAGTGGAATCCTTCACAATATTAACATGGGGCTCTAGATCCTCTTAATGAAATACACCCAAATAATCTAAGGATTCAATAGGGTTGGGACATGAAAAGTGATAGAAAAATTAAGAGGTAGTGGTATGTACACTTCATGGTTTGGTGGTGCGTCATCATTTGAAATAAGTACATATGAAAAAAAATTGGATGCTCATCTTCCACAATAGACTCAACTAAGGTTGGTTGGTCATATATTTTGGATCTCGGACTACAATAGGGAAGGATGGTGGAGCCTCAATTTTTTCTCTCATTCCATGGTCACTCTCCCATTGACGCTTTTGATATTAATGTTTCAAAGCCTCTAATGCGGAGAATGATGGAATACAAGTGCACACGTTGACCTCTGGATCATGTTCCTCAACATGTGTCAATATTAACAAATCATATATAATTATCTCTGGGATGACATAATTATCATTCTCTATAGCCTGTTGCTTCAGATAATTTCTTGGTGGACCCTTAGAATCCTTATCTTGTCGAGAGAGATAAATTGTTATGCGATCTAGTAGGGCATGCACTCTTTTGTGTTGAACTTCTTGTTTTTCTAGCATCATTTCTTTATAACCTTACATCTAATCAAGAGGGCCCATCCTCCCACTCACCATAATTTTGAATAGTGATCAACATAGTATGTTTCTTCAACATAACTCCTAAAGCATTGTTGTATCTAGATTTTCTCGATTGCATAATCTTCACCATGGCATAGTTCCTCATGGTAGCCTCTAGAATATTGTGGATTAAAGTAAACTTCATATCTACTATAATAAGAAGGCATGCATCTTGCTCAGAGATGGTTCCTTGTAGAATTGAATTTCACTATAGAGACAAGTTAGGGAAGTTCCACACATCATGGTTGTAGCAACCACAAGTTTGACATTGAACATAATGTGGTACCAACCACTCCATTAATGTGATGCATATAAAATAAGCTTTTTCCACTATCAACTCAAAGAAAAAAGGTTTAATGAATGTAGATATGTAATTAATTTATTTTAATGGGAAATAAAAAATTATCAAAATTTAAGAGAGAATAACAAAACAAATAATCAAAGGCAAAAAGAAAAGTATAGTCACAAACTAAAAATTATAAAAATGAACTAAAATATACAAAAAACTAAGGATAAAAATTTAAAATTATATAATCAAACTAATAAATTATAAAACAAAACTAAAAATTATGAAACCAAACAATAAACTTAAAAAAATAAACTAAGAAAGAGAAAAGCCTAATTTTATCCCAATAGACTAAAATTTTAAATATCCTATTGTCCCCAACAACATTGCAAAAATTTGATGTAGTAGATTATCTCACAAGAAATTCACCTAGAAAAAAGTTCCTATTTTTTACCTAAACTAAAGTGCAATAATCACCACTCACAAGCAAACATATCTTATCACAGTATAGCTTTAGGATTAAACACAAAGGCAACATTATTAAGAAAAAATCCTTATTAACAAAAAGGTAATTAACAAGGTTGATTGATTGAAGGTTGGTTTAATTAACAAAATTAATGAAAAAAAGAAATATAAATTAAACTAAGAAAGAGTTAAATTGACAACGATAAAATTATGAAGACAAAGGTTTTGACCGCCACTGCCTACATATTTGGTCTCTTGAATGGCATAACTTACTTGTATGCTTATTAGATTGGGGACAATGAAATTATATATCATTATATATATAATCTCACAAGGATAGATTTCCCCATAGGCTCAAGTTCTCATTACCTATGGATCCCAAAATCGTCGCCCCAAAGAACATCTTTCCACGACCATATCCGGGATTCAATAATAATTGGCTGGTATTCTAGTTTTAGGTTTCAATGTCTCTATGCCTCAGATTTTAGTAGACATTCAAGATTGGCAGTTAATCCATAAAGCATGTATTAAATAATTAATTTGAAATCTAATAGTTTAAACAAGTAGTGGTTCACAATGCAATATTACACATATAGAGAGTGAGGTTAATTCCCATGGCCTAATAAAATGAACTACTATCTACATATGCTCAAGATATAAGATAAAATAAAGAAGAATAAACTCATAGAGAAGGCAGTTATGTAGATGAGAAGTTTTCTGGTGTGCGAGACCACCTTCCAAACAACACTTGCAATCTCGACGTTCCCTGGTGGAGCACATCTCCATGTCAGGCCAACAACTTTCATTTTTGACCTTCCTTGTCAATGGATAGGGATGTGGATGAATGTTGTATGCCCCTTTGGTATTTTTAAAGCATGACCCCAAAATTCTAAGTTAATCTAATATTATCTAATATGTGTGAACAGTTTGTTACAAATTTGTGAATACAAAAAAAATGAGCACCTTAAGGATCCATCATTTGGCTGAAAGTAGCCATTGAATATACTCTTTACATAGATAATCAATTTTTTCATCAAATGGATTTTGGATTGCCAGATTCCAATACTATATGTGAAATATGGAGCCATTTTACTAACTGGGTATGCTTTAACGATCTTTTCTCCATTAGATTGAGTTGAAGAGAGATGATTTAATATTTTGTCTTATTTTAATGTGAATTCTTAAATTGTTTATGAATTCTCCTCTTATCTTTACTTGAAAATTTTAATAGAAAGTACATGACTTCCCATCTTCTTCTTCCATCAAACTACAAATTAAACATAATAACTAATTAAATATAAAATAAATTGCATAAACCATTAAAAGCTAAAAAAGTGAAATGTCAAGTGAAATGCAAGCAAATTTGCAAAATAAATAAATCTAAAACTTAAAAAAGAAACATGATTAATAGACATTCATCAGGGTTACACACAATATATGATCAAATGATGCCTTTTTGATTCTATGTTGTACACAATTTATTATATATGTATACTTGAAATGGAAATTCTCATATCCTTTTGACTCCAATATGTCTTCCATACTATTTAAAATCTATCTTCATAGTCTCCCATGAATTATCCCTAGTAAACATATTGGTGGAGGAATTCTTTCTCAGTAAGGAGAATCTAACCTAGAATAACCCATAAGACTAGTTGAAGTCAGAATCTTATGTAAGTAACTAGTTGTTTCCTCTCATATTCTCCTTTCTCCTCTTATCTACCTTCCACGTCATCCTTCTGTAATGCAAGGAAAAGTATTTATGACATTTCTTACCTTTCTTCTCTAATCTCCTTGAAGACCTAAAACTGAAAAACATATTCCTGATTGGTGAATAAGGTAGTTGTTTCTAACCCTAAATGAAGGGAGAAAGAAATTTAAAGCCCTCCTATTGAGGTGAGCAGATGATTAAATTTAAGAATAATTGATTATAAAACTACATCCTCTCAATTTATTGCATGGAAATTGGTAATTATAACTATAAAACAACTCAATGAGAAAAATTATGGGAACTTGTTCTGTTTGTATTATTGTAATGTTGTGAGTACCTAGAAGTATATCTAAATAATATTTGGATTCCTATTAACATCAATTATGTTTTGGTTGTTGAAATCTTCTTAATTGGTGAAAATTGAATAGAAATGCAAGTAATTTTAGTATAGGCAGAAATAGTGAAGAAATGTAAAGATGTGAACAATTATTGAATATCATCAATTTCCAGTCTTGTGTTGTTCTTTATAATGCGTTACTATCTTTCCAAGAAATTTTAGTTTAAATGCTATTTATGACTCCTATTAATCATAGTATCATGCTAAATGATTTAAACCCCTTAACATGAGTAAGATACACAAGAAATTAAGGGAAAAGATAATTTCACCTAGCTAGATGTCTAGAACGTCATGAACCTTCCCTGGATGTCTATGATAGGAAGGAAGTGTGAGTATTTTTTTATAGAGGATTGAAACATGTGAGATTTAAACCTAGAAGGGGATTGGATCCTAAGGTCTAATGTACAAGGGAGTTAGGGGGACCACATAGATGGGAGAAAGGTGTCACAATTCCTTAGGGCGATTAAATGGAAAGGATTAGGAGACCTACAAGAGAGAGAGACACCAGTCCTTGATGATAAGAAATGAGTATGAAGTAATATGTGATATGAGATATGAGATATGAAATGTATAGAATGACCCAACCTTGTATAAACTATGTGAATGGGAAGGACGAGATGATATATTCCCCTATCTAGCCCTATGTTGGATCTTGGATGAGTTAGTTTGTCTTTGGATAATCAATCAAACCCTAAAGCATGGATAGTGAGTTGTGGACATGAACACATCATGATGGGTTCTAGTTGGTTATGTACAACCCAAGTAGTTTTCGGGAAAATACTAAACAAGAGTTTTTTTTATCAAACACTACACTAAAATAAGTTACTTCTAGTCTGAACCACTCTTTCAAATTTTGCAATGACATCAGTCTCCCTCTCTTATAGATCTCTCAACTAGCTTCAATATTCATTGAACTTCTCTTGCATGTGACTACTCTTTAAGGGATTCTTTTCTATGATATTGGGTAGAACATTGTATGTCCTTTCCCTGAAAATGAGTTTCATATGTTGTGACCTTCTAAGAAGGTTCCTTTTAGCTTCAATGAGGGTTTTTATACAAGATTGGACTTTGCAGTAACCTTTTAATACACTCCATTGCAAATTTTGAATTGTTATGGAATATTACTTGAGTGCACTTCATTTGGTTGCCTTCTTGGAACCCTAAAATAGTTACTCTCAGTTCAGTTTCCAAAGGATCATTATCGTACAAGTCTTGCAGCTCCTTGTTGAATCCAACATCCTTTGTTTCACACATAACACATCTAGATCTTGAATTTCTAGTATGTGAGATCACTGTTGCATCCACTATGATGCAGATGCATGTATCTAGGTAAAATTGGCTAGTTTCCATGTCTAATGCTTTCTTCATAGATGATCCAAATGTTTGTGAAATTCTGAATCAATGTAATTTTGAAGGGATTTTATGTGTACAAGGCATTCAAATTGAATGCTCTTCTTCTTCTAAAATAATTCTTCATTCCTTTCCTTCCATAATATCCAACATGTCGCTGCAAAAGTTGTGCTTCATTCCTCCTTATCTTTATATATCTTTAGGTTATTGGTAATCCATTCAACAACATTCATGGCAGTGAATAAGTCATTTCCATTTGGTGGATCTAGAGTGCTCCAGTTATTCTTGCTTGATGGACAATCTCGAATGACACATAAGCTTGTTTCTACTAGCTCTAAAACTTTCACATCTAGTTGTATCTATCATCTTCCTCACACTCCTTAACTAGTTGGTAAGTATACGATCATGCAAACACCATAAAACATTCAATCTGTTATAGGACTGGGGATTGCCATATGATCTTGTAGTTTCCTTCTACATGTCTTGCTTTGTTGTTTTAGAACTAAAGATATAATAGTTATGTAGTTCCATGTAAAACCATCCTCTCAATGCTCCAACTTTGGTGGTATCACACTCATGATATCTTTCATTATGTCATCACTAAACCATGCCATAAGAATGTCTTTACCCCATTCACCACTATGGAATCCCTCATATCATCAATCTCTTGAGGAATTGCCTTCAAAGGTTACAATACTAGTTTAAATCTAGATCTGACCCAATGCCACAAATTTGTGCTTGTTCCATTAACTACCATATTTCTAGATTATTGTCATACTAAACACATATGTTTCAATATACCTTGCCACAAACTCAAGCCACTATTTCTGTAAGATCTAATAATTTTGATATTTTAACTAAATGAGTTCTCTCCACTCAATGTCCCTTCTTCTAAAAAGTTCCCAATAATATCTCATGATGAGAGAATCATTGCATTCATTGGCCGAGCATATATCCAGTCATCCCTTACTTGTTGGTGCCATTAACTTATTCCATGATACTAGATTAGTTTTTGCCTTCTCACTTCCCCCACACTAGATGAAATTTCTAATCACTTGATCTAGTTTTTCACAGGTTGCTCCTGCTAAAACTACAGATTGCATAATATAAGTTGTGGACAAATTAAGCACCACTTTCCAAGTGTTATGTCATCCAGGAAGAGAGTATGGTGCATCCATGCATTCACCTTCCAATGAAGATTAGTAATGAGTCTAGAGTATAAATATTTCATATTTCTTCATGCACTATCAAATTACCAAGATGTTTCCCAAGATTTTTTTTTTGGTGAATCCTTGAGAATTGAAAATTCCATCTTATAATAATACTTGGTGTTTCTTTTGAGGAGAAAGTACTAGATTTTTCACTTGAAAGCTATTGTCCAGAGGTTGATTCAAACATCCTCGGACACTCCATCATTACCATTCCTTGTGTAGTTGTGGCTTCCCCAAAGAATAGGATGAATAGGATATCATTCGTGAAACAGATATGAATGAACACCATTTTCTATCTAGTAAAGGTTGCAGGTTCCCATTCACATTTTCTTCCTCTTTTGAAATCTCTTGATGGAGTTTATATAGACATATATATAAAGTATATGGCCATAGATGTTCAACTTGTTTGGCACCTCTTGATGTTTTTAACTCATCTAAAGGTTCACCTTACCAAAGGATGTTAGACTTCTCTGTGGTTATAATGTGCATTATAATAGGAACAAGGTTAGCTCACACTCGTCATTCTATGGAGAGTAGCTTTAGTGGACTCCCTAGTCATATGACCATAAGCTTTTGCCAAATCTTGTTTGATAGACAGAGAATGTTTCTTTGTCATGGTGGTCTCTATGGAATGAATTATCTCCGACATGAGTATGACATTATGAAATATCCTTCTTCTTGGTACATTATAGGGTATGAATGCGAGGGCTATGAGCTATAAAACCCCTGAGGTTGCCCTCTTGTAAATATAAACTCAACCCTTATTAGCTCCAGCGAGTGGTGCATGACAAATGCTAGGTTTTGACCTAATCAACACCCAACTACAGACCGAATAGGCTGGAAAGCAATTCCGGGAAGAGTCCCTCTTCAAACAAGAGGAAGGAGAGTAGTAGGAAGCATGGTGGTATCGGTTCTTGTGCTTGAAACAATCAAATGCAAGCTTGCATCAACATAATTTAGTCATTCATGTATGATTTTAGTGTCGAAACTAAAATCTTAGAGAGGAAGTCAACACATACATTGTTCAAGGAAATGGATTTGCTAACTGCAAGCATCATGATGAGATATCTTACAAAAGCATGCAATAGTCGACTATATAACTATCTCCTCTAGAGGTTATCCCATGAATGATTTTTGAATAAAATTTATAACTTATTGTTTTATGGACTTCAATTTTTTTGTCAAAGATAAGTGTTAATACCATCTAGAATAGGCACCAACATTGGAGCCATATTTTAGGAACTTATGTATCTTATCATGATCTGGGATTTTTCCATTAAGGTTTGTTATTCAGTTCCCAATTTAGGGAAACAACATAGATATAGACTATAATATTGTATCCTCAAGATGAGATTATTATCAGTAAAGAGACTCTTCAAATAGTCTTTGACATGTGATTGCAAGTCCAATAGATTATCTTTCCAATTTCCTTTATTGTGTTTTAGTTTAGAGATTTATTTTGATTGTGGCATGTGTTCACAAGCATATAAAAACATTGTGTTGCCATCACCCAATTATAACCAGCCACAATGAGGTTTTTGTTGTCATTCTTTTTCTTCACGCCTTAACTCCTCCTTCGGTACATTTTATGAAGCTATCACCATGTTCTCTAGATCATGATTGTAATCACACCTTAACTCCTTCGGGGCATTTTCTGAATTCGTCACCATGTATACCGTGATTGTAATCTTCAACAAAATTTCTTTGAGTCAGTAAAAGCTAAACCAAAATGGAGTTTTGCTTTTTTGATAATGATTCTTCATTGATAAGTATCCCACTTTGTAGATCCAACAAGGAAGTTATTTGCAGTTTCTGAGAAATTAAGTCTATGTTTCCATTCCTTGGCTAACACCTTCTTAAATTCCTAGTTTTCATTTCATACTTCCCAAGTGCACATTCTTCAAATTTTTAACCTTGTTCTTCCCCTACATATATAAGAACATGGTCATGATAAAAATGAATCCTTTCAACCACCTCAACTTTTTAAGGGAGCAACTAGTTAAGACAATCCTAGTTACCAATTTAAAATTCAATGGAGGTCCACTTGTTCTTAGTTTGGAAAGTATAAAATCTATCATTGCCTTTGAGAAGTCATAACAACTCCCAACATTAAATCTCTTCCCTTTGAATTTCTCATTCTGGTGTAGCTACACATTGAAATCTCCCAGTACAAGCCATGGTTCTTAGATACCCATGCTTAGATTCCTGAGTTGATCCCAGAGTACATATCTCCCAAATCTCATGGTAATTTCATATATGACTACTAGAAGTTTCTTGTTATCAATGCTAGAGTGAATGAATTATCTATGACTAAGAAAGATATCAAATTTGTGTTGATTGCCTTTCTGCAATAGGCATACACCTTTTAAAATATCCTAGTGCTTCCACCCTGTGTGAGTGTGAGAAACCTATGTCATTGATAATATATTTAGCTCCTTCTATGCTAGTATGTGGCTCATACAGTGCTAGAAAGCATGCCCTATACTTATGAACTAGCTCTTTAATGACAAGTTGGGTATCTGAATGTCAAATATCCTGTGCATTCCAAGTCATAACAATCATCAACTCATAGGTGTAGATGATTCCTCCTCAACAATCACTTCTTCTTCAAGCTCTAGTTCATATGTCTGTTCAAATCAAGGTTGATCTCTATTCAAGATTATCTTTGATTCCTTAGGTGGTTTCTAACACTACTATTACGCTAGGATCCACTATTCCTCAAAAATATAGTTCCATTCATTCCAAAATTAAAACTTCCTTATGCAAACAAACTATTCTTACCCTTACTTCCTTGTATCGTGTTATCCCCTATCAGAACCACTATAAAGTGAGTATTACCTTCCTTGTTCATTTCCTTCACCCAACCAACTACTTCCTTATTGATTTATTTATCCGTTTTAATTTGGGTCCTTGTTTCGGCTGATCCATTGTTGTTTTGAACACCTTCCGATTACTTCTAGTTACTCCCCATATTCTTATTCATTTCACTACAATCAACTCCCCTCATAATGTTGTCAACGATTCCGTCAACTTCCTCTCCATATGAGATTACCTCTATTTCTTCATATGAAGCTTGTAGTTCTTGAAACATGTTTTTTCTTTGTGCATTTTTTCCTCCATAAATTGCTTGTGTGGTTTCCTCAGGATTGGACGTGCATTGATACTCTTAGTGAAATTTTGAACTCTTTGTTCTTCTATCTGGTTGGTTTTCACAAGTCTTTCTCTACATGTCCACTTCACCACACTTCATGTAGATGAACAGAATATTCTCATATTAAACTATGCATCTTCTACCATGAATTATAACTACTAGGTTTAGGGGTTTCACTGGTTCAATTTCTAATACAACTCTAGGAAAATGACCACTTATTTGCGTCATTGTATTTATGCCCACTTCAATCATTCGTCCAATATTATTTCCAAATCTTTCAAGAATTGGTCATGATACATGAAGAAAGGAAGGTTTGGAATTTAGATCCACACCATCATCTTTCCCAGTTACACATTTTTTGGTGAGAAGCACAAATCCCATCTTTGAATCAATAGGTAAGAACCAATAAGAAGCTAGGGACCTCCTGTCAACGTCCACAGACAGTCCTCTTCCTCTTGTAATTGCACAAGATTATAACTATTTACAAGATGAATCAAGTTAAAACCACCATATCGTTTCCACATTAACCTTCTCTTATCTCTTAGGGTTAAGTATCATGTATCCTATGAGATATAATTTGTTATGATTGTAAATTTCCATGGTTTAAGTAAATTATCTAGGGAACCCTCACAAGCATCAAACACATGTAGTCCATCAACTACAAATCATATGATGTCCTTTAATATCAATATGATATCCAAATCATCAAAATCAATATGGATATATCCATGTGTGTTCTTATTAGACTATGCGATGATGTTCTTATACATGAGTTGACCCTCTTCCCTATTTCATGTATCCAATATCTTCCTCACTCTATAATTTGTTCCCTCCCAATGAAGGAAATTGTTCCTTTTTATTGATTTGCCCTTCTACATCCATATTGTTTGAACTCCAATTCTCTCTTGCATCTTGAAAGAATGTGAGACTTCCTGATTGAAATATTCAATTTGCACATGTCAGATGGATTCTAGACTCCCTCATCAGTATTGAGGCAGGAGTGTTCCTTCCTAGATTTCCATCATGTATAGAGTCAAACCTTATATTGCCTCCAGTCACCTATAACGACCTCACTTTTGAGCATCCACCAATTAAGGAAGGACCTTAAAGTTGAGAGTCATTACCTAAAATTTCCCAAGATTCATATTTAACTAAATAGAAAATAATAGCAAATAATTTCTATTAATTCAAATATATATTTTACAAGATGCTCCTCTAAGGAGTTTCATGAATTTACATCATCATAATTGTTCGTATGAGAAGAAGTATCTATCTAATCCTTCTTTACTTAGCTTTATTGCCTTCAGGTAATTTCATCTGGTTTATCATGTCCTGATATCTTCTACTCTTGCATTTACCTAAAACAGAGTGAAACAAAAGCATGTATCAGTATATTTATATACTGTGTACATGGGTGCATGAAAAAGTGTGCAAGTACATAACAACATATAATATGTCAATTACTTGCAAATAAGAATTGGTAATTTCAATGCATATTCTCCTATGCTAAATATGATCTCTTGAGTGTGATCACTTTCCCTCCAAGGCTCGTGTGCATCACCCCTCAATGCATGTCATCCTAGGGTTCATAATATTATATATTTTATTTATGTGATACTCATAATGGTATTATGATTGAACATAATGTAAATAAACAACCAACCATTTATTTGAACAATCCTCCAGAAACACTTGACAACCTCAACAATCGATATTGCAGGTAGTCATAATCATAGCCATGTAACTTTTGTAGTACCAAACAGATATCATGCAATCATACCCGGTGTAATTTAATCATATAATCCAATCAAGCAAACACGGATGGAATCCAAGCAATTCAACATTTAATCTGCATGTATGTACATCCTAAAGTGTCACCATCATACTATTAATATTAAACCCTACTTGAGTCTTAATCTAGGGTTTTAGGGTCATGCTCAAGTTTGGATAAGGAACAAGGTTACAAGCCCTAATTCCATTGCATATAAAACATTAGGTGAAACCCTAATTGTTATATCCATCGTATCCTTTCATTATGAACACTTAGATTAGATTAAGTTCATTAAGATTTCCATAACTTTTCACATATATGGTTTCTAAACTATAATTATCATCATTATTATCATGATCATCTTAGATTATCATTATGTCCAACAAGATTAGATAATAACACAAAAGAAAGCTTTTAATGTTTATCAACATTTTAATTTCCAATTCTAGGGCTTCCATATATTACTAACCACTTAAACATATATTAGCACTAATTTTGAAATTAGGACCAGATCTAGGTTATGATATCAATTTATTAGAATTTTATTCATTTTTTGATTGATTTGATATATACTTGTACTATAATCCAATCAACCAATAATTATCTATGAATATTGCAAACTATGCTTACTTGAGCCAATGGAGGCCTGATACGTCAGTAAATTGATGCTTTTATATATACTTATTAGTTGTGACAACATGGATCATGAAAAAGATACATCTACCCTTGTACTTAATGTATCCATTTAGGGTCATTAGGGTCGTGTGACCTTGATCCATCCCTCTCCTCACCCTAGAACACACCTGACCCTGATACTGGTGGTCTCTCGTGCGTGGTCCGCTAAGCTTCTGCTCGCCATGGACAAGGCACCACCACCGTTCCCTATGACACTGGGCCTTCTTCCTGTGCCACCATGAATCTGCACACAAATCCTCAAGCAGCAACAAGGCTTCCCCTTGGACGATCTCTACTAGCACACAAGCTGGCCTGGCATGGCTTCCATCACTACCACACCCTTGAGAAATGCCTTCATGACCAAGCCAAATGCCTCCTCTCCCTCGAATCCACCCATCCTTGCTTCTGTCATGGAGACATAGCTGAGTTTAGGATTAAAGATTCCACTCTTCTTCTTCCTCCCCTTACCTTCGTTAAAAGCAAGACATGTTGCTTGGCCGGTGCAAGACCACTGTAATAGGTTTCTCGGGAAGCATTCCCTTGATCTCAGTGGGAATTGGTAGTTAGACTAGGCTGTGGTGTTGAGGCTACTGCCTCACACCATTCTAGAAAACTTCTGTCATTCTCCTCCAAGGAGTCTCCCTCTCACCATTTTACGATCCAAGGTACCATCGTGAGGTCCAAAGAAAGCCACAGGCTAAGGGTGGAACCCTACATAGGTATATATATATACCTACTCAAGAAAGCCTTCTTTTGATCTCGCCTCCTCCATGATTTATATCCTATTCTAGATAATATCAACTTGTCAATTCACATCTTCTTGGTGTTACCATAATTTCACTATAAAAGTTTACTTTGGTGGTGAATGTAGAATTTCTCAATTCAAAGGGTGATAAGTCATCTTTCCTAACAATGTGCCTTGAACTATTAAGAAAGTCTTTGATGAGTGACAATGCTAACACATCATCTCTCTCTTAGTTTTCTATTGTAGGACACAAAGGAGAATATGTTATATTCATATACTTTCTTTGCCTTGAAGAATTCCTTTCATCAAATGAGAAGAACTTCATGATATTCCATAGTCTTAAAGGAGAATCTTTTATTATGAAACTTGGAGGGAAAGTCATTAATACTTTTCTCAACTCTCACCTAATCTGTGAGATTTATTGGGATGTCTTTTGTATACAAACTTGCTATTTTATACATTTCATTAAAATAATTACCATTATTTCATGGAATGTACTTTTCCTCCTAAAAATCTAGAATTCTCTTTCTTTTGTTATTAACCTCATGTATGCCAAAAGTTAGTTTATAGTAATATTACTTAATGACTCCAAACTTGTGTTTCCAAACTACGTTAGATAATTACTCTATTAATTAACTAAAATACCATAAATCTTATTTTCTTTTAGAGGCTTTCTTAGTATCTCATATTTTCTATTATTCAACAATTCATAAAGTCATTTCCATTCATTTATGCACAAATCTCTTTTCTTTGTTTTGTGTCCCAAGGACCTATTTGGAAAGCAAACAGTCTCATGGGCCTCACTTGGGCCATGGATTGCATCCATGTCACAAAGTGAATAACATTTTTATTCCAACAAAAATATTGTTGGGGAATTTAGTTATCAATTCATGGAATTATATTAGTATAATTCAATTTCACCCAAATTGAGGATGTTACATTCCTCTCTCCATGCTCCTTCTATAAAAAAATAGAAAAGTTTATAGTTACACATAATATTGGCTTATTTATGTTATAAAATTGTTTCACATTGTAGAGGTGATATTGAAAAGTAATTTTAGAGTTGAGTGGTATTCATGTTGAGTGATTATATTAAAATTATATACCCTAGTTATTTGAAATAAAGATGAAATTGTGTTTATTTGTTCTTATATGTTGATTATTCATTTAGAAAATGGCTAATAAGTTATTGAACACTTTAGGCTCTAAGGAAGAGCCTTTCACTCCATAACCCTACAAACTACCTAAGTGACTTCATGGTAAGATGAATACATGTCCATAATTTGTGTGTGAAAGTTCATGTAATGGATTTTTGAGATAGCCATGGGTAGTCTTTATGGGGATTGTATTGTATCTACTTTCTTCATAATTGTATGAAATTTTGGATGGAAATGTCACCAAAAACTGGCAATGAAATTACTTGTTCTTTAGATACACAAATGATGAATCTATTTGCATATACATGATATATTTTAAAATTTGGATTGAATTTGATTAAGAATCTTGTATAATTATTTAATTTGATTCCTTATCACATCAGGAACAATGCTAATATTCAAAATTAGGCCAATTGTTAGGAGTGGCACCCAAAATATTTCTTTTTGTATTGGATGATAGTAAATAAATGGAAGAAGGTCTATTTATTGTTAACACATGCATATTAACTTCATTTACATGTTAAACCTTGAGTCTTTCTAAATTGTTTTCCTTATAATCTTGGTACACTCTGTAGAGAAAGAGAGAGATATGGGCCCAACAAAATAGTCTATCAACTGCCTACTAGAACCCTAACACCTTGAACATCATAGATCATGCCTAGTAGGGGAGGGGAACTCCCAACAGGTTCATCACCTTATGCTTTCTAATTGATCAGTGGTGACAGACTGATGGTACTTGTTGGCACTGAGGAGAAAATGGAAGGGGTAAGTTGGTGGTCACACTTCCCATGTGCTTTCTTATGGAGGCATCAACATAGACTATGTAGACGTGGTGGAGGAATTACCAGCGTGAAGAATGAGATCCATAGTTGAGCATCAATCTCCACAATCATTTTCTCACATGATCAGACGTCATGTTTGTTGTGTCATCAGAAAATTACTCATGGGCCTTTGAATGTATAACATTTTTTAATCATCTTTTGACCATCCTTCCCTCATATGAATCCCTCCTATTGTAGCAGGGAGGACCAAAGGGGACCTAGATAAGGATAAGGCATTCTTCTTCTGGATGACGTTATCCTTGTACTTGTTGAGAGGGTTCAACTTCTAAGGGATGCTGCATCCAAATCCTATATAAGTATGATAAGATCTCCCTCCCCTTGTATGAGGCATCTTTGTGTAGTTGTAAAAGAGGTGAATCAGTTGGAAAAGTGAGTCAATTGACTGGTGGAGAGATTGAATCATTGTATGCAAGTTGGAAAACTGACCATATGGGTTGATTGACTCACAGGGTAAAAATGGCTACTGAAAATGGTGGGTCATTTGAGTGAGGGGTCATTTGAGTGAGGGAATGAGTCAGTCGAATCCCCTGGTGTTGGTGATGGTGTGGAAGGGGATCGTTAGATTGACTAGGATTGGTGAGTCGATCAACATTTTAGATGCACATCAAGAGGGAGAGGAGAGACCGATTGGGCAACTCATCGAGCAAGAGTCTAAAGATCGTCAGTGTTGGAGGCATGGTGTGATGAAAAGGAGAAATGTTGGCCACTCGAGTGACTATCAGTGTTGCATGCGCAACATGACGAAGAGGAAAAATGATGGTCAATTGGGTAATTGATCAACATAGTGTTGGAGGCTGGTGGTAGGTTGGTGGTTGGTCAAGCAATGTAGCTATGAGGCTCATTTCTTGGATGGGGTTGATGGGTGCTTAGTGGAGGTAGGACAACTCTCAACCACTTAACAAGGGAAAGGGTGGAACTAATATGATGTTTCCAACCCCTCTGTGCCTTAAACTTGAGTACATTGAAACTAATGACCAAGTCAACCGATTAGGTGAATGGTGGACTTGATTGGATCAACAAGCTACTAACCTTTTTTGACCTTGACTAGTTGATTGACTCAGACTCACATCATGATTCAGGCAATTGGGGCCATGCACACCTTCACACTATCCACAACCCAACAGGATGAATCTTATTACAGTATAGTTGTAGGGTCGAACCCAAGAGACAACATTTTTGAAATTGTTATTCAATTTGAGAAATTGAGATTAATATTTATGCACATATGTTGATTTATTAAATTAAGCTAATTGCATGTAATCTAAAAGGAAGCATAAGGATGATTGAATCGACATTGAAAGACATCAGGGCATTATGGAATTCACCATCGTTGTCTACATAATATGTCCAATTGTTACAACCCACTAAATTATGTCTATTTAGATTAGTGCCATTTGAATTCACATCCTTTCAATATGAATTACAAAAGGATTGATTTCCATGTGGGTTCAAAGTCTCACTACCCATGGATCATTAACTAATTGTCCCAAGTGAGCCTGCTCTATGATCTCATCTGGGGCTCAACTCATCTGTCATTAATGTAATCCTTGAATTTGTGTTCTCTATGTCTAGGATTGTATTACACATGTAAATTGACTGATCAACTAAAAAAAGATAAAATGATTGGGAAGCAATCTATAAACTAAAAAATATAGATTTGACAACACTAGAATGTAATATAGACAGTGGGGTAATTTCATGTGCCCTGCAAGGGAATTACTCATTCATGTCAATGGAAATAACATAGATATAAGGCAAAGATCAAAGAATCATGTCACATAAGACAGAGAAATATGCAGCCACATGTCGTTGGAAATAGATCGTTGCTTCAGTTGCATAAAGTTCAACGATATCCTAAAAAAAGATGGCATTCCTCCTCTCTTCTGTGCCCCTTGCTCTAAAAACATATTAGAAAATAGAGTAATCGATCCCCTTGTCATTAGGGTACGTTTTCCTTTTATATGGATGCTCTTGATATCACCAAATCTAACTTTGGATGGGCTGATGATGCCTTTCCTTTTATGTGTCTTCTGCCCCAATCACTCAAATAGTATCTTTGGGTCGAGACCCACTTTAAGAGTTGATCAACTTGCTCTTGGATGAATGTTGGTTGATTGACTGGTATAGCCAACTGGTTGGTTGGTGACTGATAAAGGTCTCTTGAGGTTTGTAAGTCTATCAAACCGATGTGCCAATTGGTCAACTAGACTTAGCATGGTGAAGTAATGCTATAATTAGGTCGAGTGACCAGAATTACCATTCGATTGACATGTAGCTCACAAGAAAGTCTATAACTATATATGACCAATGTCCTAAACCAGTCGATCAGTTTAGTCAGTGTGTCGACTCACTGTCTGCTTGAGGTACTCCTATGCTCGTTCAACCGTTGGAATAGTAAAGACCAATTTCCTACTAGACCTCCTCTTTCATGGATGATGGTGTCTTTGAGTTCTTAAACACTTTAAAACATGGAAGATGAGATGTTGGATGGATCATGATGAATCCCTTGAACTGGATGAGTGCATTTACTTGCAAGATAACATGAATTTCCATTCTTCATCATCATCATCTAAGCCTCAATCCCAACTATGTTGGGGTCGGCTACATGGATTCTTCATTTCCATTCATCCCTATCATGGGCCATATTCTAATTGAGATGTTGAGATTCAAAATCTCTCTTTATAAGCTCATCCCATGTTAATTTAGGCCTCTTTTTCTATTTATAGTGTTTGGCTCAATAGCATTGCTTCGTATGGGCACACTAGTAGGTCTGCATTGCACATGTTCGTACCATTTGATTCGGCCCTCGTGCAACTTGTCCTCAATGCTCTCCACCCCACTTTATTCTTGATATAGTCATTTATCAAGCAATCTTTTCTTGTCTTCCCAAACATCCATCTCAGAATACGCATTTCAACCACGTTCATCTTGTTGAGACCTTATTTCTTCACCGCCCAACATTCTCTCCCATAGAGCATGGCTAGTCGTATAGCTATTCTATAAAACTTACTTTTGAACCTAAGAGGGATATTTTGATCGCATAATAATCCAGTTGCACTCCTCCATTACAACCATTTTGTAGTGATCTGGTGACAAACATCATTTTGGACATCCCCGTCTATTTGAATAATAGAACCCAAGTAACAAAATTTATCACATTTTGGTATATCTACTCTGTCCAAGTTGGTTCCATCATTCACACTGCGAGATTGGCTGAAATTGCAATGCATATACTCAGTTGTTCTCCTGCTAATCATCAATCCATTTGATTACAATGCCTTTCTCCAATGTTCAACTTTATCATTCAATCCATCTTTAGTTTCATCAATCAAAACAATATCATCAACAAATAACATACACCAAGGAATATCATCCTAAACATTCTTTTTCAAATCATCCATAAAAAGAATGAATAGATATGGGTTGAGTGTGGATCCTTGGTGTCTCTCCTCCAAGAGTCTTGACACTTGCAGTAGAGCTATCATACATGTCTTTGATCAAGTCAATGTATTGGATAGGCACACCCTTTTTCTTCAAAACCATCCATAACACTTCTCTGGGTACTCGATCATAAGCCTTATCTTGATCAATAAACACCATATGAATATCTCTTTTACTTTGTCTATACTTCTCCATAAGCCTCCTTATTAAAAAAATAGTATCTATTGTTGATCTTCCAGGCATGAAACCAAATTAGTTGTTTGATACCTGTGTTATAGATCTTAACCTCTACTCAATAATCCTCTCCCAAAGCTTCATTGTGTGACTCATGATATTGATACCTATGTAGTTTGTACAGCTCTGAACATTGCCTTTGTTCTTGTAGATTGGGACTATAGTACTATTTCTCCACTCATCTGACATCTTCTTGGTCTTCATGATCTTTTTAAAGAAATGTGTTAACAACGTAACTCCCTCATCCCCCATACTCTTCCATACATCAATGGGATTACTGTCTGGTCTGCATGCCTTTCTCATTTTCAAAGCATTCTTGACCTAAAATGGTGAAACTCTTCGTGTGTAAATGATATCTCTTGTATTCATGTCACACGAGTCACTAACATTATATGCAGTATCTCCATTGAAAAGCTTATGGAAGTAATTTCTCCACTGGTTCTTGATATCAACGTCCTTCACCAATACTCTACCATCTTCATTATTTATGCATTTTACTTGACTCAAGTCTCTTCCTTTCCTTTCTCTTATATGAGCCATTTTATATATATCTTTTTCCCCTTCTCTAGTGTCCAGCTTCTTATACATATCATCAAAGTATCTAGACCTTTCCTCCCGAACAACCTTTTTAGCTTCTTTCTTTGCTTGCTTGTATCTTTAGAACGTTGCATCATCTCCATATTTGGGCAAGCTCCTATAGATCTCCCTTTTAAGTTTAATAGCCTTCTGTACTTCATCATTCCACCACCAAGTCTCCTTTTGTGGAGGCCCACAACCTTTCGACTCCCCCAAAACCTCTTTGGAAATTTTTGTTATGCAGGAGCTCATGTTATGCCACATAGTGTTAACATCAGACTCCGAATTCCAAGTTACCTCCTTGATGAGTTTATCATGAAAAGTTAATTTCTTTTCTCCTTTAAGATTCCACCACTTGATCCTACTATCTTGGTTTCTATTATGCTTGCCTTTATTGATCTTCATGTTAATATCCAAAACCACCAACCTATGTTGGGTCGTGAGTTCTTTGCCAGGAATCACTTTACAATCCTTGCATATGTTATGATCCACAAACCTTGTAAGGAGGTAATCAATTTGGCTATAGTTGTGCCCACTATTGAAAGTAATCTTATGAGATTCTTTTTTCTTGAAATGGGTGTTTGCCAAAATCATATCATATGCAACTGCAAAATCTAATATCCTCTCTCCTTCTCTATTCCTGCAACCATATCCAAAATTACAATGAACTCTCTCATATCCAGCATTGCTACTCCCCACATGGCCATATAAATCACTCCCATTAATAATCTTCTCCTCGATCGGTATTCCTTGCATCAATTCATCCATGTCATCCCAAAAATCCTTCTTCGCATCCTCGCTAAGGCCAACTTGGGGGGCATAAGCGCTAATAATGTTAAAAATATTTCCCCCAAGAACAACCTTGATAGCTATGATTCTATCACCCATCCTTATAATATTTACGACGTCATCCTTCAACATCTTATCAACAATAATACATATGCCATTTCTATATTTATCAACACTTGTATACCAGATTGTGTATCTTGTGTCTCCAATCTCTCTACAGCATTCCCCTGTCCACTTAGTTTCCTACAAGCAAGTTGTATTGACTTTTCTTCTCATCATGGTATCCACTATCTCCAAAGATTTCCCTGTCAAAGAGCCAATATTCCAAGATCTAACTCTAATACTTTTTTGTTGAGCTTGCTTCTTTACTTGCCTTCATCAGAAATGTTGCCCTTGCACCGTCCATGTCATAGAAAGAGTGACAAAGTTTTTATAGGATGGCTTTCAACCTACCACCAACCCTCCTCCTTTACCCAAGCTTGGGACTGGCTACATTTACACAAAAAATGAATTTCCATTACAAACCAAAATTTGTGAAGAAAGGAAATTTAGATTAATTCATGCTAAAAATTGGGAAATAAGAAATGCAAAGCAATTGAATATAATCTACAACATGTAATAAATATGGTATGGATATGCATTCATCAGTTTTCATATGTCATCATATGATGTTTAACAACATTAACATATTTCATATATTATTTAGAAATTTACACAATAAAAAACTTGACGTTAATGAGTTTTATATAGAAAAAGTCTTTCAAAATTCTAGAACCACTATATAATTCACATAGATATTATTGAATTTCATCTCAATACCCTCACTTCATCCAATAAGTGATTGATAATTATTCATAGTAGTGAATCTCCTCTCCAAAAACTAAATTTCATGATATATATTCCTTCGAACCCCCATATAGCAAACTATAATACTGAATGTGAATCACAGTAAGTAGCATTCATCCCTAATATCCAATTATGGGAAACAACACCAACTGCCACCAATTGTAACCTAATTGAACCAAACTAGACCATGTCAAATATAATTGAACCAGTTAAACCTAATAAATCCTCAAATTGACTAGACAACAACCTATATCATTCAGCCTAGGCTGAATATGACCCTATTCAACATGATGATCTAGATGAGGTAATTGAGATATGAAAAATGAATTCACAATTATATCTTTTTGTTATAGGTTCACGTCTATATATTTGAGAAGAATAGAACAACATTATGAAAGTATATGTAGAGGACTCTATTTTGAGTTAATAGAAATGCTAATTGTTAGAGAAATCTGTGAACCTAGATCTGATTAATAAATCAAACAACATATATGTGACAATATCAATTGAAGCAGTAAACAAAATAAATGTAAATATTTTTAATAGGTGAACCTTATGACATAATCTCAATCCGCCTTGATTGCCACTTTATTGATCTAGTAATGGTTGAAATCTTATTATACATGCATAATTTTTCTTACATAGTAGTACATGTAAAAATAAACAACTCGAATATACATTGCCATACATAAAACGGATAGTACATGGACAACACTAATCTTAATTATTCTATTTACATATTCTCTTTGATGACATTACACCTAAAAACGTATATATAACCAACATGAGACTCGAATAGAGCCCCAATTACTAGAAAACTCCCACTCAACTAGGTAAACATCCAATGCCAGACAAACATTCATATTGAACTTAAAGAGATTTTTAGATATTATTGTGACAATCTAAAAGTCATTCTAACATGAAATATTACTATATTATGATAGTAAAATTACTATATAGGAAAAAAATTCAGTTGAATCTCATCTAGTATTTTTCTTGTAAGATTATATTTATAAATATATGAGAAATTACCAAATATTCATAAAACATATATTTTTCATGGTGATATATTAGGAGGAAATTATACAAACTCTTTGTGTAAATGCATCAGTTTTAGTAACATTAATACATTGCTTGTGACTCCTCAACAACTAAACAAAGAACATATTTTGTGGTCTAAAGTCAAGGAACATATAAGACATAACCACCAAATTATATTATACTTGTAATAACCTTAGATTCATCATGAAAATATGTATATACCATATCCATAATAAAATGTGTATCAATTTTTTTGTAATCCAAAAATATCCAATTAGGTTTCAAGATACTAAGACTAGAGTAAAACAACAACTTATCTTCTACAATAATACTAACTAGTTCATGCATATATGAAAAATATTCAAACATAACATAGCTACAAACTAGTAGTGAATTGGATAACAAGGCATTCATTCAATTATCTGCTCATCTTATCCTATTATAATATTTTTTTCAAATATTATTTGGCTTGTACCTAACCAACTCGAATTTGTGATTCTTGATTTTTATGTCAGTGACTTACTAACGTTATAATAGGGTTCAATAAATCACCCTAATATAGACAAAATACACCATGGGGTCCACTATGTGGTTGCCTAAAGAAGCTAAGATAGACCACTCACCCTCTTGATCGATAGGTCCTCACCTATAGTATAGAAGATTGGTGCAAAACAACTCATATCATAACATTTCTCATTTTAAAACCTATCACATTCTATTGTAGAGGTTTTGTTACGGTATATTTCTATATGACATTGACTTTACCAATAGAGTATTTAGGGTCAAGATCACCTTTAGATGACACATCCCTAAATCCTTGTGGTACGACCTTCATGGGTTTAGGTTTCACTCCAAAATCCTTAAAATAATCATTTGATTACTAAGAAATGTGAATCATTTTCACAGTCTAGATCTCGAGGGAAGATCACAAATGATAAAGAACCTAACTAAATAAATTAATCATTTCACCTTCTACCAATCTTTTAGTGGTTTTGTAGAGTTCTAAAATTGTTACTTATTATTTGCGTGTATCCTAGAACAACTAGACTAATATGATCCAATTAGAGTTTAAAAATTAATAAAAATATCATTCACCATAGAAAGAATGCATAATTTTTTTAACAATACAAAACATACATCATTCAAACTCGTATACCAAGTGTTAGGAATTATTGCCACTATGCCATTTTCCCTAAATTGAATCTCACTCTGAAGTATATATCCAAACAAGGTTTCTTTGGTAATTATCAATACAAGCCATTCTAGTTACTTTATATTTATCATGTTATCCCATTTCACGTTGTACCATAAACATTCATAATAACATTAGGTCCCATGATATATTTAACATAGGAATCATGTTTTGGCACTCATCATGTTGTAATTATATGCCTCTTATACAAAGCATGAGTTATTCCATCCCAAGTCCTTAAATTATAAAGTAATATTAAAATCAAAACACTCCATAACTCTCACATCTCATCCTAATGATTTCCATTCAACAATCTTAAACTGCATTTCTTCATTTGAATCAATACACATTCAATTGATTACATTCATTACATTGCACTAAAGAATACTAATAATTAATAGTACTCAAACCATCATACTAGGGCTAAGTTTAGGGATCTTCACTCAATCTAATTAATTCATTACTCTTCTATTTCTTCATCTCTTAACTCCTTAAGTAATTTCTTATTATGTTGTTGGGTAAACAACATTGCTTACCAATTGATTTCATCATCAACATCAACATAGTTTTGTTCCCTTCAAAATATGTTAAATACATTAAATTAATTAAAACATGATGAACATGTATCTAGAACCATTTCAACCACATTTTTCCATTTCTTACCATTTCCAATTTGATCTACCTTTTACACTTTTCTAACCTTAAGGTACTCATATCCATGACATCTCACCAGCATTTATATAACCTTCCATTATTAAAAAAAATTATATGATTCAAGAAGAAAGTAGGTTAGGGTTACTTCTACTCATATCTTAGAAAATATTTCTCATTATCTAACTATCATATAGTTTATGAAAAAAGACTTGCATCTTTTGGGATTTGTCACTCAACTACAATATACACCATATTAGATGTCTTCAAGTTGTATCATCATAACAAATTTCTTATATTTTTTTTGGAAAAGGAACATATTTGAGTAGAACATAAAATCCATATAGAACTTACAAATGGATCTTCTGTGATACCATATTGGGAAGAAGGGAACAACCATGTCACAACAATGATATTAGAAATCAATTAAGTGTTCAACTTGGATTCTTCGATGAAACACTCATATATAGTTTTTTGATAGAATCCCTCCTCTTCATCATCATTATGACTAATAGAACCCCAACTCCCTTTACATGAAGTGGAATTACATCTCCACTATTATCATCCATAGTCCTTTCTAGAAAGAGAGCCTGGAGTCTGAGAACGCACCAACAATCAAAAAGAAAAATTAGGTCATGAGAGAAAACCTTATCACTGGACAAAGATCTAGGGAAAATCAGACCTTGTCCACCTCTAAGAATGGAGGAGAAAAAAATGCCTCTGAATCGTGGAGAGAAATGAGATAGTTGTACTTCCAAAAAAACAAACAACAAAAGTAAGACAAAATAGGATAAAATGAAGACGAACGAGGAAAATAGAAGGGGAAAGAGAGGGAAAATGCCCCATCTAGATAGATCCTTGGTAGGAAGGGTAGGCAAGCAAGCTGTGTGAAGCATCAACCTTGGAGGGAAGTGTGGATACCACTAACAGCTAACGTCGAGGTTGTCAAACCTGACCCAACCACCCTCACCGCAAGCAAGAAGAAACAAGAACTAACGAGTCTCCTAGAGAAGACAAATGCAGCCTATCGATTCTTCGCAAAATCTCAAAGCCCATCCCCTACATGAGCTTCTCTACATTACTTTGGGGCAGAGAAAATCTAGGAGATTCAGGCAGGACACATCTGCTACCACCCTCCCCCAAATGAAAATTAATGCACACAGATGCTAGTGAATCACCCCTTTACCCAAACCATGAAACTTAGTGGTCTTCTTAATAACTAGATCAGTAAATTCTTATCTAAAAATTAAGTAATAATATATATTTAGGAGATCTCTTGACATTTACATGATATTATCCAACTTTAGGGATTTGCCTCACATTTAATTTTGAACAATTGTGTTTTGGGTTTTGATGAATCAAATTAGTTTCTAAAATCTTTCTATATACTAATGAACAACTCATTACTCACTAATCCAATAGGGGTATATTAAAGGATTAAATGAAGTTATTCATTATAATTAAAAAGTATGTTCCTATTTCTATGCAATCAATTCATTAGTTGTAAACAAGCATTATTTAAATTACTCATTGGAGTTGATTTACCACATCAATCGTAGGCAGGGAAAATTCCACATAAAGACTCCTAACACATTCTCACACACAAATAAGTTTTGAGTCAAAAGCAATTCACCAAAAAATAAAATAACAAAATGCATTTTACTGGAATAATATCATTTCATTCTACAAGCACTCAAGCTCTCACAATTTTTCTCAATTGGGTTTATTTAAGAAATTTTAGCATCAGAATAGTTGAAATATTTTTAAATTTCATCCTAGTGAATTAGAAACCAGAAGACATTGCCGCCTTGGCTAGGGTTATGGACGCGGAGGAGCGGAGAGGGGCGGCTGGCGATCCAGGGGGAGATGAGGAGTCGGAGAGGGGAAGGGGTGAGAGGGGTGGAGGACAAGTACAAGACCATGACGCTGGAGGAGAGGACTGTAGTAGAAGGAGATCTCGAAGCCCAGATAATCATCGCAATACCAAGGGCACGACCAGGGCAGGAGACACACAAGGAAGGCAGGAAGAAACAAGAAACATGATAATAGCACAACTGGGATTGAATCTGCACTACGCTGGTATGAGAGGAACCCAGCAAGAGCCTCAGAAGTCGATGGAGGGGGTTACGGAGAAAGAGCCATTGTCTGCAAATGCGATCGGTGATGCGGATATGAGCTATCCGCCGCTGAACACAACAGTCGCGTTGACACAGGGGAAGGAAGTGGAAGGTAACCCAAACTGTTGGGATTCCAGAAAGATCAGATCAGAGCAACTCCCGAAGAAAAGAACAGAACCTGACATGTTCCTAAACAAACTATTCGATGAACACTTAGAGCCTGAAGCCGTTAGTATGGGAGTTTTCGAAGGAAAACCATCTATTAACATCGACCCTATAGAGGAGGAAATTCTCATAAAGCCATGGAAGTACACAGTTATTGTAAAAGCCTTGGGTACGGAGATCGGATACATGACTCTAAGAGACAGATTAAGAGCCATGTGGAGTCTGGTGGGAAGATACAACATATATGAACTGGACCTCAATCATTTTGTCGTACAATTATCCTGCTGAAGGGATTATGATACAGCCATGGTAGGTGGACCGTGGAAAATTTTCGGGTGTCATCTGGTGGTGTGGGATTGGTACTCTACATTCGTTCCCTCTAACGATCTACCAAGGCACATAGTATGTTGGGTGTGTGTCCTCAATCTGCCTCTACATCTCTATGTCCAAACAATGTTCAACAGCATCGGCACAGCAGTTGGCAGGCTGGTGAAGGTAGATGAACATACAATTAAGAGAACGAGGAGCAAATTTGCGAGGCTTGCTATAGAGATAGACACACATAAAGAGCTAGTTCCCTCGATCCTGATCAATGGAATAGACTATGAAATCGAGTACGAAGGATTTCCTTTTGCTTGTGCGAACTGCGGTGCGGAGGGCCATACGTCAACCAATTGCAGGAGGAATATGGACCACACCGAGGAGACGGAAGGAAACAAGGAGGTCGCAGAACAAGGTATCGAAGATGGGAGAGAGAAAGAAGTATGGCAGTCACAAAGAAGGAGGAAATCCAATCAAAGAAATACATATCAAAGAAGAGGAAACAATCAGGAGAAGCCATCTGAATACTCGACACCCACAAGAAACCAATTCGATGGGTTGGGGGAGGAGCATACAGAGGAGTCGACGAGCAAGGAAGTAATTCTGGATGTACAAGCAGTGCAGGGGAACGCACAGAACTTCACAACACCAAAGGTGTGGAGGAAGAAGAAGGTGAACAGTAGTAATGAGAAGAATAACCGTAATGAGGCAGTAATGAGGGACATTACCAATGTGTGGCAGAACCAAATAGACCAGGGGAGTACGAAAGGGACCAGCGCCACCAAAGGTGGACACACAACAGTGAACCTGGATGTAGATGAAGTCGTTGAACTGATAATAGATACTGACGAGAGAGCAGATAAAAGCATAGAGAGCCACAGAATAGAGGACAATAGTGCAGATCCGAACATGGAGACTTTGTGTGCAACTGTAATGAATCCAAGGGCAGCAACCACAGGAAAGAACATAAAAGGTAGTGGAACAAAAATGAAAAGGCAGGGAACCCCTAAACGTATTCAATCTGCAGAAGTGAGTAGAAAGAGCTCCCACCTCAGAGTTGTGCACACCAAGGAAGCCATTATAGAAGGGTTGAATGAAGTAGCCAACAAGGAGAACCAAAGTCCAACAACTTGTTAATTAGAAGTCGACCTCTACAGTCAGAGATGTATCTGCTTCTTCCCATGCTTAATTTCCTATGTTGGAATATCCGGGGCATAGGCAACAGAGACACTTGTAGAGTGTTGAGAGATTATATATCTATGTATAAACCTTCTATCACCATTGTTTTGGAGCCGCGCATAAGTGCTGATAAAGCAAGCGACACAATCAAAAGCCTCGACTTTATGAATTCTCACATATCTGAAGCGAGGGGTTTCTCGGGTGGAATTTGGGTCTGCTGGAATGAAAACTGCATCAAGGTAGAGATTGTCAATACACATAGACAATTCATCACTTGTAAAATCAATGATGCTATCTATGCTACGTTCATTTATGCTAACCCTCACAGCCATATTAGAAGTTTGATTTGGAAACATATCATTGCCATGGGCAACCGGTTTAAAGAACCATGGATAGTGGTTGGAGATTTCAATGTTGTTATCTCCCCGACGGAAACTATGGGCTACCAGTCTTTCAACAACCAAGAAGCGGTCACGTTCTCTGAAACTATGCTAGAGGCTGGGCTCTCTGATATGGGATACTCTGGACAGAAATTTACCTACCGCCATGGTTTGAAGAAAAGCAGGTTGGACCGCGTTCTAGCCAATGAAGCCTTCCTCCGGGAATATTTGGATGTGAATGTTACTCACTTACCTAAGATTGAATCTGATCATTGCCCTTTGTTGGTTAGATCAGTGAAAAAGAACAAACAGCCGAGTCGTTTCTCCACCAAAGCAGCATGGAATCTGGATACAACCTTCATGCCTATGCTAAAGGACTGCTGGAACAATAATATTAGTTTTATAGCTACTATTAACATGGCTCAGAAGCATATAAAAAAATGGGAATCTGAACAAGCTAAACATAAAAGGGCTCACAAAGAGAGGTTGTACCGAAACATATATATTCTACAGAGGAACTTGGCCACCAGGTATGATGGTATTACTGACAAGTTAATAATCGATATGCAGGCGGAACTATCTCAATACCTTGTCGAGGAGGAGGAAATTTGGAAGGAGAGGAGCCATGTGAACTGGCTCAAAGGAGGAGATAGCAACACCTGGTTCTACCAAGCGTATGTCAATCAAAGAAATTAGTCTAATCGCACCACTGCCATTAAACGCCCCTTAGGCGGTTGGACTACAGATGCACAAGAAATCTTCAACATAGTGTCAAAGTACTTCATTGATCTGTTTACTATGCCCAGCAGAATCCATCAGAACCTGTTCGATAGCACCCCTGCAAGATTTACGCCTATACATCAGGAGGATTATGCAAATATAGCGAAAGAAGTCGATCAAACAGAAGTAGAAGAGGTTCTGAAAAAAATGGACCCTTACAAAGCTGCAGGTCCTGACGGTTCCACTACTCACTTTATTAAATCCAACTGGAATGTGTTGGGAAAGTCTGTTGTTAAGGCTGTGAATGAAGTTGTCCATTGTTCCCGACTGGAAGAAGGAATGTGTAATTCCACCATTATTATTATACCAAAAGTCTTCAAGCATGTGTCTAGCAGTCAGTTCTGTCCTATATCCCTGAATAACACCATTCTGAAGATTTTCTCCAAGGTTGTGGTGGAACGTCTAAAGGATTGGCTTCCAAAATGGATAAATCCGACACAAAGCGCGTTTGTTCCAGGTCAAAAAATTTCTGATAATATTGTTGTTGCCCAAGAACTCATACATTTGATGAGGAAGAAGACGTCTACCAAAGCTATGGCCATAAAGATCGACCTGACAAAAGCTTACGATATGATGGACTGGAAATTCATAGAAGACACACTTAAGAAAACTGAAATCCCTCAGAATATTAGAAAGTACATGATGAGTTCGATCACAGGGGGTCAAACTACCATTGCTTGGAATGGGGTTACTTCTGACGTGTTTAAAGCTACTAAGGGAATGAGACAGGGAGATCCGCTGAGTCCTTATATCTTTGTTTTGTGTATTGAAAGGCTGAGCCAGATGATCGAAGATGCAGTACTTGAAAAAAAGTAGAACCCTGTAAAACTGGGTCAGAATGGGCCATGTATAGCACATTTATGCTTTGTTGATGACATTCTTCTCTTTGCCAAGGCCAATGTGAATAATATTAGAACCATTATGAAGTGTTTCAGAAAGTTTGAGAAGGTGTCAGGACAAGCTATCTCCATGGAAAAAACGAGAATCTACTTTTCCAGAAGAGTGTCTAGAGAGGAAGCAGAAGGCATTTGTGAGAGAAGCGGTTTGATAAGGACCTAGGATTTAGGGAAATATCTCGGGGTGCCATTGCTGCATAGTAGAGTGAACAGAAATACCTATAATGAAGTTTTAGAGAAGGTGAACGCAAGAATGAATTATTGGGCAGCCCGAAGCCTTTCCATGGCTGGAAGGGTGTGCTTAGCTAAGAGAACACTTACCACAATCCCATCTTATATCATGCAGACTGTCAAGCTTCCTCTTTAGTTGTGTGACACAATCGACAGAGTTATAAGGCAATTTATATGGAGTGGAGGTAGAAGCAAGAGGGGGTGCATCTCATCGCTTGGGAAAGGGTGGTGAGTAATACATCCAATGGAGGTCTTGGCATCAAAGCCATGAGGGATTGGAATAGTGCTTTAATCATGAAACATTCTTGGGATGTAATGAGTAAAGGAAGAACTGCATGGAGTACAACTATGGCAGCTAGAATTGAGAGAAACCCCAACACTACCAATGCATCTTGTTCTGGTCTTGCTCGATCCATTGTCCTTAATAAGGAATTCATTGATTCTAACTCTTATATGTCTCCTATCAGTGTCAATACTATCAATGCATGGAGCGATATATGGCTGCCTAGTGGGAAATGTTTAAAGGACTATGTAAAATAGACCATACCGGCTGATATTGTTGATCTGTAGGTAAGCAGCTTAATTGACTTGGAGAACAAGTGGGACCTGAAGTTCCTGGATACCTGGCTGCCCAAGGAAATTGTTATGGAGATTCAATCCATACCTATGCCTACTGATCAGGGAGGCGAGGATATATGAGTCTGGAGACCGGACCTGCGGGGCAAATTTTCTGTTGCTACGGCTTACAAAATTCTGCGAGGTAACAAGGAGATCAAAAGGGACGGCCATTGGCGTATTCTGTGGGAGACTAAAGTGGCGGCCCGGATTAAAATGTTCCTCTGGTTAGTTGGAAATAATGCGATTCTCACTAATAGAAATAGACAGAGACGACACATGTCCACAGATGCTATGTGCAGCAGATGTGATTCATGCGAGGAGGACACTCTTCATGCCCTAAGGGATTGCAGGAAGGTTCGCCCTATATGGATGGATTTATTCAACTCAAACACCCCTCCAAACTTCTGGGAAGAGGCTGATTTGGGTAGGTGGTTGAACCGAAATATGAAATTTTCAAAAGAGCATAAAGAAAAATTCATGATCACTTGCTGGTACATCTGGAAACAAAGGAACTTGTGGATTTTTGAGAAGAAAGAAGCTAATATGCAACACCAAGTTCAGTCGATTCTCACTGAGATGCGCTTGAATAACCAAGCGTGGGAGGCCAAGAATGAACAAGTTACTGGAAGCAACAAGGCGACCTGGAAGAGACCTGATCGAGATCAGCTGAAAATCAATACCGATGCTGCCTTCAAAGGAAAAAGAAGTGCTATTGCTGCTGTGGTTTGCAACCATCATGGTGAGTGGTTGGGAGGTATAGGACAAGCTATCAAGGCTGATACACCTCTGGAATCGGAGATGCAAGCTGTGGAGCTTGCTTACAAAATGTGTATTGTCTGCAATCTCAAGAATGCAACCATTGAAACTGACTGCAAACAGGCTGTTAGTATGATTAAAGAAGATCACAGGAGAAATCCTAAGTATGCTAGACAAATTTGGGCTATGCAGCAGATTAGATGTCAACCATTTGTATACAATTTGGTATGAGAGAAAGCAATACCCTTGCGGACTCTCTTGCTAAGTATCACCTTAAAAATAAAACTGGAAACTGTGTGTACCACAAGTTTCCGGATATAGAATCAGGTAATATGTTAGGAGAAGTTTGTAATGGTAGTAGTAATACCATATTTAATTCTTTGGAACTTATCAAAATTTGTAATACAAGTTTGAGTGGGCTTGCACGAGGTGGGCAAGATGAATAATATTACCACCTGACTTCCCTAAAAAAAAGAAACCAGAAGACATACTTAGAAGCATATATTTTTCTTCAAATACTAAAAATGAAATCAATAAATATCCATTCCCCAATAAAATCTCAAAATCTTACACATAAATCCCACATGTAAAATATATACTAGACTTAGATCAAATATGGTAATGTTAGACTTGAACATGTTTAAATTATAAAAAGGACTGAAATAATATCCTTAGGTATATATGACACAAAAGTGTATCCCAAGAGTGAATTTCCAGGCATATATCCAACTCTTAGCAATCAACTTCTCTCTTGCACCTTTTCTACTCAAGAACCTTTGAAATATCAATTTGGGAGGATGAGTGTAAAGGGGGTTCATTTGGTACTTTTTATCAAGATGATGTAGTATTATACATTTATACATAAGAGATAAAAAAAATTAATAAAACCTATCTAATTAGGAATAACTTACTTTATTTATTCTAATATATGGAACAAGAACCCTAATACAACTTCTCAACCTCAAATCCTAATACAACTTCTCGACCTCAATTCTCCACTCAAACCTTAATTTTTGTCCTTCATCTCTCAGTCCTGATCAATATATGTAATAATGAAGCAAGAGAGGTCTTATGGTGTTAGGTAACTATAATACAGAATTTTCAGTTCTTAAAACATCTACTAGAGCGTCCCTATATCATATTTTTTATTTCTTTCACCATTGGTCGATGAATATTGCATCCAAATCTTCAAATGACCACATGATTGGTCAGCCATATTTATGAGGTCAGGTGAAAGCATTTTCAAATTCTTTAGCTAAAAAATTCATATCAAAACCTAATTTTTGGTCAGCCACAACCCAAAATCATCTTTAGCCAACTTTAGGCTCTACTTGCAGTTACTTTTGGTTGGTTTGGATTATATTGGAGCAAATTCAACCCACTCAAAGCTCTAAAATCTCAATGAAAATTAAGTTTATTTTTGAAACTTTAAATATGTTATAACACGATTACAAATCATTTTGTTAATTGTATTTGTGACAAATTTTGTTTTCCCACTCAAATACCATCAAAACACCCTCAATCCTAATATATGATATTAGGACTTGTATCACTCCCACTAATATGATAATCCTCAAAGTAAGTTTAATAATATACACGAATTTTGTTAATATAACATTAAACTCACCAAATGCAATTATAATTAGGGTTATATTATTAGCATGCATCTATGTGGTTAAGAACAAATGACCCCAAATTCTTATTCAACTAAAGCATAGGTTTTCACTTGTGAAACACTAACCAATTTCAATCAAAACATGTTTAAAGCATGTTAATAAGTGTAGAACAAATAAGTTAAAATATTAATCATTAGTAATTATTTTACAAAGGTTAAATGAGTAAATAATACAATCAACCCACTCAGTCAGTTAACTAAGATTTGGTCATTATAGTTTATAAATTAATGTTGTTGGGACCATATAATGTGTAAAAATGAAATCCTATTACTTGGTTGGCACTAACAACCTCACTACTTGGAAAGGAACCAACAACACCAATAAAATATACTAGAGGCCTCCTCATGTGTAAGGATGAACAAAAACATGTTGTTCCTAAGCTTGTTAACCTCACCACCTAGGAGAAGATGAAATTCATGAATTTGCACATAAATTGAGATATAGTGTTGGATCCATTATTACCAAAATATGAAGCATCATATTATTAGTGAGAGAGGTAGCCTCATCCATGTAAAGAGGTTTAAAGTCTAATGATGTTTTATGCACACGATAATATGATGGTTGGAAATTTAATAATAAGACATGTAGGCCCTCATTTAGCACCTAAATATTATTTCAAGAGGACCAACTAGACATGGACCATTGAGTTTAATATACAACTTAATCAAGGTTATATGAGTTCAATCATTATTTAAGATGAATGAAATAATAATCTTACTCTCTATTTATCTAAATTAGAACCAACAAGTTCATAGAATATAGCTTCCACTAATAGAAATCATCTCAAAATAACATGTTAACTTTGAGCCCCCCTTTCACATTGTAAGTTATTTTAATCCCAAATATAAATACAATTCTAACCAAACTACATGTCTTCACCCCTATACCATATATTGTCTAATTAGGCATTGATATGAGCACATCTTTCAATTATAATATGGTCTTATTCTATTTTATTTTAATTACTCTTATTAGCTACTAGTTTGCTATCATTTGTGGTGTATTTTATGTATTTCATTATATCATGGTTACTTATATATCGATTATGTATACATTTAATTTTGTGATGTTATTAAGGGTTTTATGGTTCCAAAAAGTAGTTTGAAGTGTACATGCAGAGAGGGTAACATCGTAGTGTGTGAGAGAATATGTAGATTTGCATTTTTAAGAATACATACTATATAACTTTAAAATATATATGAAGCATACTAATTTACATCTAATGTTCGGAACAAAAGATTATATATTTTTGAAATTTCCATACAAATATACATGATATATTGAAAGATTTGTGTATCTGTACATGTACTCAGTATATTTGAAATGTGTATTGTGTGCAAATATATACATATTGAAATGTAAATGTATTAATCGTATGGGAATAGATGTGGAAATTTGTATGAAGATGTCTATATGTATATCACATATGCATGTCCATATACATCAAAATGCATATATATATATATATATATATATATATATATATATATATATATATATATATATATATATATATATATATATATATATATATATATATATATATATATATATATATATATATATATATATATATACATATACATATACATATACATATACATACACATATACATATACATATACATATACATATACATATACATATACATATACATATACATATACATATACATATACATACATATATATACATATATATGCATATATATATGTATGTATATATATGTGCATATATATATATATATATATATATATGTATATGTATGTATGTATAATTGAAAATTCATGTAAGAAAATGTTTGTGTATATTATATGTATACCATGATGTATTTATTTAGTACATATATATAGAAAGATATTTACATATATATAAATTTATTAATATATACACACATATGTACATGTGTGTGACTAAATAGTTAAAATTAATTGAATCAAATTATATTGATAAAAGTATACAAAAATTGCATTAAAACAATAGTCACATTAGTCCTGCACAGGACCACATATTTGGGCACGACCACATAATACTAGGCCCGTTATACATATGTGTTACGGCTACTGGGCCAAACTGCATATGCGGCCACACAGACTGCCTTTTAAAGCATTGGGGTTTTCAGTCTAGTGGTATGCAAAATTGGCAAGTGTATAAACAATTTAGGTGCTATTCCCCTTTGGTGTTTGTAATTGGTTGTTTCTCTAGAGTATAAAATTTTGTGTTATCTATGATCCATATATAATTAATCATATGGTTCATTCATCTCTTACAACCAAATACATAGATCCCATGTCTCCTCCTTCATTAAACTACATGAAAATCTGAATCGTTTATCATCTCCATAACTTCTCTTTAGATAACTATAAAGACAACTTTAAGCAATTATGGTGTCAGTAGATTTCAAAAATCATATGTGGTTGTTGATGGTTAGGTGAAGTAAATAGAGTCTATATCACATTCATGTGATAAATGAGAAAAACTAGTAGGAGATTTAGGAAATTAGTTGGATGACGCAACAGGTAAACCAAAGATAAAGGTAAGGCATCAGGTTAAATGTGGCGAAGGTGCTACATCACTTCATTGTGGGATGGGAAACAGGGGGACAATAAAATGGTCTATATTGTGGCCAGGCCAGACTACATTGCTTGAAAGTTGTAGTAGGTGAAGATGGATCTCGTAGTCTCTTTTTTCTCTTAGATAAAGTGGAGTTCTCTCTAGGGTTTGGAGATAGTGCATGAGGTGCTCAAATATGAAAAAGACACCATGGGGGTATAAATATGTATTCCTAAAATGTAGCCAATATAAATGGGTTGTTGGCCAAAATATTTGGTGGTCATCCTTTATAAAATGTGTTCAAACCTCTTCATGTAATAACCTGGAGACTCTGAACTTTTTAGATTATGTCCAGGGGGCTATGTTCATAGGGGTAAGGGGGTTACCTAGGGTTAGAGTAAAATGGAGCATTTCACAAGCTAATAAGTGATTGGGTCATGATAGGTTGCTCACTAAGTGTGGCATCCTACCTTCTAGAGGTTTCTAGGTGTGTTTGACTAACATTTAATTCAACAATCAAGAAGGGTGGTTTTAAAGGGTTATTATAGGGGTGTTTGGCTGGAATGTTGTTGAATAATCAAAGCATGAAAAGTAGGGTCTGTATCTCGTGCTCGGCCTATCTTCTAGAAGTGTTAATTTGATGTAATCTACATGACAAAGTGTGCAATTCTAAATAGAGGACACACTTGTCACACATACCACTGGAACTCACTCTTCACAACTCTTTTGAGGTTTACGAGTTTTGAGATCTACAAACTACTACAAGATAGAACGTGTGGCATTCTACTTTTTGGCATCCTATTTTGAAGATGATAATTTTAGTTCAACCTATTCTATATTTGTCCTAAGTTTTAATGCACATGAGGGGTATAGGTTATGATGGTAGGGAATGTGTGGGAAATGTGGGAATTAATTAGAGTTTTTAGGTAGTTATTTGATGTGGATGATGGTGTATTGTTGAGTTTTTTAGTGTTAGAACTTCATCTCCTATAATTATCCAAAAATGACATTCAAGCAAAGTACTTAGTCCACAACATAATATGCAACAATTAAAAATCCACCAAGTTGTCAACATTCCCATTGCTCGAATCCTTATTTTACTTTAAAAGTGTGAACCTAAGCATAGGAAACACTATGATCACTACATTAAGAACTCATCAAAATATATCATTTGTTGTGATTTAGAATCATTTGGTTAATAATTGTATGTTAAGAATAGAAAATTGATCCATATGAATACTTATCAGAATGTGATTAAATTAAAAACAAATGAGTGTCAATAGGTTTACCCTCTCAAGACAAGGTTCAAGGTAGGGCAGATAAAGAGAGGAGTGAAGTCTTGAGATTGTTTGATAAAAACAAAAATTCCCCATAAATGCTCACCTCATTGGGACTTGATGTTGGGCCTACCGAGGTGAGACTTATATTCGTACTCACCTATGTGAGGCTTGATATTGAGATGACCTAGGTGAGATTTTGAGTCATTTTTACCTCAGTGAGGCTTGATGTTGAGATCAACTATGTGATACTTAGAGTCGTGCTCACCTTAGTGAGGTTTTCATATCAGGAATTGTGAATAACTATGCAAGAGATTTTCAATGCTTGTTTTGTCCTAGGAATGAAGATATGGTTTCTTTTCTCTTCTTGTTTATAGTTCCTTTTATGTTTTTGTCTAGTAGGAGGTTCTTGTAGGCTATTTTAGTAGAAAAACCTGCCACATTTTTCATGTTTGGGATTTTTTTAATTATTTATCATTGTGTAGAACTTTATTTGTTCTTATATTCTTAATCTTCCAAATTGAAACTCAATCTTGTCTTAGATTTATATAAAGCTTATAGGATGTCAACCAATTCTTGTTTGCATTGGCCTTGTTTATAGGCCATCTTGCCTACTCCTTTTCTTTTGCTTCGTAGCAAGCATAAAGAATCTTTGTCTATTCTTGTTTTCAACAACCTCATAATATTTTCACTTTTCTAGATAGAGAACGTATGTTTGTAGTTGTAGAATGCATGTCGTTTCATGCTTATTTTTTCATGTTGGTACACCTGCACATGTGATGAACACCTATTTGTTCTTGTGTGCTTGGAATTTGAAAAATGTTTGTTTGTATTGTTCATTTTGGAATGTCTCCCATTCATGTGATATATACAATGTCTAGTCCTCATATTCTTTGTAATTATAGGATGTTTGGTCATTTTAATCTAGTGTGGCATGTTCATGTGCAAACGAGTATGTGGAATGTTTGTTCATTGATTTAGTGTTTTTGTTGAAGTAGAACATATGCATGTTATGCTAGTCTAATTGAGAATTGTCATATTTAGTAGATGAAGAGGGGTACACAATATCCATTCACAATTGAAGAAGTTTGTGGTTTGGTGCCAGTAATGGTGGAAAGTGATGTCAGATGTGAATTTTCTTGGTGGTGGGAGGACATGCCTTCAGTCATAATGTAGTGCTACAAGATCTTTAGTGTAAGTGAAGTCACCTCACAATGCTAATTGTAGTTTTGTATCCATAGGACTATGATTCCACATAGGAGTATGGATTATGTCTCTTAAGGTGGCCATGTAAGGAAGTGAGCTATAATGATGAAACCAAGGTGTAGGAAGGAGTGGATCCATAGTTTGCAGTTTTAAAATTTGCTTTGATTTGTTTATCTTTTTGTATTATATTATTTTTTACCTGGATCTACATATATGAAATGATAAATGAAATATCACTCCATCTTCTTTCTTACAATGTGCCCCTTGTCTGTGATGCATTTCACTTAAAATTTGTAGATCAATTTAATGTATATGGCTCAGAACTCCTAATCTAGGAAATAACAACTTTTTTGTCAAGAAAGGAAACCCATGATGATATGGAATGGTAGTGAGGTGATGGATCAGATATGAGTGGATGACTCTTGTCTTATTTCCTCTATTAGTCTTACAACCTATTTCCTTGATACAAGTAAGGATGGAGGTAAGACCAATGTTTCCATTTTACCTAGAAGTAAGGAGATGTTGAACAAGAATTTAGTATAAAATTGGCTAAATAATTGATAAACATGCTAGTCTAATCACTTGAGAAAAGTAAACAACCATTTTTCAACCCACCAAAACTTAAGAATTTTTTAATTAAAATAAAAATTATGATAAGTTAATGCTTTATCTAAATGCAAGTAATATAAAAGGAGTTCTTGAAAATAGAAGGTTGCCTTGTATGGACAAGGTGTCAAATGTTTGAAGCTGGTATTATAAAGAATGGTGATATTTATGATAAATAACTTAGTATATGTAGATTCAATTATGTGAAATAATCAAGAGAATATATTTAATACAAAGGATGTAAGATATAGAATCCATATAACAAGAGTAAAACTCATAAGGTGAGTAGGATTTGAGATGATAAAAATGTGATGTCATGTATGAGAAGTGGGGAACTTGGGGTAATCTCAAATATCCAACAAGTGTTATGGAAGAGTTGAAGAAAAAAAAAGATTTAAATAGGATATTAGAGAAGTTACTTATGAAATTATCTTTTTTTGAATGAAAGAATGTGACTAATCACGAGGATAGTATACGGATAAGGATAATCAAGGAATCACAAGGTACCAATAATTTTGACAGCTTTAGTGGGGGTTTGAGCGGATTTTGTGGTATTGAATATCAATAATGAGGAATCATATTAAATGTGGATAGAAATGAGAAGACATAAACCCTAATATGATATATAGTTAGATTCCTATCAAGGATATATAATGAGATGGAATTTGAGGTTTGTACAAATAATTAGAGGAAACTATAAGATCTTACTACAATAGCCATGAATCCAGTAGATGGATGTCATAAATTTCTCTATAATATTTCTTGATTATCATAATTTAATTCGTGATTAATTTATAAAATAAATCTATTAAGATATAACTCTAATTTGGTTCAATTTTCACTTTATTTACATTTAATGTCTAATTTCATATACATTTGAGGACTAATACATAAATTCACCATAATTGAATAACTAATGTCAACTTGTGTAAAAATTACTTAATTTCATGTTTTACTTCATGTGGCCTAATTGTAGGTTGTTAGCTCATGTATGACCATTAAAGCATTAGATTGACTCACAAGAAATCCAATCTCTTTGGCTATAGATGTGTCCTACTAGATATTGAGGTTCTTGTGTTTCATGAGGAATTTCAAATTCCACTGACTTGTGATTTTCTTTGTTCCTCATCTTCCTCTATAGGCTAAAAGTTATCTTGTTGGCCTTGAACTTCTTTGAGATCCACTTGCATCCCACAGGTTCCTTTGGAAATGAATCACTTTTCAAGGCATGTAGCAATTCTGGAAAAGACACTTAGTTGTTAGATGGAATATAGATATAATAACCCTTAGATTTCCTTTGGGTATCCAATAAATAAATATTATACAATCTTGGTTTAATCTATTCACATAATTTTTTCTTGACATAAGCTTCACATTTCAAACTTTTATAAAAGACATTTTGGAATGCTTGTCATTTCACATATTATATGGTGTATTTGGTATGGATTTAAAAGGTATGTGAATGACCCCATAAGAAAGTTGGAAGATTGGATAAACTCTAATTGATCATAACATGTCCAACAAGGTGTGTTTCCTTCTTTTTGACACATCATTATGTTGTGGTGTTCCAGTGGAGTCAACTGTGCCGCAATACCACAGTCACTCGCAAGGGCCTCAAACTCTAGGATCCACAATTACATTGTAGATATTTAATATTATTACAAAGTTGGTTTTGTGCTTCATTCATGAATTCCTTAAAATTTTCAAGACATTCTAATTTGTGTTTCACAAGATACACATATCCATATCTACTAAAGTCATAAGTAGATGTGATGAAGTATTGACATCCTCATCTAGCACTTGAGCTAAAAGGTCCACAAACATCAGTATGTATGAGTCCTAATAAGTCACTTTCCCTCTCACTATTACTAGTGAAGGGTGCTTTTATCATCCTTCTAAATAAATAAGATTCACATGTCTCTATTGATTCAAAATCAAAATAGTCTAGATAACCATCTTTAGGATTCTAGAAATTCATTTCTCATCTACGTGCCTGAGATGACAACGTCATAGATACATTTTGTTTGAGTCATGAAGTTGTCACTTCTTAATATTTATGTTATATACAACTATCTCAAGTTCTTTTAGGTAGAGACCATAAGACATGGGCACTATCGTAGAATATCTCATTCCTTGAAATAAAAATGTAACCATTCTCTATTAGAAATTCAAAAACCCCTTGTCCATTCAAGATGAAGAAATAATGTTTCCATTTATGGTAGGTACATAATATCACTTCTCTAAATCTATTACTAGACCACAGGGGAGAGATAAACTATGAGTGCCTATAACTATGGTAGCAACTCATATTCATTAGCTACTAGTAGATTCCCCACTCTCATCAAAAGGGTTTACTTCTTTCTTAATCATGTATATTAGAACAAAGTTGAGATCCACATCCATTATCCAATACCCAATATGAAGAAGTAGATAATACCATCTCTATAAGATATATACTTGAAGTGGATATCTATATCCCTCCTTCTTCTTTAGTTCATTGAGGTACAAGGAGAAACTTCTTTGCCAATGTCTAAACTTGTGATACTGGTGATGATTTCCTTCATTGCCTACTCTTCCTCTAGATTTAAGTGCAAAGATTTGGGCTTTTTGGTAGCTTAATAACTCTTCTTAGCTTTTCCTTTACTTTTTTGACCATTGATGGAGACTTTGGATTGTATTTCTTCATCTGAATCTCAACAGTTCTCAACATGCCAAGCTACTCTGACAATGGTCAAACAAAGTTTTTCATGTTGTAGTCTATGACAAACTAACTATAAGATTCTAAAAATGATTGAAAGATTACATCAGTGGCCAACTCTTGGTATAAGGAGAATCCCACTCTTTCAAGGTTTTCTACATACCCAATAAACTTGAATACATGTGGCACTACTGGATCTCCTTCAGTCATGTTGCACTTAAAAAGGCCTTTGAGACATCAAACCTATCTTTCCTACTTGTTCTTGGAACATAATCCTGATGTGTGTGGACATATCCATAATTCTCATGTTCTCATGTTGTTTCTAAAGCTCATGATTTGTGGAGCTTAGCATCAGTCACTTCACATCGACATCATCATCAGTATGCTTATGATAAGCTACCCTTTCTACTCTAGGAACACTTGGAGTTGCTTCCTCTGCTTCTGGTGCATCCAATACATAGAGTTTATGCTTGTGAGTGAGAATAATTCTCAATTTCTTATACTAGTCATCAAAGTTATTTCCATTCAACTTTTCTTTCTCAAGGATCAGTCACTAAGAGAAGTTGTTATTCATGTTTTTCATGTGATCTATAAAGAAAATATTTTCATGAGTCAACAATTATATTTGAAAACTAATTGGATTTTACGATATTAAGTTGGCCTTAAACTAGTAACAATTCCACTATTTTTATCAAATTAATAACCCTCACATCACTTTAGAAGATTACATTGGCAATCTTCTAGTAATATAAGATCCAAGATCCATAATACATTAAGCTATCAGTCAACTTTGGCTGACCGCTCACAGCTTAACTATTTAGCTAGGTAGCAATTGCCAATTGAATCCAATGCAACTCTAGCATAGACGGTTGCACAACTCATTGTCATAATTCATCTTATGAAGTATATGCCATCTTTCTGCCTCTAGTGCTTAATTCTATTAAGATTGCCCAGTCAAGTCCAACCCAAATGCCAATACAATAAGCTATGCACCCTGCTTTGGCATATCATCATACTTATTATTACACATCCCCAATATACACAATGCACCACTCTTTGGCATTCCCACACTTAGTTGATTGAGGTTTTCATGTGTATTGCACAATAGAAAGCATCATAAACATTGATATTATATATGAGGGA
Source organism: Alisma plantago-aquatica (assembly GCA_963693085.1). NCBI lineage: Eukaryota > Viridiplantae > Streptophyta > Magnoliopsida > Alismatales > Alismataceae > Alisma > Alisma plantago-aquatica. The sequence goes on from OY856412.1 coordinate 572,118,104, forward strand.
TTTGATATAATAATCATATGTATCCAATCACCATTACATATATATTACTGTATGTACCGTATACTACCAAAATCACCACATGTGATAACACATGATATGGAAACTAGTACAACATCTTGAGTCAACAAGAGTTGTAGAAAAACAACTAAGAGATTCACATCTCATGTAAGCCTAATTCTGTCTGACATGGTTTCCAGACACTTGTCTGGAATTCCCTTTTTGGTCAGTTTGTCGATTGTTGACAAAGTCATTGTTTCATCTTCATTATTGTTAATATTTGTTGTTTTATATTTTTCATATTTCATTATGTCATTTATATATGCAACTGGACTCTTATGTAAATTTCTCAGTTGAGTTATTATTAAAAATGAGGTAGTATATTGCTCCTCTCACCCACATTGCATTGCAACACCCTAATTATTTGTTCACATGGTATCAGAGCCTCATGATCAAAGGGAAGCATAGCATTCGACCCTAACTCTAACCAGAATAGGTAGCCACCATCAGGGTAGGCCGCTGTCAACAATAAGAATCCACCAATAGCAGTCGGCCGCTAACATTAGCAACACATTGCCAACAACCTTCCGCTATTAGCAGCAAGCCGTCGATGGGCAGAAGACCGCTGTCGGTGGGGCACCATCACCAAGTAGACATTCAACATCTTCTAGCAGCCCTCATTTAGGTAGGGGGAGGTTGTCGAAGGCTGGATCTTCAGTTGGAAGGAGCGGGCTACTTCCGATCTATCTGATAGAATTCTAAAAGTCCAAAACAAGCAGTCTGTGTGTATGTAGAAATTTCCTAATCACATCCCCTTTATGTGTGATTAGGAAATATTCACTTGGAGGTTGTTGATGCATCACAAACATATTGTCTTGTCTTTGTTTGAATAATGTGTATATCTCTGTCACTCTCTTTCTCAACATGAAACATATCTTTAGATCACATCTTTCTCAATGTGACACATATATTTCTGTCACGTCTTTTTCCTACGGGACGTATATCTCTCTATCTTCATTTCCTTATCACATCTAAATAATGGAGGACAATAAAGCTTATGGTTGTCTACAATGAGGTCTCACCTATTCCTTCTATCAATCTGAATGGGAAGAATTTTATGTTATGGATGGATGGTGTCCACACAATACTAGAATCCAGAGATAAGGAAAATCATGTGGATTTTGATCCTCTAGCCACCACTAACAAGGGATATGTAGAGCAGAAGAGTAACAACATCCTGGTAAAAACATGGTTGTGGAATCGTACAGAGCATGGTATTGCTGCTAGATTCATCTTCTACTCCATAATGAAGAAGATATAGGATGTTGTTAAGAAGCACTACTCTCAAGAGAAGAATGCCCTGCATTAATCCATGATATATAATTGTCTCTTTATAGAGTGACATGGAGACAAATCATTATAGGAATATTTTGGGACAATTCAGTCTATTTCCCAAGAACTGAATTTTTATCATCCTATTACTATTCAAGAGCAGATCAAAGATAGAGATGACATGATTACTGCCAAATTCTTATATGGTCTGAGTTGCTCTTTCAGTTCTAGATGGAATGTTATATTGGTTGTTGATAAACTTCCTAGCTTGGAGGAAGCCTACTCCCAAGATTATGCAATCCAACTTTGAACCTATACAAACCACTGTGGCTCCTTCCTTTTGTGATTCCTAAGCATCCATTGTTGTTGCAGTCAGAGGAGGATGTACATGTGTTGGACGAGGAGGGTCTACCAGGCCCAAATGCACCTTATGTAATCATCCAAGACATATGGTGGAGAATTGTTGGAAGAAACATGAAAAACCAGCTGCGCCATCTCCTGGGACAACCCAATTTTCTGGAGGCAATGAGTCATCTAAACCTTCTACTACTACCACTACTCCTACTATTGCATCTACTTCTACAGCCCCTGGGATCACTCTCACCAAGGAAGAATATGATAGATTTATTCTTGCTACTCAACATCTGAACATGGGAGCATATTCCTTGGCTCACTTGGCTTCTTTTATTTGTAATCCAACTTCTTCTTTACTGGCTTCCAATACTTCTTCCTGGGTGGTCCATTCTGGAGCTTCTCAGCACATGACTAGTATGAGGAAACTGCTTCACTCCATTGGCTCATATGTTCCACATTAGTCGGTGATTTTACCTTATGGATATGTGTAGAAAGTATTAGCTAGTGGATCTATTTCTCTTACCCCTAATATTGACCTTATATTTGTACATTATGTGCCTGAATTTCCATTAAATCTTCTCTCTATTGCAAATTAATTGATATTGTGAAATGTAAAATGATGTTTGGTCATTCTTGTTTTGTTTTACAAGAACTCAAGAGTATGAAGACAATTTGTGGGGGGGGGGCTACGAAAGGTGATCTCTACCTCTTTCATGTTGCAAGTTTGCCTTGTCAAATATCTGCTACTCTGGCTCCTGCTATCTTGTTGAGTGGCTCTTCCTTACTGTGGCACTACAGATATGGTCATCCTTATCTGGAAAGTCTATGAAAATTAGAACCAAACTTATCACAAGTGTTCTCTTTAGAGTGTCAGTCCTTTCAATTTGGGAAACACCATAGGATGTCTTACCCTAGTCGTTTCAATAAGTGGACTCTTCATCCATTTGATTTAGTTCATAATGATGTTTGGGGTCCAGTAAAAGAAAGCATTTATAGTGGTTTTTGATGTTTTATTTCTTTTGTTGATGATTTTTCTCATATGACATGGATCTATTTGTTGAAGAGCTAAAAGTGTGTTGTCCATTGTCAAACATTTTCATCAAGAAATAAAGGTTCAATTTGATTGCAATATTAAAATTCTCCAGTCATATAATGCTTTGGAATATGTTCAAAATGCAATGGCTAATTTTTGTAGCTCTATTAGAATAGTACATCGTACATCCTGTTCTCATACCCCCCCAAGAGAATGGGGTATCTGAAAGGAAGAATTGTCATCTTCTTGATATTACCAAGATGATCATGTTCCAATCCAATGTTCCTTAGAGATCTTGGTCAGATGCTTGACTGACTGCCTATTTTCTTATTAATTGACAACCTTCTTCTGTCCTTCAAGGAAGTACTCCTTTTTGGTTGTGTCCTAACGATTAGCCTTTCCTTGTTCCTATTAGGGTGTTTGATTGTACCTCCTTTTTTCACAATTTTGATACTAAAGCTGTCAAATTGTCTCCCAAGTCTATTGAGACCCTCTTTCTTGGATACTCCAACACCAGTAAGGGTTACCAGTGTTACTGTCCCAGTCTTCATCGTATGTTTGTGTCTAGGGATGTCACTTTCCATGAGTCCATACCATATTTTTATGGTGTTCCTAGTAAGGGGGAGAAATTGTGTGAACATGAGGAAGTGCCACCATCACCAATTAGTGAGGGAGTGTGTCCACCACAATATAGTGAGAGAGTGCCACCTATGATTTCTGAGAACTAGCCATTTAGAGATGATCATCATGATGAGGTAGCGACTCCAGTCGATGAGCCTCCCCCATCTTCCTCTGCTCAATAGAATCCTGAAGATCCATATGATCTCAATATTCCCATTGTTGTTTGCAAAGGTATTCACACTTTTATTATTCAACATCCTGTTGTGAATGTTTGTTGTTTGTCCAATTTATCTAAGCAAGATTGTTCTTTTTCTCTTGGAATTGATTTTGTAAAAATTCCAGAGAGCCATGTTGAGGCTATGAAGGATGTTGGTTGGCTACATGCTATGAATTTTGAAATGTCTGCACTTATTTAGAATGAAACATGGGAGCTTACTGATTTACTTGCATATAATAATGTTGTGGGATGTAGATGGGTATTCACTATGAAACATAATCTAGATGGATCCATAGAGAGATTGAAATCTAGATTGGTGGCAAAAGAATATACTCAAACATATGGTGTTGATCTCTTTGAGACCTTCTCACATGTGGATGGTCTTAATTCTGTGAGGATTATTATCTCTCTAGCCACCACCTTTGACTGGCCACTTGTTTAGTTCAGTGTCAAAAATGCCTTCCTACATGGTGATCTACATGAAGAAGTATACATGGAGCAACCTCATAGATTTGTTTCTTAGGGGGAGTGTCAGAAGGTGTGTAGGTTGAAGAAAGCCATTTATGGGTTGAAGCAGTCTCCTCAAACTTGGTTTGACAAGTTCAATACTATTGTATTACAAATGGGCCTTTCACGTCCTGTGATTAATTATTCCTTATTCTATTCTAGTTCCTCTATTGAATATGTTATTCTTGTTGTATATGTTTATGACATTGTTATCACTGGTAGTGACTCTGTAGGAATATCCAAGGTGAAGGATGGATTGCAGAAGCACTTTCATACAATATATCTGGGGACATTGAAATATTTTCAAGGCAATGAAATATTTCGATCTCATACGAGGTACTAATTTGTCTCAAAGAAAATATGTGTTGAATCTACTTCATTAAATAGGGATGAGTACATCCAAGCCTATGTCTACTCCTATGGACTATCATGTAAAATAAAATGTCGATGATATTGATTATTCATATCCATGGTATTATAGGAAGATCGTTGATAAGTTGATATATTTAACAATGACTCATCCTAACATTTCATTTGTAGTGGGAGTGGTGAGTCAGCATATGAGCTCTGAGGTATCTGAAAGGAGTTCTTGGAAAATGGATCACATACTATAGACCTAAAACTCCTCCATCCACTTTGGTTCTTACTGGCTATGCAGATGTTGATTGGGATGGTAATCTGAATGATAGGAAGTCTACATCTAGGTATTGTACTTTTTTGAGAAATCATCTTATCACCTGGAAGAGCAAGAAGCAAATTGTTGTGACTCATTCTAGCATAGAAAATGAGTACATAGCAATGATCATGCTTGTTGTGAGTTATAGTGGGTCCAATATGTGCTTTTTGAATTGCAATTTCCTATGATATCTCATGTAGAGCTCAGATGTGATAATCAAGCAACTATCTATATTTCCAAAAATCCATTTTTCCATAAACGCACTAAACATATAGGAGTTGATTGTCATTTTATCATATATCGAATAAAGAATGGGAAAGTAGTGACTCCTCATGTCAGATTTGAAAACCAACTTGCTTATGTTCTTACAAAGCCACTAGGTCCAACAATGTTTCAGAGTCTTAGTTGCAAGCTAGGCACACATGATGTGTACACACCATCTTGAGGGAGAGTGTTAATATTAGTTTTTTTATATTTTTAATATTTCACTATGTAAATTATCTTCACTGTTAGACTCTTATGTAAATTTTTTAGTTGAGTTATTATAAAAGGAGAGGTAGCATATTGCTCCTCTCACACACACTGCATTGCAACACCCTAATTATTTGTTCACTGTTATGAACCCACCAATAACCTTTATTTTTGGTGTGGGCTTCTAGTCGTCTCCTCCTCTCCACCATTATCCACTAATGATGTCAATCCATCATCCTATTCTAATTGAAAGAATCAAATTTTACATGGATATATATATATATATATCTAGTGTATTCTAGCCTGACTCTCTCTTGCTCTCTCTCTCACTCTCTCTCTCTATATATATATAGAGAGAGAGAGAGATGGAGTCTGGCTAGAATACACTCGAGTGTATCCAGACCAGAATACACTCAAGTAGTTTTCCATGATGCAATATTTTTTTTCAAAATATTATCCATTAATCTTCTTGAAGATGTTGTGTATAGCTCATATATAAAATTTGAGCCCATATGGACATTTATAGGTCATATTATAAAGACCGCAAAAATTATACATTTCAAATTAGTTACACGCGTCGATTTTGTTGCCTTTGGATGAGTGACTTACAATCATCCAAATGGGCTCAAAATTTGTATGCAGCCTAGTTATAGTATGATGGTTAAGATCAATGGTTTACATTTTGCAAAAAATAGTCTTGATATGCAAATACACTTGAGTGTATTCGTGTGATATGTACACTAGAATGTATTCTAGCATATATATATATATATATATATATATATATATATATACATACAGAGAGAGAGTGTGTGTGACATGGCATGCAATCCATATACATGTTACATTATTTTGTATCTCAATTAAAAATCAAATATTACATGTTTCAGATCATAAGCATTCACCATAATGACCTAATTGACATATTCACATCCACCAAACAAAATTGTTTCAAAGGTGTCATATTGGTTTATGTAATATAGATATATCATATCATATATGAAAGTTGGTTATTAAAATGGATGTAGATTGCACAAAATTCATCCAATGAATCATTTGTGGTTCAAAACCCAAACTAGTATTAAAGGCTTAGATGTCGGCTCTGATACCACTATAGGGTTTTGGGGAGAGGGGGTTCAGAGGAAATACAAAATTCCTCCTGATATAATTGAATCCAAAGGGCCAATATAGCCATAAAATGTGGTATATTAAAGACACATAATGGATATTGAATATACCTTGGCACACATAGTTGTCTTACTACTAGCGACATCTTATGTCGGGCGTAGAACTTGCACTCTAGATTTGATCCAAAGAGGTTGTTGTTGTTGCCGCCTTGTAGTTGTTGAAACGCCTTATCTTCTTCTTGAAGAAGTTTTTTGTTTTCAAGCCCGCCTAAAGGTCTTGGCCTCTGCATTGTCCACACAAATGGAGAAACTCTTAGTGTACAACTTTAATCTTCAAGAGGAAGAAAAACTTAGATTTATTGATGTGCTAGTCATTTCTCAAAATCCTTGTCCTTCTATCAAATGTTATTGTCCTTAGGGTGATATTTTCTCTCTCCTAGAGAAACAACTCTTAGACAAGTTGTCTCACAATGTTGAGTTGGTGTGCTCAACCCCATGGATGTACACCCCTTTATATAGGATACTAATGGGCATAGACTTTCCTAACTTAAATCCCATTTCTAATCACAATGCAAAACATATTAGAACTTGGAAAACCTAGACTATAATTCCATTCACCTGAATCAATAGTTGACCTGACCGTCTGGGATCAATTTGGGCTACAAGTTGCACAACTCACTCAGTGATTCGTGTGACTCTATCATTCCAAGTCTAATTCAGTTTGCCAATTCAATTTCAAATCAAACTATGTAACTTTATTTCCTTTAATTGACATGGTCTAGTTCATCGACTCATCACTTTCCCAAAGAGACAATGAGTCAATCGATTAATAATCAATTGATCCACTTAACAAAAACATCTATTTGCCAGAGTGGACCTTCCAGTCACACTAATGGGTTGGAAATTAGTTTGAACATGATTTAAAACCATTCCAATCATATGTTTGAGTCAACATTGTCATCAATATGGTTATTATAAGCTTCCCTTTCTTCTCTAGGCACAGTTGGAGTTGGTTCCTTTGGTTCTAGTACTTCTAGTCCATAGAGCTTACGCTCATGAGTGAGAATAATTCTCAATTTCCTATACTATTCATCAAAGTTATATCCATTCAACTTCTCTTTCTCAAGGATTGATCACTAACGAAAGTTGTTATTCATGTTTGCCATGTGATCTATAAAAAAACATTTGCATGAGTCAACAATTTGATTTGATGATATTAATTTGTCCTTCAACTAGCAATGATTCCACTATTTTATCAAATTAATAACCCTCACTATTAATTTAAAAGATTACATCGAGCAACCTTCTAGTGATCCAAGATACAAGATCCATAATACATCAAATTATGAGTCAACTTTGGTTGACCACTCACAACTTAACTATTTAGGTAGGTAAGACTTACCAACTGACCAAAAAAACAATTTCCAACTGAATCCAATGCAACTCTAAGATAGATGGTTGCACTACTCCTTGTCATAATTCATATGAAGTATATGTCATCATTCTACCTCTAGTGCTTAATTTTATTAACATTAAGTAGTCAAGTCCAACCCAAATACCAATACAATAAGCTATGCACCCTACTTTCAGACATGAACATACTTATTATCACACTTCCCAAAATAGACGATGCACCACTCTTTCGCGTGCCCACACTTATTTAATTGACATTTTCATGTGTGTTTCACAATGTAAGGCATCATAAAAATTTATATTATATATTAGGGATTTTATATAATAATCATATTATACAATCATCATTGCATATATATTATTTTATGAATCATATACTATGAAAATCACCACAAGTGATAAAACATGATATGGAAATTAGTATAACATCTTGAGCCAACAAAAGTTGAACAAACACAACCAAGAGATTCACATCTGATGTAAGCCTAATTCTCTCTGACATGGTTTCCAGATGCTTGATTGGAATTCCCTTTTTGAACAGTTTTTCAATTGTTGATGGATTCATTGTTTCACCTTCATTATGAGCCCTCCAATGACCTTTGTTGTTGGTGTGGGCTTCTGATCATCTCCTCCTCTCCACAATTATCCAATGATGATATCAATACGCAATCCTATTCTAATTGCAAGACTCAAAAAAATTCATGGAGAATATATATATATATATATATATATATATATATATGTAGAGAGAGAGAGAGACTTAGGCTAGAATACACTCGAATGTACAGATCACGCGCTACACTCAAGTTGTGTTTGTGTATCAAGGTAATTTTATTTCAAAATGTAAACCATTGATCTTCATTGACATACTATAACTAGGCTACATACAAATTTTGAGCCCATTTGGATGAGTGTAAGTCACTCATCCGAAGGCAACAAAATTGACGCACCAAACTAATTTGAAATGCATGATTTTTGTGGTCTTTAGAACATGACCTATAAATGTCCAAATGGGCTCAAATTTTATATATGAGATATTCACAAGATGTTTAAGAAGATGAATGGATTAGATTTCCAAAAAAAGTATTGCATCCTGAAAAACTACTTGAGTGTATTCTGCTTCGGATACACTCGAGTGTATTCCAGCCTGACTCTCTCTCTCCCTCTCTCTCTCTATATATATAGAGAGAGAGAGACAGAGAGACAGAGAGATGAAGAGAGAGAGAGAAGAGGTACATGCAAGCCATATACATATTATGCTATTTTATATCTCAATTAAAAATCAAATATGACATGTTTCAGGTCATCAACATTCACCGCAATGACCTAATTGACATATCCACATCCACCAAACAAAATGATTTCAAATGTGTCACAATGTTTTATGTAATGTGGATATATCACATCACATATGACAGTTGGTTATTAACATGGATACACATTACACAATATTCATCCAACTAATCATTTGCGGTTTAAAATGAAAACTAGAGTTGAAGGATTATGATGTAGGCTCTGATACCACCATAGGGTTTTGAGGAAAGGGAGCACATAGGAAATACAAACTTCCTCCTGATAAAATCGAAGACAAAGGACCATTGTAGCCATAAAATGTAGTACATTAAAGACACATAATGGATATTGAATATACCTTGGTGCACATAGTTGTATTACAACTAGAAACATCTTATGTCTGTGTAGAACTTTCACTTCTGGATTTAGTCCAAAGTGGTTGTTGTTGTTTCCGCCTTGTATTTGTACAAACACCTTGTCTTCTTCTTCAAGAAGTTGCTTGTTCTCAAGATTTTGCCTAAAGGCCTTGGCCTCTGCATTGTCCACACAGATGGAGAAACTCTTATTGCACAACTTTGGTCGTCAAGAGGAATGCAAACTTAGAGTTATTGACATGGTAGTCAATGCTCAAAATCCTTGTTCTCCTATCACATGATACTATCCTTGGGGTGAGTTGTTCTCTCTCCTAGAGGAAGAACTCTTAGACAAGTTGTCTCTCAATGTTGTGTTGGTGTGCCATGGATGTACACTCCTATATGTAGGAGACTAATGGGGCTTAGACCTTCCAAAATCCAATCCCATTTCTAATCACAACTCAAAACAGATTAGAACTTGGAAAACACAAACTATAATCCCATGCACTGACTCAATTGTTGACCTGACCGACTGGGACCAACTTGGGCTAAAAGTCACATGAGTCACTCAATGAGTTGTGATACTCAATCAATCCAGTTCTGATACAATTTGCCAATTTAATTCCAAATCTAACAACACAACTTTATTTCCTATCCCTGACATGGTTTGGTCCACATATTCATCACTTCCCCAAAATGTCAATGAGGCAATCAATCCACTTAACCAAAACATCTAGTCATCAGAATGGACCTTCCAGTTGCCCAAATGGTCTGGAAATTAGTTTGTACATGATTTAAAACCATTCCAATTATATGTTTGATTGTAAACTTCAATTCCCTTATCCAACGCTATGTGTGTGAACTTTTAACTTCCACATTACACTAGTAGCAATGTTCAAAACCTAACAAACAAATATTGGTGTCAAGCAAAGCATCATTTCTACCCATGTAACTTAAATAAGTCAAAAACAATTTGAGCCTGTAAAGTGATGAATGTTACCATGACCATATAATACCTTTGTCAAAGATATCCAAATTGAAACTGAGGCATGAACTTGTTGCCTTATTAACAATCAATCTATGTTCCTTGAACTAGAATAGACTATTGAGGTTGTATAAGCTCAATATTACATATATGAATCACATGATCATATTCATGTATTTTCATGGCCTCGGTTATCAAGTGCCTAGGATATCACTCTAATGAGGGGGGAATTCCATGTACATCACTCACACTAATCCACAAGAGTCATGCTAGAATAGGGTCAAACAACAACATTTTATTAGTGCATCAACTTCAAGTTAAGGATCAAAATGACCATTGTCATATTGAGATGTGACTCTGACTGCTATGACATGGCTTCCCTATGTCAATCTCAAAGTGGATATGTCTAGTACAACTTGTTCTCTAACAAATACCCATGTATCTAAGTTTATATCCAATATCATAACTAAGGAGACATAGTCATCACTCAATATGCACACCAGTCTTATGTATTATTGTTGTTCTATAATATCCACAATAATAACTTAGTAGGGACACAACAAGAATGAGTACTCTTAAGTATACATATGATAGCATGTTCATGTTCTCAACCCAGACCATATGTCATCAAGCCAAAACATACTTAGGACATTATTACATTTATTCATTATCTCAATATTGAAGCAAACATAATAAGTGGAATTGACTGTGTGAATAATCAAACCATACACAATGTATCCCTACTTAAATTATTACATGATGTCTATTAGGGCATACAATTAACATTAGCATGATAACTTGTTAAATACATGAGATAATAATTACATCAACAAATTATGTGGAACCCCTATATGTTCTTGGCCGTATCATGGCCTAAAATGAAGAATTGTGTCCTAATAGATACTTTTATATATACTATGAGACATTTTCTATATTTTGAAGTTGTTTATACTCATATTGGGTTACTATTGGATCTTACAATTATTATGGATCAAGAAGTGTATATAAATACAAACACATATTTATATACATATATGCATGCAATTTTCACATGGTTAATCACTAACGTAAGGACAAAGTGATTAAGAGGAATTCATTAATCCAACATGAGTACTAATAATATGCAAAAGCCTTATATGCAAAATAACATTAATGGAATACTCTCTTCCTCAAATGAATATGCTGCTTTTCATCTCTCCTCTTCTTATTATATCATGGATTTGACTAAGTATCTTATATAATGTGACATCATAATATGTATATTGGAAATGGGATGGATATACATGTACGCTTGATGCCTTAAGAGAAATGATGTGGATGCCTTCATTGGGATTATGTCATGTCCCATTGTTAAGGTTTAATCTATGTTTATATATGGTTAAAAAATATAAGATTGTGGATAAAACATGATTAAGGTCAGAAACTGTGTGGTATTATGTGTTTGAAACACTTACCTTCAACATGATGATATATAATTATGTAGGAACAAATGATGAATGTTTGTCTTGATCTAAATGTTCTTGAAATAAATTTGTGATACTTACTCATGATAACCCTTACACTAGAATATTGATGCTTAATCTTGTTACATAATCAAGCTTTTCTACAGATAATGATTATGAGAATTGATATACATGGAATAATGACAAATATGATGTGTTTCTTATATGCATATTGGAGATGAAATGATGGAATGAGAAATATCTCTTGTTGTTCCTTGTTTAAGGCTGATATGAATACTTCTTGTAAGTCTCTCAGGACCCATCACAAGGATGTCAAGTGTCAAAGATATAGCAAGACACTTGTATAACATGTGGGATATATATTAAGCCCTATAGGAAGTTCCAAGTGAGCATATAAATTATGGAGGACATATGTCTCAGGTGTTGAGCCCAAGGGACAACTTCAAGTAAGCATTGTGATGACCAAAGGCGTGCAACCTAATTTTGAGGAAATTTGAATACAAAGAAATACATGATATGTAAATATTATTTGTTTCTTACTCTTATAATATATTCCCTTACATTTCACGTAAATATTATTTGTTTCTTACTCTTATCCTACTTATGATACTGCTTTCCTTGATAATGATAACCTAGAATCTCTAATTGACTCAGACTAAGAAATATAATTCTTATTGAATTAAATGGATATGTATGTGAGTAATTTGAATAAGTCATAAATTAGAAACTTAATCATGTTCTGTATGCCCTGATATAATAGGACCTATTCATGTGTATGAGTGGTTGGAATAGTGTAATATGTGTCCTTGTATGAAGTTTGGACTATTATAAGGTACTAAGCGTCATATAATTTTCAATATATTCGTAATTGAGGGAAAATTTCCTTGATATACAAATGATGCTACACGAGTGTTATTGAGGTTGGAGATCCTATGATATGTATATATGATTGATATGGTTTATATACCCTTGTAATAGGTTTCATGACCGGAGTACCACGGATGAACCTGAGTTATGTGGACCTACCTTTGATCTCTCCAGCAGTAGTTTGGATGATGTCTCACAACTTTGTTTTTACTTTGACTAAGGTAATGATGAGATATTATGTGCTCCGATAATCCTAAGATTTTATAAAAAAAACAAGGGACTTCACAATCACTAGCTAATAGTTTCACTGATAAGCCTCAAAACTACTAGGGAAAGAGTCCTAATAATATGCAACCAAGTAATTTATAAATAATAATGATTATCATGGTAATTGTAAGGTATTACAAATGATTTTCTAAAGAACTATTAAGTAATATTATCTTTCTACTATTCAAGATTGTTGAATTCTGAGAACATTAATTTTGCAATCTAAAACATCATATATCTTTGTGATAAAGATGTCTTGTTCAAAATTATGAAGTAATATGAATGGTCGTATATTTCACTTGATAATAGTATTCACTCTTTTATATGTAATTCATCATAAAATGATGTTCATGCATGGTTATATCTTGGTAGGAGTAATCCTCATGCTGGGACTTTTATGAGTCTCATTTGATTCTTCCATAATGTTTTAGGTATGTTGATGCAATGAAAATTATGCGACTATCAAGATTTAATAAGATATAACATAGATATGACTATAGTGTCTTTGTACTCTCACTTTCTTGAGTGATGGGTGGGTAGTTGATATTATATGGCATAAGATGTTCTACTTTGTGTTTTTCATTTGTATGTAATTTGTGTCTTTTAGAAATTACATCGTGTTATATCTTCTTGAGTATATACGTTCTTGTAACTATATTATAAAATTATCATAGAGGTTTCAATTGATTTTCTACTGTGCCTTTCTAGGAATGACTTTAATGACAAGTAGTAAGTTTTTGTATGACATCATCTGAGGTTTTATGAAGATTATCTATAGTTGTATCCTTGTGGATTTCACCTTATCTTGATTTTAGATTCATTTTTTATGGTTTCTAGTTTCAAGCTGCCACTACTACATATATGAGTTATGTCATCAGTTTTTTCAAGGGAAACAGACGGTGTAATATATCTCATCGGTTCCTTAAAGAAAACCATCATGGTTGTCCAACTAAGCACGTATTTCTCTTTATTTATCTCATCAATTGGTTCATAAAGAAACTGATGACATAAAGCATCTATAAAAATACAATTCCATGCAAAATTTTGGGAGATATTTCACTTCTGTCAAAATCATATTTCGTCAGTTCCTAGTAAACTAATAAATGAGATAGAAGCATAACCCTTTAAATTTGCATTGTTGATTTTGCAAAAACTACCTGACGAGAAATGATTATGTGCCAAACACCTATGAAATCTTTTCTCCTCAAATTGGATTATCTCGTCAATTTTTGTAAGGAAATTGACAACATAGGCGTTGGGACATATTGTTAGTCTTCAGTTTTGGCATAGCTGACCAATGATATAGTTTCACACAGACACAAGTTTTGTCGATGGTTTTGTATACTTGCAAATGCTACACGGATTGTATTACCTCTTTTATTATGCCCTTAGGAATTTGAGTCGTACCACCCAAATCCAACTGACCACTGCTAAGTCAAAATCAGTGCCATACTAGATCTATAGAAGAGCCAGACTCCATGATCTCACCAACAACTCCATGTAAGTACGAGAGACAACACAGAGACATAACAGTCAACTACCAACATCAACTTATAGTCAAGCTGAGAACAACTAGCCCGCCTTGGTACATGTTACGATGCTAGAGAATAGGTTACACATGCTTGTTCTATCTGAGGCATTATGTAGATGTACCCATTGATGCCTTTCACATATCACAATATCAGAGGCATGACCATAGCCACCCTCCATACCCTGTAATAAGGATGCCAAGGACACACACAGTCTTTTGCACCCCACATACTCAATAGTATGCGCTCTGAGTTTCCCTTAAGAACACTCATTTCACCATCTAGAAAATTCTAACACTAAAGATGGTTCTATTGAACATGGCGCTACATGATTATGGTTTCTCTTGATTATTTATAGCCAATTGTGTGAATTAAGCCGAATCATACAAGTGGACATACAAACCCTAATTCATTTCTAGCAAGTGTATAAGTATAACGATTCCAGAAGATATGAAATGTATGAGATACAAATGTTAACCATAATTACCACATGGTACTATTTCATTGCCATTCATGAGACTATAGTAGCCATCATACCACCATAGGATTCAATCCTTATCAAATTGTCCCACAGTTCCAACCAATATGATATCATGAAGAGGATTATGCCTCCATTAGGGAGAAACAATGCCCAAGGTCATTAAGACCATCACATCATACCCTATAATATCATCATTATCTTCCCATGCCTTATAACATGGCTCAACAACCCATCACCAAACATGTGACATATGAGTATAATATAGAAAGGAACCATGATATTCATGTAGCAGCATATTAAGGTTTCAACAACAATTGGAGAGCATTCCATTATCATATTAATCATTCAAGAGGGCTGGTTACAATCTATCACCATAACTTATCAACATTAGGGTTAGGTGTAAAAAGCTTCATCACATTAAAGTTACACATCCACTTATTATGGTGATTTATCAAATATATTCATACAAGGGCAAAGGTAACAACACAATTTAAAGGAATTGATCCATTGAATTCATATTATTGGAGCCAAAACATTATACTATAGAATTCATTCTAAACCATTGGATTATAGCATCCAATCACAACCATTGGATCAGGTTTAATATCTCAAAATTATCGGTTAATATATAGGTGTAACCTTTGGTTCACATAATTTAAGAAACCATCAGTTTAGGGATTAATTGAAGCAACTCATGATACCTAGTTACAATATCATGTGGTAACTTGAACTACCATAACTTTGTCCCCTTTTAGGGGGTTTTTGGAATATACTTACCCAATTTTCCAAAAAAAAAACTTGAACCACCATTAGTTGTGGCACATTATGTCACCATCGACTGATGGATTTAATATTGCCATCATTGAACACCGTCAGATGTTGAGCTAAAAATCACCATTGCTTCATGCCATCTCTAGGGCAATAAACCGTTGATCATTGAGCTTCCCAAAAGAGTATAGAACTGACCTAAGGTGTGGCCATAGTTTGACACCATTGGTCATCACCATCGGTTGCCACAAAGACATCTCCATCGGTTCTAATATAAGATCATCCATCGGTTCATGTATAAATATGAAAATCAGCCTAAAAACACTAAGTATAACCCATCGTTTGATAGGTACTTAGCACCATTGGTTGCCATGTAAACCTTATCTAAGTCTTCCTCTACCTCAGGAAGGTCGTGCACATCGTTTCATGTTCATCTAGAACTGGAAACTAAGCAAGAAACAATATTAAAATCAAAAGCTTAAGCATACATAGCTTCTCTAAGCTTAGATCATCATTTTAGAGCAAGAACATGAGTAAGCTATCTTGTAGTAAGCAATAGAAGTGAAGAGGTTAAAACAACTCGCCTCTAGGAAGAAGATCAGAGTCCAAGAAGCAAGAAAACTCGAGCAAAGAAGGTGAAGAACCCTAGCTTTAGGTCTGAATTCGTCCAAGTAAGCTTCTCTTCCAAGAAAGGGAGTAAACCCTAGGTCAAGGGAGCAAGAAGATGAGTTATTTGAGCTTTGAAGCAAACTTTTCCATGGAACAACATGGTTCCATCTAGGAATAAGTTAGGAGGAAGAAGAAAAAAAAACAGAGTAGAGAAGGAGAAACTTACTATTTTAGGTTAAGATCACCTAAAGGAAGCTTCACAAACCCTAGATGAGGGTAGATCTGAACCCTTGATGCTCTCACAAGAAGGTTGGATATCTTCTTCTACCTTGGGCACTCTCTTTGCCTCCAAGAAGGTGAAAGACGAATCCCTAGAGAGAAGGGAAGAGATAAGAGTCCATAGGTTTTGTTTGTGGGCTAAAGGATAGGTATATAAAGCTTATGGATAAAGAAAGATAGAAACTTGAGGTGTCCAAGCAGCTCTCCATGTGTCCATATCCTAGAGCTTCCATGGACATGCAGGCATCTATTCTAAAACTCATGGAGACCTTCTTAGCATTCGTTTATTGGATCTCCAGACTAACCCTCGACCTCGAAGCAAAGGAACCATTGGTTCTTTGGACCCTAGTCACTTAAGTGGTGAACCATCGGTTGACCATCTCTTTTAAGTGAACCACTGGTCCAAGTGAACCAAAACCAGAAAGCCATCAACCTACTAACATATAGGGATGAAAGTTAGCTCTCACCACCTGTTGGTGACCTTCGAATTTCAACCAAATAGGGGAACCGTTGGTTGATGGCTCCTAAATGTAGCTCATCCTTGAAGGGGTAAAACCCTAAGTCACCATTGAAAGAAACACCTCCAAACCAAGGTTCAACTAAGTGCCCCATGGATCAAAAAGCTCAATAATAATAAGAAACATATAAGGAACATAATTCATGAGAAAAATTGCAAAGAAAACATCAGATGTGGGTAATTTGCATAAAAGTCCAAAATGTACATAAAATTACATAACTTGCAAAAACAATGTCCAAATTGGACCAAATTTGAAAATTAAGCTTGTCACATTATTCCAAAACACATAACAAGGTTATAATAAGGTTTAAATCACTAGATTTTATTGGACAAGGCAATTCAATATCATTATGATGAAGAGGAGAATTGTTGCCTAGTGAAAATTAATGAGGCAATTTCTTCCACCCTTGTTCAATCATATCCACAGTTTCCTTTGGAGGCATTCCTTATGAATTTGGTGGATGATTACACTATATGTCATTCCTTGGAGGAGTGTTTCTTTTTTCTTAGAGCATTACCATGTTATTGCACCAGGCATTATGAGGACTTAGGACCACCTCCACCACCATTCATTCCATCTCTACTGAGTCCTCCAGATCTTGAATTGAAGTTGTTGCCGCCGCACTTGAAGTACACCTTTTTGGAAGCAAATGAGAAGCTTCCAGTCATTATCTCATCCTCCTTGAGCATCCAAGAGGAGGAGCAGTTGATTTTTGTGCTAAAGAACCACCAGGTAGCATTTGGGTGGTTAGTTGTAGACATCAAGGGGATCTCCCCTAGTTTTTTCCAGCATAAGATCCCCATAGAAGAAGGATCCAAGATGATCATGGAACCTTAGTGGAGTCTCAATCCCATAATGACTGAGGTAGTAAAGAAAGATAATTAAGCATGTTCAACACTTTAAGCAAGGTTAGGGGTCTGACAACTATAAAACCCTAACAAGGATTTCACCCTAAAATCCTACACAAAGAGAGATTGGTACTTCCCACGCATCTCATCCTTTAACTCCCACATGGCTTGCTCTTAGCCATGGTGATTCCAAATAACCTTCACTTACACTATATCTTTCTTCTTCAACTTTTTCACCCTTCTATCCTGGATCAACACATGACCCTCAACATAGGAAACATCCTCATCTAACTCAACCTCTACTGGATGGATCTTCTTCTCTGTATTTGGAT
This sequence comes from Alisma plantago-aquatica, assembly GCA_963693085.1. NCBI lineage: Eukaryota > Viridiplantae > Streptophyta > Magnoliopsida > Alismatales > Alismataceae > Alisma > Alisma plantago-aquatica. Next base: position 572,136,444 of record OY856412.1, read on the forward strand.
GACACTCACTAAATATAAAGATATGAAAAACATTATTCAACCTCTGCAATTATGGTGGTAGATCCAACTTGTATGCCACCTTTCCAACAAGGTCTAACATAGGGTATGATCCATAAATCTAGGAGCCAACTTACCCTTCTTCCCAAACCTCAACACACCTTTACAAGGAGAGACCTTGAGATACACTCTATATCCCACTTGAAATTATAATGGTCTATGACAAATATCTGTATAAGATATCTGTCTCTTTTCAGCTACCTTCAACTGTCATTGTATCACCTTAATCTTTTCTGAGGTCTATTGTACAAGCTCATGACCCAAGAGTTGATACTCACATGTCTCATACCAATAAAGTGGAGAATAAAAATGTCTCCCATACAAAGCCTCATAAGGTGCCATATAAATGCTTCTCTAATAGCTATTGCTGTAAATAAACTCTATCAAACTCAGGTGCACATTCCAACTTCCAAGAAATTGTAACACACATGCTCTCAAAAGATCCTCTAAAGTCTAAATAGTCCTTTCAAACTGGCCATCTATCTGTGAATAGAAAGTTGTACAAAACCTTGTCTGTGTTCCCACTACTGAATGTAGATGTTTCCAAAACCGACTTGTAAACTGTGGACCTCTGTCAGAAACTATAGTTACTAGAATTCCATGCAAGTGGAGTATCTCATAAACATATACATGTGCCGACTTTTTTGTTGTAAATTTCGTCTTGACTGGAAAGAAGTGAGCTAACTTGGTCAATCTATCTAATATCACCCATATGGAATCATGACCTTTGGTTGTCCTATGAAGACCAAACACAAAGTCCATAGTGATGTGATCCTACTTCCACTGTGGTATCGACAAAGGTTGTAGTGTTCCAATAAGTTTTTGATGCTCATCCTTAACCTGCTGACAGACTGGACATCTAGCAATAAAATTTGCTATGTCATGCTTTAAACCTGGCCACTGATACAAGTCCTTCATATTATGGTACATTTTGGTACTTCCAGGATGCATAGAATACATCGAGGAGTGAGCCTCCTCAAGTACCATCTTCCTCAACCCATCAACATCAGGAACCACTCTCCTGTTTTGGAAACAAACTATAGTGTCATCTACCTCATGGAATCCATCATGCTTCTCACTGCCAAACGGTGATCGAATATTCTGTATCACATTATCATTTTGATATGCATCACATATCTGTTGTCTCAAGGTAGGTTTAATTTTTTATTGTTCTAAAAAACCCGCCAACAAAGAAACTTCCACCTATACATTCATCTAGAGAGGAGACACTAACATGTCTCGTTTATGCACACCAATGAATGCAACTGTGCATTGTTTGCATATGATGATGAAGATGACTTCCTTCTCAACGCATCAATGACCACATTTTCCTTTCTTGGATGGTAGTCTATTGTGCAATCATAATCTTTCATCAACTCCATCCATCTCCTCTGCCTCATATTCAATTCTAGCTTTGAAAAGATATACTATAGATTCTTATGGTCAGTGAAGATCTGACACCTTTCTCCATAAAGGTAGTGTCTCCAAATCTTCAAAGCATGAACTATGGCTACTAGATCTAGATCATGTGTTGGACAATTCCTCTCATGTTTCTTAAGTTGTCAAGAAGCAAAAGAAATCACATTCTTATCCTACATCAGTACACATCCCGACCCATTCTTTGAAGCATAAAAAATGACAATATAGCCTTTCCCTTGCTCTCATAGCACTAACACTAGTATACTTGTCAACTTCTCTTTCAACTGTTGGAAAGAATGCTAACACTTGTTGTCCCAAGAAAAACATCCTTCCTGGTTAACCTAGTTAGGGGTAAGGTTGCAGAACTGAAGTTCTTTATAAACCTCCTATAGTAGCCTGCCAAACCTAGGAAACTGTGAATCCTTGTCAGTGTCTTAGGCTATTTCTGTTCATGAACAGACTCAACCTTCTTAGGGTTTTCAAAAATGCCCTTAGTAGATATGACATGACCCAAAAAAGACACCTCAGATAACCAAAACTTGCACTTGCTAAACTTTGCATATAACAGGTGATGCCTCAACAAATTCAACGCTCGGTGAAGGTGTTGCTCATGTTGTTGACTATCCTTGGACTATATCAGGATGCCATATATGAACACGACCACAATCTAATCATGACAAGGCTTAAATACCTTGTTCATCAGATCCATGAAAGCTATTAGTGCATTGGTTAGCCCAAACAGAATAACCATAAACTCATAGTGACCATACCTAGTCCTAATAGTTGACTTGGGTATGTCATCTACATTGATATTCAATTGGTGATAACATGATCTCAAGTCTATCTTTGAAAACACAGTGTCACCTCTCAACTGACCAAAAAGTTCATCAATCCTTGGAAATGGAGTAATTATTATTTATAGTCACCTTGTTCAATTGTCAGTAATCTATACACAATCTCATTGAACCGTCCTTCTTTTTGAAGAACAACACAGGAGCACCCCAATGGGAAGTGCTTGGCCTGATTAAACCCTTCTCTAATAGTTCCTACAACTGTTTCTTTAACTCCTGCATTTCTATTGGTGCCATCATGTACGGTGATTGTGCTATGCGTTGTATTCCACGAATAAGATTGATCTCAAAACCAATCTCTCTAAGAAGGAAAACACTAGGAAACTCTTCACGAAAAACATCCTCAAATTCCCGCACTATTGGTACCTCTTGGATACTAGGACCTCTCACTTTGGTGTCCACAACATGTGCTAAGAAAGCCTCACATCCTTATCTCATGAACATTTCTACTGTCATAGCTGACATCAAACACTTGGAAAGAATCTTTATGTCACCTTGGAAGATCCACAAGACATCACCATCATAGAATGTCACCACCTTAGTACTACAGTTCAATACCACCTTGTACTTTTCCAAGGTATCCATCCCTAGTATCACATCAAACCCATGCATTTTAAGTGACAAAATATCCACTTGAATGTTGTATCCTAAGAAAGAAAGAACATAAGAGGAACACACCTCCCACTCGGCAGAATCGACCAAAGGAGTCTCTAGTCAAAGACTTCCAGATCTATGAATAACAAGCAGATAACAACTATCTATCACCTCTCTGGTGATAAAAGAGTGCACCACACCTGGGTCAACTAGTCAGATACAAAACAAGAAGTTGACAAATCAAAATGAAATAACTCCATCTGGAATGTCATGTCCAGTGGATTGACCACTACTTATGGTTGGCTCATGGCATAGAACCTAGCCGTCGTCTGCTTCCGTACATGTCCTCCGCTAGCATAGCCAGAGGATCCTTCATGCGATGCATGACTGCATCCTCTACCACCCCCACTACTAAATCGTCATTGTTGTGAACCCTCCTGACTTTGACTTGGTTGTTGGGTCACTTCCTCATACTTCATTAGGAAAAATGGTCTTGTATGCCCGATATTTCCACACCTGAAGCAATTCTTGTTCTCATACCATGGCCTAGACAGGCCTATTATTGAAACTGATGATGAGCTGTGAGCTCCTGTCCAATGGAAAACTACAGCCTCTGCCCCCACTCAAGGTCCACTAGGATGGAGTATGTGACCTCTGCTTGGTAAAAGTTGACCTTTGTTGTGATTGTGGTGGAGAAAACCTCAGCTTATTAAAGCCTCCAGAAGATTTCCCTTGGAACTGAGCTGGTCTTTTTGTTGTGTTGGCTTCATGCTTCTCAATAACAAACCTCTAAATCTGCCTTATGGACTCTGCAAAGGTGGAAAACCTTTCTCTATTCTCCAAAGTTGACACCATTGTAGTCAACTCCATACACATACCCTTCTTAAACATACAGATCATTTCCTTATATGTCGCTTCCATGTGAGAACCATAAACTTTGACTCATACTCATTGATGGTAATCTCTCACTAAAAAATCTTCACAAACTGAGAGATCTTCTCATGTAGATAGGTCTCTGGGAACTCTCGTCGAAACTCCTCCCATCCTATCGCCACTCCTGGCCTTTTCTCCTCTTCTATGGCCCACCAATGGCTTGCACTACCCTTCCACAAGTAAACAACATGTTTTACTTTATCTTCCTTAGGAATGTTCAATATAGTACATGCCTTCTCAAGCTCATTCATCCACATGTCGACGTCTGTCGGGTCCGAAGTACTAGCATAGTCAATCGCCCTGAAACGTCTAATATGTTTAAATGTCTTCCTGACACCTTGGGATTCCACATTAGGAATTTATGCCCTAGCTTGAGGTGTTGGCACTCTGTCCACTAGATGTGTAATTGTGCTTGTCATCTGTCCAAACATGGACTGAAACACATGACTGGCCATGGTTGTCTGGTCAAACTGAGGCATTGTGGCTACTCTGGCCCCGCTTCTGGCACTCTATCATCGTGTGCTTGCCTCCTAGTACCTCCTCCTAGTGCAACATATCTTCTCTTAGCGTGCTCTTCCTGTCATCCAGATATATTTGCATAAACATAAGCTATGATCAGATATGTTGGATACATAAGAACAGACTCAAACCTAAGTCCTATGTCCCTATAGGCTCAGTGAACCTAGAGCTTTGATACCAACTTAAAATATGACACCTTGTCACGCTAAATGAGATTACTCAAAACATAAAACACTATCAACTACTAGTTAACAACATAGACAATAAAGAGAAATTATTAAAATCGATTTCAACATCATAAATAAGTTTTAAAACATTTTCATAAAGGTCTATCTTTTCCATAAACTCATATACCATGACATGTACTTACATATGTATCCAGTGGCCTCACCCACAACCTGTATACAAAAGAGATATTCCATAAGTACATGCCATATATACAATCACTGACATATTACCAAAAACTCATGTCAATAAAAGTTTATCATCTATAAAACACTTCCCATACCCGGACCTGAGAGTACAAGGATGACACTGGGACTCTACTAGAAACAATTACAACTATCCAAACTTCTATGTCTATTAATCACCAGGATGCTCCTCTTCTACAACGCAATCTCAACCATGTTTCCAATGACCACCTAAAAACATGTGGTGACCCACGGGTGAGACCTATGTCCCAATGAGTGATATAACTCTCTCCAACATATATTGATTACAACATATTATTTGACAATAAATAGACTGAGTAGATTGAAGTTTTTTATAAGCAATTGAGTAGATTGAACAATTCTAACATACTAAGAAAGTTAAACAGATAAGCCTGGAAACAAGTATAATTACTCAGATTTCATAAGATTTCATTATATAAGATCTGGGTGATATAAAAACATGGCAACGCTAATCAACCAATGTGAAACATATTCAACTCTAGAAAATATGCTACATGGCTTGTATTACATCTTTTCTTATGCCCTAAGAAATTTGAGTCGTATCCAACTAACCATTGCTAAGTTAAAATTAGTGCCATACTAGATCTATGGAAGAGTCAAACTCCATGATCTCACCAACAACTCCTGGTCAGTACGAGATACAACACAAAGACATAACAGTCAACTGCCAACAACGACAAATAGTCAAGTTGAAAACAACTAGCATGCCTTGGTACAGGTCAAGGCACTAGAGAGTGGGTCAGGCATGCCCTTTCTATCTGAGGCATTATGTAGTTGTAACCGCTGATTCCTTTCACATATCACAATATTTGAGGCATGACTATAGCCATCCTCCATACCCTATAAGTAAGTATGTCAAGTACAGATACATGATCTCTTGCACCCCACATACTTTAACAGTATGCACTCTGAGTTTCCCTTAGGAACACTCATTTCACCATCCAGTAAATTCTGACACTGAAGATGGTTCTATGGCACAAGGCACTACATGATTAGGGTTTCACTTGATTATTTATTGCTGATTGGGTGAATTAAGGTTGCATCATACAAGTGCACATGCATACCCTAATTCATTTCTAGAAAGTGTATAAGTATAACAACTTTAGAAGATATAAAACATACGAGATACAAATCTTAACCACAATTACCACATGGTATTATTTCATTGCCATTCATGAGATTATACTAGTCATCACACCACCATAGGTTTCTATCCTTATCACACTGTTCCAGGATTCCAATCCTTATGATATCATGAAGAGGATTGCACCTCCATTAGGACTCAACCATGCCCAAGGTCATTAAGAACATCACATCATACCTTATAAGATCATTATTATCTTCCCATGCCTTATAACATGGCTCAACAGCCTGTCACCAAACATGTGACCTATGAGTATAATATAGCAAGAAACTATAATATTCATGTAGCAGCATATTAAGGTTTCAACAACAATAACAAAGCATTTCATTATCATATTAATAATTCAAGAGGGCTGATTACAATCTATCACCATAACTTAGTTACCTTAGGATTAAGTGTAACAAGCTTTATCATATTTTAGTTACACATCTACTTATTATGGTGATTTATCAAATATATTCATACGAGGGAAAAGGTAAGACTAAAATTTGAAGGCATTCATCCATTAAATTCACATTATTAGAACCAACACATTATACTATAGAATGCATTCTAACCATTGGATATTGAAGCATCCAATCACAACCATTGGATCATGTTTAACATTTCAAAACTATCAGTTGATATGTAGGTTTAACCTTTGGATCATATAACCAAAGAAACCATCAGTTTAGGGATTAATTGAAGAAACTCATGATACCTCATTACACCATCGTATGGTAAACTGAACCACCATCAGTTGTGACACATTATGTCACCATCAGCTGATGAGGTCAATATTGCCATCATTGAACACCATTGGATGTTGAGCTAAAAATTGCCATTGGTTCATGTCATCTCTAGGGCAATAAACCATTGATCATTGAGCTTCTAAAAAGATTCTAGAACTGAACTAAGGTGTGACCATAATTTTACACCATTTGTCATCACCATCGGTTGCCACAAAGACATCTCCATTGGTTCTAATATAAGGTCATCCATCGGTTCATGTATAAAGTTGAAAATCAGCCTAAAAACACTAAGTATAACCCATCATTTGATAGGTACTTAGTGCCATTGGTTGCCATGTAAACCTGATCTAAGTCTTCCTCTACCTCAGGAAGGTCTTGCACATAGTTTCATGTTCATATAGAACTGGAAACCAAGCAAGAAACAGTATTAAAATTGAAACCTTAAGCATATATAGATTCTCTAAGCTTAGATTATCGACTTGCCCATTCAGTTACTTTGGCATTGGACGTTCCCGAAATGGGTACTATTAGGGTGAGTAAGAAATATTGTGGTAAACAATAAAAGGGAGTAGGGTTACAAAAACTGCCTCTAGGAAGAAGATCAGAGTCCAAGAATTAAGAAAACTTGAGCAAAGAAGGTGAAGAACCCTAGCTTTAGGTCTGAATTCAGCCAAGTAAGCTTCTCTTCCAAGAAAGGGAGTAAATCCTAGGTGAAGGGAGCAAGAAGATAAGTTCTTTGAGATAAAGAAAACTTTGCCATGGAACAACATGGTTCCATCTAGGCATAAGGTAGGAGGAATAAGAATAGTAAAAGAAATGGAGTAGAGAAGGGTAAACATACTAGTTTAGGTTAAGATCACTTAAACAAAGCTTCACAAACCCTAGATGAGGGTAGATCTTAACCCTAGATGCTCTCACAAGAAGGTTGGATATCTTCTTCTACCTTGGGCACTTTGTTCACCCCCAAGCAGGTGAAAGATGAAGCTTTGGAGAGGAGGGAAGAGATAAGAGTCCAAAGGTTTCATTTGTGGGCTAAAGGATAGGTATATAAAGCTTATGGATAAAGAAAGAGAGAAACTTGAGGTCTCCAAGCAGCTCTCCATGTGTCCATAGCCTAGAGCTTCCATGACCATGAAAAGTGATATTCCACCACTCATGGAGACATGCTCAGCCTTCAGTTATTAGCTGTCCAGGTTGACCCTCGACCTCCAAGCAAAGGAACCATCGGTTCTTTGGACCTTGGTCACTTAAGTGGTGAACCATCGGTTGACAATCTTTTTTAAGTGAACCACCGGTCCAAGTGAACCAAAACCAGAAAACCATCAAACTACTACCATCTAGGGATGACCATAAATTTTCATCACTTGTTGGTGACCTTTGTATCTCAACCAAATAGGGGAACCATTGGTTGATGGCTCCTTAAGGTAGCTCATCCCTGAAGGGGTAAAACCCTAAGTCACCATTGAAAGAAACACCTCCAAATCAAGGTTCAACTAAGTGCCCCATGGTTCAAAAAGCTCAAGCATGATAATAAAACGTATAAGGAACATAATTAATGTGAAAAAATTGCAATGAAAACTTCATATTTGGGTAAATTGCATAAAAGTCCAAAATGTGCATAAAATTGCATAACTTGCTCAAACAGTGTCCAAATTAGACCAAATTTGAAACTTAAGCTTGTCACATGATACCAAAACATATCACAAGGTTATATTAAGGTTAAAATCATTAAATTATGGTAATTAAGTATGTTCAACACTTTAATCATGGTCATGGGTCTTGCAATAGGTGGTACACATTCATCAATGTGAATGCTAATAGATTATTATGGCTCAATTCAAACATATCTTATTTTAAAATTAACTTATTAGATAACAACTGATGAGATAGTCATCTCCCATCTGATCATAGAATGGGTTGATCATGGATGCATAATCCAAATCGTTGCACTTTGGAGTTTACTAATGGTCTCAATCAGTTTGTAAGATTTGCAAAGGAACATAGCAAACAACCTGGAGATAGTTTCTATTGCCCTATAGGAATTGTAGTAACAACTTGAAAGTTGACACTATTGATGTGATAAAAAATCATGTCATGTGTAATGAGATTGTACATGGCTTTACATAATGGTACTGATATGAAGACATTCCTAGTATGAGATCAATAGATGTTGGTAGTGGTAGTTGTGTCAAAATAGAAATGGTTGATGATGTTAATGTGAACGAACCAATTCCAACATGCATTTTTGATGTGATGCTAGATAGTTGTGGGGTAAATGTTACAGATCCACCTTTCTTATTTAGAAACATTGTGCATGGTGTTGAGAAATAGTTATACTTAGGTTGTACTAAGTTTACTAAGTGAGCGTTGTGTTGAGATTGTATACTCTGAAGGCTAACAATAGATGGAGTAACAAAAGCTTCACTTCTATTTTGTTTTTATTGAAACAAATCCTCCCTGGAGGCAAAAGCTTCCAAAATCAACATACAAAATGAAAAAGATGGTGACCATATGTTAAGAAGATACATGCATGCCTAAATGTCTGTGTATTATTTCAAAAGGACTATATAGATCAAAAAGAATGTCTTAAATGTGGGGCATCTAGGTACAACAGGACGACATCGGGTAAGAACAAAATTGAGTCTCCAGATAAGGTGATGTGGTATCTGCCTATAATACCAGAGTTTTAATGCGTGTTTGCTAATATTGTAGATGCACGCAATATATATATCTTGGCATGTAGAAGTTAAGAAAAACAACGATGATATGCTATGATGTGCGTCTGATTCACTGCAATGGAAGAAGATTGATTTATTGTACCCTAAATTTGGCAAAGAAGGCAAGAATTTAAGACTTGGACTTTGTACCAACAGGATGAATCCATATGGACCATTAAGTAGCCAATATAGCACTTGGCCTGTCATGATTGTTATACACAATCTTCCTTGGTAGTTGTGTATGAAGAATGAATAAATCATGCTGGAGTTGCTAATATCGGGCTCCAAAAAACCAAGAAAAGATATTGATGTTTATCTTTAACCTATGATTGATGATCTAAAGAAACTCTGGGGAGAAGGCGTGATGACTTATAATGTTTTGCTCAGAGTGATGTTTGATTTACGTGTTATGTTGTTTTGCACTATTAATGACTTTACAACTTATGGGAACTTGTCTGGATATAGCGTAAAAGGAACCAAGGCACATCCTATATGTGAGAAAAATACTGATTCAATCTGACTAAAATGTGGTGGTAAGATTGTATATCTTGGTTATCGAAGGCTTATGCCAAAGGTGCATCCTTACCAAAAGTTGCAAAAAACATTCAGTGACTCAACCGATGATCTGAGTACCCCTAAAACTATATCATGGGAGGATGTTTATGTAAAAGTAAACAACATTGTAAGTCATTTTTGTAAGAGATCATGTACTACTACTACAGGTGAAAAATATTTATTAAAAAAGTGGTTGATTTTCTGGGATCTTCCTTATTGGAGTTCTTTTACAGTTTGACATTGTATCAATGTCATGCCTATTTTGAAAAATGTTTGTGATAGCGTCATCAATACTCTATTGAATATAAAAGGCAAGACTAAAGATGGCATAAAATAGAATGGACCTATGTGAAATGGGTATAAGTAAAGAATTAAGAACATAAGTTAGCAAGAGTCGCCACACATATTTACCTCCTGCTTGTTATACCGTGTGTACATAGGAGAAGAGAACTTTTTGTGAGTGCTTGCTTAATGTTAAGGCACAATAGGGATACTCGGCCAATATAAGTAGATTGGTTTAAATGAATGATCTAAAGTTGATAGGTCTTAAATCTCATGATTGTCACACTCTAATGCAACATGTATTGCTTGTGGCTATTTGATCTATCATTCCTAAGCATGTAAGGTTTGCAATCACTAGGCATTGCTTCTTCTTCAACACTCTATGCAGCAAAGTCATTGATCCTGAGAATCTAGATAAGTTACAAAGAGAAATTGCTATTACCCTATGCCAACTTGAGCAGTATTTCCACCCTTAATTATTTGATATCATGGAACATCTAGTCGTCCATTTTACTAGGGAAGTGAAACTACTAGGTCCAATTTTCATGCATTGGATGTATCTTTTTGAGCGGAACATGAGTTTTTTAAAGGTGATGTTTGGAACTGTTATCATCTAAAGGGGGTATTATTGAGGGCTATGTTGCTAGGGAGGTTATGGAATTTTACATTGACTTTTTGAGTTGCAATGAAACCCCTATTAATACTATGAATCCTGACATTTATTCCAAAAAAGTTATTTTGGGAGAATGACAAATAGATGTCAGTCATGAGCAGTGGGAACAAGCACACTTGTATGTTTTATACAACATAGATGATGTGGGTATTTATATCACTGAACACACCAATGTACTCAAGACAAAATATTCCCAAGTCAGTTCAATGTGTCTTGCTAGAGAGCATAATCATACACTTATTAGGTGGTTTGAAGAGGAAGCATTTAGTGAACAATATCAAACACCAAATATTTTACAAAAACTATCAAATGGCTCGTGTAAAAGCCAAAGATGCATGTTACATCTTACGAATGGTTTGACATAAATGGATTTTCATTATACACAAAACGTCAAGATGATAAGAGTGTCATCCAAAATAGTGGGGTCACCATTCCAACATATTTGTTATATTTTTCTTTTTCCAGGGATAAGAGTTAATGTGAAGAAAAGGTATCTTATTTCAATGTCATTGAAGACATATGGGAAATTGATTACACAGAGTTTAGAGTTCCATTATTTAGGTGTAAATTGATTGATAACAACAAAGGAGTTGTAGTTTATGAACTTGATTTCATAATAGTAAATTTTGAGTGGATAGGAGAGAAGGATGAACCATTCATCATGGCATCACAATCAAAGCAAGTATTCTATATTGACGATCCTAAAAAAGAAAATCGGCCTATCGTTCATCATGGGAAAAGACAGTTCATTTTAGATTATTGATGAAGAACAGTACTATGACAAGTATGATGACTCTAGCCCATTCTTTGTTGGCTTACCAAGTGTAAATGTTGAATCTAACATTGATGACTATACATGTGAAGATCACACAAAAGGAATATTTGTTCAAGGTATACTACATACATGCATTTTATATGATGACTCGAGTTCATTCTCTTTTTCATATGTTATATTTGCATTATATAACATGTTTCATTTTTCATGTGATCTGACTTTTTCATATGTTTACTTTAGATTTTATAGATGTCATCTGACCAGGATCGATCCTGAGCGTGAGGATCCTGGTAGGCCTCCTGACTAGGGTGATGACAATGTTGCTAAATCTACACGTAGAAGAGGGATAACTTTTATAAAAAAAGAGCCTCTACTAGGGACAAAGGGAAGAAGGGCACTATTGAATCAAATGAAGTAGGGGTGTCGATTACTAAAGATTTTGTCAGTTACTGTGGGGTCCTTAGTTGAAGCAAAGTGCCTCTCCTTAGTGAGCATTGGAGACACATGGATAAGGTCACTAAAGACATCATCTCAAGGGAGTTAGAGGTGAGATATATGCATTTACTTTTTTTATATTATTTTCCTATTCTTTCTTTTCACATTTATAAAAGTATTGAATGTTGAACCTTTTTAGGGCTTGCATGAGCTTGATGAAAAGTTGCATCACAAGGATGTTATGTAGCTCATTAGGATAAAGCATAGAGTTTGGCATATAATCATCACAAGAGACTACATCTTTGGATCCAAGAAAGACAAGGACCCCATTGCACAATGGTCCTATCTTGACAAAAAAGAATGGCAGTAGTTTCTTGAGCAGAGACAAATAGATGAGTTCAAGGTGTTGAATTAATTACATTCTTATGATTTCTCAATATTAGTTAATCATATTCTTATTGAATTAATCAAGACATTCACAATGTTAAAAAAAGTGTGACAAGAATGTTCACAACCACCGGTTGGGTTTAGGTGGTTATGTTAAACACCGCCAGTTGAGAGAGAAAGAGCAGGGGTGTTCTACTTCTACTTCTTATATTGTTGAGTGTTATAGTACTTTCTTATGGTTGCCTCACTATCTGGAATGGATAGATGTAAGGAAAAACAATGTTAGAGAAATCCCCGTCCAAGCAACCCAAGAGGTGACTGTGAAAAATCATAAATTTCTTGGTCTCACAATTCATGTCCATGTTCTTTTTTCCTTGGACTGTTAAGTTTTAATGGTTAGGCAGTTCTGATGATGAATAATTGGAGTTGGGTGAGTAAAAAAAAGGAGGGAAAGTTCACCCCTCAAGAAACACACAATGAATTGACGGTTTCTCTAGGGACATAAGAGCATCTTGCCCCTGTTAGGGCAGCCGGAACTAGGTTTGGTTTAAAATATTTTTGTGGCTCATCCCATCAAAAGAACAAATATGACAAGAAAAGGGGAATGGATCAAGAGGATGCACGAAGACTGATAGTTGCATCTTTGGAGCAGTTTAAGACTTCTGAGGCAGCACAAGCTCCTCTAGCCGTCATAGATCATGTACAACATCACACACCCGAGGAGGGTATTGGGAGTACTCCTTGTGACCCACGTGGCACGACTGGGATAAGATTTAATTTAAGTCAATTTATATGTTGTGCTTATATGTTGTGATAAAGTAATCCCTGAAATCAATGTACATGTGGGTCAATTTAAATATTATGTTTCATAAAATTATAGGTGGCTAGAAAATATCATATTGCCATTGATGTTCCATCATATAACATCATGAAAGATGGCGAGGTTTCTCAACACTCTAATACAGTTCATGGTCTTCCCCTTCCCATTGATCATGTTCGTGTGTCCGGCATATGATCGTTTTGGCATAGAAAGAAACACCACTTCAATACAAGCACCCAGATACCGCCACAGCCGGAGAGGTAGAAGGCGGGTATATTGGGTGGCCCAAACGCTCTTTGTATTTATTGAGGTATGTAAAATGTATATTGAATTTATATATAATCTAAAGCTAATATGAGAATACAAGCATGCATACCACAACACCTAAGAATCTCCTTAGGCTTTGAAAGCCTCCATCCCACATTTTATTCCACATGAGATTTTGACTCATTAGGCCCTAACTACAAGGTGTTGGCAATATGGTTAGGCAATATAGATCCATCATATACCATGGTGATCGACCTTCAAGAGGAGGTCATAGGTACATATTGTGACACTATTGTAGTGTTGATAGATGTTTCTAAGCTATTTCACTATTAATGGATGAACATATCATTGATAGAATTTTGGATACAGTGAGTGTGAATACCTCATTATACAATACATATTTTATAATTTTTTCTATGTATTAACTGATTATTGCATATATATGTTCATTTATTTGTATTACATAGCTGCTTAGTTCAGATTATCAAATGTGGCATTTCTGATCCCATCAATGATTAGCAATGTAGCTAGAGATATGAGTGGTGTCACTGATTATGTGACTACCATCATGAAGGTTGTTGGTGTTTCTTCCAAAATCGTGATCATAGCTCCCTTCTACGTTGTGTAAGTTTTGGTCTTGTTGTTTATATTTCTAACTTATGAATATACAATTGTTGTGGAATTTAATTTCTATTTCATTTTCCTTCGATTTACTCATAAATAAGTATTGGCGGTTGTTAGTGATTGTTCTCGAGATCTACCATGTATTTCGTTGGTCCTTTGGGTACATAATTAACATCGAATGAGGGACACCCATTGAAATTATCAATTTACGCATAAGTATATTTTTTCCATTCTCAACATATATATTAATGTTTACATCATATGACAGTTTAATAGTACAACCTATTTTTGAAAATATGATTATAGGGATATGAAAGCATTCCATAGAGGCTGAGGGAAAGTAGATACAAAATAGAAATCAATAGCTTGGAGAAGTGGTAATATATATAGTCTTCTCACTCCAATGCATATACATTACCAACTCTGTTTAATTATATTTATTAACATAATTGTAAATATAAGTTCCATATATAAGACAATGATTGGGCCTGCAAATATTACATAATGTTGTACATGGACAACATTGTCAGGTTGGCGTTATGAAAAATCAAATGTATAGTGAAGGTACTGTTATTAGTTTTGGATCATAATTGATGAAGTAGTCTCATTTGATAATACAAACAACCAAATATAGTTTGAGTTATGTCTCATTCTCTTTGTAGATTTTTGACACTACTCAAGCCTATATATTGGAGCGGCTGAATGACCTACGTGGACAGTAGGCAAACTGCTTCGTCAAACTTGTGGAATTGTCAGCTAATTGGGATGGCTAATTGATATTGTATTCAAACTTTGATGTTAATAGTTTATTTTATATATTATACATGTTGACTTAACTCTGTGGCAACTAATGTGTATATGTGGTCATGCATATGTGTTTGTGAATTGAATGTGAAGTGCATGAGGAGGATTGTATGTTATCGAGTCCACTTTCTAATGTGTATATGTGCATATGTATAAAAATGAGTGTGTGGATGATAATTGAATCAATTGAGTTGTTAGTTCATGCATATGTGCATGCATTGAAGTGAAATTGATAGAATATTTCTTGTATACATATTTCTTTATTCACGTAGGTTTGTTGGCCTATTGTTAAGCTAGGATACTTATAGAGCCTGCAGTTCTAATTATGCAGGCTCCAGAAAGGCTAGCAGCCAAATAACATGTATGTAGACCTGTTATATAAAAAAACACATTTTTCATCAGTTATTTCATATGAAACAGACTACATATACCTACTTCGTTGGTTATGTGAAAGAAATAAATGACAAATCCCTTCCTTTTTGTACTATTCATTCACTGATGAAATCGAAGAAATATTATTAAGCATGACCTACTCAGTTATTTCATAAGGAACTTACTACATAATTGAGCACTACCTCATTGGTTTTCTTTGGAATAACCAATGAGGAACTGCCAAGGGAAAGCACATGTTCATTCCACGTAGTGTGTTATTTCATCAATTTGGTTGTAACATAGAACCAAATATATATATATATATATATATATATATATGCCATTGATTTCTTTTTGCCAAAATAATTGGCGAGGTACATCCTGAGTTATAGCATCACCCACTTAGTCGTCAGCTTTTAATCAACAACATATGTCAAAAATAATCGATGAGATCATTGATATGTGTTTTGTTTGAGGATTTTTCTTAGTGATCATTTGGAGATTGATTAGTAGGATGGGTCCTTAAAGAATATTTTTGTGCATAGCTTTGGGCCCACATGTATCTGTCATTGGACCTCATCTAAGACCACTTTTGGGGAACCACAAAAGGTTGTTGTTGTTGTTGTGTTGGTATCCTACATTTTTCTTGACACAATACTGAGTGTATAAAATGTTTTATAGGGCCAAACATTAAGATTGACATTGTAATGTCCGACACCACTGACCACATCTCTAGTAGAGTTTTAGGAATAATGACTGGCCCAATAGATCTCCACTAGCCTTAACAACATGCTTTGTCCTCACTCACGTGCAAGCATGATAAACTTCCTAACTGATCTTCATCCTAGTACTAGTTTGGGATGAACACGCTTAACCATAGAGTTCTTTAGTGATTGTCTCCCTAAAAAGAAGGTGCACCTTGGTGATATGGGTATTCCAATCATTCCCTTTAAGATCATTTTATCCAAGGTCTCAAATCCTAGGACGTTACAATCTCCCCCACTTAGGCTCTTGACATAGTCAACAAGGCTTAACTATATGGCCTCATAATTTTCCCCATTTAAGTGCACAACCAGAATGGTCCATGGACACCCATCACTTGATCATGGAATATGAGTGCAAGGGTGGCTACATCACCATGGACAACCCTTTCCAGCATACCTGGTTCGCACGGCTCAAGACTGACATGCTACATGCCCATGTGGGCCCCACCTAATAAAAGGGTTATGGATTTGATAACATTTGTAATGCCCGAGCCCGTTGCCACATCTCTAGTAGAGTTTCACGAATGACCAGATGGCCCCATAGACCACCACTAGCCTTAATTGTGTGCTTTTTCTTCACTTGTGTGCAAGCCAAGATAAAATTCCCAACTAGTCCCTTCTTAGGACTACTCTGAGCTGAGCATGCTTAACCACAAAGGTCTCTAGTTATGGGCTCCCTGAAAAGGTAGTTGACCTAGGTGATATGGGTATTCCAATCATTTCTTTTAAGATCATTTTATCCAAGGCCTCAAATCTTGGCACGTTACAGACACCATTACTGACGAAAACAAATGACACATCCATGTGTGGGGATATGGTCTTCATAGAAGGTCATGGTTTTTGGATTGATGATCAACGTGGTGGTGTCATCTAGCTTGTTAAGCTAGACATCCTTCAACAAAATGCATCCTTTAGTATTGTATGATAGTTGGCATGTGTTTTTGTGAGCTTTGGTTCAAGTTCCACATGAAGATGTTTGTGCAAGTCTTCTTCATGTATCCTACTATGTCATAGGATTTTTAGAATGTATCAAGGTATGGTGTTGAGGATGACACTATGACAATGCTTCCTTGTTTACTGATGTGGTAGCATAAAAATACAAGTGGCAGATGAATGTGGTTGAATTTAAATAGACCTGGTATATTGATAGGAATATTTAGAGTGAATGGCATGGATTTCCCACTGGCTAAGCCAAACGTTGAAGTTGAATCCATTCCCATGTATGTGCTTACCTTAGTCTTTCCTTTGTTAGCAATTGATTCAGATGCCAATAGATCACTAGATGGAGGAACCATGGACATTGGAGCTTTTGAGAGGGCCTTGGTAATGCTTGGCTCTTTTAGGTGTATAGGAAAAAGTGAGCACTTTCTTCTGGGTACCATACCTTGGATATGAATCCTTGGTGTGGACCCTAGCATGGAGGAAGCTCCTATTAAAACCTCTTGAGGCATAAATAGTGATGGTCAACTAGGATCTGGATGCAAACGTTGGTGGCATCCTTTATCATGGTAGTTGGGAAGACTGTGGGATCTTGATAGATGTTGAAGGAACCATCCTTATTAAAGGATATGAGGGGATCTTAATTGTCTACTAAATTTATGACATACTCCTTTAACTAGGGAATTTGATGACCCCAATGAATGTAGGTTATGAACTTTTTTTCCGATCAATGCCATATAGTTGTCTTCCATGTATCAAATGAGCTCCCTCTATAAGGTCTTACATTCATTTGTGTTACAATCTTAGAGTCAGTGAAAGTGACAAAAACATGGGTTTTTTATTCTTCAGTTAGCATGGTAGATAACCCTTATGTTCTAGATATTTTATTTTTTGTGTAGTTATTCAAGGAGCTCTCTCTATGAGACTTTAAATCCTTCAAATTTATTGGTACAATAGGATTCTGAGGATCCTTTAGCTGGTGTTGGGCCTGAGGATGTGGTCCAAAATGCCAATCCAGAAGAGGCCATTTCTTAGGTAGAGGTTGCACATGTGGTTGTTATTTATCTTGTTCCATGTACTTTGTTTCTAGCATATGTTGGATGTAGGATATGAGGTATATCTGACCACTTTCATTATTTTTAAAGAAACCACAATTAGGAGGGCTCCCTTAGATGATATAGGTATAGTATGACCATGATATGCATCCCACATCTCTTTGATATAGAAGGAACACTCATCTTTTTACCATTCTTCATATGGAATCGGGGTTCTCTTGGAGATTGAGTGATAGATGGGGCATCAGGGACCTCCTCTAAATCACCAAAATAGTGTGTAACAAATCAGGGTCATGAGTCAACCTCAAGTGTGTTTTTGTCAGTGAAGTCTTGGAAAACACACATGAAGGGTCTAAATTATTGTATGAGTTGACATAGAGATTGATGGTACTCATAATATGATTTTTATCAAAGTTTTTCAAGAGCATGCCAATGATAAGTTGTTGCTTTAAAATTTTGAGCAAAAATTGAATTTGGGGAAGAGATATTCATATATGCACCCAAGAGGAATGAACCTACATGGAATTTTCTAGCACAAACCCTTATCAAATAATACCCTTAGAGGGGTTATTGGAAGCATAGTTGATATTTGGTTGGTTGGTGTCAGGGTTGGGGATATTGTGGTTGGAGCATAGGTGAGTAAAATTAAAAGGATACTCCATTCACCATACTAATTTGTTATAGGGTATTTCCAACCTTTTCAGTCTCCCAGAAGTTGCTACTACTGTTGGGTCAAGATTGATGACACAAAGGAGGACACTACAATAGTTGTAGTTGGATACACCTTCTTGGTTCTCTGAGATCCCCCAAGGATGCATATAGTATTGATGATCATCACCGTTGTTTAATCTCCACCTTGCTAGTGGAGTTGGTGCCAATATTGAGGGATATCTTGATATTATCCTTTTCTAATTGTGGTCTCTATGTTTGTAGTGTCTTGAATGATGTTAAAAGATACTTGTATGACTGGAATGTCAACATGGCCACAATGTTGATGAGGTTGATTTGATGACCATAAATATGCCTTTCTTGTTGTCTGTCTTATTGTCAATCTGTGATGTATGTCTCTCCATATCCCTATTAACTAGATGGAAAACTCTTTTGCTTTCTATAGGAATGCATTTATATCATCCCTGGTTGAGAAATGCTTGATGTTCAAGGCGTATTTATCAATGAACAATTTTTTCAACTCAACCCAAGATTTTGTAATATATGACCTCTATTGGTTATACCAAGATAATACCAATCATTTGAATTAATTAAGAAAGAGATTGATTAAGATCTTTCCATCATCTTGTACCTTGAACGTATCCAAGCATTATGTATGTTTATAAAGATTTAGACCTCCACGCCCTTTACACTTTGGGAACTTAGGGACCTCAACTTTCTTGAGTAGATGTGCTTTTAGGAGGTAATAGAAGTATGAAAATTTCTTGAGTCCTAACTTCTACCCTCGTATTTCTTATACCTACAAGTGACCCTAGAATGGATCTCTATTGGTTCTTGAATGGTGCTACCGATGGTGTCTGCATGGGTAACTTGGAGCCTAGCGTGACGTCATATCCATAGAATTTTCTTGAGGGTAAACTTACTAGTTTGATCAAAATGTAATTATGAAGGCAGGCATCATGTCATTATCAAGGGAAGAGATATTGTTGATTGTAGGTTGTTGGGGATCTTTACTTTCTTCTTCTTATGCAATTTTCCCTCACTTGTCAGGCCTTTATTTGGATCAACAATTGGTATCTGGATTTTGAACCTTCTACTGGTTGGTTGAACTACCAACATGGCAGGAGGTTTTTGGAATAGATATTGCAATCTTGGTGGAGGAACAATCTCTCTATGACACCGCATGCTCATCATGGGCGTTCCAAATGGGAAATTTGTCAAATAGAATGGATTCACTAAAGACCACCCATTGAAGGCGGGGATGGTTCTACTGTACATTCATGGTGGCGACATTGTCACTTTTCATTGTGTGAGTTGTATGGGTCATCTCCCAGTACTGAAATATGTTTGTGTAGGTTGTCATCCACATAGTCAATTAGTATATGTATAACATCAGGGCCCACAGAGGTTGATGTTGGTTGTAGTTGGAAAAGCTTCTCATAGTGAGGATTGTGACAGAAGTGTTGGCCTTGGTCTTCTTGGATCTAGAATTCATGAAATTCACATAGGATGAGTGTCTCATAAATGTCATGGGGCATGACTTGAGTATCATGTCCAATCATTATGTTATTATATGATGCTAGACATAGGTTTGAGCAAAGCTGATAAGGAGTTAGTGTGAGGGGCAACCTTCTAGTCACATGCATAATGGTGAAAGCACTTATTAAACTATGTACATAAGTGTTAGGCTGAGATGTCCATATTGATAGGTGATGCAAGTAATTGCTTTTGTACATAAATCATTCCCCTTGTTGAGAAGGAGTCTTTAAAACAGAGTGTAGAATCTATATTAACTAAAATGCACCTTGCTTGGTAGGGGGAAATATTATTGATATACGAAAAGAAAAAAGGTAAACAAAAAAAATTCTCCTTGTGATACAAGGGTATAACTTTACCATATTGATTGTTCTCATAGATTCTGGTCAAAGGGACAAAAGAAAAGAAGAAAAAAATAAACAAGAAATTTCCCTTCTGAGATGAAGAGGTTCCATCAAATGGGTCTTAAATGATTTTGTAGACGAAGGGGATATCCTAATAACTGAACCAAATAATTTTTCTTTTGAGGTTACTCCATTGGGACTTCTATAACATCTATCTTCTTATCCTTACACGAATTGTAACATGGTGTAGTCATCCTCTCATGCCCAGAAACTTGTTTGATTTAATTAAATAAATTGTCATTATGTGTATGACTTAATATTAGGGTGATACTCCCTTTCAAGAAATCGACACTACTCTACTTCCATCCATTCTTGTAAATGGTGACAGGGAAGCGCAAATATTCCCTCATATCTCCAAGGGCATCATTTGAGAGTGATGTTTGGTTAAAATTAGGATTATGCAGTCTACCTAAATACAAATTATTGAAAGAGGAAAGATGCACATGTTTATATATATATTTTCATTATGAGAGCATTCAAAATATGTTTTGTTTCTTATTATTTATAGGAATTCAAGGTTTATAGTTTACTATATCTTTATATTTGAATGATATTGGAGGCTTTAAGATCATTTGTGCCATTATGTTATCGAGATTCTAAGAATTTTTTTGCTCATAAGAAACCACATGGATCCTACCAGCTCATCCCAAGGGATTGAAACTTTTTTAGGTTTCCATCCTTCCTTTGCATATTATGTCACCAAAAAGGAAGTCAAAAGCTTAGTTGACATTTTCCAACCATTTTTTTTTTAGAAAACTAGGATTACCAAGATTAATACCTTATGAAGACTTGATGTAGACCGAGTTTTCAAAAATAAATTATATAAAGGTGAAAAATATAAGTTCCAACTATATTGGTTTTGAAAATATGATTTTATTAAGATCAATTACTTAAAAAGGCTTCATGCATCTCATGTTTTCAAAAAAGGTTTTACCAAAAGTTAGAAATTAGAATATTTAGCTTGTATATGTTTTGAAAATATGGGCTTACCGAGATAAAGACCTTACTAGTGCTTGATGTGGCTCAAGTTTTTAAAATAGGTTTCACCAAATGGTAGGAATTAGATTACCCAACCCGTTTGGGTTTTGATAATTTGGTTTTGCCAAGGATTCAAGAATTTGTTAGCATTTTGACATTGTTTTCTATTTTGAGAATTGTTTACCAAGGATTCAAAATTTTGACAACATTTTGATGCTATATTGGGTTTTGAAAATAATTTACTAAGTAGTTGAAAGTTTGACAACATTTTGGTTGTATCTTTGGTTTTAAAAAGAAGGGGTCAGTAAGCTCTTTGTTTTTTCTTCATAAAACAAGCATCTCTGCCATTTTACCCTGGCTTTAATAAATATATCTCCAACCCTTCACACGTGTGCCTAAAGTAGGTAAAATGGTTGTCCTTAGTCCTCTAGGTGTATGATTTACTTCATCCTACATGGGTCTCTAGGCTCACTAGGCTAATTTTCCCATTGGGTCAAGATAATAAAGAGTCATCAATTTTGGGACAATCACCACTAATTCCCAATGTCTAGATCTGAGTAAGAATAAAACAAACATTAAAATAAATACATTTGTTCATTATTAAAATTATATTGAATAATAATACTTATTGGACGTTACAAGGAATTAGGATAATTTCCTTTCCCATGGTAGCAAAATATTTGAATGCATCAGAGAAGTACTCACTCACTTCCTCAATATGTGTCTCCACCTGACTAGTGACCGAAGGAACTACGAATCCAACATTCTTTATATCAAAGTTTATGGCTTCGGTATATAAATGGATGTTAAACATTTGTAATTATTTTCATATGTAGAAATAAGCTAAAAATGTGTATTGGAATTTTCTATATTGATAGATCCTTACCTTATCCATACTTCTAATATTGAAGTATTTAGCTAATCATAACAGAACAACTCTATAATATCATCAAGAAAAATATAATTGTCAAAGTCTCTTCCAATTGCATCTTCTATTAAATTGATCAATATTTGTAGTCTAGAGCTTTGGTTGGCTAAGTATCGACACAAACATTTACATTTACTTCCCAACTCGTCGAATGTGGATTCTGGAATAATAGATGGCTTGGGCATAGGGGGACGACTAGTTGAATTTTTACTTTTTGGTTTGCAAACCTGTTAATTAAATTACATACTTCTATTACACGAGTTCATATATGTAGTCAAATATGAAAAACATGGTAGAATTCAAGTATACATTGTCATTGATAACCAAGTGTCTAGGCCAACCCACCATAGCACCCTCTGCTTCTTCAATTGTACTATATTCAGGATTAGGTATGGGTAGTGGTTTGTCCCCCATTCTGTCATACACAAGATGGATGGACACACGGAAAATGTCATCAGTAATTTGTTGGCAATGCAATGTACCACCAAGGTTGTACACCTTGCCCGCTGCCACAATATTATATTCTAGAACCTCCACTGCAAATTTATAGTTCATACCAACCTAGATTGAAATAATATAGGTTATATAGAAGCAGTAGAACAGATACCTGTTACAACTATATATATTATCATATATATCATACTAATAACACAACATATAGAACATAAACTTACTGTAGATTGTTGTGGTGGGTCATTGGGAGTGCTCCCATGACCTTCTACAACTGTAGCATGGGCTTGTACATCGTCACTTGAGAGACGCACAATATGAATAGGTTGAGAAGGTTGAGTAGGCTGAAATGAAGACATTCTTTCTTGTACTTTCTGTGCTACTAATGCTTCAACCTCCTCTTGTGTAAGACCTCCTGCACGACCTCTTTTAGATTGCGAAGGGCCAAAATAAGACTTGAATCCTATGCCAGCTCCTAATCCCCTAACACGGCCAGGATGCTCCTTCGTACCAAAAGCATCTGATAGTTCATCCATGTGGCCAGTTGGGATGAACTTTCCTTCCTTCCTTTGCTCGTGGAGATCAATCTATTCATAGTTAATAAAAATATTAAATCACAATATCAATTAGGTATAAATAAATATATCTTTCCCCTTTAGCCCTAAGCTCCTGCAACCTACACATCAGTGTGGGACCTCTACTTTTCTTAGCATCACCACTACCATCCTCATGGTGCTCATGCTCAGAATGTTCATCTTCACTCGCCATTTTAGAACCTGCAATTATACATGATAAAAAAAATAAGTGATAATAAAAGCACAAGTGATAAGGTATACTAGCTTGAATGATAATAAAATAAATAATTCAAAGAATACATGCCTCTAGTATTGGTTGAGTTGTTAGTCAAGGAAAATTCCTTCAGCATGGTCTTGACGTTTATAATATTCATCGGTGTTATCTTCAACATTTACACTTGGAAAACCAACTGAGAATGGACTGGAATCATCATACTTTTTGTAGTATTATTCTTCATTTATAGGATCTACAGTAAAATGTCTTTTTCCATGAAGAACGACAGACCAATTTTTATTTGACGGATCATCAATATAGAATACTTGTTTTTCTTGGTCTTCCATGATGAATGGCTCATCTTTCTCACCAATCTTTTCAAAACTCACCAATTTGAAACCCAACTCATCCATTAAAACTCCTTTGTTGTTGTCAGCCCAATTACACCTAAAGATAGGAACTTGAAAATTTGTATAGTCCATTTCCCATATGTCCTCAATGACGTCGTAATATGACATCTCAGCTTCGCGTGGTCTTTTATCTTTGGCACTAGCAAAATACAATGAACAAGCTTGAACAGTGACCCCACTATTTTGAACTACACTACTTTCATCTTGACGCTTTGTGTAGTATGAAAATCCGTTTATGTCATAACCTTCATATGACATGACATCCATTTTTGGCTTAAAGGCGAGCCATTTTATGTTCTCAGCAACATTATTCGGTGATTCAGATATTTGATTAAATACTTTCTCTTCAAACCACCTAATAAATGTTCAATTATGCTCTCTTGCAAGCCACATTGAACTAGATCGCGGATGATTTCTCTTGATAATATCATTATGTTCTGTGATGTAGCTACTAACTTCATCGATGTTGTGTAAAAAATACAAATGCGCTTGTTCCCACAACTCACGACTGATTCCTTTCACTCGTCCTCCCAGAGTTCCTTTGCCACAATAAGATTCAGTGTGATGGGAATTTTTTAGATCGCTAGAAGTTTCATTGCAGTTCAAAAAATCATTGCAAAAGTCCATCACCTCCCTAGCCACGTAACCCTCAATAATACTCCCTTCAGGATGATAATGATTCCGAACATCACCTTTAAAAACACTCATGTAGCGTTCAAATGGACACATCCAGTGTAAGAAAAATTGGACCCAACATCTTCACCTCCCTTGTAATATGTACGACAAGATGAACCATGATATCAAAAAATGAAGGAGGAAAGTACATTTCAAGTTGACACATGGTAACAATTACATCTTTCTGTAATTTATCAAGAGTATCAGGATGTATCACTTTGTTGTATATTTCATTGAAGAAGAAACAGATTCTTGTGATTGCAAACCTTACATGCTTCGACAATATAGATCGAATAGCCACAGGTAAAATTTGTTGCATTAAGGTGTGACAATCATGAGATTTGAGACCTATCAGTTTCAGATCCTTCATTGATACCAATCTACGAATATTAGAAGAGTATCTTTGTGGAATCTTAATATTATACAAGCACTCACAAAAAGTCTTTTTCTCCTTCTTTGACAAAGTGTAACAAGCTGGTGGTAAATATGTGTGGCGACCCCTGATCTCCACTGATAATTCTTTTCTTATACCCATTAATTCTAAATCTTTTCTAGATTTGATGCCATCTTTAGTCTTTCCTGGTATGTTCAATAGCGTACCGATGATGCTATCACAAATATTTTTTTCAACATGCATGACGTCAATGCAGTGTCTAATTTCCAAAGATCTCCAATAAGGAAGATCCCAAAATATTGACCTCTTCTTGTATAGAGATTTGTCACATGCGAGTGTATGACTACTTGAACTCTTTCCAAATTCATTAACAATATGTTTCACCCTATCATATACAACATTTCCTGGTATAGGTTTAGGAGCACTTTGTTCCTCAGTTGACCCATTAAAGGTTTTGCGTTGCCTTCGATAAGAATGAACTGGTGGGAGAAATCTTCGATGACCAAGATATACGATTTTACCACCATGTTTCAGTCTGATTGAATCAGTATTTTCCTCACAAATAGGACATGCTTTGTAACCTTTTATGCTATATACAGACAAATTTCCATAAGTTGGAAAGTCATTAATCGTGCAAAACAACATAGCACGCAAACTGAAGGTCTCTTTACGTGAAGCATCATATGTCATAATACCTTCTTTCCATAGTTTCATTAGGTCATCTATTAGAGGTTGAAGGTAAACATCAATATCATTTCCAAGTTGCTTGGGCCCTGATATCAATATTGAAAACATGACATACTTATTTTTCATACACAACCAAGGAGGAAGATTGTATATAACAATCATAATAGGCCACGTGCTATGTTGGCTGCTTAATGTACCATAGGGATTCATTCCATCTGTATAGAGTCCAAGTCTTAAGTTTCTTGGTTCTTTACCAAATTGAGGGTATAATAAATCAATTTTCTTCCATTGTGGTGAATCAGATGCATGTCGTAGGATGCCATCATCATTGGCCTTTAACTCCCCATGCCAAGACAAATTTTGCGCATCTTCTGTATTAGCAAATAAGAATTGAAATCGTGGTATTATTAGTAGATACCACATCACCTTGACAGGAGAGCCATTTTTAGCCTTAGCTGAATTTGTGGTCTTATACCTTGACGCACCACATTTTGGACAATTTATTAAATTACTATAGTCCTTATAAAATAACACACAATCATTTGGACATGCATGAATCTTCTTAGCCTCCATTCCCATTGGGCACATTATTTTCTTTGCTTGATATGTTGAAATTGGAAGCTCATTGCCTTCAGGAAGAATTTCCTTTAACAAAGACAACAGTGAAGTGAAACTCTTATCGCTCCACCGGTTTTGAGCTTTAAGAGTATATAATCGCATCACAACACTCAACCTCGTGAACTTAGTACATCCCTTATATAAAGGTTTTTCAGCATCATGGACAATGTTTGCAAATAAAGAAGGTGGATCGACATTGTCCCGACAACTGCATAGCATCTTATCAACCATATCATCCTGAATCGGGTCATCCTGAATCAGTTCATCATTGAAATTATCATCATTATCTATATATTCTATGACACAACTATTAGTATCGACATTTTCTGATCCATTATTAATTTTCTCTCCATGCCAATATCATTCATTATAACCTTGTATGATCCCATTGCATATGACATGATTCTTAATTTCCTCAACAGTATCAACTTTCAAATTGTTACCATAATGTCTACATGGACAATAGAACCTATCTGTAGGTAGTTTCCTATGTTCCTCAGCAAATCTGATAAATTCATCAAGACCTTTGGCAAACTCTGGACTACAACGGTTCTTGATAGACATCCAACTTCGATCCATTTTCTATATCACATTAAAAATTAATTATAAAACTAAGCATTTAATATTGATACTATAAGTTGTAAGTTTTTATTTATAGGAAGTTAATTACTTTTATACTAAAGTGTACCACCTATCCCATTTTTGAATATTTAATCTCACTAGTAACTGTATAATGTATGTTTAGTTTTGAAGAAAATTTCAGCAACATTTCCCCTAAGTTCTCCAAGTACACTGATGTAAATGATAAATAACCACTCACATATGTACCCAGAGAACAAATGAGGAAATACTACTAAAGTTTTCTTCAAAACTAAACATACATTATACAGTTACATCCTAAGTGAGATTAAATATCCAAAAACAGTCCCAAACCGGGGACTATCCTACGAGTAAAGTTTGAATGGGTTTCTAAGTTGATACATGCATAAATGTATTATTGTCATATTTATATATTAAGTTAAACATCATGCATCGATGATCTCATATATAAACCCTAAAGTGTCAATCTGAGAATACACAATGTCTACCCTCATATTTCTGGAATGTATATATAATGATTACATATGTGATTGATAACAAAATGTAGATATGAATGAATACATATTTTTATTATTGGTTGATTTACTAGTCAAATAAAATGGCACATTGGGAGAGTGAGAATATTATACCTCACTTGTAAGCTGAAGAAGAAATATATGCAAGTCAACAACAAGTCAATAGCACCTGCAACAACACAAATGCACGATTCAATTCTGTTATAATGTATTAATTAGGGGTCAGTATATATCAATTTATAGGAGCAGTAACAAATTCAAAATTAACAAATTTTGATGATTCTACAACTCAGCCAACACGGCTGTACTGGGCAGCACAGCCGTGCAAACAACACGGCCGTGCTGCCCAACACGGTCGTGTTGGCTAAGTTGTAGAATCATCAAAATTTGTCAATTTTTAATTTGTTACTGCTCCTAATATGGCCGTGCTACCTGGTCAGTTGCTTGAAAGTAAACGTAAATGGAGGAGTGATGAGGCAGCAGAGAGAAATACCTTGAGAAGAACCGGTCGGTGAGGGAGCTTGTGCGGGAAAAGAACCGGAGAGAGATGTGCACGGCCTTTGCAACGCCTAAGGTGTCGTCGCCTTTCAAGGAAGAAAGCACTAGAGAAAGATGCAACGTCATCGTCATCCAAGGAAACGGCGCCGGAGATGGTGGTAATGAGCGTCGTCGTCGCCGGAGATGGTGGTAAGAAGCTTGGGCGTCGTCTTCCAAAGAAAACAACACTAGTTTGCCTCTTTTCGGACAAGGAGATGGTTGCGAGAGGTTAGCTTTGTAGAGGTGGTGTTGCTTTTCTTCGAGCGCGGGAGCGGAAACAGGGAAGAAGCAGTGGAAAATGGAAACCTAAACCGGACTATCGGGTTGCTATGTGTAATAATAGAATACCTATAGCGTCGGTTTTGGGTAAAAACTGACCCTAAAAGTCTACTAAAAAACGCTGCCCGGGCTTAACCTATAGCGTCAGTTTTTTAAGATAACCGACGCTATAGACCTGACTTATAGCGTGGGTTATCTTAAAAAATTGCCGCTATAGGTTAAGCCCGGGAAGTGTTTTTTTAATATACTTTCAGGGTCGGTTTTGCACTAGAACTGACGCTATAGGTAAGCATTTGTAAGGTCAGTTATATATAAAAACCGACTCTAGAGTTCCAAAGCGGTGCCCGCATTTTTTGTTGACCCTATAGCATCGGTTATTTTAAAAAACTGACCCAATAGATCGAGGCGCGAAGCCAAAATTGCACGAAATTTTGCGACGGGAAACCTATAAGGTCATTTTTTATGATAAAACCGATGCAGTAGTCTATTAGGTCAGTTATTATAGTAAAAACGACGCTATGGGCAGCGATGTTACTGGCCAAAAATGTAGTAGTGTAAAGCTAGGTGAAACCCTAAT
Organism: Alisma plantago-aquatica; assembly: GCA_963693085.1. Classification (NCBI taxonomy): domain Eukaryota; kingdom Viridiplantae; phylum Streptophyta; class Magnoliopsida; order Alismatales; family Alismataceae; genus Alisma; species Alisma plantago-aquatica. The sequence continues at coordinate 572,165,659 of OY856412.1, forward strand.
CTAGGGTGATGGTGTAACCCTAATTTAGGGTAATGATATGAAAAACCTTAATTCAGGGTATTTTAATGAAAAACCCTAATTTAAGGGAATGCTTCATGAAAACCCTAATTTTGGGTAAAGCTACATGAAACCCTAATTTTAGGGAAAATTTTATAAGAAACCTTAATTCAAGGTAAGGATGTATTGTGAAACCGTAATACAGGGTAATGTGATGTGAAACCCTAATCCAGGGTGATGTTATGTATTATGAAACCCTAATTTGGAAATCTAGCCCTAATTTGTGTAAGGGGATGAGTAACCCTTATTGATATGAATTGGAAAACCCTAACCCTAATAAGGGTATAAGTGGTGTTACTTTATATAGCATGGTGCTAAAATGTAATTGATATAACTGTTATCAAGTATACTAACCATGCAGGTATCATGAGATGATGAGCATAGCCAGGTATGAGCTATGATGTTTCATTTATTATTGTTAATGGGCCTTGTGAGCCATAACATGCTTTGTTGCCTAGTGAGAGGTAACAAGAGATGAAATGGGCTTTGTGAGACATGTGAGATGCTTGTGTAGCAAGTATCATGTTTACCTTGGTCAGATGACATGAAGGTATTAGTTACCTGATAAGTAGTAACAAGTGTTCCTTGATAAACTGAGGGTTTCAATACCCATTTTCTATAATCATGATTATGAGTTTGTGAAAGGATGAGAATGCTTCTGATGAGATGAGGGATTGAGATCCCAATGCTCTATTAAAGATTTGAACAGTACTTGATGAAAGTATTACACATTCTTTGTAGCAATTGTTAAAATAATTTATGTTTGGAAACTTTTTTGATGCTAAAAGAATATGGTAATACACTTAATTAATCAAGTGATATCATATAATGTAGTTGCCCTTACCATAGATCCATCAACGTCAAAATTTGTTGAATGGTGAAACGAGTTTAACTCAGAGCACATATTTTTGAATATGTGGGGGTAATTGGGCAATTATATCCTTATGCCCCATAGGAATGGCTGCAGGCTATGTCCTATGTACATGATTGGTTACATACCATACCCCAGTTTGAGTATGGATACGGGCCATGACTCCATGATATGATACCATACATTGGCTACGGGCCATAACCCTGAAGAGAGTATATGTTGTGGGCTATAATTCTATAGCGAAGATGCCACTATACCCTGGTAAGCTAATTGTAGTTTGACATGTGACGTCTCTGCCATATAATCTCATACTGACCGAGAAGGTTGAGGTCTTGGAGTCCGACTCTTCCATTGACCTTGTGTGGTACTGATGCTTTACGTAATCGTGGTCGGTTGGAGCATGAACGGTATACTTCATCTCTTCAGGGCATTAAGTATGATTGTAAAATATAATCAGCCGTGTAGCGTATTTGCTTAAGGTTGAAATACGAGAATCACTGGTTGATGTTATCTTGCTTAGTATATCAGATAAATGTTATACATGTTCTTCATATTCCTTATTGGATAAGTGACATGCTGCTTTATCAAGTTATAGCTGAAATGCTTTGAATAAGAATATTGCTCTAGCCTGTTTAGATATTGATTTAACTGTTGTTGAATACATATGATTCCTCTGCTCAGTTTTATTCTAATAAACTGCAATAATAATGTTTTTGGCAGAGAGTTATATCTCTCGCTGGGACTGGGTCTCACTCAGTTGGTCACCAACACTTATTAGGTAGACATGGAAGAAGAGGCAGAAACCCTATAGCAGGGGAAGAGCAGCAACAACAACAACAGGGATAATATTGACACTCAAGGTGGAGACATTGTCTGTCATATCTTGTATATAGAGTCCTATGTGTCATCTCTCTACTCTCAGGTCCTCAGAGTCAGTCGTTAGTTCAATGAATTGATATGAGATTTTGGCTTGATGCCTTAATGTTTTTATGCTGCCTGTGTATAGTTTTAAACTGGGCAGTTGATGCTTGTAATCCTCGAGAAGGAATGGTACAAAATATGTACTTTTGAACCAGAATGTAATTGAATTACCTTAGTTCTTTTTGAAAGAGTTTTCCAGTGTATGGATCTCTTTGTAAATGGTTTTAATTTTTAGTGATTTTCAATAATCTGCTGCTAATGATCACTTTCGCCTAGTGAATGACCTTTTTTACGTGCGATGTGCCACAATTTTAGTGGTATTAGAGCTGTAGGTTTGCTGAGTATACAGAGACATAGGATTAAGGTTGTTGAGTCTGTTCTAGTATCTTCTAGTTTATCTGATAGTGACTTCTTCTCATATAGGAGGAGAAGAAGAACTTGAAAATGTCTGGATCACATGAAGAACATGCTACTGAGAGCAGCGTTGCTGCACCAGGAAGAGGTGCAAAGGACCAGGATAGGGATGAACCAGTCCCTGAACATCCTCAGTTTGACCCAACCATGATAGAGAACCCAGCTTTCCATGCTCTGTTTGGGCAATTTATGGCAACTATGATGCATATGGCAGACATGATGCCACCACCTGCACCTAGGGCACCAGCCCATAATGAGGGACAGGGAGTTGGCAAGACTTTTGAGAGGCTTCGCTGGGTAGGAGCCATAGAGTATGTTGGTACAGCTGACCCAGCATATGCTGACTTATGGTTGACTGAGCTGGAGAAGGCTTTCAGAATCCTCAATATCCCAGAAGCCGAAAAGGTGAGACATGTAGTGTATCTTTTAAAAGGGAGTGTTGGCCACTGGTGGATAATAGAAGAGGGTGAGAGGCCAGGTGTCGAGGTCGGATGGGAAGAATTCTGACGAGAATTTGTCACTAGATACTTCCCCAAGACTTACCTAGATGAAAAGATATCTCAGTTTGAGAAGATAAGACAAGGACCGATGAACATTAGCGAGTATGAGGCTAAGTTCATGGAGCTTTTGCGGTTCTGTCTGTATATGGTAGTTACTGATGAGAAGAATTCAACATTTTAAGAAGGGGTTGAACGCTGAATTGACCACTCTTGTGTCTGTTTTGGAGAACAGGGAGAGGTTTGCCACATTTGTGGAGTACGTCAGACGGATAGAGAGGTCTATGATCGAGAAGCAACAGACCAGTGGTAAGAAGGTGTACACTCAGTTTCAAGGACAAAGGTCTGAGGGCTTTAAGAAGCCAAGGTTTTCTGCACCGGTAGCACCATCAAGATTCAATACCCAAACACAATGGACGTCAAGTAGGGGTAGGGCCCATAGTTTTGTTCCAAATAGAGCCCCCAGTACAACATCAACATCGGTGACTGGACCTCATAGACCCTATCCTGAGACCAGGATCTATCATCAGTGCAGACAAGTGGGACATCTAGAAAGGGATTGTCCAGTCGGGAACACAATGGTGACTCAACCCCAGAGGCAGAGTCAACAAGGCTCTTAGAGGAGACAGTTTTCGAGTGGCACATGAGGACGTGGGCAAGCATCTCAAGCTGGTTCGTCGGCACCCAACAACCGAGCACAGGGTCAACAGCAAGCAACAGTGAGATTCTATGCGATGAATCAACCCGAAGCAGTAGTCAACCCTCAAGTTGTGATAGGTCAGATGGAACTATTTCATTATGATGTGTCTTTATCCTGCTTCGTATCTATTTTAATTGATCCGGGTGCTACGCATTCCTTCATCACTAGAAGAGTGATTTTTGACTGCAATATGATAGTTGGTCATAGGGCAGAGAGTTTGTTATTAGAAACCCCTTTGTTGGGATCGACAGTGTTGCGGGAGGTGTGTTCTCCCTGCATTCTTTCCTTTTCTGAACATCACATTCAGGTGGATCTTATCCCACTTGAGATGCACGGGTTTGATATAATTCTTGGAATGGACACCCTAGAAAAGTATAAGGTTGTATTGGATTGTGATTCCAAACAAACTGTGTTCACTGATGATGGTGACACATGGATCTTTCAGGGAGATAGAAAGATTCTTCCAACTTGTCTTGTGTCAGCTATGGTAGCTGAGAAGCTGATGAGACAAGGATGCTTTGCATTCTTGGCACATGTGGTAGACACCATGATAGAGAGTTCTAATCTTTCTGAAGTTCCGATAGTTAGGGAGTTTGAAGATGTGTTCCCTGAGGAACTTCTAGGTGTACCTCCACCCCGAGAGATTGATTTTGAGATTAATCTAATCTCGGGCACGCAACCAATAGCACAAACATCATATAGAATGGCACCTGCTGAGATGAAAGAGCTTAAGAAATAGCTGCAGGAGTTGCTTGAGAAAGGTTTTATCCGATCGAGTACTTCACTGTGAGGTGCTCCAGTTCTCTTTGTTAAGAATAAGGACATATCGATGCGGTTATGCATTGATTATAGACAGTTAAATAGAACAAGTATCCTCTGCCAAGGATCGATGACCTGTTTGATCAGTTGCGTGGTGCAACTATCTTCTCTAAGATAGATCTAAGGTCGGGATATCATTAGTTGTGTATCAAGAAGAGTGACATACCTAAGTCTGCCTTTAGGACAAGGTATGGTCACTATGAATTCATGGTTATGCCATTTGGACTGATTAATGCACCATCTGCATTCATGGAACTCATGAATAGAATTTTACGGCCTTTTCTTGACCAGTTCATAGTAGTCTTCATAGATGACATCTTGATATACAGTAGAGATGCTCAACAACATGAGCAACACCTCCGTCATGCTTTAACTTTTCTAAGAGAGCATAAGTTGTATGCTAAGTTTAATAAGTGTGAGTTCTGGTTACCAGAAGTTTCTTTTCTAGGACATGTAATATTTGCCTCAGGTATCCGTGTTGATCCTAAGAAGGTGGAATCTGTTCTACAGTGGGAACAACCAAAGATACTGACAGAGATTCGTAGTTTTCTTGGACTGGCAGGATATTACAGGAGGTTCATTAAGAACTTCAGTTCTATAGCTTTACCCCTAACCAAGTTGACCAGGAAGGAGGTTCCTTTTGTCTGGAATGACAAGTGTCAACATTCTTTCCAGTCGTTGAAAGAAAGGTTAACGAGTGCACCTGTGCCGGTGTTACCTGAGCAAGGGAAGGGGTACATAGTTTTCTGTGATGCATCTAAGAATGGTCTAGGATGTGTGTTGATGCAGGATAATCAAGTGATTTCTTTTGCCTCTCGACAACTTAAGAAACACAAGGAGAATTATCTTACACATGATCTAGAGCTAGCTGTTGTGGTCCATGCCTTGATGATCTAGAGGCATTATCTTTATGGAGAAACATTCCAGATTTTCACAGACCATAAGAATCTAAAATATATCTTTTCACAACATGAGTTGAACATGAGACAATGCTGCTGGATGGAGTTAATCAAGGACTATGATTGTACAATTGATTATCATCCAGGGAAGGCTAATGTAGTGGCTGATGCACTAAGTAGGAAATCATCATCACAAGCCCTAGATAAAGCACAATTGAACTCCTTAGTGTGCTTAAAGAGAGATATGCTTATCTCCTTAAGGCAAAACAATATACAACTTAAGGTATCATTGTTAGCCGGGCTGTTAGCTGTGATGCAAGTGAAACCTACTATGAGACAACAGATTAAAGAAGCACAACAAGCGGATATTGTGATTCAGTAGATCAGGTCAGAGTATGGTAGTGAGAAACGGGATAACTTTCATGAGTCAGAGGATCAGGTAGTCTGTTACCATGGTAGGATGGTTGTACCTGATGCCAATGACTTAAGGAAGTTAGTCTTGGAAGAAGCTCATTATTCAATGTATGCAATGCATCTAGGGAGCACCAAAATGTATCATAACTTGAAAGATATGTATTGGTGGCCAGGATTGAAGAAAGATGTAGCTGAGTTTGTTATGCGGTGTCCGATGTGTCAGTAGGTTAAAGCTGAACATCAAAAGCCCGCAGGAACAATGCAACCTTTGCCTATACCGCAGTGGAAATGGGATCATGTGACCATGGAATTTGTGGTTGGTTTGCCCAGAACAACCAAAAGTCATGATTCCATTTGGGTGATAGTTGATAGGTTGACTAAGACAACACATTTCCTTCCTGTCAAAACAACCTATACTACTGAGAAGCTTGCACAGATATATACAGATGAGATAGTGTGTTTACACGGGGTACCGGTTACAATTGTTTCTAATAGAGGTCCCCAGTTCATGAGTCATTTTTGGGAACGACTACATAAAGCTTTGGGTACATAGTTAAGGTTTAGTACTGCCTTTCACCCATAGACAGATGGACAATCTGAGAGGATCATACAAACCTTGGAGGACTTTCTTAGGGCATGTGTCCTTCAATTTGTAGGAAGTTGGGATCTACACCTGAGCTTAATAGAATTTGCTTATAATAATAACTATCAACACAGTATTGATATGGCACCATATGAAGCATTATATGGTAGACGTTGTAGATCTCCTTTATGTTGGTATGAATCTGGAGAATATCAACTTTTAGGTCCTGAGCTAGTGCAGAAGACAACTGAGAAGATTAAAATAATACAACAACAATTAAAGGATGTACAAGATAGATAGAAGTCGTATGACGACAAATGGTGAAGACCCTTAGAATTCCAAGTTGGAGATATCTAAAGGTCTCACCGTGGAAAGGTGTCCTTAGATTTGGGAAGAAGGGAAAGTTAGCTCCTAGATTTATGGGACCTTATCCAATCATTGAATGGATTGGACAGGTAGCCTATAAGCTGGAGTTGCCACCTGAGCTGCATAAGTTACATCCAATGTTCCGTATCTCCATTCCAAGAAAGTGTCATCCTAACATAGAGTTAATTCTACAACCTGTGGAGGTAGAATTAAATGATGATATATCATATGTTGAAGGACCTGTGATGATCCTTGATAAAAGAACTAAAAAGCTGAAAAAGAAAGACATATGTCTTGTGAAAGTTCTCTGGCAACACCGTGGCATTGAAGAAGCTACGTGGGAGCTATAGGAAGAGATGAGGAGGAAGTACCCTTCTCTTTTCTCTTGATGATTTCGGGGACGAAATCCCTGTTAGGGGTGGATAATTTGTAACATCCCTGACCTGGGTTATGCTTTAACCCTAGATGTTTTGCTTAATAAAGTTAATTATATGCTTGCTCTTATCTCTTGAAAAGTAATTAAGGCTCAAGCAGAACTTATGTTTCAATTTTAGTCTTTTTTGAATAATGTTGAAACATTATTTTGCTTGTTTTGGACTAAAGTGCAAATTACCCAAGTTGAGGAGTTAACTTGCAAATGTTACATGATAAAATGTTCCTCAGATGTTGAAGCATCATAAGAATGAAAATGATGTAGAGGTATGGCTTGTGGCAGCCTGAGCACCAAGAAAGAGCTTGTTAAGCAATGTTGTGCATTAAAACCTAGTTTTGGTGTAATGTGCAAATTACCCAAAACCTAGGGTTCAATATGCAAAATACCACCTATAGAGAGTCCCTCATGTTTATTGTCATAATTTAGAGAAAAAAAATGAGAGGGACATCTCATTTGAATCACTTTGGAGGAGACAGAATCTTGATATTAAAATAATCAAGATTTAAGCATAATTGAAACCCTAATTCAATTTAATGCAAAAATAAATATATTAATTGAAGTGCCCTTCAACCAAAAACAGGATGGTTGAATTTGTATAATAATGGATGTCTTTGTGCCTTGCAAAGGCACCTAAATATCTAAAGTGAGTGGAGAGCCCGCTCACATTAGTTAACTAAAAAGTAATATCCACTCAATTTTGGATATTATTATTATAATGGTTAAGGTGCTTAATTTGTTTTCTTTTAATTCATGGATAATGAGGAGGAATTACAAGGTGGGGGATATGGCTTCGTATGCAAGGGATGGAGGGGAGTATGTGGCACCAATTTAGGGAATTAAAAGATTATTATATCACTTTCTCTCTCATTGAAATTCCCTTATAAACATCTCATTTTCAACCCACATGAAAGGCTTTTTTGACCCTTATTTCTTTCCTTGCTTTGGTTGAACACAAGGGAGCTTAGGAGCAGCAGGAGTACGTGCCCCAACCTTTAGGTAAGCTCCATAGTCATCTTCAACCTTAATTTCATGGTGGAAATCGAAATTCAATGCTTAATTTCTTCTTTTCTCCATTCAATCTTCAACCTTGGTCAATCTTTTCACTCAAAGACTTGAGGACGAGCCTTGGGAAGTTGAGGAAGCTTCATTCACCATTGAGAACGTGAAGCTTGGATTCAATTTTGAAGGCGTGTTATATAACTTGAACCCTTAAACATTGTTATTGATTTCATTCCTTTATCATATGTTGATTCCTCCTTTACTTTCATATTTCCTTTTGATTGGTTGTTGAATTCACCACAAGAATCACAATGGATTTCAAAGGTTTCAAGCTTGAAGATGATGATGTCATCTTAAGCACACACCTCAACATAGAACATGTGCAAACGGTTTTTTTTTGTGATCAAACGGTCTCAAGACCGTTTGAGGGCAAATGGTCTCAAGACCGTTTGAGGTCAAGAGGACTCAAACCGTTTGAAGGTCAAATGCTGATGTGGTTGGATGATAATCCAATGGTTCCAATTAATTGAATTTTTAAAAGGTTCCATGTATGTATGATCCACCAATTGCAAGCCCTAATCGATTGAATTGATTGAAACCCTAGTTGAGGGAATCAATTTCAAGGTTGATTGACCCAAATGGTCTCAAGACCATTTGGAGGTCAATGGATGAATATGGTGGATGGTTGGAAATCCAAGGGCTACAATCTGATGTACTTTCAATAGTTCAATTGATGGATGGTTCAATGAGTACAAATCCTAAATCGATTTGATGTTGGAAACCTTAATTGGTCCAATCGATTATTAGGTGGTTTGGATTTGATCTCAAACAATTTTGAGACCATTTGAGTCCAAACGGTCTTGAAACCGTTTGAGATCAAATGGTCTCAAACCGTTTGAATTGTCCAATCGGTTTCAATGTTGGGTTGTCCATTCGGTTTCAATGATAATTTGTTCAAATGATTTCATGAGTTGAGTGCCCAAATGGTTTCAAAACCGTTTGGAGGGCAAACAGTTTCAAAACCGTTTGGAGTACAAGAAGGTCAAAATCGTTTGGAGATTCAGGGTAACCAAAACCGTTTGGAGACCTAAGGTTATGAAAGACCAATTAACCCCTTGATGGTTAATGGCATATATCAAAGTTAAATCTAGTGGTTGTACCTCTAAAGTACTTAAGTGATTAGTACCTTTAGAGTGGTTAACCTTTGATGCTTATGGAAGCAATGACTTAATACACTATGTCAACTCTTCATTCAAGTTGATTCAATCTAATCAAGATTAAAGTAATTAACCTCCTAGAGAGGATGAGAGAGAGGAACTTATACATGAATGATAATCATGTAGTGATTAATCCTCAACACTTTAAACATGATTAAAATATGTAATTAGGGTTTGATCCATGATGATGAGATCATGAAACCCTAATCAAGAAGGTTGATGAGCTCTAACCCTAATTTAAGGTAAAGCTAGGTGAAACCCTAATCTAGGGTGATGGTGTAACCCTAATTTAGGGTAATGATATGAGAAACCTTAATTCAGGGTATTTTAACAAAAAATCCCTAATTTAAGGGAATGCTTTATGAAAACCCTAATTTTGGGTAAAGCTACATGAAACCCTAATTTTAGGGGAAATGTTATAAGAAACCTTAATTCAAGGTAAGGATGTAATGTGAAACCCTAAAACAGGGTAATGTGATGTGAAACCCTAATCCAGGGTGATGCTATGTATTATGAAATCCTAATTTGGAAATCTAGCCCTAATTTGTGTAAGGGGATGAGTAACCCTGATTGATATGAATTGGAAAACCCTAACCCTAATAAGGGTATAAGTGGTGTTACTTTGTATAACATGGTGCTAAAATGTAATTGATATAACTGTTATCAAGTATACTAACCATGCAGGTATCATGAGATGATGAGCATAGCCAGGTATGAGCTATGATGTTTCATTTATTATTGTTAATGGGCCTTGTGAGCCATAACATGCTTTGTTGCCTAGTGAGAGGTAACAAGAGATGAAATGGGATTTGTGAGCCATGTGAGATGATTGTGTAGCAAGTATCATGTTTACCTTGGTCAGATGACCTGAAGGTATTAGTTACCTGATAAGTGGTAACAAGTGTTCCTTGATAAACTGAGGGTTTAAATACCCATTTTCTATAATCATGATGATGAGTTTGTGAAAGGATGAGAATGCTCCTGATGAGATGAGGGATTGAGATCCCAATGCTCTATTAAAGATTTGAACAATACTTGATGAAAGTATTACACATTCTTTGTAGCAATTGTTAAAATAATTGATGTTTGGAAACTTGTTTGATGCTAAAAGAATATGGTAATACACTTAATTAATCAAGTGAAATCATATAATGTAGTTGCCCTGACCACAGATCCATCAGCGTCAGAATTTGCTGAATGGTGAAACGAGTTTAACTCGGAGCACATATTTTTGAATATGTGGGGGTAATTGGGCAATTATATCCTTATGCCCCATAGGAATGGCTGCGGGCTATGTCCTATGTACGAGATTGGTTACATACCATACCCCAGTTTGAGTGTGGCTACGGGCCATGACTCCATCATATGATACCAGGCATTGGCTACGGGCCATAACCCTGAAGAGAGTATATGATGTGGGCTATAATTCTATAGTGAAGATGCCACTATACCCTGGCAAGCTAATTGCAGTTTGACATGTGATGTCTCTGCCATATAATCTTGTACTAATCGAGAAGGTTGAGGTCTTGGAGTCTGGCTCTTCCATTGACCTTGTGTGGTACCGATGCTTTCCGTAATCGTGGTCGGTTGGAGCATGAACGGTATACTTCATCTCTTCAGGGCATTAAGTATGATTGTAAAATATAATTAGCCATGTAGCGTATTTGCTTAAGGTTGAAATACGAGAATCACTGGTTGATGTTATCTTGCTTAGTATATCGGATAAATGTTATACATGTTCTTCATATTCCTTATTGGATAAGTGACATGCTGCTTTATCAAGTTATAGCTGAAATGCTTTGAATAAGAATATTGCTCTAACCTATTTAGATATTGATTTAACTGTTGTTGAATATATATGATTCCTCTGCCCAGTTGTATTCTAATAAACTGTAATAATAATGTTTTTGGCGGTGAGTTATATCTCTCGCTGGGACTGGGTCTCACTCCATTGGTCACCAACACTTATTAAGTGGGCGCGGAAGAAGAGGCAGAAACCCTATAGCAGGGGAAGAGCAGCAGCAACAACAACAGGGACAACAGTGATACTCAGGTGGAGGCACTGGCTGTCATATCTTGTATATAGAGTCCTATGTTTCGTCTCTACACTCTCAGGTCCTCAGAGTCAGTAGTTAGTTCAATGAATCGATCTGAGATTTTGGCTTGATGCCTCAATGTTTTTATGCTGCCTGTGTATAGTTTTAAACTGGGCAGTTGATGCTTGTAATCCTCGAGAAGGAATGGTACAAGATATGTACTTGTGAACCATAATGTAATTGAATTACCTTGGTTCTTTTTGAAAGAGTTTTCCAGTGTATGGATCTCTTTGTAAATGGTTTTAATTTTTAGTGATTTTCAATAATCCGCTGCTAATGATCGCTTCTGCCTAGCGAATGACCTTTTGTACGCGCGATGTGCCACAGCTATGGTTATCACTATGATTATATGTGCATGACTAGCTCAGATCCTAGTCCTCCTCTATTGATTTGAGTTTTTATGAGAGATGGATGACATATTTATTGGGGTAGGATCATCAGGTTATCTTGAGTCGATGTTTGGCCTACCTTTGGGTAGGATCATAAGACTATATGACTATATGTCTTGGTCTATCTGTAGGGTAGGATAAAAAATGGCTATTTGGGATCTACCATATGAGGAAGGTAGTATCCATGTCCACTGCAGGGACAACACAAAGGCAAATATATATTAGGATTGAGTAGTTATGTTTAAGACATAAAGTTTGATCTGTTAAGCAATAATTTGATTGCAATATGTTGTTACTAATAGATGCAAACTTTTGGTTCCCCCACATATCAGTATAATTCATTATACTGACTGACATTTTGTTTTTCAGTGTTTTAGGTTACATGCAGTTATATGCTTATCAAAAAGTGGATAATCCTTTAAAGTGCCATTTGAATAATGAAAGTTAAATAAAAATTGGAGGATTTAGTTAGATAGAACTCTACATCGGGCAAAGTTCCAAACTCCTATATTTGAAAGGTATGTGAAAAGTAAATTTTCATCCTACTTTAAGCTTAGTCTCTGGTAGAATTTATTAATTATTTTTAATTATTTGCAAAACCATTGATCCTATTTTAGGATTGCAACTCTGACTTCTTGGTCTTCCTTAATTGGGGATTACCAGAAAGTGGGGTCATTACATCCGTAGAGGTGAGGTGGCCTTTGCCCGTCGCTAGGAGGATGTTGATAGCCCACAGTCTGTGGCGAGACTGCAGGATTCGCTGCATACATTGTTCCAGTATGTTGTTTGTGGTGAAGACTAGGAGCTGCACAAACACCATCCAAGAACAACAGAAGATAGTTGCACTGCAACAAGTTGTATTCACTGGACTTGCTCCAGGACCAGGTATGAACTCATTAAAGCATCTTTCTTATTTCACAATTATTGACACGATCTTACTAGGGTTGGAAAAACTCGACCCGACCCGCTCGACCTGACCCGACCCGACCCGACTAAAGTGGGTCTGGATCTTGATTTTTTTGACCCGACTCAAAATGACCCGAACCCGAAAAACCCAAAATTATTTACGGATTGGGTCCGGGTTCGCAATTCTCGACCCACAAAACCCGATCGACCCGAGATTATGTCTTCATATATGTATATATATATATATATATATATATATATATATATATATTTCATATTTTAACCATATAAAAGTTAAACACATTCAAACATAAAAATAATATAGTTTATACAAGTCTTTGCTTATAAAACACTATTTGACCAACAAATTATGTAGCAATTTCGGGTCTAATGGATTTTTATTTTTGGGTTTTTCGGGTTTGTATTTTCGGGTTTGCATATAACATGGTATTTTTCGGTCCACCGGGTCCATCGGGTCAAACCCGCAAATAGTAATTTTGGGTTCGATTCGAGGAAGTATGACCTGAAATTATTTTCGGGTCAGGTTCGGGTTGAGTGTATTTGATCTGACCCAAAATAGGACCCGCTCAACCTGGACTCGATTGCCACCCCTAGATCTTACTGTTTTGGAAATACAATAGATAAAGTTTTTATTTCCACTGCCTTACTCTATGCCCGTATTTCCCAACAATAATGCCTACATTGACTTGTACTTCTGGAGGTACGATCAAAATATGAAGAGACACTAGGAGTCGAGACTATGGACTTGAAACAACAATCAAGATGTGAATGGATAAAACTTGGTCATGCCAACAACAAATTCTACCACAACTTCATCAAGGCGAGAAGGAGGAGAAATCAAATACTTAGATTGCAAGATGGGAATGGTGTGTGGGTAGATGACAAAGAGAATATGAAACTACTCATACAAAACCACTTCAAATCACTGTTTACAGATACCAACCTTGCTAGAAGGATCCTGAGATCAAGAAGATACATTGGGCAGTTTAAACAATTGACTAATCAGCAACAAGATACTCGTGGTACCACAATTTCTGAAATGGACATCCATCAAGCTCTGTTACAGATGGCACCATCTAAGGCGCCAGGTCCCAACAGAATAGAAGCAAGTTTTCTCTAGAAATGTTAGAACACTATGAAGCAACCCATTATTCGAATGATTATGGAGGTGCTTGTAAGAGGACAACTTCCATAGAAATTAGCATGCTCAATCATGGTGATGATCCTGAAGATCAACCAACTCACCTCACACAACCACCTCAGACCGGCATATTTGAACAACGTCAATGCGAAGCTAATTCCTAAAATTATTGTCCAACACCTAAAACCTTTGATGCCTAATTGGATTTCACCATTCCAGTCAAGCTTTGTGTCGGGTTGTAAAATCTCTGACAGCATAATTCTTGCACAAGAAATCATTCACTTCGTCAGAAGGAGGAAGGGTAGGAAAGGAATGATGCTAATGAAAATTGACTTATCCAAAGCATATGACTGTCTATCATGGGCTTTCATCGAAGACAATTTAGAAAGACTATATCTTCCAATTACTCTTTCTCAGGTCATACTTAACCTGCTTCACAAGGAGAGACAAGAATAACACTTAATGAAGAATTACTTGAACCAATTACTCCTAATCAAGGAGTGAGACAAGGAGATCCGTTCTCACCCTATATCTTTGTTCTATGACTCGATCGTCTTTGTCAGGACATTCTAAGGAGGATTGAAAAGAAGAAGTGGGTCCTGATACAAGCTTCTACAGGAGGTATGATCTTGTCACATCCGTGCTTTACTATTTGGGGAAGCAATAGAGAGACAAGCTAAAAGAATGATCAATTGTTTGAAATCTTTCAGCAAAGCTTTAGGTCTGGAACTGTCGAAGGAGGAATCAATATTGCATTTTTTTAAGAATACACCTACACATGTACAAGCGAAGATCAGTAGGGCAGTACGTATAAACTACACTACAAATCTGGGGAGATACTTAGGAGTCCCAGTTATTCATGGAAGAGTAAAGAAGGAGCAATATGACCCTATTTTGGCATAGATGAGGGACTGGTTATTATGATGGAATGGGAAATATCTCTGTATGGCGGGAAGGGTCACACTTGGAAGAGCAACTCTCGTAATGATTCCACTACATACGATGCAAACCACATCTCTGCCAATAGCGATATGTAAGGAATTGATCAAATTACAAGATGCTTCATATGGGAAGGGAAAGATCAGAAGGGAGGAAACTGCAAGGTAGCATGGAACAAACTACTCACAGAAGTTAACGAGGGAGGATTTGTTGTTAAACCGACTTTTGAACTCAACCAAGCTCTTCTCATGTGGCTAGCCTAGAAATTCATTTAAAATTCTCAACAACCATGGTGTCAAGTTATGAGACAGAAGTACAAATAATGTGCACCATGCATTACTTCTGGGTTTGTAGTATGGAGAAGCATCATGAAACGCTCTGCTTCGATTGTTCGTGACAATACTCATTGCATCATGAATGGAGAGGGCACTAAAATGTGGGACAAGTGGATGAGAACTGATATGGGACATGAAAACCAAACAATTAGAATGATACTGGATGAGTTCAAAGATATTACAGTTGCATGTGCAAGGCTGGACAACGGTGAATGCGACATGAACTTCATTAAAGACTGGTTTGATGATCACACAACAAAAGTGATAGCTAATACACAACCACCCCACCAGAGGCTGGGGACGACTACTGGATCTGTAATCCAGCTAGTCGGGGAGTACTGTCCACTAAGGAAGCATATCTACATATCATAAAGCTGAGGAAGAAGAAAAATTGTAGGAAAATGGAGAACTGTTTGGAATCTTAAGACCCTAGAAAATATTAAAATGTTCTTGTGGCTGTGCGAGCGCAACAGTTTGATGAAAAATGTGCACAGACATAAGATAGGCCAGACTGGTGATAATTTATGCAATGTTTGTATGAATGCTTTGGAATCGATCGCACATGTACTGAGGGATTGCTCTTTTGGTAAATCAGTCTAGCAGACTATTTAACCAAATCTCCCAACATACTTCTATGAGGATGTGGAGTTTAAGAACTGGTTTCGAGAGATCACAGACAAGAAAAGATGGCCAAATTCATGGGTGGGTGACTTTACGATTATTATATGGAATATATGGAAGAGAAGGAATGATTTCATATTTCAAGCGTGAAAGCTGAACTCGACTACGGTTGTTAATATAATCAAATAGAATTAAAAGGACATAAACGCTGCCTTCCAACAACGGGCTGTTCAGGATAGGGGAAACAAGTCTAGTGATGGAAAGCACTACCTCACTGAGAATAGGTGCTTGATTAATGTAAATGCGTCACTGAACGCGAGATCCTTATCATAGGTGGCGTGTGCAATTTCGAGGGACAAAGGTGGAAAATAGGTGCAAACAAATCATATTCGACTCAAAATAAAGGACCCCCTACTTGCAGAACTCCATGCCATATTCCAAGGCATAAAGCTAGGCATTTCAAATGGCGTGCAAATGGCCATGCTGGTGATTGATTCCCTAATCACTCACCAATGATAATAAAGGACATAAGCAATTGGGGGACTTATGGCCCTATCTGTTTCAGAATCTCAGATGCTTGATCACAAATAGATGAATGGAAGATCATTTACAAACCAAGAACACATAACACATTGGTCGATCTATTAGCTAAATGACTACTCACACAACCCTCACACAGCGTGATCACTGAATGTCCAGCCCACATCATGCATGTTTATGAACAAGAAGTCTGTGAGATCGAAGAAATAAGAGCAGGACTGGCACCTAATGTAATACTTACCTAGTTTTTTAATGTTTTAAAAAAATAACGATTCTCACAACGGAAAGAATGTCATCTGAGGCTGGTATTCAATTGATGGATGTTCCATTACGGACTACTTTACTTGGATGTCATTGTACCATAAGAGCCTAACAATTGATCTCAACCTACTCAACCATTCCACCAAAGTCCACCTCAAATAGCTAGTCAAAACACTTTAAGTTCATTCACATATATCATACACATTCCCTATCACCACAACTTACCCATAGGACCCCTCATGTTCACCAAAATTTTGAACAAAGAGAGACCAGGTTGAAATGAAATTGACCCTCAAACTAGGGCACCCAGAAGGATCACGCCCCACTTTCTCCCTGCTAATATTCATATATATTGAAACCCAAATGTTCCATAAGTTCTAAAGGTTGAGAGGTCAAGTAGGGTGCACTCCAAGTATGTGCCCCCTTTGGAGTATTGCACTCCTTTGCAAAGATTCCATCAAATTAATGCTTCCAAAAAGCAGGTTGTGCACCATGTTTGCACGCCACTTTCCCCACTTTGATTGGTCAACAAAACACACTTCATACACACTTGAAAGTCCCTAGAATGTAGACGCACACTGGGATCACGTCTCAATTTCATCACTTTGACTATTCAATAAAATGTCAGTCAAATGCACTCAGAAGTCGCTCTAAGGTAAGACAACCACTTGGCACATGTCGTACTGCCAACTAGACACATCTTGGCTTGAAGACGGCTCCACTTAAGTCCTAACCCTAGATAACCCACTTAATACCTATAAATATAGCCCTTTGGCCGTGATTTGAAAATTCCAGAGCCCATAGAAAATCACTCTGAGAGGTTGGAACCTATTTTACAAAAGTGGGCCACCAGAGCTTTTTTAAACAACCTATTTAGAGAGGCTAGATTTTAGGAACTAAGATCTAGGCCCCCAAGATGTCCTTTTGAGATCAGAATACCTCATCCCCTACCTCTAAATTATAGAGAGAACCATACCTTTTCTAAGAGAGAAAAGGGAGTAAAGATCTATATCCACCTCCTATGGCGCGTAAGCAAGGTAAAACTAGCCTAGACACAATGTAGACCATTCCCTCCCCCCACTTCTAATCCCACAATGGTGTGATGATATGAGCACCTCTTATTGATGAGACAATATATCATATTGTTGTGTGAACTTCTTTCTTGTAGGACATTTTATATTATTATGAAGATATAGTCTTATTTTGTAAAACAAACCTAATTCATGTTTTTAGGGTATTTGATACCAAAAGGGCATTATGGTGTGCCTAACACCTTCCCAATACATTAATCGATGCCTTATTCTTGTCTTTTGTTTATCTTTTTTTTTATTCATCTACTTTTTCAAAGTTGTTATCATCTTTTCTTCATTTGGCTCATAAATGTGGTGGCAACTCTATTTACCATGCCCAACCAATGGTGTGCACCCATGGTTCTAGAAATCCACTGAGATACAATGGTGATTCCAATGGAGGTTACATCATCATAGTTGTTGAAGATCCCAATGAGGTCCAGGTTTTGTTTTCCAGACTTTCTATTCAGGGTACAGTCTTCATGCACGCCTCATAAGGGACCAACCTCAATTTTCATTATTTTGTATTTGTTCCTTTTCAAAGTGGGGTTTTCTGCACCTAGTATATGGGATGTGGTTCTCCTACACGTCCGTTGAGTTCCTAGCCTCAACTTTCACTATATGTTATCTGCCATTTATTAGATATGGGGTTTCTAAACACAAGAAGAAGAGCGTAGCCCATCCTATGCCTATCAAGGATGTGATTCTTTGTTGTGATTTCAGACACTTGTTCTAGAATATATCAAAGCACATAAATCCCAGGCATGAGCCATTTGCACCCCCTATCTTTTAGATAGGGTTTTTCCAAGAGTGGCAACTCCATTACGCCTCTCTATTGAGAGACAACATAAGCATATGACATGGGGACATCAATCAGATGTATATCTTTCTTCCATGATATTTTCCACTTTTTCTATTTGTGATTTCCAAAACAAATCAATTTCTTTTCTCTTTATGATTTAGGAACCATATCATAATGATTTCATATTGTTCCACTCCTCTATTAGAATGGAGGATTCCACCATATAAGGGGTGATTGGTCCCATGATCAGAATTGTCAACACTTGGTGATTGTTTGGCCAACCTCGAAGGATCTTTAGTTGTCTACACATTCAAGAGGGTGTCCCACATCTCAATATTATCTTCTTTGTCACATGTTCTAGGAAATTATGAGAGGGGTGACTAGTTTACATGATCAAATATTTAGGCAAAAGGGGGCTAGTTCTATGACCCTACTCGTCTGGAGGTCATGGTGGTCACACTTAATTTCATTACATCTTAAAGTTAGCACGTCCTTGTTGTGTGTCTCCCCTCTCATAGTCTTTGAACATCCTTTTTAGCAACTAATAGGGGTTACATATTTTTTTAATTTCTTTTCTTTTTTGTAGTTGAGTGATGCGATGATTTTGAGTCACATTTATAGACTTGTTTTACTTGTGTTTTATGCATTTATTGGTCATTTTGGTGATTAATATTGCATAATTCATTTACTTTGGTCTATGAGCCTTCTCAACATCAATTCTCCCTTATTTTATTGTTTTGAGCATAATTGATTACAATAATATGTTTTATTTCAGCTTATGTGGTTTTGTGTTGCAATTTCAGGAAAAATGCATATCTGCAGCTGTCGATACTATCGACGGCTGTCGATACCATCGACACAGCTACAGGCAGCCAGCCGCAAGGAGCAGCATAAAGTCGATACCATCGACCCTTGTGTCGATGGTATCGAGTTACTATCAGGTTGCTGGTGAGAAGATAGTTGATACTATCGACCATAGAGTCGATACTATCAACCCCAGAAGATTTAGCGATGGTAAAGGGATAGAACCGACGCCTAAGGGTGTCGATACCATCGACCCTCGTCGATGGTATCGAGTCAGAATCAGGTGCAAAAAAGAAAAGAAAAGAAGACTTGTCGATATCGCGCAGGGTCGATACCATCGACTCGCGTCGATGTTATCGACACCGTCAGATGCAAGTTTATTTCAGATCGATCTAAATTCGACGACTATGATATTTTTGCAACCTAACTCAGTGATTATGATGAATCCCCCAGATTCATCATTACAATCGCCAACAGTCACCAATTTTTAGGGCTTTTATACCTCTTTATGACTAAATCACTTTTGCTTTGCTCTACTTTCAGTATTTCTTCATTCCCACATAAATAATGCTTAAATAGTCTTAATTACCAATTCATTTGATGCTATTATCTCTTACACACTCTCCTTTCCTTCTGCAGATCACCCTCAATCATCCAATCAAACATCAACTGTGCGTTCTATCCTCAAAACCCCAGGCTTGTGCAGCAAATAATCAAGTATATGAAGCAGAGCACTCGCCACGGCCGTGCTGGTCGCGCCACGGCCGTGGCGCATCACCAGCAGAGCCAAGCTCCATCTGCCACGATCGTGCTAGACACGCCACGGCCGTGGAACTTGTCTGCCACGCCCGTGCAAGGCAGCACGGCCGTGGGGCGGCAGCTTCACCACGACCGTGGTAGGACGCCACGGTCGTGGAGCATCGCCCACAGAGTCAAGACCTCGGCTGCCACGACCGTGCAAGGCGCCACGGCCGTGGGACTGTGACCTCACCACGATCGTGGTGGCACACCACGGCCGTGGCTCAACTACATCAAAGCCGAGTCCACCCTCTCCACGCCCGTGCGAGGCGCCACGGCCGTGTGACAGCAACTCCACCACGACCGTGGTGCTCCGGCACGGCCGTGGTGCATCGTCTTCAACCTCCGACCAGCACCTATCTGCAGCTCCAAATCAAGATCGATCGGGGGTGTTTCGCAGGTTGATTTGGGTCGCCCCGAAGCCGCCACACCTACAGAAAAGAGTTGGAGATCGTTCGATAGCTCTGAAGGCCGCTAGATCGATTTCCCAAGTTGATCGTTTGTGGAAGATTTGACTGTTCGGAGGAGCTTTTGATCTCAGATCGTTTGTAAGAATGGATAATCGAGGTCGTTGGGCATCATTCAATCTCTGAGAAGACTGTTTGGCACCACGGTCTCAAGACCGTTTGGCAGCAAACGATCTCCAGACCGTTTTCCACCAAACGGTCTCAAGACCGTTTGCCACCAAACGGTCTCGAGATCGTTTGCTACCAAACGGTCTCCAGACCGATTAGTCACTATTCTTCTATAAATAGGACCAACAGGGTCCCTGTTTTGGGGGCAGTTCCGGACGCCGCCAGGCTGCCCGAGCACCATTTACGCCCAAAATTCACACACAGCCCCAGAATCCCGAGCTGAGTCCAGATCCGGTGAGCAGCCAGTCTGGGCGCAGATCTAGAAGGCTGTTCCATCACCATCTCACCATTGCTCACACCATAGCTCCACCTCATCCTACTCTTGCTATTCTGGAGGTTGACCCGAAGATTGAGGCGGGGAAACGGACGACATCGACCACGACGGAGCAGTCCCAGAGACTGCGACGATCTACACTGGGCTGTCACAGATCTACTCTTCTGCTTCGACGATGCTTTCTTTCTCTCTCTTCTCTTTCTTTGTTGCTCCCTCTATGAGGAGCGAGTAGTTCCATCCACTGGGGTGCGGGGACTAGCCCCGCTGCCCGTGTTTTGTAACTTGTACTAAAAAGATGTTATCATTCTGATTCAATACTAAATCGTTTCATACATGCTTGAATGTTGGCCGCGTTCTTGTATGCATCTATTGTCTTTCATTGTGGTTTGTCTACGACCGCCCTTGAGACTCGAATACCGAATTAGTTTTGGTTTCTGGTGTGTGTATCCACCGCGCATCCGTTTCGGTATCTAGGAATGCTTTCTAAGGAGTGGAGTAAACTCACCTCCATCGTTGTACTTTTGTACTATGAAATGGAATCAGTTGACGTACAAAAGTGCAACCTTGACAGGTCGAGAAACACACTCCGAGGAGAGAGTGGTGCAAAGTATTTGACCATTCATTCGGGAATGGCTGACATTGCAACACTCTTACATTTCTCGTAGCTTTATCCTCGAAAGAGGGATTGTCTATAAGGATACTAATCGTTTTGGTAATCATCGCTCGCTTGTTAGTTTCCCGACGCACGTTTCACGAGGTTGAGTAAGATTTTCTCTTTGGAGACTATACATCTTCATTGACGCGTAGATGTGTACCGGATGAGAGTTACTCAACCCGTGAAAGATGTATGCATTACTCTTGTCCTACAAGATATCGGTATTGTACAACATCCATGTGTCCTGCTTACAAGTCTTGCTATGATTGGTACAAGTGCAATCCATGTGTAGTGGTGGCGAATACCCGCATCACCCCAGTGATCCATCATCATCTGCTAATATTAGTTTTTAATCCTTAAACTAGTTTTTATTCTTGCCTTTACTTTTGCATGTTTTAGGTTAAATAACTCAAATCAAACTTCTGGTCTTAGATGATTAACTTAGATCGATACGAAACAAGAAAAAGACACTCAGATTCTTAACGTTGTCCTTTGGGTTCGATCCTAAATCTGTACTATGATAAGGCTTCCACACTCTTGTGGGGTTGGAGCATTTATCTAGCACCAGTTGTAGGTAAACCTAGAGAGAACATCAACTCCCTAGGGTTTTTGGTGCATATTAGGACTTCCATTGGAAGAGTAATCTTTTGGTGTAAGTTCTAGCTCCATCAAAAAATGGCGCCGTTGCCGGGGACAACGGTATAAGAATCGTCTTTTTCAAATTTTGTATCGATTTAGGTTTCTCTAGGGTTTTCTTTTTCTTTTCAAAAACCTAAAAAGTAAAGGACTTAATCTTGCATATCATCTTGGATTTGAAGTGGTTGGTCAAACTTGATAAACTCTTTCTTTGACTTCAGGTACCAATTCTCTTCAAAATGAAGCAGTTAGTGCCACCAACCAATAGTTGTCAATTCTGTGGCGACTATTCTCATGCATCGATCAACTGTTTCAACGTTCATCCTCTCTACGTGATGGCCTTGCGTCAAGTAATCATGAATCGTATAGTCGGGAAACTCAGAGCATCCATTCCATACAACTATGGATATAACGCATGTTATATTCCATATCACCCCGGAGGCTACTACGAGAAACCTAACTATGGCGGATTTCAAGGCGTAGACTACAATACAGGAGGGCAATTGGAAAGCAACTCAAATCAATACTATGATGAGGGAAACTATTATCAACATCAATCAAACGGGTGCCATGAAGAGCCTTTTCATGAAAATCAACACATATTGATGGAGGAACTACGTGCCTTACAAACATTGGTGGCTCAACAACTAGCTGATCAGACAGCCGCGACCAAGAAGTTGATAGACGACCTTAATCAACTTATGCAACTTGTCAACGCTCCTGAGCAACATGAAGAACAGCCACAAATTTTAACTAAGCTCATCCCTGGTCCACATGTAGATTACGATGATGATTATGATATCATGTGGGAGGTGCCTTCCAATGATCAGCATTCATCGGTGCAAAATGGGGAATCACCCTCTGAGTTAATGACTGAATTCAAGGATGACTCCTTCACAACATCGCAAGAAAAAGAATCATTTTCTGAGCCAAGGTCTGACTCGGATAATGAAAATTGCACTATGCTCTTAGATGAAAGAATGAGCACTCAATCTGAAGATTTTCTACAATTGGAAGATAAACTGGGGATAAATTTCGGTGTCTGCCCATCTTCTCCCATAGACCCTGATCCAACCATACAGATTTAGGGGCAATCAGCAATGATTGACTCCTTATACGACAAATATTCCTCAACTGCAACCATCTTGTCATTGAATTCCAATGAAGAAAGGTCTACGCTACAAGAACCCTATACTCCTTCACAGTCAGTCATAGATGAATATGAGACTGATTCAGATGAGGAGACGTCTTTCACGCAAGAGACCCAAACGACTCCATTGCTGGAGCAGGATCCGATTTGGCCTTATGAAGAAATCTCTGACCATTCGGTCGATCTAGAAACAAACCTCGAGGAATGGACTGATCAAGATCTTGATTTAGGGATAGACCACATTACTCTCACTGACCCCGATGATGATGAAGAAAAATCATGGGGAGATGATGAATCTCATGATGACGAATCTACGACCAATCCTTTTCATGAGATGATGTTACCAGAGTTACCGCCATTACAAGAAGTCCAGACGAAGTCAGTCCTCGAACAAGAGCATGATCTTTCTATTAAATCTCCTTCTAGTCACTTGAATGAGACGATAGTGCAAGATGAAGAGGAACATGAGCCATCTCTTGACCTTAGAACGAACTACGATTTTACTGTGAACTCTTGTAATGTCCCTTGGAAAGACAACAAATCACAAACTTATCCTTCTATAGTCACACACACCTCTAAAGAAGCCCCTCCTGATATTCAAGAAGCTGAGATGTGTCCAGTAGAGGAGTGTTATGAAGAAGAACTGGGACAACAACATAACTCAGAAATGGTATACACCAGTCCCAATATTGAAGAAATGGGTTCATCAGGGAATTTTAGCCCTCAAAACGACAT
This sequence comes from Alisma plantago-aquatica, assembly GCA_963693085.1. NCBI lineage: Eukaryota > Viridiplantae > Streptophyta > Magnoliopsida > Alismatales > Alismataceae > Alisma > Alisma plantago-aquatica. Next base: position 572,189,657 of record OY856412.1, read on the forward strand.
GTCATGGACTAATCCCTCCCATAAAGAGAAATCATTGGAACCTCTATCTCAAGATCCCATGAATCCCTTACACGAGCAAGAGTTCGTTTCACCAATCAAATCCTCTTCTAGTCACTTGACTGAGCTAAGGATGTTCTACGAGGAAAATTCTGAACAAAACCTCGAAAAGAGGAATGACGCTCTTACCAAATTCAACATTGATAAAGATGATGATACTTCTCAAAATAACTCCTCTGAAGAAGAAACGTCACTCTGGCCACCATATCCCACACAAGAAAAGCCAGGTGAGGAAATGAAGCCGGAACCGGATCCACCACCTGATCTTGGACAGGAGGAAGCTCAAGTGGCCGACCCTCAATCAGTTGCCCTAGATTTTGAAGAAAGCAGTTTTACCTTGAACTTCGAGGGTGAGCCACAACTGGAGGGCACAAGTGGGCATAACCTTGATTTCTCGCATAGTCCTCCAGTTTCGACTGCCTATGTTCCACCTCCCTCACTGATGGGGGAAGGTCTCTGGATTCTTCTAGATGGACAACGAGGTGAACGTGATGTGCATCCAAGTCATCCTGAAGACTCGTTCAAGTCGCCACAACCACCCACTCAACAGGTTGTTTGGGCCACTTCCTCATTTTCGGCACCAGCTATCGCAAGGCATCTTTGCCGGACTTTCTTCCAACTAAGAGGACCGCCTGGTTAACATCGCGCAACCCTTCCCCTCCACCTCGAATCTAATATTTGTTCAGAAATGAATGAATTTATGAGTTCGAGGTGGAGGGCGGGTGGTATGACTCTCACTCCACCCTTTATCTTTATTGCTTCCTGCTTTTCCATTCTAGTTTCTTTTTCGTAATTTTTCCGCTTTTTTGTAGTTTTCTAAAAATAAAGCCTTTATCTAGTCGGCTTTTGTTTTGTGAATCTGAGTTCATCGCCTCTTTTCGTTACAAATCCCCAAGAAAAGAATGCTTAAAACTAGCCAATGCATATTTTTCACCTTGAATAGCCTATGAATCCTAATGTCAAACTCCCAAACAGGAAATGATGATACTCTTCAATAAAGCTGAGATAGATCAAAACATCACGCCTTTATCTGATTAATGGATCTGTTGTATGGATTTCTCATTTGATGTTTCATCATGTCTCTTTTTGAGCAGAGTGTGATGGAGAATAGAGACCCGTCACATGGAATCGCTAAGCAAACTGCATCATGATCCAATCTCTCTTCTATACTTCTTCTTTCATTTTCATACCCCTCTGTTCACTAACCATGCCAAAGTCTTAAGTTCGGTGTGGCACGCCACACTCCTTTCTAGTGAAAACTAGAACATTGCCGAACTTTAAGTTCGGTGTGGTAAACCACACCTCTGCAAAACTCTAAGTTCGGTGTGGTACACCACACCCCTCTTTCCACTACCGCTTCTTCCATACCCCTCAATACATAACGGGGGCGTACCACCTTCTCAAAGAGTATACAATGACGATTGTGCACATACCGAGGTTGGCGAAAAATCTACCCCGTTTCCAAAAAAGAGGCCCGGCAGCCCAAATATGCAAAAATCCAAAATTACCCTTTGTCCTAAGCCAGGTGAGAATGAATAAAAGCCAGAGTGTGAATAAAAACATGAGAGTTGTGCCCTGAATAAGGATAACCGATAAAGGTCTTGCCCGGCCGGTACATTAGCTGCCCTCATGACGGCAGATGTGTCGTGACCGGTAGTGAGATCCTAAGGATCCAAAAATAACCCCTTACCTCTCCTCAAAGAGGTAAAATAGCCAAAAGCCTTAAACCAACCTATACACACTTCTGAGTTACCTTTAAAAAAAAATCAGGTGTAAGGCTAAGTCAACCAGAGTTGTGCATAAATCTTTCAAAGTATCTCGATGAGTCAATTAATTTTAAGAGTCTTGATTCAATCAGAGGAGAGACTCTTATCTTTTGATCACACCCCCATTCTCTCCTCTTTCAAACACCAGTGACAAATCATATGCAGTTTGTTGATTCAGTGGGTCTTTTCAAAGTCTCATAAAACTCTTTACCATGACCGGTACAACAGAGAGTGAGAAGGAAGTACTTTAGCAAAGTAAACTCAGAAATGAGGATATCATAAGATGTATTCCGTGATCTAAGGAAGCTTCGATGTTGTATCCATCCGAGCCATGAACAAAATTACGATCTGACAATAGGATGAGGCAATCACAAGATGAATGATTTCATTGGCGACTGTTTTAAGTTTTCTGTTCCTCGGGACGAGTAACACTTAAGTTCGGTGTGGCGATGAATCCCCCAGATCCATCCTCAGTCACCAATTCAAGGATTTCCACCAATTCAAGGATTTCCGACGTTTTTGCCCTATTTTTTTCGACTGTCTTAAGTTTTAATCCGTTCCTCGGGACGAGTAACGCTTAAGTTCGGTGTGGTGATGAATCCCCCAGATTCATCATTACAATCGCCAACAGTCACCAATTTTTAGGGCTTTTATACCTCTTTATGACTAAATCACTTTTGCTTTGCTCTACTTTCAGTATTTCTTCATTCCCACATAAATAATGCTTAAATAGTCTTAATTACCAATTCATTTGATGCTATTATCTCTTACACACTCTCCTTTCCTTCTGCAGATCACCCTCAATCATCCAATCAAACATCAACTGTGCGTTCTATCCTCAAAACCCCAGGCTTGTGCAGCAAATAATCAAGTATATGAAGCAGAGCACTCGCCACGGCCGTGCTGGTCGCGCCACAGCCGTGGCGCATCACCAGCAGAGCCAAGCTCCATCCGCCACGATCGTGCTAGACACGCCACGGCCGTGGAACTTGTCTGCCACACCCGTGCAAGGCAGCACGGCCGTGGGGCGGCAGCTTCACCACGACCGTGGTAGGACGCCACGGCCGTGGAGCATCGCCCACAGAGTCAAGACCTCGGCTGCCACGACCGTGCAAGGCGCCACGGCCGTGGGACTGTGACCTCACCACGACCGTGGTGGCACACCACGGCCGTGGCTCAACTACATCAAAGCCGAGTCCACCCTCTCCACGCCCGTGCGAGGTGCCACGGCCGTGTGACAGCAACTCCACCACGACCGTGGTGCTCCGGCACGGCCGTGGTGCGTCGTCTTCAACCTCCGACCAGCACCTATCTGCAGCTCCAAATCAAGATCGATCGGGGGTGTTTCGCAGGTTGATTTGGGTCGCCCCGAAGCCGCCACACCTACAGAAAAGAGTTGGAGATCGTTCGATAGCTCTGAAGGCCGCTAGATCGATTTCCCAAGTTGATCGTTTGTGGAAGATTTGACTGTTCGGAGGAGCTTTTGATCTCAGATCGTTTGTAAGAATGGATAATCGAGGTCGTTGGGCATCATTCAATCTCTGAGAAGACCGTTTGGCACCACGGTCTCAAGACCGTTTGGCAGCAAACGATCTCCAGACCGTTTGCCACCAAACGGTCTCAAGACCGTTTGCCAGCAAACGGTCTCGAGATCGTTTGCTACCAAACGGTCTCCAGACCGATTAGTCACTATTCTTCTATAAATAGGACCAACAGGGTCCCTGTTTTGGGGGCAGTTCCGGACGCCGCCAGGCTGCCCGAGCACCATTTACGCCCAAAATTCACACACAGCCCCAGAATCCCGAGCTGAGTCCAGATCCGGTGAGCAGCCAGTCTGGGCGCAGATCTAGAAGGCTGTTCCATCACCATCTCACCATTGCTCACACCATAGCTCCACCTCATCCTACTCTTGCTATTCTGGAGGTTGACCTGAAGATTGAGGCAGGGAAACGGACGACATCGACCACGACGGAGCAGTCCCGGAGACTGCGACGATCTACACCGGGCTGTCACAGATCTACTCTTCTGCTTCGACGATGCTTTCTTTCTCTCTCTTCTCTTTCTTTGTTGCTCCCTCTATGAGGAGCGAGTAGTTCCATCCACTGGGGTGCGGGGACTAGCCCCGCTGCCCGTGTTTTGTAACTTGTACTAAAAAGATGTTATCATTCCGATTCAATACTAAATCGTTTCATACATGCTTGAATGTTGGCCGCGTTCTTGTATGCATCTATTGTCTTTCATTGTGGTTTGTCTACGACCGCCCTTGAGACTCGAATACCGATTTATTTTTGGTTTCTGGTGTGTGTATCCACCGTGCATCCATTTCGGTATCTAAGAATGCTTTCTAAGGAGTGGAGTAAACTCACCTCCATCGTTGTACTTTTGTACTATGAAATGGAATCAGTTGACGTACAAAAGTGCAACCTTGACAGGTCGAGAAACACACTCCGAGGAGAGAGTGGTGCAAAGTATTTGACCATTCGTTCGGGAATGGCTGACATTGCAACACTCTTACGTTTCTCGTAGCTTTATCCTCGAAAGAGGGATTGTCTATAAGGATACTAATCGTTTTGGTAATCATCGCTCGCTTGTTAGTTTCCCGACGCACGTTTCACGAGGTTGAGTAAGATTTTCTCTTTGGAGACTATACATCTTCATTTACGCGTAGATGTGTACCGGATGAGAGTTACTCAACCCGTGAAGGATGTATGCATTACTCTTGTCCTATAAGATATCGGTATTGTACAACATCCATGTGTCCTGCTTACAAGTCTTGCTATGATTGGTACAAGTGCAATCCATGTGTAGTGGTGGCGAATACCCGCATCACCCCAGTGATCCATCATCATCTGCTAATCTTAGTTTTTAATCCTTAAACTAGTTTTTATTCTTGCCTTTACTTTTGCATGTTTTAGGTTAAATAACTCAAATCAAACTTCTGATCTTAGATGATTAACTTAGATCGATACAAAACAAGAAAAAGACACTCAGATTCTTAACGTTGTCCTTTGGGTTCGATCCTAAATCTGTACTATGATAAGGCTTCCACACTCTTGTGGGGTTGGAGCATTTATCTAGCACCAGTTGTAGGTAAACCTAGAGAGAACATCAACTCCCTAGGGTTTTTGGTGCATATTAGGACTTCCATTGGAAGAGTAATCTTTTGGTGTAAGTTCTAGCTCCATCAGATTATACATAATGACGGCGTCCAGGAGTAATCTATCACGTCATTAGCCGCTGCACACATCCCGAGAAGGTGTGGAGAGAAGAACGGAGCCCAGAAGCACGCCCCAGCCGTTCCGAAAGTCGAAGAAGACGTTTTCCACCGCTGAAAGACTGTAGAGCGCGTATTCCACGCTGAGGAGTGCTTGGATCTTCTCCGTTCAGGGGTTTCTTTACTTATTCACATTTTTCTGTATGTTTCCCCTTTTCTCTACCATGTTTTGCTCTGAGATGAACATGCGGGGCTAATCCCCTTTGTCTTTAGGACCAGGAGTAGCGCAGGGAAGCATTGTATGACATTTTTATCATAGTAATTCATCATTTATCTCTTAAATTCGTGGTATGATTTCATTTTCTCAATTATATTGTTATGCTTGATCACCATAATGATAATCTAATGCCTTTAATTACTTTGAAAGAAGAATTAACGGTTGAAAAGAGTTGAAATTCACATTAATTAAAAAATCCCTTGAACAAGGTGATGTAAGGTTAATGGTGGAAACTCATAGGTCGATTCTAATGCACCTAATTTAGGATATAGGTCACTATGACGGTGGAACCGACCTAGACATAGGTAGTGAATTGTACCACGACAGTGGGAAATTCTGATTACATGCCACTACCCAGATTGAGAGATGAACTTGTTTAACTATATAAAAATTCATGCAATGAAAACCCACAGTGAAACCACAATCCTAAACATCTCCATTTGAATTGATTAAATTAAACCTTTAATCGATTGGTTTATTTTATTTTATTTTATTTTTAATTTTACAACAACTCTCAAACTCTTTTAATCAGTTTAGCTAATCACGAACAGTTAGTAGTAGTCTACCGATAGTTCAGTGTCCCTGAGTTCGACTCGGGCCTCACAAGGGCCTATACTACATTGACGCGTACACTTGCGTTCTACGCATGGTAAAAGCATGTCAAGTTTTTGGCGTCGTTGCTGGGGACACGAAAATTGTCGGCACTACGAGTGCTGCAAGCGGCCATTCTAGGCCACCTTTTATTTTTATTATTTTGTAATCATTTAAAAAATTCAAAGTTTATTTTTCAAATTGTGTAATCGTCTAGCACGGCACTAAACTAAAATTATTATTTTGCAGGTACTGTGCATGGCGAGGACGCGTAACACTGACTACACGCAGCCTACACCAGAGGTTCCACTGTTGGGACCTGACGACGAGGAAGATTACAATCAAGACCAATTGGAAGATATAGATTCCGGCTCAGAACAAGAAGCCATGGCCGAAGAGCAGACGATATGGGAGAAGATGAAAGCTTCTTCCTCATTCGCTTCAAAGGGGCCAATTAAGAAGCAGGGGATCAACATTCCAACTTATAAGATTGATCCTGCATTAATCAACTTGGTCAAGTCAAATGCATTCCATGGGCTAAAGAATGAAGACCCGGTGACTCACATTAGCCAGTTTGTGGAGAACTGTGATATGATAAAAATAGATAGGTTCTCGCAGGAGACACTATACCTGAAGCTATTTTCGAGCTCTCTGGCAGGAAATGCACGAGAATGGTTGCACAATCTTGACGATGAATATGTAGAATCATGGAACCACATGGTGGAAGTGTTCTTTAAAAGGTTCTTTCCGCCTGAGAAGACAAATGATATGATCAGGAAAATCCATAATTTCAGCCAGAAGGCAGGAGAGACTTACTCTGAGACTTGGGAAAGGTTTCATATCATGCTTAGGAGGTGCCCGCATCATGGGCTTGACAAGGAGACGTAGGTCAAAATATTCTATTTTTCTCTCTCCAAGCATGATAGAAGTAACCTGGATTCCACAGGTTCAGGGTTCTTTTTGAACAACACAGACACGAGGTGTTGGGAAATTCTAAAAAACATGGCCAAGAAGCAATCCTGGGGCGACAGAGACGCCATAGAGCACGTTCGAGCTGTAGGGGAGTCAAAGGCCATCAAAGAGCTGAATGAGAAGATGGACCTTCTAGCCAAGAAACTACTTGCAAAAGAAGATACCAAATCCGAGGATGAAGCTCAAGTCAAATTCATGCGCCAGCAGCAGGGGTACAAAAACAACGATTACTCATGGAGGAAGGACAAGAAATTTTCCTGGAAAGATCCAAATAACTTCTTGTAGGACCCTGATGCAAAACCCCAGCCGGCGGAAGTGGATAAGAGCACAGAGTTGCTCAACCAAGTGATAAAGCAGAACCAAGAACTAATGAATACTTTTGGCCAGCAGATCAAGCAACAGGGGGAGTTCATGAATCAGTTTGGGCAGACATTGCAGAGCCATGGGGCTCAGATGAGGTCGATAGAGACGTCTATGGCACAAATGGCAGCTGAGATAGCAAACCTGAAGAAGCCAGCGCATCAAGGATTTCCGGATAATACAAACATTCCAGGGGAAAATCAGTAGGCAAAGGCAATCTTGCTACGGAGTGGCAAAAAGATTTTAAACCCCAGGGCCGATGAACTAAGCAAACACTAGTCAGAAACTGAAGGTGAGGCCACAGAGGAAGTGCCAATTCCAGTCATAAAGCCAGTTGAGGATATAGTAGAGGAAGTCACAACTGAACCTGTTACTGCTGAGGAGGAGACAAAGAAGAGGACACCATATGTGCCACCACATCAAAGGGCACAGGTTGTCCCGGTCCCATATCCAAATAGTTTGAAAGCAAAGAAAGTGGACGCCCAGTTCAAGAAGTTTCTGGACAGTTTTATAAAGCTCTCTGTCAACATTCAATTATTAGAAGCAATCGAACAGATACCCTCCTACGGGAAGTTCTTGAAAGACATTATCACAAATAAAAGGAAAATCCCTGATACTGAGGTTGTGGTTCTTAAGGAACAGGTAAGTGCCTTCATCATGGGCACATTGCCACCTAAGAGGCAGGATCCGAGCTACTTCAATATTTCATGCTATATTGGAAAAGTGAAATTTGGTGAAGCACTATGTGATTCAGGGGCAAGTATAAACCTGATGCCTCTCTCTACATTCAAGAAATTGGGACTAAAAGAATCAAGGCCGAGCAATATGACAATACAGTTAGCGGATAATTTAGTGGTGAAGCCCTATGGTATTTGTGAAGATGTGTTGGTGAAAGTAGATCAGTTTGTATTTCCAGCAGATTTTGTTGTAATGGAGATGCAAGATGAACAGGGTAATGAGTTACTTCTTGGACGACCCTTCTAAGCCAATGCTGACATGATACTTGAGATGGGGAGAGGTCGTTTGACCTTGGGTATCTCTGATGATAGGTTTGATATGGTCATGCCTTCTAGCACTACACAATCAAAAGCTAAGGAACAATGTCGCATGTTGAAGCACTTTGATCAGAATATCTCTTTATGTCTAGGGAAGCCATTTCTAGATATGGCTCATGTGATGACTAGAGTAGAAAAAGGGACACTGGCTGTAGACATCATGGAGCAGACCAAGGTTGTGTCTCTTAGCAAGGCTGTGGGTTTTCCCAATGATGAAGAGGAGGACATCCCTCCCTCTACTGAAGATGAGGCCATAGCAAGTTCTGTTTTCAATGCATTTCTAGAATTACTGCTTGAAGCCTGCATGGTTAATATAACACATGATTGGATGAGAAGCAAGTCACTACAAGAGTGTGCCAAGATGCTTTAGGTGCTTCCATGCTTTTATGCTAGGTGCTATGAAGACCTTGGAGAACTTCCACCACCGCTTCAGTCATCTTTGATTAGCCCGCCAGATTTAGAATTGAATCCATTGCCACCACAATTGAAATATGCATTTCTAGCTGAGGATGAGAAGCTGCTTGTGATTATTTCATCATATCTGAGTGCCGAGGAGGAAGATCAATTGCTAATTGTGTTGAAGAACCACCAAGGTGCATTCGGGTGGTCGGTCACAGACATCAAGGGGATCTCCCCTACATTGTGCCAGCACAAGATCCGGCTTGAGGAGGGAGCCAAACCGGTGATTCAGCCACAACGTCGACTAAATCCTAGCATGATGGAGGTCGTAAAGAAGGAGGCGATCAAGCTCCTTTCTGCAGGTATCATCTATGCTATATCCGACTCGACGTGGGTGAGTCCTACACAGGTAGTCCCTAAAAAGGGGGGAATTATTGTTACACATACCTCGTTAAATGAACTTGTCACTACCCGCTTGGTTACCAGGTGGCGTGTATGTATAGACTACCATAGATTGAATGCTGTTACGCTTAAGGATCATTTCCCGCTCCCATTCATTGATCATATTTTAGAGCGATTAGCAGGTCGATCCCATTTTTGTTTTCTCGATGGTTATTTGGGGTACAATCATATTTCCATTGATCCTAAGGACCAAGAGAAGTCCACCTTCACTTGTCCTTATAGAACATTTGCATACCGCCGTATGCCATTTGGTCTGTGTAATGCACCGGAAACCTTTCAGCGTTGCATGCTTGCCATTTTCTCCGATATGGTTGAACGCTGTTTGGAGGTTTTTATGGACGATTTCTCCGTCTATGGTGCGTCCTTTGACGAATGCTTATACAATTTAGACAAGGTTTTGCAATGATGTGAGGACACACATTTGGTCCTCAATTGGGAGAAATGCCACATGATGGTCAGCGAAGGGATTGTGCTTGGACATAAAGTGTCTAGAAAAGGGTTGGAGGTAGACCCAGTGAAGATCGAAGTTATTTCCAAATTTCCCCCACCGAATTCAATTAAAGGGGTACGGAGTTTTCTAGATCACGCCGGTTCTTATCGCCGCTTTATAAAAGATTTCTCTAAAATTGCCAAACCATTATCTGAGTTGTTGGAAAAGGATGTTGTGTTTGATTTTAACGAAAAGTGTTTACATGTGTTTAATGTGCTTAAAGAAAAACTGATTTCCACGCCGGTTGTGCAAACACCGGACTGGACCAAGCCATTTGAATTGATGTGTGATGTGTCAGATTTTGCAGTTGGGGCTGTTTTGGGACAATGTGTGGACAATAAACCCGCTGTGATTTTCTATGCGTCCAAAACTTTAAATGACGCATAGTTAAACTACACAACAACAAAAAAAGAACTTCTCGTCGTTGTTTTTGCCTTTGAAAAATTCCGGCAATATGTTGTAGGATCTAAAGTCGTGGTATGGACGGACCACACTGCCATTAAATACTTGATGGAGAAAAAGGATGCCAAACCTAGACTGATTAGGTGGATCTTACTTTTACAAGAATTTGATATTGAAATCAAAGATAAGGCGGGAATAGAAAATGTGGTTGTGGACCATTTGTCTAGGTTGGAAAGGGTAGATGAGAAGGATTTGCATATACCCATTACCGAGACGTTTCCCGATGAACAATTTCTATCTGTGAAATCGAAGGATCATTGGTTTTCTTACATTGTTAATTATCTCTCTTGCAAAATTATCTCAGATGATTGGATATACCAAGAGAAAAAGAAAGTTTTCCATTCTTTACAATATTATTTTTGGGATGACCCTATTCTGTTGAAGCAGTGCAGGGATGGTGTGTGGCGCAGGTGTGTACCAGAAGTAGAATACGAAAGTGTCCTTCGTCATTGCCATACTCTACCGATGGGTGGCCACCATGCTAGTTATAGAACTGCAGCCAAGGTACTTGAGAGCAGTCTCTACTGGCCTACTTTGTTTAGGGACGCATATGACTATGTGCGACAATGTGATTCCTGCCAACAAGCAGGTAACATTTCAAAAAGACAAGAGATGCCCCTTAATGTATTTCAAGAAGTCGAGGTGTTCGATATGTGGGGTATTGATTTTATGGGACCCTTTGTGCCATCCAATTCTAACTTGTACATTCTATTAGTTGTTGACTATGTATCGAAGTGGGTAGAGGCAATACCCACTAGGACTAATGATGTCGCCGTAGTGTGTAGGTTTGTCAAGGAACACATTTTCTGTAGGTTTGGTGTACCAAGAATGATCATTAGTGATGGAGGTATGCATTTCCGGAATCAGAAGTCCGCGGCACTGTTGAGAAAGTACGGGGTAAAGCACAACATTGGTACCCCGTATCACCCACAGACACAGGGACAAGTGGAAGTCTCCAATCGGGAGATTAAGAAGATCTTGGAGCGCACTGTGGCTTCCACGAGAAAGAACTGGAGCATCTTGCTACCGGACGCTTTATGGGTGTACAGGACGGCGTTTAAGACACCTATATGCACTACGCCTTTTAGGTTGGCTTATGGTTGGGCCTGCCATTTGCCGGTGGAATTGGAGCATAAAGCACATTGGGCGCTGAGGAAGCTGAATTTGAACTATGATGAAGCGGGAAAGAAGAGGTTGCTTGAGTTGAATGAACTTGACGAGCTGAGGATGAATGCATATGAAAGCTCGCGGATCTACAAGGAGCGAACAAAGCTGATTCACGATCACCATATTCAGATGCGCGTCTTCAAGAAAGGAGATTGTGTACTCTTGTTCAACTCCAGGTTGAAGATGCATCCCGAGAAATTGAAATCCCGATGGATTGGACCGTTCACTGTAGAGGAGGTCAGGCCACATGGCGCAATCATGGTGCGTGATGGCGAGACAACATTTTTGGTTAATGGACAATGATTGAAGTTGTATTTCGGTGAAGATTACACAAGGAAAGTGAATGAGGTAAAACTCATTGCACTTCCAGATGCATGAGGAGCTTGATTTCATCTAGCCTAAGACATTAAATAAGGGCGCTTGTTGGGAGGCAACCCAACCATCGATAGTTTTGTTTAGTTTCTTTCACTTGTGTTCTTTGGTTTGATTTGATTTTGATTTTGATTTTAGTGTAAACAAGGTACCTTGATCGTTTGTTCAATGTGCAGGATTGAGGCAGGGTCGATACTATCGACCCTTGTGTCAATGGTATCGACAGGGGTACAGTTAGGCGGTAGGAAAAATTTCTCTGTGTCGATAGTATCGACACACTATCAGGCTGATCACAAAAATGAGGTATATAGTATCGACATGCATGTCGATACTATCGAGATCTCTAGAGATATTCAGACGAAATGTGTCTCAGTGAAGTCGATACCATCGACGGGCCTGTCGATGGTATCAACCCGACTACAGGCAGAAAGCGGCGGTCGGGCCTCGCGATGGTATGTGCCCTAAGAAGTGTCGATACTATCGACCCGCGTCGATGGTATCGACGTGACATGTCACCGATCCGTGAGAGGAAATCAACGGCGATCGCTGCATCAAAAGAGTCGATCAGTGGGATGGGTCGATACCATCGACACCCGTCGATGGTATCGACGCGTCATCGATCCGGGCCCCCAAATCAGGCTATCGACAACCGTTGATACTAGCGGAAGACGGATTGTCTACAGGAATCGATACCATCGACTCGCGTCGATGGTATCGACGGTCATACAGCAGCGCCGGCCACTGTTATAAAAGGGATGTATTGTCGTCATATGACGTCACACCTTCAGAGATTTCTTCCTCCACTTGTGTCGAGTGTCTTGTTGAGCGATCGGAGCCCGTCTACGAGCATCCAAGGAGCACGTTCTTCCACAAGCCTTCACCGAGCGGAGATTGTCTTCTCCGACCTTCCCCAAGCTCCAGCTTCTATCCCTTCTTCTTCGACAATGGTGCATACCGCCAGCACATCTTCACGTGTGACACCAATGGAGATCCCTGAGTTCATCCCTCCACCTATTGCATCTATTCCTCGTCCGCGGATTGTCCATCCTTCTGCGGAGGTCCAGAAGGTCTATGAGGAGCTGATGAAGAGAAAGATAGATCCCACACGCTATGTCGATCGAGACATGGTTTGTTATCTTGGGTTCGAGCCCAGTCTTGCCTACGTTCTCAAGGGGCAAGCAAGGCATACGGGCAGGAGGCCCGATGAGATTGAATTCCACGCCGACGGCCAACCATTCTTCGGTGAATGGCCGACATACAAGGAGCTCGTGGTAGAGTTCATGGCGTCCCTGGACATATGCGTCGTGCTAAACGACGTTATCGCAACTGATCGGGAATGGATCAAGGGATGCATTTCTTTCCGGCTGTACAACAATGATTACACTCTCACCCTACGGCAGTTCAATTCCATCTACAACTGGAATCATGGGCGAGATCAGTACCGGCAGCCAGACAACAGGACAGACTACGATGCCATTTTCGCTGAGCTAGTGACTGCACCGCCCGACAAATCCGTGAGCTACCACCAGTGTTCTGAAAAGCGGTAATCGGTGTACGGGCGGAGAGGGTACCGAATAGAGTATATACGGTATGCGGGAGTATAAGCGGGAGAATATTCAGTTTTAATCGGTTTTGATTTTTTTTAATATTAATCATAAAGATATGTAAATTATATATTGACCATATAATAATGACAATGATAAGTAATTAGAAACATTTATAAGTAATAGACTAACTATAAACTTATAGAGAAAACGCCAATAGTAAGGATCAGTTCAATAAACACTAACTATGAACTTATAGAGAAAACATGAGCAGAAGACCAAATATGTAAATTGGAAGAAGAGAATGTAATTGTAATGACCAATAGTAGTATTAGAAAAAATTAATGTAAAAAAAATTATTACTAGCATTTGATTTTGAAAATTGCCGATTAATCGGCCGATTATTCCCCCGATCGGCCGATTAATCGGTCAAGGACCGATTAATCGGCCGATTATTGATAATCGGTTCGATAGACCCCCAAAAAGGAATATTCGGCCAATTATTCAGCCTAAGCGGGGGATTTTCCGAACATTGGCTACCACAATGTGGGGGTGGTGGATTTCGAACATCCGTTCGTGCAGATTCTTCACCGCATGCTCTGCACCACCTTGTTCGCTCGTGGTGATCTATCTCTCAGCAAGTTTTAAGAGACAGACTTGTTTTTCCTACACAAGTTGCTGAAGCGAGAAGAATGTAATTGGGGCGCATTTTTCTTGATGCGCGTGTTGGATGTAAAGAGGAGTACGTGGAAGGCTCCAATCCACTTTGGAGGGCTCATCACACTGTTAGCCCACTATCTTGGGTTTAATTTCTCCCAGCTTACTCCTCTCTCCAACCGGAGCAAAGTCAACCTGCAGCATCTGCATCGCTCCAGCCTCATCTTGCTTCGTGATGGCCTGGCATATGCACATTGCCATGTTAATCACGCCTATCAAGAGTGTTCACTTCCAGACCCCGTCTTCAACATCGAGGGCTCTCAGCATTTTCGATGGCCTGTCATCGCCATCGAGAGCTCGGATGAAGACGGCGGCAACGACGACAACGACAATGTCGACGATGAGAATGAAGAGGAAGAGGAGTCTTTCACTCCTCTTCGGGCACGAGTGGCACCCAGGAAGCGTCCCCGCATGCATCTGGGTGCATCTTCTTCTTCACAGCCTCCACCACCACAACCCTCGTAGCAAAGTGAGGATGTCTACTCCATGCAGGGGATGTATACGATGCTGCAAGAGATCTAGCACACACAACTGCAGCACACAACTTCATATGTCGGTATTCAGGATACGAGGAACCGGCTGCTAGATAACCAGAGGGCTATTTTTGAAAATGAGCGCCTCCTCCTCGACAACCAACAACACATCCACGACAGGTTGCATAGGATGGAGATGCAGTAGCAGCCCTTCTACAATCATTACTGGAGCCAGAATTACTATGGGGGGTATCCACAACCTCCGCCTATGCCCCAGTATGATCCGAGTTTTCAGGGGCAGTACCCATCTTCAGACCCCACGGCCCCGCAGTACCCGCCTCCTCCAGAAGAATGATCGGTATCTCTGTTCCACCTTTTAAGGTTGTTTTTGACTATGAGGACATAGTCGAATTCAAGCTTAGGGGGGAGTTGGAACAACTCTATCCTTTAGTTTTCTCAGCTTTTAGTTTTTATTGTTTTGTCTTTTGTCATTTGTTTCTCTTAGTTATTAGTTTGTTTATAGGATCCACACTCTATCTAGTGTAATTGTAGATGTCTTAAGTCATGTGTCATCTCGCTATTTGTACATGGGATTCAAGGGAAAATTTAAAATTTTTTATGTTCTGCAAGCTTGTGTTGTTCAACTTTGAGCACATAACTTAAGGAAATGATTGGGTTTGTCGACTATAAAATAGGAAATCACAACTGTACATTCCTAGGATTCATGAAAAGTGGACGAAATTGGTTGTTTGAGCCTAAACTGATCAAATGATAATGAGACTTTAATTTGAAGTAAGAGAGAGAAACCTCTTAATTACTACACAGGTCAGTAAGGAGGGACACATAATAATTTACAAATGTTCAGTCAATTAGTCTTGTGATCTATCCACCTCATTGTTTTCATACTCCACCTTAAGAACTGGAAGTACATTACGATTTTAATCTCTTTGATTGCATCTCATGTAGATAGGACTTGCATTGCAACTATTTTCATATATTTTGCATGAAAATAAAAAATAGATTAGCTACACATGCACATCATCCTTAGGTGCATGTCATTTAGTTGCATAATATCATTTTGTAGTTGCACTCACATTTTTGTGCATACAGTACATCATGTATCTTATTTCTTCTGAAACATTAAAGGTGATAAACTTGTTCCATACCTTCTGAATGCTTCAAGTATATAGTTGTGCAACAAGAAGTGAGCCTGACAAATAATTCATTGTCATTTATGGATATAAGGGCCTTAAAAGAAAAAAAAATTGGAAAAAAAAAGAGAAAAGAAAAGAATTGAGAAATAAATAGGAATGAGAGGGAGAAAGGAACATGTTCTCACTGCATATTAAGAAGGATAAGTGCATGATGTAGTTTTCTTAGATATTCCATCTCACCTGGAGATGGAATGATAGTGCATGCATCATTCCATCCAAATGTAGGCATTAGGGCATTTTCATTTGCATATGCATCATTTAGGTCATTTTTGTTTTGTGCATGTTAGAATCGTATAATGCTTCCATTTCTTCCATGAGCCACCCATTCCATCCACCCGTTGCTCGAAGTGGTAGGCCACTGTGATTTTCTCCTCACTCGTTAATATCAGGAGAGCTGCTTCCATGTAGATGGTAGTTAGGGCGAGCAACGTAGAATAGGAGATCACAAGATGCACCGAGTTTGAACTGGCGAATTTTATTATGTTAACTGCCTTATGTGATAGTGTTCATTGATTTTGAGGTAGACATTTTTTATGGATGATTACTGTCGCCTTTAGGGTAATTATCATTTTGTGGTTAGTGAGGGCCAGAATGTGAACGTCTGGAGGGGATCATATGGTGATGTTTGTTGTGATGATCTGTTCTTTAGTTGACCCTCGCAATTCTATTCTAAGGTTTAGTTGCTCGAGGGTGAGCAATGTTCAAGCTTAGGTGAGTTTGATGCGATGATTTTGAGTCGCATTTGTAGACTTGTTTTACTTGTGTTTTATGCATTTATTGGTCATTTTGGTGGTTAATATTGCATAATTCATTTACTTTGGTCTATGAGCCTTCTCAACATCAATTCTCCCTTATTTTATTATTTTGAGCAGAAATGATTACAATAATATGTTTTATTTCGGCTTATGTGGTTTTATGTTGCAATTTCAGGAAAAATGCATATCTGCAGCTGTCGATACTATCGACGGCTGTCGATACCATCGACACAGCTACAGGCAGCCAGCCGCAAGGAGAAGCATAAAGTCGATACCATCGACCCTTGTGTCGATGGTATTGAGTTACTATCAGGTTGCTGGCGAGAAGTTAGTCGATACTATCGACCATATAGTTGATACTATCGACCCCAGAAGATTTAGCGACGGTAAAGGGATAGAACCGACGCCTAAGGGTGTCAATACCATCGACCCTTGTTGATGGTATCGAGTTAGAATCAGGCGCAATGAATAAAAGAAAAGAAGACTTGTCGATATCGCGTAGGGTCGATACCATCGACTCGCGTCGATGGTATCGACACCGTCAGATGCAAGTTTATTTCAGATCGATCTAAATCTGACGGCTATGATATTTTTGCAACCTAACTCGGTGATTATACCTAATGACGGCGGCCAGGAGCAATCTATCATGTCATTAGCCACTGCACACGTCCCGAGAAGGTGTGGAGAGAAGAACGGAGCCCAGAAGCACGCCCCAGCCGTTCCGGAAGCCGAAGAAGACGTTTTCCACCGCCGAAAGGCTGTAGAGCGCGTATTCCACCCTGAGGAGCGCTTGGATCTTCTCCGTTCAGGGGTTTCTTTACTTATTCACATTTTTTCCATGTTTCCCCTTTTCTCTACCATGTTTTGCTCTGAGATGAACATACGGGGCTAATCCCCTTTGTCTTTAGGACCGGGAGTAGCCTGGGGAAGCATTGTATGATATTTTTATCATAGTAATTCATCATTTATCTCTTAAATCCGTGGTATGATTTCATTTTCTCAATTATATTGTTATGCTTGATCACCATAATGATAATCTAATGTCTTTAATTACTTTGAAAGAAAAATTAACGGTTGAAAAGAGACGAAATTCACATTAATTAACAAATCCCTTGAACAAGGTGATGTAAGGTTAATGGTGGAAACCCAGAGGTCGATTCTAATGCACCTAGTTTAGGATATAGGTTACTACGATGGTGGAACCGACCTAGACATAGGTAGTGAATTGTACCAAGACAGTGGGCAATTCTGATTACAGGCCACTACCCGGATTGAGAGATGAACTTGTTTAACTATATAAAAATTCATGCAATGAAAACCCACGGTGAAACCAGAATCCTAAAGATCTCCATTTGAATTCATTAAATTAAATCTTTAATCGATTGGTTTGTTTTATTTTATTTTATTTTTAATTTTACAACAACTCTCAAACTCTTTTAATCGGTTTAACTGATCACGAACAGTTAATAGTAGTCTACCGATAGTTTAGTGTCCCTGAGTTTGACTCGGGCCTCACAAGGGCCTATACTACATTGACGCGTACACTTGCGTTCTACGCACGGTAAAAGTATGTCATTGAGGAGTCATTTTTTGTCAACCCTTCTAAAAACATTCTTAAAAACAACAAAACATTAAAAAATAAAAATCTTGAGTGCTCATCAAGGGTGAACGCCACCTTTGTAGTCTATGAATGAATTGTAATGGCATAATTGTTTCTTATGTTGCTTATGGGAAATGTATAGGTAGTCCCTAATACTTTGATTAATTAATTAGCATTTTACATAATGTTTGATATATGAAAAGGTTTCTAAACTAAATATTTTGCAGGGAAATATATGGTGTTCGGCATTAAATCGATACTAACTGGTATTTTTATTTATTTTTTATGCCCTCTTGTCGCCATATTATTTTAAGGTTAAGTTTTGGATTTTAAATTTCAACATGTCACACTTCACACTCTCCTCCTTCTATAGTGTCTCATGTTGAAGGGACTAAAAGTCACAGGGGAAGCTATAGGGGTAGGGACTCATGCAAGTGGGATGATCCTTAGCTCCAAACATGCCCACTCCCTTGTACTGGTGATTGATCACGACCAAACTAAAATTGCCAGCTATGGCGTAAGCATAAATATAGTCAATGCTTCAACATGATATTTTTGTTTAGAATTTCTATTTTACCAACTATCATTTAATTGATAGGGGTATAAAAGCTTTTCATAAAGGCGGAGGACAAATACCCACAAAATTAAAGACATTGACTTTGAAAAATGTCAAGGTAGCTACTTTGACAACTGCTTAGTCTTATATGTATTAATTTTCAACTCTTATATGTCAACTCTTATAGTCTTCTATTTATAGTAGTTACTAACATTAAGTATAATTCGTTATTTGTAGTGTCCTATACAAAATAATGACTGGGCTTGTGGTTACTATGTAATGAAATATATGCAAGCTATTGTCAAACAAGCATCAAATGACATTCAGACTATAGATCATGTAATAAAGAATAACATCATAAATTTACAAGTGAGTTGTAGTCAGTTTATAAAATATTAGCATGTGCATTTTCTATTACAGATCTTTACAACTCAGCCTTACACACGTGAGGACTTAAATGAATTCCGAGTGGAGTGGTCAGATGCTTTTCTAAATGAAGTCAATATAGCATTGGAATAAATATGTCAGTTATGTTCTATTTATGTATGTGGTTTCAGTACTCTTTCATATTTACTTTTGTATCTAACATTTAATATCATCTCAGACTTGCAATCTATCATTTTGTAAATTATGATGTGACTATGTGTACTCAACTCTATATATGAATCATTTTTGTTATGAATGTGTGGTTTAGAATGGTGACAGTTGAGCATCAATGCTCCCCTCTCCCATATATTATTCTTATTCTTCTGTTTTGTTCTGTTCAGTTTCTATAGAAAAAACAAATCGACCCTATAACGTCAGTTTTCTTAAAAAAACTGACGCTATAGGTGTCTTGGCCATTCTGCGTAGAACGGTCATGCTGCATAAAACGGCCGTGTTGGGATGAGGTAGAATGGTTGTGTCGTGTAGCACGGCCGTGCTAATATAGACCAACACGGCCGTGCTAGGAGGCACGACCGTTCTACCTCATCCCAACATGGCCGTTTTATGCAGCACGACCGTTCTACGCAGAACGGCCAAGACACCTATAAGGTCAGTTTTTTAAGAAAACCGACGCTATATTTTTTTTAGAGTCAGTTATTTAGTAACAAACTGTCCTTAGAAATAATCTTTAGAGTCAGTTATTTATTAAAAACTGACGTTATAGGGTTTAGGTACAATTTCATTTCTCATTTGGGTTTAGTTTTCGAGAGCCTATAGGGTCGGTTTTTACTATACAAGGTCAGTTTTTTTGGGTTAAAAAAATCGACGCTATAGAGCAATTTCTGTAGCGACGGCCACTTAGGCGTCGGCCAAAAAGTGACGATATAGGCTTAAAAAAATCGATGCTATAGACCATTTTTGTACTAGTGTTACATTAAATTAGGGTTAGAGCTCGTCAACCTTCTCGATTAGGGTTTCATGATCTCATCATCATGGATCAAACCCTAATTACATATTTTAATCATGTTGAAAGTGTTGAGGATTAATCACTACATGATTATCATTCATGTATAAGTTCCTCTCTCTCATCCTCTCTAGGAGGTTAATTACTTTAATCATGATTAGATTGAATCAACTTGAATGAAGAGTTGACATAGTGTATTAAGGCATTGCTTCCATAAGCATCAAAGGTTAACCACTCTAAAGGTACTAATCACTTAAGTACTTTAGAGGTACAACCACTGGATTTAACTTTGATATATGCCATTAACAATTAAGGGGTTAATTGGTCTTTCATAACCTGAATCTCCAAACGGTTTTAGTTACCCTGAATCTCCAAACGGTTTTGACCTTCTTGTACTCCAAATGATTTCAAAACCGTTTGCACTCCAAATAGTTTTGAAATCGTATGGGCACTCAACTCATAAAATCGTTTGAACAAATTATCATTGAAATTGAATGGACAACCCAACATTGAAACTGATTGAATATTGAAACCGATTGGACAATTCAAAAATTTTGAGACTATTTGATCTCAAACGGTTTTGAGACCGTTTGATTCCAAATGGTTTCAAGACCATTTGGACTCAAACGGTCTTGAGACCGTTTGGTCCAAACCACCTCAAAATTGATTGGACCAATTAAGGTTTCCAACATCAAATTGATTTAGGATTTGTACTCATTGAACCATCCATCAATTGAACTATTGAAAGTACATCAGATTGTAGCCCTTGGATTTCAAACCATCCACTACAATCATCCATTGACCTCCAAACGGTCTTGAGACCGTTTGGGTCAATCAACCTTGAAATTGATTCCCTCAACTAGGGTTTCAATCAATTCAATCGATTAGGGCTTGCAATTGGTGGATCATACATACATGGAACCTTTTAAAAATTCAATTAATTGGAACCATTGGATTATCATCCAACCACATCAGCATTTGACCTTCAAATGTTTTGAGTCCACTTGACCTCAAACGGTCTTGAGACCGTTTGATCACCAAAAAGCAAAACCATTTGCACATGTTCTATGTTGAGGTGTGTGCTTAAGATTACATCATCATCTTCAAGCTTGAAACCTTCAAAATCCATTTTCATTCTTGTGGTGAATTCAACAACCAATCAAAAGGAAATCTGAAAGTAAAGGAGGAATCAACATATGATAAAGGAATGAAATCAATAACAATGTTTAAGGGTTCAAGTTATATAACCCGCCTTCAAAATTGAATCCAAGCTTCAAGCTTCACGTTCTCAATGGTGAATGAAGCTTCCTCAACTTCCCAAGGCTCGTCCTCAAGTCTTTGAGTGAAAAGAATGACCAAGGTTGAAGATTGAATGGAGAAAGGAAGAAATTAAGCATTGAATTTCGATTTCCACCATAAAATTAAGGTTGAAGATGAATATGGAGATTACCTGCAGGTTGGGGCACGTCCTCCTGCTGCTCCTAAGATCCCTTGTGTTCAACCAAAGCAAGGAAAGAAAGAAGGGTCGAAAAAGCCTTTCATGTGGGTTGAAAATGAGATGTTTATAAGGGAATTTCAATGAGAGAGAAAGTGATATAATAATATTTTAATTTCCTAAATTGGTGCCACATACTCCCCTCCATCCCTTGCATACGAATCCATATCCCCCACCTTGTAATTCCTCTTCATTATCCATGAATTAAAAGAAAACAAATTAAGCACCTTAACCATTATAATAATAATATCTAAAATTGAGTGGATATTACTTTTTAGTTAACTAATGTGAGTGGGCTCTCCACTCACTTTAGATATTTAGGTGCCTTTGCAAGGAAAAAAGAAGTCCATTCTTATACAAATTCAACCATCCCATTTTTGGTTGAAGGGCACTTCAATTAATATATTTATTTTTGCATTAAATTAAGTTAGGGTTTCAATTATGCTTAAATCTTGATTATTTTAATATCAAGATTCTCTCTCCTCCAAAGTGATTCAAATGAAACGCCCCTCTCATTTTATTTTCTCTAAATGATTACAAGAAACATGAGGGACTCTCTAGAGGTGGTATTTTGCATATTGAACCCTAGGTTTTGGGTAATTTGCACATTACACCAAAACTAGGTTTTAATGCACAACATTACTCAACAAGCTCTTTCTTTGTGCTCAGGCTGCCACAAGCCATACCTATACATCATTTTCATTCTTATGATGCTTCAACATCTGAGGAACATTTTATCATGTAACATTTGCAAGTTAACCCCTCAACTTGGGTAATTTGCACTTTAGTCCAAAACAAGCAAAACAGTGTTTCAACATTATTCAAAAAGGACTAAAATTGAAACATAAGTTCCTCTTGAACCTTAATTACTTTTCAAGAGATAAGAGCAAGCATATAATTAACTTTATTAAGCAAAAAATCTAGGGTTAAAGCATAACCCAGGTCAGGGATGTTACAATAGTCACTTTATCGTTGCATGAAATAAAAGTCAACCAAGCAGTTAATTTTAAGCAACTGGTAAAACCTCAGAAATCACCATGAAACTAGAGAGATTAGCCATAAGTGTAACCACATATCTAATTTGGAAGTCTCAAAGAATCAAGCAAGATATCCAATCCAAAGAGGCAGTCCAATCAACCAAGTCAAGCAAATCACACAAGCAATCTGAATCCTGAAAAGCATGTATTATCTAATCATTACATACTCCTCATAATCCCTTTATTGACTTGGGAATCCCTCTAGGGTTTCTAGGTTGAATTAGGGTTTCCTTAGGGTTTCTTAGATCTATTTCATAAACTTTACCTTTTTAAGTCAACAAACACTAAAACAACTTTTCTTTGAACAAAACCCTAATTACTCAATTATCCACATTAAAGCCCCTTTATTCCCAATTAGGCTTAGGATCATTCTAACTTTGTCTTATATATAGATTTATGTATAACTCATTAAAAGTCATAATCACCTAAATTAGGGTTTCTAAGCCCATTAATGCACTTTTTACACATGAAACCCTAAATTAAGTCAATTAAGCACAAAGATTATCATTTTAGATCTAAATCCTCCTTTCATTAACAAGTTAATATTGGCTTTAAAGTATCCAAAGAACTTTACCAAATATAATTAATATCAAAATTAAGTTTTCCATTCATAAATGCATTAAAGGTGCCAACTTTATATAGTTTTTGAATTGCAGGAAGAATCAAGCTTCAATTATATTTTTATTGGATTCCTTGCATTTTCTGATCAATTTTAATATATTACATGCCATAATTTATCCTATGATTTTCTATTATGTTTACAAATCAAACCTATTTGAACCAATAGGGGAGTGCCACGTCGGTAAGAAAAACTCACCTGCAACCCTACACAAGCCATGCGTCGGGTCAGGCGAGATGGCACTTATGCCCTACCGGGTCTTCTTTGACGCCAAGGGTAGCATCGTCCTTTATTCCTTTCCCCCTTCTTCTCCTTTACATGCATACAACGATGGTGCCATAGCCTGAACCTCACCAGAGCACAAGCAATTGCGCAAATGAGAGCACAATCAGGGATACAAAAATGCCAGCCGCACTCGTGATGCTCGACCCAAGTCGAGGGGTGCCTATATATAGGCGTGGGGGTCTAGGGTTTGATCCACAATCTCATCACCAAACAGAATCCCAATAGGAGTTGGGCACTTCCCAAAACGGCCACGAAACCTAACAAAACCTAGGTCCTTTAGGTCTGAAACTCTCTCTCGATCTCAACCATGGTGTTATTCTTTGTGCGCATGCACCAAATCTCATGCAAAAAGGAGTCAAAGGTCTGTCGTCGGCTTCCTCCATTCTGAATGTGACTGGATCTGAATGATCCACGTGCATTGTTGGATGCCAGATCCAAAGGCTCATGATGCGTGCTCAAAACCTATAAGAAATCGAATTATAATATGAATGTGCGACATTCAATGTTATCCTCCCACTTTATGGGATCTTACACTAATCATAACTCTCAAAACAAATGTCCAATTAATACCAAATTTGAAATAAAATATGACTCGAACTACATGTGTGCAAAGTTTGAGACTTAAATTCAAAAATATGAGAGACTTTTCTTCATATGTAAGTTATCACTTAATAAGGCATATTTTATTCATATATTCTCTCTCCTACTCTTTTCTTTTCTTTATTTGGATTCCTTTTACCATTAGAAACCATGTAGACTCAAAATCTCATCCATGATGATCAATCATACAATTTTCCACATATTTCTCACAATTACCTAATTTCTTTTCCTGTTTATGCATTATTTGATTTCCTTCAACTTTCTTTCTCTTTTATCATATTGGACTCACTAACTCAACAGGGTCCACGAAATCATATATTCAAAGGAAATATTACCAAAGAAATCCATTTATCACACATAATTCACACAATTTTCATGCATGTACATTTTATTGGAGAAATTGCATTTCAAACCATATAAGCCCAAAATTTGGGGTTGTAACATCCTTCCCCTCTTATAGGAATTTTTTCCTCAAAATTCCACCAAACATACAAACAATTCAGGATAAGATGTTTCCATGTCCATCATTAGCTCTCATGTGTGGCTTCATCCTCTCCATGATTCTTCCAAAGAACCTTTACCATCTCTATATTTTACTCATGATCTCTCTCTCACCTTGGTATCTCATACCCTCATAGGTGAGTCAAGGTAAGTCAGCCTCTATTGGAGTTCAATAGGTTCAATGCTCAATACATGGCTCGGGTGTTAGGTTTTTAGGGGAGACAGAGAAGGCAGCGGAAACAAAATTTTCTCCCCCAAACCATACCGAGGAAACGCGTCAACGTCTATATAATAGGAAAGGATGGTTTGCGGAATCATACCTTGTCCCGAGGCTTGCTCGGCGACAATACCTCGTGCAATGCGCGGTCTTCAACTCCGGACTTCCACGGTGTCTGTGCAGCTCCTGGTCGCACCGGGACTAACAACTCCTACTCGAACCAGACTGTCGGATGACAGTTGTCCTCCTAAGCGGCAGTGTCCTCCCGCCTCTGTAGTAGTCCACACGGACCACCTGGAACTCCACTCTCCTTGTCCCACAAGGAAGTGGAAGGAGTCGCACCCTCCTGTTGACGTACTAGTCGCCAACACGCTCTCCTGCTTCCTGTTGCAACTGCAGTTGTCCTTCCCTTGTTGCACCTCCCTTTAGCGGGAAGCACTTGCTCGGGCTCTCTCACGGTTACCAAAACCAGAGAGAACGACAACTTGTAGAGCAACTGGTTGCACTGAGCTGTACTTTGAGAAGCCCCCAATACCCCTATATATAGGAGAGTCATGGGATAGGGTTCTCCATCCCGGGCAATGCAGGACTAAAGCAGGAGTAGAAGGGTTCGAGAATTTTCCACAAAAAGCAACCGGTTCGCAACTTGAAATGATCGGTTCACAACTGAACCGATCGGTTCGGCCATTGAGCCGATCGGTTGGACCTGAGCCGATCGTTTGGGGCACTCCAACCGATCGGTTGGTGCCCTGAACCAATCGGTTCATGGTCCTAATCCGGCTCAAAAAGACTTTCCTTGTTTCTTTCCCAATTGGTATCGAATACCAATATTATTCCCAATCAAATTGGGCAATTTGAAACCAAAGGAAAATTCTTGCCGACATGACTTTTCCCAACTGGTCGGTTGCACCAGTTGAGCCGATCGGTTCAACCCTTGAACCGGTCGTTTCAACCTGGGCATGAGCCGATCAGCCTGGACACTCCAGCCGACCGGTTCAGCAACCTCAGCCGACCGGTTCATCACATGAACCGATCGGTTGGGAGCACAGGTTGGGCAAAATCAGTCAATTGCGATTTCAATCAATCCGATACTCCAATCAATGCGTCCAACACCTTGAACCATACGATATTGAGCCATCGACTGACTGAGTGTTTAATTGAACTACTAAACTCCTTTAGTAATCAATCTAAACATTGCTTTGTGGACAAAACTCCTCTTCTAGGTTAAATCCTATGTGTGTGACCCTGCAGGTCCATTTCACGTTGGCAGTGAAAGTCCATAACACTTATGACTTCACAAGCAAAGAGCGGTGCCTAGTCACACATCAGTGCTACCCAAGTGAAAGTAGAAAGTTGGAGAACAACTTTCATCCTACAATCCGTGAATGGTGTTACAGCGAATGTATAATTCCTTTGTCACTGATATCCCAAATGAACTCGAGGCATGGAACAGTCATCCTGTCAATGTTCATTCACTTCCTTGATCTCAGAGTAGACTGGAAGAGATATGTATGACATCAGTATCATATACTGATTCACACATGCATGCACGCCTTTCTCAATCCTACTCATCAAGTGGCCATGGATATCAAACTCCATCAGGAGGGACAAATCCCATATCTATCACTCACCCCTCAAAAGCCCCATGTGTCAAAGCCACCCAATCATCACCTTTATAACAACCCATGTTTCAGGACTGCGTTTGATGATGTCAAAGTGTGCCCAATGACATGTGTTGAGTGCAGTGATTTCAGGTCTAAGAATCACACTCACCACCATCACTGTGAGTACTGACTGTGACTACCATCTCATGGTTCCATGTGTCAAACTCACGGTGGGTCTGTCTGGTACCTTGTTCTCTAACAAGTACCTATGTGTTTGGTTTGATATCTCTATATCATGACTAATGAGATTTTATCATCAACCAACACCACAATCTAGTCTTGTGTGTCATTGTTGTCTATCTACCTTCCACAATGACATCCGACTAGGGACATAATAAGAATGTACAAACTCTTAGCATCCGTATGATCTCATCGTTCAGGTCATGAACCTGAAGGCATACGTCATTGAGTACTGTCATTCTCTAGACATTCAATTTGTTCTATCACTATCTCATATGACTGAACCAGAAAGAATTGGAAGCTCGCCTTTTATGTTTATCAAATCAATCTTAATGTATCCCATCAATCATCCCATGATTTGCTCTCAGGGCATACATACCAACAGACTCCCACTTGCACTGCGAGCCAATCACCCATGAATCATATTCATAGTGATTTTCAAACATGTCCCACATGTTACTGTGCTATAGTGCCAACATAGTGAGTAATGGCAACACCTTGCCAAAGTCTGTATAAATTGCATGTTTCTCATCTCTTCGCTGTACGTCACACGTATGAGATGGAGTTGTCGTAATATGCGATCTTGTATTCCATTTGCTAACCTTTAGCCACATTGCATGATCAAGGATTCCAGACTTGTCATCAATGAGTGGAATATAAGTTCATCTCATGAACTTTCAGATCCATATAGTATCCACTGCTGTTCACTAACACATAGATACTCGGCTTTTCCCTTTTTCAAATGGCTTTATTGGAACATTTCCAATTATCAACAAACTTTCACTTTTATACATCTTATGTATATATATTGCGATTAATTTTCTGTCCTTTCGGAAGTTCGCATCAATGTAACTCTTTACATCGAACTCTTCCTTATCTCCATAGAACTAGTACTTCACAAGCACTTATCAAGTTCTCATGGTATTCCAGTAACCCTTACTGGAAATAGACAGACATCCACTCGTCATATCACACATACGAGTTATCAGGATGAGCATATCATATTGCCATGTCCTACATACAAGATGATGAATGCATTTTATTCTTGACATGTCATGCATGCAAGATAATGGGATGATTACATACATGATAGATCCATATCTATTCTTAGTGTTCCCATTCTTCATAAGAATTGGACACTTGGCCTTGGGATACTAACTCCATGTAACATGGACAAGTTTTCTCCCACTGAATCTGTGCACACTGAACACTTCAGTACAGATTGCCAATGTATGCTCTCTCTTTCCAGGTCAAGAGATTTTCGAGAACTATCTCTATAGATCTCTATTCCTATCACATAGGAAACATCTCTATCTTCCATAAAGATAATTTCCACATTCGGATTTCCAATCTAGAACATTTCCATTTCACATCAACATGTGGAATGTGAATACGCTCCCACTAAATCACAGATCCCTTCTTTATCTTTGACATATCAGTCAAACCCTTTGACTATATCATCAAAATAAAGATCCAATTTTGAGTTGCTTGTACTCAATCAATCACATTGATTAGTCCATTGTAACTTATAGACTTCATTTGCATTAGTGGATTCATA
This sequence comes from Alisma plantago-aquatica, assembly GCA_963693085.1. Taxonomy (NCBI): domain Eukaryota; kingdom Viridiplantae; phylum Streptophyta; class Magnoliopsida; order Alismatales; family Alismataceae; genus Alisma; species Alisma plantago-aquatica. The sequence goes on from OY856412.1 coordinate 572,217,706, forward strand.
AACCTTATAGGATGTGTCACGTACACATCCTAGTTTTATTCCTCATAGGAATGCGGTTTTAGTGTCCATATGCCAAATGTCTTAGTCATTAAGTTGCAATCAACAAGCATCATCCTTCTGAAAATGTTATCCATGTGTCTTAACACTTAAGACTCATTTGCACTTATGGATATGATCCAATGAGTGCTACCATCAAGGTCATACCTTATGGTTTACATGGAAGTCATTTAGGATGTAATGGTTTTAAACCATAACTCAAGATTCGGTTCCTCATATTCATCTTGATAGTTGACTCATCACATGAACAACTCATCACATAGATAATTGAGGTGTATCTATTATAGATATAAGAACTCACAACCCTTGTGATTCTTAATTTCTTTTATTAGTGTGGGGTATTCATTTATTAAGAAGAATTCAGTTATTTGATAATCATTCTCTAACTCCTTAGAGTATGATTCCTTCTTGATTCAGACATCACCATGCCTTAATCATGAGTTCATTATGATACATTACCATAAACACTCATAAGGATCTCAAACATTTGGTCCAAGTATTTCATTCATTGATCTCATCAAGAATTAATACTTTACCAAATTTGTACTTCATTTATGATAATCTTGAACATTTCAAGACATTCATATTGGTATTTCTCTAAACACCATTTGAAGTATTAGTATTTATTCCAATAGGTATGTAAATACATCACATGTATTATACCTAATAGGATAATCACTCTCCCACTACATTAGTGAAGATTGATTAATCATGTCCAAGATATTCATGTCCCTTACTGGTTCTCTAACCAAAAGAGTCTAGTTTTATCCATCATATGGAAACTAGAAATGAATTTCTCATGATTAATGCTAATTAAATTGTTTGAGTTATCTATAACTTTTAGGTATCATCTTATCTTATGCATATCAAATATCACAAGATAAATAAGGCATTGCCATAAAGATCACATCTTTATAAATTGAAACATCTCTTTATTAATTGCTATCATTGTCATACAATATGCAAAATAAAGTGTTTCTATCTATTGGCAAGTATGAAATAGCAGTTCATAACTGTATTACATGCCTTATTGGCTGAAAATAAACTAAAGTATTCCTATCTATAAAGGCAACACTTGCCCCAAGTAAGAATGCTTTACACTTTACATCTTGATATCATATATCTCAAAAAGTGTTACAAGTTTATTTACATGAAACCTTCAAGTAGAGGCTTCAGTCGCCTCCTTCTTCTTTTGTTCTTCCAGGTAGAGAGGACAATTCCTTTTCCAATGTCCTGGCTTTTAACAATGGTGGCAATTTCCTTTCTTGGTCACGCCTCCCTTGGCCTTGAGAGCTGAAGATGGCTTGGACTCCTGGATAGCTTTAGAACCTTTCTTAGCTTTGCCCTTGCCCTTGCGCTTGGACTTGCCTTTCTTGCTCGTGATCACCATCATGGACTTAGGCTTGTCCTTCTTCATCTGTAACTCGGCTGTCCTCAACATGCCCAACAACTCTGACAGTGGCCTATCAAATTTGTTCATGTTGTAGTTCATCACAAACTGACTGTAAGATTCTGGCAACGATTGCAGTATCACGTCAGTAGCCAACTCTTGGCTCAGTGGAAATCCCAGTCTCTGCAGGTTCTCCACATACCCAATCATCTTGAGTGTGTGAGGACCAACAAGATCTCCTTCTGTCATGACGCACTTGAACAGCGCCCTAGAAACATTATACCTCTCTTGTCGTGCCTGATTTTCATACATGTTCCTGAGATGCAGAATCATCTCTATGACACCCATGTTCTCATGTTGCCTCTGCAACTCATGGTTCATTGAACATAGCATCAAGCACTTTGCATCAATGGCATCATCAGAATGCTTCTTGTAAGCATCCCTTTCTGTCCTTGGTGCATTAGGAGCGGGTTCCTCTAGAATTGGAGTATCCAGGACATAGAGCTTACACTCTTGAGTGAGAACAATTCTCAATGTCCGATACCAGTCGTGGAAGTTTGTCCCATTTAGCTTGTCCTTGTCAAGGACCGATCGCAAAGAAAAGTTGTTGTTGTTTGTTGCCATTTGAACTACAAAAGGAAAATATGCAATTTTAGTCCAAAACTCATTTTTTGACTTATTTGATTGATTTGAAAATTTGACGATATAATTAGGCCTTTAATTAATTATCGCTCCCACTATTTTACTTCAAATCGATATCCCTCACCATCAATTCGGAAGATTGCAGCGTACAACCTTCTAGTGGGAAAGATCCTGAAATCCTCTAAGCCATGGACCAACTAGGGCTGTCACCCACAACATAGATCTCTCAGGTAGGCAACTTTTGCCAATTGCATCATATGCAACTCTTGATAAGATGTCATATACAACTCTTTGCAATGATCATCTCCATGCCTCAAGGTACTAGATCCCATCTAGATCACCTTGTTAAGTCCGACCCAAAGCAAACACGATGAACATGCACCCTGCTAGGGCAGACCCACACATTCATCCTTCACGCTTCCACGAGGTAGACGGTGCACCACGCTAGGGCGTGCCCACACTTGGTCGAACAAGCTTTTCACGTGTGTCGCATTTGGAAGGCATCTAAAACTTAATATTGTAATGAGGGATTTGGTTTTATATATATATACATATCCAATCACCACAATACATAGTATGTATCATATACATGCTATATCCCACAGAAAACATGCACAAAACGATAAAAGCGATGATTATGGCCATCCTAATGTGATTCCTCGAGCCAAGAGGAATCACGGTCATCTAGGTCTACATCACATGCAACCTGTACAAGATGAACATCTGTGTCTTGCCATCCGAGTTGATCAACCCATCACATGAATGATCTGTACTCTCCAGCCGGTCGTCTGGGTTCCACCAGCTGATCGGTTGGCTCCTACAACCGATCGGTTCGCCTGGTCGTCGTGCATCTCGTCATGTCCGCCACCCGCTCGTCTCGCTCCTCGAACCGGTCATCAACCGATCGGTTCACTCCTTGAACTGACCGTCTGGAAGGTCAACCGATCGGTTCACGCCTTGAACCGATCGTCTGAGCAGTCGTCTTGATGTCCGCCGGTCTTTGACATAATAGGAAATAAAATTTATCCTATTAATTACATTGCTTTAAAAGATAAACCCCGATTTACATTCGGGGGGAGCAAAGGTAGGAAAGAATCTCGAATTATTTCGAGTTACATCAGGAAAAAGAGAGGGAAGATCGGTGTGCAGACCGAGATGCAAGCAACCACAAACAACCACACACAGATAGGGGTTTATAGGCCATAATCACGCTACACACATCCACCACAAAACTCGTTTAAGGGCGATGCATATCGAGTGCATTAATAATATATATCATATATGTAATTAGGGATTTGTGGATTTAGGATTGGACATGCATAAAGCCGATATTATTCGCATCGTATGCAATAAATAAAGGCGACAAACCAAAATTGATCATATCGATATTCCTAAAATATAGAGCAGTTGATGTGGCTCTGATACCACTGTTAGGTTTTTAGGGGAGACAGAGAAGGCAGCGGAAACAAAATTTTCTCCCCCAAACCATACCGAGGAAACGCGTCAACGTCTATATAATAGGAAAGGATGGTTTGCGGAATCATACCTTGTCCCGAGGCTTACTCGGCGACAATACCTCGCGCAATGCGTGGTCTTCAACTCCGGACTTCGACGGTGTCTGTGCAGCTCCTGGTCGCACCGGGACTAACAACTCCTACTCGAACCGGACTGTCGGATGACAGTTGTCCTCCTAAGCGGCAGTGTCCTCCCGCCTCTGTAGTAGTCCACACAGACCACCTGGAACTCCACTCTCCTTGTCCCATAAGGAAGTGGAAGGAGTCGCACCCTCTTGTTGACGTACTAGTCGCCAACACGCTCTCCTGCTTCCTGTTGCAACTGCAGTTGTCCTTCCCTTGCTGCACCTCCCTTTAGCGGGAAGCACTTGCTCGGGCTCTCTCACGGTTACCAAAACCAGAGAGAACGACAACTTGCAGAGCAACTGGTTGCACTGAGCTGTACTTTGAGAAGCCCCCAATACCCCTATATATATAGGAGAGTCATGGGATAGGGTTCTCCATCCCGGGCAATGCGGGACTAAAGCAGGAGTAGAAGGGTTCGAGAATTTTCCACAAAAAGCAACCGGTTCGCAACTTGAAATGATCGGTTCACAACTGAACCGATCGGTTCGGCCATTGAGCCGATCGGTTGGACCTGAGCCGATCGTTTGGGGCACTCCAACCGATCGGTTGGTGCCCTGAACCAATCGGTTCATGGTCCTAATCCGTCTCAAAAAGACTTTCCTTGTTTCTTTCCCAATTGGTATCGAATACCAATATTATTCCCAATCAAATTGGGCAATTTGAAACCAAATGAAAATTCTTGCCGACATGACTTTTCCCAACCGGTCGGTTGCACCAGTTGAGCCGATCGGTTCAACCCTTGAACCGGTCATTTCAACCTGGGCATGAGCCAATCAGCGTGGACACTCCAGCCGACCGGTTCAGCAACCTCAGCCGACCGGTTCATCACATGAACCAATCGGTTGGGAGCACAGGTTGGGAAAAATCAGTCAATTGCGATTTCAATCAATCTGATACTCCAATCAATGCATCCAACACCTTGAACCATACGATATTGAGCCATCGACTGACTGAGTGTTTAATTGAACTACGAAACTCCTTTAGTAATCAATCTAAACATTGCTTTGTGGACAAAACTCCTCTTCCAGGTTAAATCCTATGTGTGTGACCCTGTAGGTCCATTTCACGTTGGCAGTGAAAGTCCATAACACTTATGACTTCACAAGCAAAGAGCGGTGCCTAGTCACACATCAGTGCTACCCAAGTGAAAGTAGAAAGTTGGAGAACAACTTTCATCCTACAATCCGTGAATGGTGTTACAGCGAATGTATAATTCCTTTGTCACTGATATCCCGAATGAACTCGAGGCATGGAACAGTCATCCTGTCAATGTTCATTCACTTCCTTGATCTCAGAGTAGACTGGAAGAGATATGTATGACATCAGTATCATATACTGATTCACACATGCATGCACGCCTTTCTCAATCCTACTCATCAAGTGGCCATGGATATCAAACTCCCTCAGGAGGGACAAATCCCATATCTATCACTCACCCCTCAAAAGCCCCATGTGTCAAAGCCACCCAATGATCACCTTTATAACAACCCATGTTTCAGGACTGCGTTTGATGATGTCAAAGTGTGCCCAACGACATGTGTTGAGTGCAGTGATTTTAGGTCTAAGAATCACACTCACCACCATCACTGTGAGTACTGACTGTGACTACCATCTCATGGTTCCATGTGTCAAACTCACGGTGGGTCTGTCCGGTACCTTGTTCTCTAACAAGTACCTATGTGTTTGGTTTGATATCTCTATATCATGACTAATGAGATTCTGTCATCAACCAACACCACAATCTAGTCGTGTGTGTCATTGCTGTCTATCTACCTTCCACAATGACATCCGACTAGGGACATAACAAGAATGTACAAACTCTTAGCATCCGTATGATCTCATCGTTCAGGTCATGAACCTGAAGGCATACGTCATTGAGTACTGTCATTCTCTAGACATTCAATATGTTCTATCACTATCTCATATGACTGAACCAGAAAGAATTGGAAGCTCACCTTTTATGTTTATCAAATCAATCTTAATGTATCCCATCAATCATCCCATGATTTGCTCTCAGGGCATACATACCAACATCGGGTACCTCACATGGTGTTCCACATGGAACGCATCATGCATCATATTATCCTAAGGGGGCAAGGTTATAAACAAAAAGCAACTTCACCAATTCATTCTAAAATCTCAAACAGACCCATGTATTAGAGACTTAGCTTTCCTCTAATCTTATCTGTAGCTTAGAGGGGTCAGATTTTCAAAAACACATGCTCACCCACAGTGAACTACAAGTCAGTCCGCTTCGCATCAGTACACGACTTCTGTCGATCATGGGCTTTCTTCAGCCATTACTCGATCAAAGCGACTTCATCAACATATACTATGGTTTCTTTGACATCTACAAGGTCCTCTCACCGACATCACCCTAGTGAAGAGACGACTGACATGACCTCCTATAAAGAGCTTCATACATCTTGATACTGGCTCTGGTAGCTGTTATAACAAATAAACTCAGCTAGGGATAGGTACTGCTCCCGTGATCCACCCCAAACGAGCACATATGCTCCCATTAGACCTTCTGAAGTCTGGATCATACTCTCTTGACTATCCATCAGTCGGGGGTGATATTTTGTGCTAAACTTCAATCTAATATTGAGTTCTTCATGCACCTGCTTCCAAAAAATGGAAGTGAACTTAAGGCCATGCTCAAGAATATTTGAACTCAGATCATTGTGCAATCAAACCATCTCTCAAATATATAGCTCAACTAGATCTGTCACATTGGCAGTAGCCCCTAAGGAAAGGACATGTAGTAACGTGGTAAGGCGATCTACCAGAACCCGTATTGCATCATGACTTCTCTTAGTCTAGGGGAGACTCACCACTATGTCTATGGTGATCAGTTCCCATTCCACTCAAGAGTTTCCAATCCTCTATAGCAATTCACTGGGTTACTGGTGTTCAGCCTTTAGCCTTTGGCATGTATGGCCATTGGCTACATGCACCTCTATATCCTTCCTCATTCCAGGTACCACTGCAAACCTTAACTATCTTGGTAGTACCAGGGTGTGCAGTGTACTTAGAACTATGAACTTCTTGCACGCTTCTTCCTGGGTGATTCCTCAGAAACCCTAAAACACTCTAGTATTGGATCTCACCACCTACTCTTCCTGAGAGGTACATCTGAGGTTTCCCTAATAAACTTTTCATCTCATCAAGCTCTGAGCTGGCTAATTGGGCAATTACCAACTTGGTCTACCGGTCTAGTTGAATCTGGATGTTAGCCACCCAGGTATAGTCTTCCAACGATTGTAGAGTCCTCCTAACAACCTCTTTCAGCCTCTCCACTGGCTAAACAAGACACTTATACACCTGAGTTGTGTCTCAGTGGAGAGCATCTGCTACCACATTAGCTTCCTTATGTTCTAGGTGATGGTGAAGACATAAACCTTCATATACTCCACTCATCGACCTTGTCTTGGGTTTTGGTATGTCTGAGTCATAAAAACTTCAAGATCTTGCATCCATCATCTTGGTTACCAAAACCAATCTGTATTTCATAAAAATCAAACTGCTCTTGACCAGTCTATCCTCATATGATGATTACCTTAGTGCATCTATTCTTACAACCATCTATCCAATATACTCTAAAAAAGGTGTGGTACTTCCTCCATCAACGAAAGGTATCAACTTATATCACTCTTATCCTTAGTATGGTATGCATTTTGTCCTGTCTCTCACACCCATAACAAGATGAAATAAGCAAGGTTTCATTCTACTCTACTTGATGAACCTTTCTTCGCATCCCTTTCCTTTCTGTGAGATGGTGCATCACACATCACCATTACACTTTCCAGTCTAAGTTGAAACATACTTCCCATGTCTCCACACCATGAATATCTCAAATCTATATCTACATCCATGGAAAGGCTATTCCCAAACAATTTTGGGTCTTAATAATACTCATATTTACAATCCTTAGTCATTTCCTCAAGGTCTCTAGGGTGTCAGTACTTTTGGGGTGATCTTACCCTTATGCATCTAGGGAGTGCCTCTCATTTTTACCCCTTAGGCACCATGAACTCATGAAGGTGGCCAACCTCCTAACCCATGGTCCTCAAGAAAAGGTAATTGTTACCTCCCTGGCCCTATGGTCTTGTGCATCCAGGGAACAGACAACTCCTACTTCCATCAATCTTATCCCTCCTTGACCTTAGTATTGACTTAGGATTCTATCATAGCTCGTAGCTCCTTTGTTGATACTCAAGCACATCTCATCCTTGAATCCTCACCCAAATCTCTATCATCTCTTTGGACACTCACGGTTAACCTTGAATCCCTTCATACGAATCATGATGGCCTACCTAACTCAGTTTGTCCCCATACATGTTACCTTCGTGGCAACAAATTCTCATGCCCCTTAGAGATGGTGACACATGGGTCTATAGATTCATGCTCATATTATGTTCTCTTACACTTAGCTCATAAAGCTATTATAAGTGACCTCTTAAGGTTACCTCAAACCTAAATAAGAGTTGGTGCTCACCCTAACATGAAGGGTCCCTTCCCAGGATAGGAGAAAACTATCTGTTGATAGTAATAGAGGTCACAGAACGTCCTTGCATCCAAAGCATGTATCATCATGTATATGCATAGATCCTATAGGGATACCTATGCACATGGCTAGCAAGAAGTCAACCTATTAAATCATTCCAAGTTCCTTGGTAGTTCATACTTGTTCATCATTCTTCCAAGTTGGACCAACATCATACATACATATGTCACCAACATGTGTGAGTGGTTCATCAAACATATATCTCAGTTCAAGTGGGGTTTCCTTTTACTCTAAAACATGGGAGGTGCCATGCTTAATTCCCATGAACTCAATCAGCCTCGTGAGCATCATGTGCACCAGGTACTGCTACTTCCCCTCCTTGGTCCAGGAGCCCCATGTTCACCTCTTATGCATCAACTGTCTAAGTGCATTGACACGCGTAAACCATGCGTGCAAATGCAAGTATATGTATCAATGTAATATAGGCCTTGTGAGGCCCGAGTCGAACTCAGGGAAACGTGCGTGCAGATGCAAGTATACGTATCAAATGCATTCCATGCCTCAGAAATCACAGATATATATTAGGGGTCTTTGTTGATTTGTATGCTTCATGGCCGCCACTTCATTGGAAATTTGGGTCACAGTCGTCTCTAGTGCCCTCATTTGTGCTCCATGACTTTGCAATGTCTGCCCAAATTTATTCAAAATCTCGCCCTGAGACTGTAACTGCTTGGCCAATGTACTCATCATCTCTTGATTTTGTTTCACCACCTGGCTAAGCAATTCATTGTTCTTTTCCTCTAGGCTAGGCTACAGCTTTTGAAAATTTTGTTCCTTCCTCCAATCATAATTGTTATTTCTATATCCCTGTTGATGCATATACTTTGCATGTGCTTCATCATCAGAACCATTGTCCTCTTTCTCTAGGAGCTTCTTGGCTATAAGATCCAACTTGTCATTAAGCTCTTTGATGGCCCTTGCTTCATGTGTAATGCCAACCTGCTCGGGTGCATCTCTTTCACCCCAAGACTTCTTTTTGGACATGTTCCTTAGAATCTCCCAACACTTTGTGCCTATGTTGTTCAAAAATAAACCAGAACCTGCTGAGTCCAAATTGCTCCTATCATGTTCATTTAGGGTGAAGTAGAAAATTTTAGCTTGCTTCTCTTTGTCTAAGCCGTGATGTGGACACTTCCTCAACATGATCTGGAAGCGCTCCCAAGCTTCAGAGTATGTTTCACCGGCTCGCTGGCTGAAGTTGTGTATCTTCCTCACTAGATTGTTTGTCTTTTCAGGCGAGAAGAACCTCTCAAAGAACACCTCAACCATGTGATCCCAAGATTCAATGTACTCATCATCTAGATTGTGCAGCCATTCCCAAGCATTGCCCACTAAAGAACTGGGAAAAAGTTTCAGGTAGAGTGCCTCTTGCGGGAACCTGTCAATCTTTATCATATCACAATTTTCCATGAACGTGCTGATGTGGGTCACCAGATCCTCATTTTTAAGTCCATGGAAAGCCTGCGATTTGACCAACTGAATAAGCCCTGGATCAGTCTTGTAATTGGGTATGTTGATAGCTTGTTTCTTGATTGGCCCGTTCTGCGTAGAAGAAGAAGAAGCCTTAATCCTTTCCCAGATCATCTGCTCCTCATTTTCCGCTCCGTCACCCATTATTACTTTCCTAGTACCTGAAATTTCAAATGGTAGTGTATGAACCGGTACTAATAATTAAAACAATAAATAAGATTTGCAATTCAGTTCAAAAGATGAAAAGAAAAAAAAATTATAGGAATTAAAAGTGGCCTAGTGTGGCCGCTCGCAGCACTCGTAGTGCTAAAATTCACCGTTTCCCCGGCAACGACGCCAAAAACTTGACACGCGTAAACCGTGCGTGCAAACGCAAGTATACGTATCAATGTAATATAGGCCTTGTGAGGCCCGAGTCGAACTCAGAGAAACGTGAATTTTAGTAGACTACTACTAACTGGTTGTGATCAGCTAAACCGATTAAAAGAGTTTGAGAGTTGTTGTAAAATAAAAGAAAATAAAATAAAACAAAGCAATCGATTAAATGTTTAGTTTAATCAATTCAAATGGAGATATTTAGGATTGTAGTTTCACCGCGGGTTTTCATTGTATGAATTTCCATATAGCTACTCAAGTTCATCTCTCAATCCGGGTAGTGGCATGTAGTCAGAATTCTCCACTGTCGTGGTACAATTCACTACCTAAGTCTCGGTCGGTTCCACCGTCGTAGTAACCTATACCCTAAACTAGGTGCATTAGAATCGACCTATGGGTTTCCACCATTAACCGTACATCACCTTGTTCAAGGGATTTGTTAATTAATGTGAATTTCATCTCTTTTCAACCGTTAATTCTTCTTTCAAAGTAATTAAAGGCATTAGATTATCATTATGGTGATTAAGCATAACAATATAATTGAGAAAACGAAATCATACCACAGATTTAGGAGACAAATTATGAATTACTATGATAAAAAATGTCATACAATGCTTCCCCAGGCTACTCCCGGTCCTAAAGATTAAGGGGATTAGCCCCGCATGGTTGACAATAGAAAATACATAGGAGTAGAGAAGAAAAACATGGGAAACATGGAGAAAACTCATGTAACCCCTGATACAAAGGTGTTCCTGGAGATCCTCCTCGAGAAACGTGCGTTTTGCAGTCTTTCGGCAACAAAATCACCCGTCGGAGGTGCCCAGATCGCTCGATTGATGACCTTCGTCTCTTGTCTCCTCTCTCTCTCCCTCCTTCTTGGATGTTTTGCAACACAATATGAGATCCCCCTATGACCGGCCGTGCTCTTCTTAGGTCATAGGACCACTTTACGGCTCTGAAAAAGCTCAACCGTCAGATTAAAATGCTCCGTTTTAGTGCTGAAAATCGCCAGATCCCGACGTTGTCGATAGTATCGACCCCAAGGTCGATGGTATCGACCATGATATATGTTTTTCCTTCTAAAATTGTGTTTTGGGGTTGCTTTCTGATAAAATGTCGATACTATCGACACCATGGTCGATAGTATCGACTCTGGACAATGCAAAAGTGCCTGAAAAAGTGCCAAAACATGTGTATAAGTATGGGGATTATATAAAATCATATAAATATGATAAAAGAAGTATAATTTGATGCAAAAAGAGTTTAAAGGACAACTATAGTGAATTATGCAAATATAATCAAGAAAATGACAAATACATGCATAAAAAAGATATAAAATAAGCCTATAAAAGTGACTCAAAACCCATGCATCATGCATGCTCAGCTGCTCGAACATGAACCAAACCTATACAAGATATGGCATATACCTCGTAACACTCTCCCTTGTGAACAACCCTTAAAATCCTACACAAGTACAACCAACTAGGTGCGGGGGCCTCACAACTTGCTATCATATCCCACCTCTTTAGGGTCTTCATAACTCTCCTTCCCACACCTAAAAGGTAGGCACTCATATCATCTATATGTTTGTTCAAGAAGCCTCTTTCTCTTTTCTAGGGTTTGGTTCCTCTAAAGGCATCCAATGTACGACCAACCCCTAAGGATCATGCATGAGGAAACCACATACCTCTACTCAAGGTCGTCTATTCTAGGCTACATCATACCAAACTTCTCATGATCCCTCATGTCTCGGAGTCTAGGTCTCCAACCTTCTTCATCGAGGTCTCGCCCTCTCTCTAGAGTTAACCCTATAAATGGTCCTACCATCATAGGTTCTGTGGGCTCTGATCTCCAAACCACGATATAAACTTAGCGGAAGCGATTCGATAAACAGCGGAAGACAAAAATCACGGGAAATTAAAACTTTTCGAGACAAGAGCTTGAATCCATAAAAGCTTCTTTCATAATAAGAGATAAACTATTTACATCTCATGATAATTACTTCTCGAGTAATTATATACATCAAGATACAAAATCTCAAGAACACATAACAAAAGACTCCAAGACTTGAGAGTACATAGGACACATAGGACTGACTCTAACTACACCACATGGCAGGCTAAATCTCCACCTAAGATTTCACTGCTGCTCCTAGTGCTGCTGCTGCTGAGATTGGTCACCTGTAGACCGGTTCCTCCGTCTCCAACGTCCACCTAAAAAGTTGAAGTCTACGGGGTGAGACAATTGTACATAATTGTCCCAGCGAGAGTTATAACTCTTCGCCAGAAGCTTGATTATAATATCAAAGAATAACTTAAGCAGTAAAGCTTTCAAAGTATTCAATAGCAGTTGCAGCTATAAACAAGAGCTTAACATTTATGAGATATGAAGAAATATAAGCACTATCACAGTGTATCATCAATCCACTAACTCGTAGTTATCTCTTACAGGTATACTACGTGGTTGATTATGTTTTACAAACAACATTATGCCCTGTGGAGATGAGGCATACCACTCATACTCCAACTGATCACTAAGAAGTCACATCAATATCATACATAGGTCATTAAGAGAGTCGGATTCTCATGACATTCACCTTCCTCAGTCAGTAAGAGGATCACTTGTAGGACATCTTGTGTCTCTACTATTATAGCTCACCAGGGTAAACTGGTCCTTCGCTATTTTAGAGTTACAGTGGCGTTCTGTACTCTCTTCGTCATCAGGAGATTTCATGTTTATCTCTACTAATACGGATATCTATGTTTTCTTCATCATCAGGAGGTTTCATGTTTACCATCCACTGATACGGTAGGGTTTTGTAGTGAAGGGTTGACGAATTGCACATCTACATCAATCACCTACACTATGATGTAAGGTTCTACACATCCATATACCCCACATACTCAATAGTATGTGATCCAGGAGTTCCCTTAGGAAAACCTGTTTCACCATCATTTGATCTCTGACAATGATGGATCTATGATCAGGGCTCTACATTATACTTGATTAGTTAGGTACATTTAGTATTCTTTTAACATTAAACATTGTTCTTCAAACAATAACAGTAGCATAACAGCTATGAAAGGAGAATACTAAATGTAACAAGCCTAACTTTCATCAATCATCATTTCTCATTATACTCATCACAAGTAATCTCTAAAGCATGACCTTGATGGTATTCATGGCTCACACAGCCCATTAAATCATAGGATGCCACTGACAAGGCATCAAGATATTTTACTTATTCATAAAGCTTATAACATGCTTTCAATGAATACAGTATCATTATCCATACCTGAATATGATCACCTTCATATCAGAACCTGCATGGTTAGTTCAGCTGATAAAGGTAATTCAAAACAAGGAATTCATTTCCCACTCTTTTCATAAGAGCTGAGTTCTCTGATTCTCATTAATTAGAGTTTAATACTTATATTGCATGTCATTACCCTTGAATTAGGGTTTACTATTCACATTATATGTCATCACCCTTGAATTGAACTCATAACATCATCATGTATGAGGAACATCATCATTGATGCTCTCAGATTGGCTTAAGATTCATCATATATCATAATTAGGGTTTCCATGATCTCACATAGGTGGATCATACCCTAATCATGCACATTCATGTGTATTGAAGGTTCTTTACTTGACTTTCCATCATATGAGGGTACTTTCTCTCTCTTAAGGTACTTTCTCTCTCTAAGGTACTTTCTCTCTCCTCAAACTAGTAGATGGTGATAGCACCACTCTAGATCAGGTTGGGTGAAGTCCACTTTGATTAACATAGACCAAATCACCACTGTTGAGTGATTAGAGTTTGATTAGAACAAGGTTTCACTCAATTTGAACCTTTCAAGGGTATTATGGTAAATTACACATTGATCATCATCATGGGTTAATTTACTAATCACTGGACCCTTAATGTCTCTTGGTATCATTAGGGTTTAGTTTGAACAATCATCAAACTAATTAAGCCTTCAAGGCATCAGGCAGACTTATCCTCAAAAGTCTTTGTTAGGTTTCACACCTTCAACCTTTATACGATCTTGAGATCGTATAAGGTTGCAAACCATTTAAGCTTTGTAGACCGTTTGAGCTTGGGTTGACTTCAAGATCGTATAACATTCAAGACCGTTTACCCTCATTGGGTCTTGAGGTCGAGAGACCTCATTCGGTCTTGAGGTCGAGAGACCTCACACGGTCTTGAGGTCGAGAGACCTCACACGGTCTTGAGGTCGAGAGACCTCACACGGTCTTGAGGTCGAGAGACCTTGCACGGTCTTGAGGTCGAGTGCTCTCAAAAACTCAAGATTGTATAGACCTCCAAGGTGATTCAAAGGGTAAATTCGATTAGGGTTCCTGTGTTGAAGCCATCCATTGGTCTCAAGATTTCTAACCACTTACCAATTGGGACAATTAGGGTTGTCCTTAACCAATTGGTCACTCAATTGACCCTCAATTATTATCCAATTAGTGTTGAAGTTGGTTCAATTAAGGTCCATCAACGTTCAACCATCAACACTCAACAACGTGAATCAACACAAGGTTGAACCCTTCAATTGAGCTCCAATTGTGCCCAAACTTGGCCCAAACGGTCTTGAGATCGTGTGGATGAACTCCACACGGTCTTGAGACCGTTTGCCCAAGATTTCATCAAAATATAATGTGATTTGATAGGGGTTGAACCTTGATTGAGTCTCAAATCAGAATTTTGATTAGTTCAATATCCTATTGCAATTGGGCCCTCAATTGATCAAATTATCTTAACCCTAGACCTCCAAACGGTCTTGGGTTGTCACCACACGGTCTTGAGACCGTTTGGATGAGTTCCAAACGGTCTTGAGACCGTTTGCCCATCCAACTTTTGGATTCTAGTGAAAATTCTTCAAGGTTGGATCCATTGAGTTGATGATCATATCAATACTTAATTGCAATGTAATTTGGTATGTTTGTACCTTCAATTGGTTAACTATACTTGACCCCAGACCTCCATACGGTCTTGGGTGATCCCCCACACGGTCTTGAGACCGTTTGGTTGATCCCCAAACGGTCTTGAGACCGTTTGGGTCAATCAACCCCAAAAACACTAAGTTATCCATTGAGATTTCAGTACTGATTTCAATTAGGGTTTGCCCTAGTAATCACCCTTCAACTCTTAGCTCGTTTGGAATTAGTCTATCAAATTTGGTGAGTTGTTAATCAACATTATTTTGAACAGTAATCTCATACGGTCAACGATTGTTCAACGTTCTTACACGGTCTTGATACCGTTTGCCCAAAAAGGGCGATTTCAACAGATTGGAAATCAGGAGTAAATTCAATTAAAGTTGTTGATTAAAAAGGCCATATCTCACGATTCCTTTGGAGTTATCACCTCAAATTTTGTGGGTGATTAGCCTACATAATTATGAACAGATTTATTATACGGTCCACGCTCGATAAACGCGGGAAAACGGTCTTGAAGACCGTTTTCTCGTACACGGTCCTGAGACCGTTTGCTCACCAAACGGTTTTGCAAACCGTGTGAGCACTTGGTGGAGACCGTTTGGTAAAGTGAAAAGTAGTGGATTAACTTTGGAAATAACGTACTCATCTCCTAGCTCAGGAACAGCAAGGATTTCTCACGGATTTTCTTGCAAGGTAGCAAAGGAAGGTAGAGAAGAAGAAGAACTATCATCTAAAAGCATAAACGAGATGTATATAACAAAGCATAGGTTTAGAGTTATAAAACCCGCCTAAAGCTTGCTCCTTGAGCTCCAAGATTTCGAGCTCCAAGCTTTTAATGGCGTCCTTGAGCTTCCACAGGTCGGCCAAGGTGAAACCTCCAGGGAAAGTCGAGAAGAGATGGCTAGAAAGGTAGAGCTATGTGAGCTAGCCATCAATTTGACCTTGAATCTGAGTTCTAACCATGAACTTAAGCAAAAGGGAGGATTCAAACCTACCTTGCCCTCCTTGGTCGTCCTACTGAGCTCCACAGCTTCTCTTTAGTCAGTTTGGGTGAATAGAACAGTGAAGGAAACGAAGGGAAAGTTCCCTTGCTTAGAGAGGTGGAGAGTATATATACTTGGGGTGAGATTTTCAACATAAGCTCATAAGTTCTCCATATTTTCAACTAAGTCCCTCCATCCTTCAATGCTCGTCCCTTCATTATTAAATATAAGGACAAACCTTCTTCTAAGGTCAAGAAATGAGGGCAAAGAAGATCAACCTATTAGTTTAAGCATACACATAAAAGGGCTATAGCACATACACCTTGATTATTCAATCATAAAGGTGTTTTTCATTATATGATTATTCAATTGAAGTGACCTTTCATCATTTCTTCTCTAAATGATGACAAGAGTCTTAAAAGATATTTTAGATGATGTATTTTACAAGTTGCACCCCTCAAATTGGGTAAATTGCACTTTTCTCCAATTTAGGGTTTTCAAGCACCGGGATTGCTTCCACAGCTGTACCTTGGTGCCCAAGCTTGGGAAATCCCTCAAACCTTACCATCATCATTCTCATGATGTCTCAACATTAGAGGAACATCTCAACATGTGCAATTGCAAGTTAACCCTTCTAACTGGGTAATTTGCACATAGGTCCCTGTATTACAAAACAATGCTACAACCTTATATAAAAAGGAGCAAAAACTGAAATATATGTTTCTGAGAACTTAATTACATGCCCAAAGTTAATCACAAGGATTTAATTACATATTTAGGCAAAACATCTAGGGTTAACTCATAACCCTGGTCAGGGATGTTACAAATTATCCACCCCTTACAAGGATTTCGTCCCCGAAATCGATAAGACATATTAAGAGAAAAGGGCAGGATACTTTCTTCTCATCTCATCCTCTAGTTCCCAAGTGGCTTCTTCAACACCACGGTGGTTCCAGAGGACTTTCAAAAGACTTATATCTTTCTTTTTCAACTTTTTAATTCTGTTATCAAGGATTGACACTGGTCCCTCCTCATAAGATATATCATCATTCAATTTTACCTCCATAGGTTGCAGAATTGACTCAGTGTCAGGGTGACATTTCTTTAACATAGAAATGTGAAACACAGGGTGTAACCTCTATAACTCTGGTGGCAGCTCTATTCTATATGCTACCTTTCCAATCCATTCAATGATTGGATAAGGTCCCATAAATCTAGGAGCTAACTTCCCTTTCCTCCCAAAACGAAGGACTCCTTTCCAAGGCGAGACTTTGAGATACACTCTGTCTCCAACCTGGAACTCTGAGGGTCTACGACGTTTGTCAGCATAAGATTTTTGTCTATCCTGTGCAGTCTTAATCTGTTGTTGTATTACTTTAATCTTCTCTGTAGTCTGCTGCACAAGATCAGGACCTAACAACTGATGTTCACCAGTCTCGAACCAACACAGAGGTGATCTACAACGTCTACCATACAAGGCTTCATAAGGTGCCATATCAATGCTATGCTGATAGCTATTGTTATAGGCAAATTCTATCAAGCTTAGGTGTAGATCCCAACTTCCGGTAAACTGGAGAACACATGCTCTCAACAGGTCTTCTAAGGTCTGTATGGTCCTTTCCGACTGTCCATCAGTCTGTGGATGAAAGGCCGTACTAAACCTTAGCTTGGTGCCTAAGGCTCTGTGTAACTGTTCCCAAAAATGACTTGTAAACTGAGGACCTCGGTCAGAAACTATTGTGATAGGAACTCCGTGTAAACGCACTATCTCTTGTACATATAATTCTGATAACCTTTCAGCAGAATAGGTTGTTTTGACAGGTAAGAAATGTGCTGTCTTAGTCAACCTGTCAACAACTACCCAAATGGAATCATGTCCTTTGCTTGTCCTGGGTAGGCCAACAACAAAGTCCATGGTCACATGGTCCCACTTCCACTGTTGTATGGGTAAAGGTTGCATTGTTCCTGTAGGCTTCTGGTGTTCAGCTTTAACTTGCTGACATACAGGACACCTCAGAACAAACTCTGCAACATCCTTCTTCATTCCAGGCCACCAATACAGATCTTTCAAATTCCGATACATCTTGGTGCTCCCTGGATGCATAGCATACATCGAAGAATGAGCTTCTTCCAGGACTAACTTCCTTAAGTTATCCACATCTGGCACTATCATCCTCTCATGATAACAAGCTACATGATCATCCGAATCATGGAAACCATCTCGCTTCTCATTTTCATATTCTAATCTGATCTGCTGAACTACAGCATCATCTTGCTGTGCTTCCTTAATTTGCTCTCTTAGGGTAGGTTTAATATGCATCTCAGCCAACAACCCGGCTAACAATGACACCTTCAACAGTACATTGTCTTGCCTTAAAGAGATAAACATATCTCTTCTAGAGCATACTAAAGAGTTTAGTTGTGCTCTATCCATGGTTGATGTTGCTGATTTCCTACTCAAGGCATCTGCAACAACATTGGCCTTGCCTGGATGATAATCAATTGTACAGTCGTAGTCCTTGATTAACTCCATCCAGCGACGTTGCCTCATGTTAAGCTCATGCTGAGAGAAGATATACTTAAGGTTTTTGTGGTCTGTGAAAATTTGGAATGTTTCTCCATAGAGATAATGCCTCCAGATCTTCAAGGCATGAACCACAACACCTAACTCCAGATCGTGTGTCGGATAATTCTCCTTGTGTTTCTTAAGCTGTCGAGAAGCAAAAGAAATCACTTGTTTATCCTGCATCAACACACATCCAAGTCCATTCTTGGAGGCATCACAGAAGACTACATATCCTTTCCCTTGTTCAGGTAGCACAAGCACAGGTGCACTTGTCAACCTCTCCTTCAACAACTGGAAAGATTGTTGACACTTATCACTCCAAGAAAAAGGAACGTCTTTCCGGGTCAACTTGGTCAAAGGTAAGGCTATAGAACTAAAGTTCTTAATGAACCTTCGATAATAGCCAGCTAACCCCAAGAAACTTCGAATCTCCGTCGGTGTCTTCGGTTGTTCCCACTGTAGAACAGATTCTACCTTTGTAGGGTCAACACGAATTCCCGAGGTAGATATCACATGTCCAAGAAAAGATACCTCCGACAGCCAGAACTCACACTTGCTAAACTTAGCATACAACTTGTGTTCTCTTAGCAAGGTCAAAGCTTGGCGAAGATGCTGCTCATGCTGCTGAGCATCCTTACTATAGATCAGAATGTCATCTATGAAGACGACAAAACACTGATCAAGGAAAGGTCGGAAAACTCTATTCATGAGTTCCATAAATGCAGCTGATGCATTGGTTAGTCCAAACGACATAACCGTGAACTCATAGTGACCATACCTTGTCCTAAAGGCAGACTTGGATATGTCACTATCCTTAATACGAAGTTGATGATATCCAGACCTCAAGTCTATCTTTGAAAAGACTGTTGCACCACGCAACTGGTCAAAGAGATCATCAATCCTTGGCAGAGGGTACTTGTTCTTTATTATTACTTTATTGAGTTGTCTATAGTCAATGCACAACCGCATTGACCCATCTTTCTTTTTAACAAACAAGACCAGAGCACCCAAGGTGAAGTGCTCGGTCGGATAAAACCCTTCTCAAGTAACTCTTGAAGTTGTTTCTTGAGTTCTGCCATCTCGGCAGGCGCCATCCTATACGGAGTCTGGGCTATGGGTTTCGTATCTGGGATCAGATTGATTTCAAAATCAATCTCCCAAGATGGTGGTATACCAGGAAGTTCTTCAGGAAACACATCCTCGAATTCCCTGACTATGGGAACTTCAGCAGGATTGAACGTTTCCTTGGTAACATCTACCACATGGGACAAGAATGCATAACATCCTTGCCTCAACAGCTTATCAGCAACCATAGCTGATACAAGACAGGTGGGCAGAATCTTTCTTTCACCTTGAAAGATCCATGTGTTGCTTTCATCAGCAAACACAACCAACTTGGACTCACAATCCAAGACAACTCTATACCTCTCTAAGGTATCCATCCCGAGGATTATATCAAATCCTTGCATATCAAGCGGTATAATATCCACTTGAATGCGATGGTCAGAAAAGAAGAGGATGCAGGGAGAGCATACCTCCTGCAAAATGGCAGACCCACTCAACGGAGTCTCCAACAACAAACTATCTGCCCTATGACTAACAGTCACATTGCAGTTACGAATCACTCTATGAGTGATGAAAGAGTGCGTAGTACCCGGGTCAATCAGAACAGATACAACACAGGAGATAGACATATCAGAATATAAAAGTTTCATCTGACCTGCCACTACCCGTGGATTGACCACTGCATCTGGTGGGTTCATAGCATAGAACCTCACTGTCGCCTGGTGTTGAGGTGGTGCTGATGATCCAGCTTGAGACGCTTGTCCACGTCCTCAAGCTGCTCCTTGAGATTGCATTCTCTGAGATCCTTGTTGATTCTGTCTCAGAGGCTGTGTCACACTGACAGGCCTAGAACGGCAATCCTTCATCAAGTGTCCCACCTTACCACAGTTGTAGCATCTCCTCTCTTGTTGTTGTGGTCTGGGTGGTCCAGTTACTGACATTGATGCAGAACTGTGCATCCTTTGAGGCAGTTGACTCCGTCCTCTACCTCTGCTTGGTGACCATTGAGTTTGAAAACTCGATCTGGGTGGTGGAGGGTTAGGTGTAGAGAATCTAGGTTTCTTGAAAGCCCTAGATGAAGAACCCTGGAACTGTGGATATCTTTTCTGGGTGTGCCTCTTCTCAACCACAAATCTCTCTATCCTTCGGACTGACTCAACGAAGGTAGAGAATCTCTCTCGGTTTTCTAAGGCAGACACAGGGGTTGACATATCAGCATTCAAACCCTTCTCGAATCTCCTGATTCTTTCCTCATCGGTGGCAGCCATGTGCGGACAGAACCGCAGCAATTCCATGAACTTAGCTTCATACTCGCTAATGTTCATCATACCCTGCCTTAGTCTCTCAAACTGAGAGATCTTCTCATATAGAAAGGTCTTTGGAAAATATCTATTGATAAATTCCCGACGAAACTCTTCCCATGAGAACTCTATTCCAGGTCTCTTCTGCTCTTCCATGTTCCACCAGTGACCAACACTGCCTTTGAGAAGATAGATAGCATGTCTAACCTTCTCAGCTTCCGGGATAATAAGAATCCTGAAAGCCTTCTCCAACTCTGTCAACCATAGGTCAGCATCTGCGGGGTCGGCAGTCCCAAAGTACTCGGTAGCTCTGACACGACGAAGTCGTTCGAACGTCTTACCGATACCTTGTCCTTCAGGTTGGACAGGTGCCCTAGGTGTAGGCATTGGCATCCTGTCGGTGATGTGTGTCATGGCAGTCATAAACTGCCCAAACATCGTCTGTACAGCTGGGTTACCCATGTCGGCTGGGTCAAACTGGGGTGGCTCTCTTGGTGACTCTGGTGCATGCTGTTCTATTCTTGGAACCCTTGCACTGCCTTAAGGTGCACTAGCACTACTCTCTGCCACATACTCATCATGAGGCTCAACCATCCTTATGTATCTTCTTCTCCTGAGGAGCAGAAGATTCTATTAGATAAGGAAAGAGTACTAAAGATAGACTCGACATCCTAAGTCCTATGCCTCTGTAGACTCAACTGACCTAGAGCTCTGATACCACTAATTGTGGGCTCTGATCTCCAAACCATGATATAAACTTAGCGGAAGCGATTCGATAAACAGCGGAAGACAAAAATCACGGGAAATTAAAACTTTTCGAGACAAGAGCTTGAATCCATAAAAGCTTCTTTCATAATAAGAGATAAACTATTTACATCTCATGATAATTACTTCTCGAGTAATTATATACATCAAGATACAAAATCTCAAGAACACATAACAAAAGACTCCAAGACCTGAGAGTACAGAGGACACATAGGACTGACTCTAACTACACCACATGGCAGGCTAAATCTCCACCTGAGATTTCACTGCGGCTCCTAGTGCTGCTGCTGCTGAGACTGGTCACCTGTAGACCGGTTCCTCCGTCTCCAACATCCACCTAAAAAGTTGAAGTCTACGGGGTGAGACAATTGTACATAATTGTCCCAGCGAGAGTTATAACTCTTCGCCAGAAGCTTGATTATAATATCAAAGAATAACTTAAGCAGTAAAGCTTTCAAAGTATTCAATAGCAGTTGCAGCTATAAACAAGAGCTTAACATTTATGAGATATGAAGAAATATAAGCACTATCACAGTGTATCATCAATCCACTAACTCATAGTTATCTCTTACAGGTATACTACGTGGTTGATTATGTTTTACAAACAACATTATGCCCTGTGGAGATGAGGCATACCACTCATACTCCAACTGATCGCTAAGAAGTCACATCAGTATCATACATAGGTCATTAAGAGAGCCAGATTCTCATGACCTTCACCTTCCTCAGTCAGTAAGAGGATCACTTGTAGGACATCTTGTGTCTCTACTATTATAGCTCACCAGGGTAAACTGGTCATTCACGATTTTAGAGTTACAGTGGCGTTCTGTACTCTCTTCGTCATCAGGAGATTTCATGTTTATCTCTACTAATACGGATATCTATGTTTTCTTCATCATCAAGAGGTTTCATGTTTACCATCCACTGATACGGTAGGGTTTTGTAGTGAAGGGTTGACGGATTGCACATCTACATCAATCACCTACACTAGGATGTAAGGTTCTACACATCCATATACCCCCACATACTCAATAGTATGTGATCCAGGAGTTCCCTTAGGAAAACCTGTTTCACCATCATTTGATCTCTGACAATGATGGATCTATGATCAGGGATCTACATTATACTTGATTAGTTAGGTACATTTAGTATTCTTTTAACATTAAACATTGTTCTTCAAACAATAACAGTAGCATAGCAGCTATGAAAGGAGAATACTAAATGTAACAAGCCTAACTTTCATCAATCATCATTTCTCATTATACTCATCACAAGTCATCTCTAAAGTATGACCTTGATGGTATTCATGGCTCACACAGCCCATTAAATCATAGGATGCCACTGACAAGGCATCAAGATATTTTACTTATTCATAAAGCTTATAATATGCTTTCAATAAATACAGTATCATTATCCATACCTGAATATGATCACCATCATATCAGAACCTGCATGGTTAGTTCAACTGATAAAGGTAATTCAAAACAAGGAATACATTTCCCACTCTTGTCATAAGAGCTGAGTTCTCTGATTCTCATTAATTAGAGTTTAATACTTATATTGCATGTCATTACCCTTGAATTAGGGTTTACTATTCACATTATATGTCATCACCCTTGAATTGAACTCATAACATCATCATGTATGAGGAACATCATCATTGATGCTCTCAGATTGGCTTAAGATTCATCATATATCATAATTAGGGTTTCCATGATCTCACATAGGTGGATCATACCCTAATCATGCACATTCATAAGTATTGAAGGTTCTTTACTTGACTTTCCATCATATGAGGATACTTTCTCTCTCTTAAGGTACTTTCTCTCTCTAAGGTACTTTCTCTCTCCTCATACTAGTAGATGGTGATAGCACCACTCTAGATCAGGTTGGGTGAAGTCCACTTTGATTAACATAGACCAAATCACCACTGTTGAGTGATTAGAGTTTGATTAGAACAAGGTTTCACTCAATTTGAACCTTTCAAGGGTATTATGGTAAATTACACATTGATCATCATCATGGGTTAATTTACTAATCACTGGACCCTTAATGTCTCTTGGTATCATTAGGGTTTAGTTTGAACAATCATCAAACTAATTAAGCCTTCAAGGCATAAGGCAGACTTATCCTCAAAAGTCTTTGTTAGGTTTCACACCTTCAACCTTTATACGATCTTGAGATCGTATAAGGTTCCAAACCGTTTAAGCTTTGTAGACCGTTTGAGCTTGGTTTGACTTCAAGACCATATAACATTCAAGACCGTTTACCCTCATTGGGTCTTGAGGTCGAGAGACCTCATTCGGTCTTGAGGTCGAGAGACCTCACACGGTCTTGAGGTCGAGAGACCTCACATGGTCTTGAGGTCGAGAGACCTCACACGGTCTTGAGGTCGAGAGACCTTGCACGGTCTTGAGGTCGAGTGCCCTCAAAAACTCAAGATCGTATAGACCTCCAAGGTGATTCAAAGGGTAAATTCGATTAGGGTTCCTATGTTGAAGCCATCCATTGGTCTCAAGATTTCTAACCACTTACCAATTGGGACAATTAGGGTTGTCCCTAACCAATTGGTCACTCAATTGACCCTCAATTGTTATCCAATTAGTGTTGAAGTTGGTTCAATTAAGGTCCATCAACGTTCAACCATCAACACTCAACAATGTGAATCAACACAAGGTTGAACCCTTCAATTGAGCTCCAATTGGGCCCAAACTTGGCCCAAACGGTCTTGAGATCATTTGGATGAACTCCACACGGTCTTGAGACCGTTTTCCCAAGATTTCATCAAAATCTAATGTGATTTGATAGGGGTTGAACCTTGATTGAGTCTCAAATCAGAATTTTGATTAGTTCAATATCCTATTGCAATTGGGCCCTCAATTGATCAAATTATCTTAAACCTAGACCTCCAAACGGTCTTGGGTTGTCACCACACGGTCTTGAGACCGTTTGGATGAGTTCCAAATGGTCTTTAGACCGTTTGCCCATCCAACTTTTGGATTCTAGTGAAAATTCTTCAAGGTTGGATCCATTGAGTTGATGATCATATCAATACTTAATTGCAATGTAATTTGGTATGTTTGTACCTTCAATTGGTCAACTATACTTGACCCCAGACCTCCATACGGTCTTGGGTGATCCCCCACACGGTCTTGAGACCGTTTGGTTGATCCCCAAACGGTCTTGAGACCGTTTGGGTCAATCAACCCCAAAAACACTAAGTTATCCATTGAGATTTCAGTACTGATTTCAATTAGGGTTTGCCCTAGTAATCACCCTTCAACTCTTAGCTCGTTTGGAATTAGTCTATCAAATTTGGTGAGTTGTTAATCAACATTATTTTGAACAGTAATCTCATACGGTCAACGATTGGTCAACGTTCTTACACGGTCTTGAGACCGTTTGCCCAAAAAGGGCGATTTCAACAGATTGGAAATCAGGAGTAAATTCAATTAAAGTTGTTGATTAAAAAGGCCATATCTCACGATTCCTTTGGAGTTATCACCTCAAATTTTGTGGATGATTAGCCTACATAATTATGAACAGATTTTTTATACGGTCCACGCTCGGTCAACGCGGCCAAACGGTCTTGAAGACCGTTTGCCCTTACACGGTCATGAGACCGTTTGCTCACCAAACGGTTTTGCAAACCGTGTGAGCACTTGGTGGAGACCGTTTGGTAAAGTGAAAAGTAGTGTATTAACTTTGGAAATAACGTCCTCATCTCCTAGCTCAGGAACAGCAAGGATTTCTCACGGATTTGCTTGCAAGGTAGCAAAGGAAGGTAGAGAAGAAGAAGAACTATCATCTAAAAGCATAAACGAGATGTATATAACAAAGCATAGGTTTAGAGTTATAAAACCCGCCTAAAGCTTGCTCCTTGAGCTCCAAGCTTTCAAGCTCCAAGCTTTTAATGGCGTCCTTGAGCTTCCACAGGTCGGCCAAGGTGAAACCTCCAGGGAAAGTCGAGAAGAGATGGCTAGAAAGGTAGAGCTGTGTGAGCTAGCCAT
This sequence comes from Alisma plantago-aquatica, assembly GCA_963693085.1. Taxonomy (NCBI): domain Eukaryota; kingdom Viridiplantae; phylum Streptophyta; class Magnoliopsida; order Alismatales; family Alismataceae; genus Alisma; species Alisma plantago-aquatica. The sequence continues at coordinate 572,243,490 of OY856412.1, forward strand.
CAATTTGACCTTGAATCTGAGTTCTAACCATGAACTTAAGCAAAAGGGAGGATTCAAACCTACCTTGCCCTCCTTGGTCGTCCTCCTGAGCTCCAAAGCTTCTCTTTAGTTGGTTTGGGTGAATAGAACAGTGAAGGAAACGAAGGGAAAGTTCCCTTGCTTAGAGAGGTGGAGAGTATATATACTTGGGGTGAGATTTTCAACATAAGCTCATAAGTTCTCCATATTTTCAACTAAGTCCCTCCATCCTTCAATGCTCGTCCCTTCATTATTAAATCTAAGGACAAACCTTCTTCTAAGTTCAATAAATGAGGGTAAAGAAGATCAACCTATTAGTTTAAGCATACACATAAAAGGGCTATAGCACATACACCTTGATTATTCAATCATAAAGGTGTTTTTCATTATATGATTATTCAATTGAAGTGACCTTTCATCATTTCTTCTCTAAATGATGACAAGAGTATTAAAAGATATTTTAGATGATGTATTTTACAAGTTGCACCCCTCAAATTGGGTAAATTGCACTTTTCTCCAATTTAGGGTTTTCAAGCACCGGGATTGCTTCCACAGCTGTACCTTGGTGCCCAAGCTTGGGAAATCCCTCAAACCTTACCATCATCATTCTCATGATGTATCAACATCAGAGGAACATCTCAACATGTGCAATTTCAAGTTAACCCTTCTAACTGGGTAATTTTCACATAGGTCCCTGTATTATAAAACAATGCTACAACCTTATATAAAAAGGAGCAAAAACTGAAATATATGTTTCCGAGAACTTAATTACATGCCCAAAGTTAATCACAAGGATTTAATTACATATTTAGGCAAAACATCTAGGGTTAACTCATAACCCTGGTCAGGGATGTTACAGGTTCTCTCTTAGAAGATGGATCAAGCTCATAAGGATACACATCTATCCCTACCTGGGTGAAATGTACTATCAAACTTATGTCCGACCAAGATCATCCAAAGCTCTGCATGCCTATCTCATAAACTATCAGGCATAACCCTTCTGGCTTGGGTCTAAAGCCTGCTTCCAGCCTTGCTACCACTCACTTTTATCCAGATGCATGCCTCTTTCCTACTCATATATGCCAGTTAGGGTTCCTATATGGTCACCACCAACCTTCTCAATGAGGGAGCTATCCCTCACCCTTAATAGGCATGACCCACCCAAGTTCGAGTCACCAAAAGGCACTAGTGGTCTAACAACCGCACATAGTCTATGTCTCTCATGCATACTCAAAGCATATACGTAAAGCATGCATATCTAACCCATGTACTTGCATGCATGGAAGACTAAGGTATCCAACTCATTGTGTCTTCTCTTTCTCTATCCACCGCTTAAGGTTTTGGGTTGAGCATCGTCCTCAAAGGATGCATCATGTCTCTTCCTCTCCCTAGAGGCTTCTTCCTCCAAGGCTAACCCTCTCCTACTCTTCCTACAAGATGTTGTAATCTCAGCGTTCTCCCGAGGGTATCTAAGGGCACCACAACACAGGCCATGCAACCTAAGAATGTAACAATTCTCAATCTAAGTTTCATCATTTAGACTTATGTCCATGACATCTTTCTTACATGCTTTTTATTATTTGGTGGAGGATTCCTAATACTTATTACTCTTAGCCCTAAAACTCAAGAGGAGGTGAAGAGAGAGAAAACCCTAAGCACTTACCATTTCTCTTTGAAAAGGGTAGAGAAGGGATGAAAACATATGAGAAGACTTAAAGGTATCTTATTTTGAGTCAAATCCTCAGATTTTGGCCAGACAGTCACACAAATTTCAAGAGTCCTCGTAAACTGAGTAGTGGGGCAAAGGAAAATCTTACCAACACCCAGATCGTGATCCTTTTCTAGACACCTCCATCTTTAGAAAAATCCTCTAATAACTCTTTGGGCTCTAAAGAGTTTGTAAAATTATTAGAGATTAGATGGAAAGCCATGTTCTGATACCAAATGTAACGACCCCACTTCTTGGTAACCTCCAATTAAGGAAGACCAAGAAGCCAGCGTCGCTATCCCAAAACAAGATCAATGGTTTTGTAAATAAAAAATTTAATAAATTCTACCTGAGACTAAGCTTAAAGCAGGATATAAATTTACTTTTCACATACCTTTCAAAAATAAGAGTTTGGAAATTTACCCGATGTAGAGTTCTATCTAACTAAATCCTCCAATCTTTATTTAACTTTTATTCTTCAAATGTCACTTTAAAGGATTATCCACTTTCTGATAAGCATATAACTACATGTAACCTAAAATGCTGATAAACAAAACGCCAGTCTGTATAATAAATTATATTGATATGTGGGGGAACCAAAAGTTTGCATCTATTGGTAACAACATATTGCAATCAAATTATTGCTTAACAAATCAAAATTTAAGTCGCAAACATAACTACTCAATCCTAACATATCCTTGCCTTGTGTTGTCACTGCAGTGGACATGGATACTACCTTCCTCATATGGTAGATCCCAAATAGCCCCTTTTGATCCTACCCTACAGGTAGACCAAGACATACAACTGTATAGTCTTATGATCCTACCCAAAGGTAGACCAAACATCGACTCAAGATAACCTAATGATCCTACCCCAAGGGTAGACCAATAACTAGGTCATCCATCTCTCACAAGTACTCAAAGCTACAGCGGAGGACTAGGATATGAGCAAGTCATGCACACATATGGTGATGCCATAGTCACTTTATAGTTGTATGAAATAAAAGTCAACCAAGTAGTTAATTTCAAGCAACCAGTAAAACCTCAAAAATCACCATGAAACTAGAGTGATTAGCCATAAGCGTAACCACATACCTGATTTGGAAGCCTCAAAGAATCAAGAAAGATATTCAATACAAACAGGCAATCCAATCAACCAAGTCAAGCAAATCACACAAGCAATCTGAATCCTCAAAAGCATGTATTATCTAATCATTACATACTCCTCATAATCCCTTTTATTGACTTGGGAATACCTCTAGGGTTTCTAAGTTGAATTAGGGTTTCCTTAGGGTTTCTTAGATCTATTTCACAAACTTTACCTTTTTAAGTCAACAAGCCCTAAAACAACTTTTCTTTATACAAAACCCTAATTAATCAACTATCCACATTAAAGCCCCTTTATTCCCAATTAGCCTTAGGATCATTCTAACTTTGTCTTCTATATACATTTACAAAAAATAACTCATTATAAGTCATATCACCTAAATTAGGGTTTCTAAGCCCATTAATGCACTTTTTACACATGAAACCCTAATTTAAGCCAATTAAGGACAAAAATGATCTTTTTAGATCTAAATCTTCCTTTAATTAACAATAGGTTAATATTTCTTTAAAGTATCCAAAGAACTTTACCAAATCTCATTAATATCAAAGTTAGGGTTTTCCATTCATAAATGCATTAAAGGTGCCAACTTTATATACTTTTCAAATTGTAGGCAGAATCAAGCTTCAATTATATTTTTATTGGATTTCTTGCATTTTTATAATCAATTTTCATATATTACATGCCATAATCTGATTATCCTATGATTTTCTATTATTATTACAAAATAAACCTATTTGAAGCAATTGGGGAGTGCCATGTCAGTAAGGAAAACTCACCTACAACCCTACACAAGCCGCACGCCGGGTCAGGCAAGATGGCACGTCTGCCCCCTGGGTCTTCTTTGACGTCAAGGGAAGCATCGGTCTTTCTTCCTTTCCCCCTTCTTCTCCTTTACATGCATACAACGTCGGTGTCATAGCCTGAACCTCACCAGAGCATGAGCAATTATGCAAACAAGAGCACAATCATGCATACAAAGACGTTGCCCGTACTCATGATGCTTGACCTAAGTCGAGGGGCGGCCTATATATAGGCATGGGGGTCTAGGGTTCACCCCCCAATCTCTCTGCCAAACACAGTCCCAACAGGAATTGGGAATTTCCCAAAACAGCCACAAAACCTAGCAAAACCTAGGTCCTTTCGGTCTGTAACTCTCTCCTGATCTCAACCATGGTGTTATTCTTCGTGCACATGCACCGAATCTAACGGAAAAAAGGAGTCAAAGGTTGGTCATCGGTTTCCTCCATTATAACTTTGAGTGGATCTGAATGATCCACACACACTGTTGGATGCCAGATCTAATGGCTCACGATGCACGCTTAAAACCTATACGGAATCGAATTATGATATTAATGTGCGACATTCAATGTTATCCTCCCACTTTATGGGATCTTACAAAAATCATAACTCTCAAACCAAATGTCCAATTAATCCCAAACTTTAAAGTAAAGTCCATTATGACTTAAACTACATGTGTGCAAAGTTTGAGACTTAAATCCGAAAATATGAGAGACTTTTCTTCATATGAAAGTTATCACTTAATAAGGCATATTTTATTCATATTTTCTCTCTCCTGCTCTTTTGTTTTCTTTATTTGGATTCCTTTTACCATTAGAAACTATGTGGAATTGAAATCTCATCCATGATTATTAATCATACAACTTTCCACATATCTCTCATATATTTATCATTATCCTAATTTCTTTTCCTATTTTTGATTATTTGCAAAACCATTGATCCTGTTTTGTGATAGTGACTCTGGCTTCTTAGTCTTCCTTAATTGGGGGTTACCAAGAAGTGGGGTCGTTACAGTGGAAGTCTACGTAGACCACCCAAAACTCTTACCATCCTGCTAGAATAGACAGGAAGGAGTTGTCCCTCCCGTTGGTGTACTAGTCACCAACCTACTCTCCTACAATGATCCTTAGTTGTTCTCTCCCTCGCTATCCCTCCCTAGTTGGGTAGGACTTGTTTGGGCTCTCTTGGTTACCACAACTAGAGAGGACAACAATTGTAAGATCAATTGATTCTCAATTGTGTGTGTTGGGAAGCCCCCAACACCCCTCTATTTATAGGAGGGTTAGGGTCAGGATTCCCAATCAATGCAGGAGTGGAAGCGGATTGGGAGATCATGAATTTTCACAACCTGTGAGTTTTAAACTAGTCAATTCACATGCAAGGTGGTCATCGCACAGCAAATCGGTCGCTTGGTTATGTTACCCAATCACATATGATTTGGCAATTCAAATTCAATTAATGCACAACATTACATCATCACTAATCCTTAATGCAATCAAATTTCTCCACGAACTGAGTGATCTTTCTCACATGAGCTGGTCATCTCACTCACCCAACCGGTCGGCTGGTGAGCCGAGTCGGTCGATTCACCGAGTGAACCGGTCAATTTGCTCCTCAGTTTGGGTAGAACTTAGCCAATTCAATTTTGATTAGCCTGACATCCAATCAGCTGTCTCAACACTTGAGCTGACCGATTGGCAGTCCAGTCAGCTGATTTATTGCTCAAATTGACTACCTAAATACTTTAGTAATGAATTCAATCACCATTCATGATAAACTCCTCTTATAGGTAAGTTCCTATGTGTGTGACCCTATAGGTCCCATATCATGTTAGCAGTGAATGTCCATAACTATCTTATGGTATCACAAGCAAAGAGTGATGGCTAGTAACACATCACTGCTACCCCAGTGAATGGAAAGTTGGAGAACAACTTCAACCTATAATCTGTGTAAGGTGTTGTAGTAATTGTATAATTCCTTTATTCTGATATCCTGAATGAACTTGAAGAATGGAATCATTATCCTCTCAATGTTCAATCCATTTTCCTTGATCCTAGAGTAGAATGTATGAGATACATGTGACCTCAATATCATATATTGATTCACATGTGCATGTGCATGCATTTATCAGTCTCGCTAATCAAATGACCATGGATACCAAACTCCGGTACGAGGGAAAAATCCCATCTACTTCACTCAAAGTCTATCCCCATGTGTCACAACTACCCAATCATCACCTTTATGAAAATCCATGTTTCAGGATTATGTTGGATGATGTCAAAGTGTACTGAATGACATGTGATGAGTGTAGTGATTTTAGGTCTAAGAATCACTATCACCACATTCACTATGAGATATGACTATGACTTACCAAGTATGGTTTACATGTGTCACTCTCAATGTGGGTTTATCCGATACACTGTTCTCTAACATGTATATATGTGCTTCGTTTGATATATCATATCATGACTAATGAGATTCTATCATCAACCAACTCACACTCCAGTCTTATGCATTATTGTTGTCTATCTGCCTTCCAAAATAACATCTGACCAGGGACATAACAAGAATGTACACACTCTTAACATATGTATGATCTCATTGTTCAAGTCACGTACTTGAAGACATACATCATTGAGTAATTGTCATTCTTTAGACATTCATTACATTTCCTCATTATCTCATAACTGAGTGAATCGAAATGAATTGGAAGTTTTCCTTTGTTATTATTAATCAAGTTATTTATGTAATATGCCTTCGTAATCATCATATGATTGGCTCTCTGGGCATACTTACCAACAATTATACCATGTATCAAGTATTTCCTCCAATTTGTATTCTTCAGAGAAGCCTTGCTTTGGTTCTGTGTCTCTCCTTTTTCCTTCCTTCATCCCACTCTATTGCTTTTGATTTGAAGTGATTTATTGTATCTTCAAACATAGTGTTAGTCCTCCAGTTGTCTTCAACAAACTTTTGGAAGCTTGGTTCTTCATGTCATATCTCCCTTGTTTTAAAAAATAGGTTCTGTTCTTGTATGAGTCATGTCCCACTAGACTAGAATGGGTGAGTGGTTAGAACCAATTCTGGGTAGTACTTGTACCGACGTAGTTTTGTGATCCTCTAGCAATTTTGTATCGAAGAGGGCTCGATCAAGCTTTGCCAATAGAATTCCCCTCTTGAACGTCATCATGGGACCTGATGACATGATCTCTTGGAGGCCCGTGTCTTCCATCACCTCAGTAAAGTCTTTGGTCACTGCAATATTAAAGGTTCTTGATCCTATCCTCTATGATCGACTAATTGTTGTGTTAAGTCTCCAACGACTAGCCACAACCGTGTGATCAATTGTGCCAACCTCCTTATATGGCTCCACATTCATTTCCTTGGGCCCGGTCTTGGGCTCCTATAAATAACAGTCACATGTAGGTGGTTGTATAACAAGCAATGAACATATTGAAAATGACTCTCTATTACCTAGACATTTAGATTATGATTGTACCAAAGTAATCAAATTCCTCTGGAAAACCAATTGCTTCCACTCAGTGTGAGAATGAAGAACTGAGTTTCTTTATGGTCTCCACTGTTGCTGTGCCTGATTGTCTAGTTTCCAGAATTCCCATAATCCACGGTCTGAATTTATGCCTGAGTTGGTTAAGGTAGCTTTGGGTGACTTGTTTGGCTACCCTTGTGCATTCCATGTAATAAGCATATTACACATTGAGGGTGATTTGATCCTGCTCCTTCTATGCCATCTCCCATTGTTCAGTCATCACCATTGTGGTGTTTGCTTCCTTTTCTAATTCCTCAGTAGTTGACTGTTTTCCTCTCTTCAGTGAAGGAGTGTATCCTTCACCTTGTTGCCTATCTATCTTCTGATTTCTCAGGTGAATGGAATAGGTTGAAGTCCCTCTTCTGTCTGGCAGTTCGTTCCCCGAAGAGTTAAATACAAAGTTTGATTGGGTAGTGGTGTGTGTTGCTATATTCTCTGACTAGTCCATCTCATTTATCTCGATGACCTCGTCTTCCTGTAGATTTGCTACTGTATGATTTTCTGCTTCCTTTCCCTTCTCCTTAGATCTATTGTCTTCGTGTTGCTGTCTCAGGTGTTCTTGTCGGGTTCGTCTTGGTTGCCAAGTGGAGTTGTTTGGATTCTGTCTCCCATTTCCCCTCCCTTTCCCATGGTGTTCACTGTAATGGCGATGTCTTTCGGGCATTGGGTTATCAATTGGTATGTTTTGTTCTTCTGTATGGTGGTTGTATGCATCTTCTTCGTCATCCTACAATGTCGATAACCTATTCTGGTTGCACACCCCGTCATTATGTTGGTTGGTTCTCTCAGCAACTCAATGTCGGCCCTTCTGTGCATGAATTTTCTCAAGGAAATGGCTTAGTACTTCCTCCCGCATAGAGGCTGGTTTAGACATCTGTGTCTATGGCTATGTGGGATTATCCTACTCCATTACTACTTCCTCTCTCTGCTCATTTGTTTGCCGAGACTGTTCAGAATTATGACCAACCCTTCATATTTGAGGCATAGTACCGGTAGATTCTCATACTCCACCACATATAGTTTCTCCATTATCTGGATTGTGGGTGTAACCATCTCATATGTACAAATCTCCACTGATATTCTCATAAATCTCCCTCTTCTTTTCTGCCATGTGTTGTCATCTACTTTAATCGTACTCCCAATCAGGTTTCCCACCTTTATGAGTATTTGTTCTTCATAGAAGTAAGGAGGTAGATTCAAGATTCTGATCCAAACTGTAATTGAATCAGACACCTCTGATTTAGGATTGAAATCTGGTTTCCATCTCTACACCAAAAGATATGAACCTAGCATCGACCAAGGTCCTCCTATCATCGCCATCAAGTAATCATCTTTCATGGTCAGTTGTACGATGTAGTATCCATTGTCTAAATCTATTATGCAGTATGCACCTTTAGGTTTCCACACCACTTGGTTCTTCTCTTTCAGATTTAGGTATCCAACAGTTCTTCCCATAACCTTGACGACCATTGTATATCACCAGACAAGTAGTATTTGATCTAACACTGATTCCTTTATATCAAGTGAAGGTATATGTGCCGTTGAGTTTATGATGAAGTCGTCATCCACTAACATCACGATGCTTCTGCTCAGATTGATCATTCCGCTGTCGGTTGGTCCCATGGCTCCATAGGCATAGCTATATGTTATGCGGTTGTTGGATGAAGTTTCCCTATGCCCCTGAGGCTCTATGTTGATCGTGGGGAATGAGGTGGTATCCTCCGCACCTAAGAACATCTCCTAACCAGCCGCCTATTCATCCTGTGAATGCGTCATATTATTGCGGTCTCCATTACCCCTTCCCCATGATGCGTAGTTGAATTAGAAGCCACTTCTATGGAGAGCTGTTGTTGGGTTATTATCCCCACCTTTGTGTTGTTTTCGGGGTTCCCCTCTGTCGACATAGGTGACGTCGAGGTAACCGATTGCGTGGTCGCCTCCACGCCACCAATAGCCTCTTCCCGTCTCTGGAAGCCCTAGCCCAAACTGTTTAATCTTTCCATCTTGTGAGAATTGTTATTTGATTACATGATTGTGACCCGAATCACAAAAAAGACTTGGATCATTACTCGAAGAACTCGTCAGACAATACTCAACCATTGTATATGGAACCATTTGATCGGAAATTGTCATGTTAATCATAGAAAATTTATTCGTATGAAAATTGGTATGAATGCCATTAAAACAAAAAAGAATAGTGTCAACACCCACATAGTTAACTATTTTGTCAAATTCATATATGCTACATTTTCCTTCAATTGAACAGTATAACTACATCACGTTTTCTCCCCTCTTACATACTCTGAATTTCATTAGACTTAAACCTAAGAGTCACTACTCACTTTCTTCTTTGGCTTCACATAGGGCTTTAGTCCAATATACTTATTCTTATAGTGTGTAGGTAGAGAATGTTCTCTTGCTAATCAGAAACATTTTTATTTAAAGATGCAAATGATATCATCACACTAGTTTCTTACCCATAAAGAAGCATTACACCAATTTTCTATACATTGACTTTGTTTCTCCCACTGCATTAGCAATTTCCAACTATATTCCTAATATTCTCTATGAAAAGATTGAATGGAAAGAGTTTTTCGGGATTGTGTACGAATGGCCCACAACAATCAATTAAAAGGTGTGCTCTAAATAATAGCTAATGTGACGTAGTGTATGCCGCATATTCGGGGCACGAAATCTGTTTTCAATGAAAACAGACACTCTTCTTAGTTTATTGTGCATGCTCAATTGTAACATTGAATTCTAGGCATGTTAGTGAACACTATGTGAAAAGCAAATACGCGATGCTCTTAGTTTATTATACATGCCCAATTGTGACATTGAAATTTAGGCAGGTCAATGAACACACTGAAAATCGATCGATTTCAAAGCCACAAGTAGGGGAACCGAGGATACGAATTTCTTCACCGCTAACATTAATGTATTTTCGATTTTTTTCTTCTTAGAAAAGCAAATACGCAAAGTCGCGCAATTTTTAGGATATCATCGGATGCAGCTGCCAAAGGCTGCTGGTCAAAGGTGAACAGTTAGAGGGGAGTGCAGCGGATGTAGAGAGCGCATTATCTGTCCGTTTTCACTTCTTCTCCTACATCGCCCTCCTTTTTAAATGCACATATGATAAGAGCAATGTCAACCTGGCTGGTTGTCTTTCTCTGTCTATGGTAATCCTTTCATACGATACTGTCTTTCTCTCTTCTTGCTAGTTTTCTACTACTAATTGATGAAGATGCCAAGCCAGACACAGGGATGAGAGAAAAGGGGACGATGTGGACGCAAAGGAAAAGAGAACAGGACACCAAATCCTCCCCACAACTTGCAGTACCAGACAACCCTTTGCTATTGCTTTACAGCCCACAAACCAAACTCTCCGTTCATTCTCCTCTGTTCCCTTCAACCCCCCTCCTTGCTCATTGTCACAGCGTACCTTCCGAATTCCTTTATATTGCTGTTAGCACTGGGGTTTCTTCTCCCCTCTTTCCCCACAATTCCTTAAGCTGTGGCTCTTGGCCGTTCCCTGTCGTGGTTCTGCTTGGTTTGCTAAACTGGGAAGAGTTCCTTCGCGGTGGAACTTGTGGGTTTTCCTGTTTACAGAGTGAAGCAAAAGTTCCGACCTTGGTGGTGTCGGTGCTGCAGTCGCTATCCTCCGGGTTTGTCTCCTTATGGTGTTACTATAATATAAGAGAAGAGCGGCTACTATCGTAGATAAAGGAATGACTTGTATTCGTTCAGGTGGGGGTTGCTGGGCTGTCAGCTAATCTGTCACTAGCACAAAATGGACTGCCTGGAAGCCGTCAGTGAAGACCCTTGTCATCGACTGGAATTTGGCGAAGAGGAGAGGTAACGCGAGGTTTTGGTATAGAGATGATTTTTCCAGTAACAGAAAGTCGTTTCAACTTCTCGATGTTCCTTGGCTCCTCATCTTTCACACAGGGGAATGCAAGATAGCTCTGTAAATTGTTAAATGTACCCGGTTCTTGAAATGTGACATGTTCGTCTGGTAAAGGAGGAGACGCTTTTGTGAGATTGTGTTGCATATCTAGTTTCCCTTCAAGGCTTTGAAGACATTGCAGGTACCACCCGTAGCTATCCTTTATGTGGCTTGATGATATCTTAAGTCTTCCTTCTTAAACACGAGGCTATATAGTTTTGTTTGGCAGCTGTGAGATCCAATCCAAAAAAATTGAAAGCTTTGTTACATCATTCCGTTATATTCCTCCCATTTTTGGTTTAAGTTGCTATTGGATTTGTTTTCGTCATTGTCATTTAAGGACTATCCTGGAATCATGCCAACGCCTCATCATATACCGGGTTCTCCCTCTTCAAGCCTCATGTAGATACAAAAAGCTTTCTAACAACTAAGAATCTATCTCTCCTCATTACTTTTCAAGGATGAATTTACAGTAGTTTTTGTCTGTCTCTTGTTGATTGCAATGCTATAGTGTATTGAAAGATAAGAAAGTCATATAAATGATCATTTAATCAAATAAAAAAGAACAGATGCAGAACCCATGGTGGAAAAAAAGGTTTTACAGTTGGACCATTAATTCATATCACCCATCTAAGATTTTGAACAATATTTCATCCATTCTACATCAAGTTTTGACAAAATATAATGAAATACCTGTAACTGCACTATTAATATGATGGTCAAACGCCTTGTGAAGAGTCAATTAATCTCAAATGCGGCTGGAATTATATCTTCAATACCTAATATCTTTCACCTTATTCAATATCAAGCAGTCATTCCATACTGGTCCGAACAGCCAGATTCTTGCTTGGCTTTATAGATGGCTATTTAGATAATATTTATATGCTTATCACAATTCATCCATTTGTTACTATAACAAAATCAACAGGAAAGACCCTTTCATGCTCATGCCGACTTTTATAGCTTCAAAGAACATTTTGTTCACTCGGCTTCTTTTGATTCTGTTGTATACTTGTATGAAAGTCCTCTATGGCTCTATTCATTTAAATAGGAAAATTGTGTCACTTCTGCCTTGAGTTTGCCTTTATTGTTTGATTGTCTTTGTTCTAAATATGGGCTCCTACTGTTATTATAGAGTAGAGATAAGTTGTGTAACTTTTTTTTTTAAAATTTAAATAGTTTCCTTTCATTTGTTAGTTATATGGGAATGGGTAGTGAAGTGGAAAAAATTCAGTACCGGAAGAGTACTGCGAATTTTATTTTCCTATTATTTTCTCTTGCAAAACTAAATTATGAACCTTCTGTGAGACCGGGACACTAAATTAAAACTACATTTTTTCAATTTTGACTTGTTAGTGTAAACATTGGCGTGCATGCCTATATGCCTTCTGTGAAGTATCTTTCAAGTTTTTTCTAATAATTACCATAGCCAAGTGTATTGAATATTGATCCACTCTTATGTCAGATTGTGCATGTGGTATAACCGATTGGCCACAAAAGCTGTGTTTCTTTATGCAATTTTGAAGGAAGTAAATAAATGTCAACGGCTCTTGCAGCACTACTCGGAGGTGCTGCAGGAGCCGTGGCATTGCTAGTCTTGGTAGTCATCCTTGCAAGGATTTACTGGCAGCGAAATAGAAACATTTCGAGAGCATCAGAATCTAACTCATCAGACCCCTCTATTCAAGGTCCCATCTGTAGAACTATTTTTCTGATCACAATGTTTTCTTACTGGTACCTATTTTCAAGCATCTCTCACCTTGTGTAGCTGGCGAGAATGTCGAATTAGCTTTGAGAGAAGGCCTCTCTTGTCCTTCGGACTCGTCTACAGCAAGGTCTTTTAATCTGGAGGAGCTCAATCTTGCTACCAAGAACTTCAATGATGCCAATCTAATTGGGCATGGAAAGTTTGGGGATGTTTACAAAGGTTTGCTTCCTGATATGATTGTTGCTATCAAAAAGCGACAAGCATCTGCTAGTCAGGAATTTGTGACTGAGGTAACAATACTCAACTGGAAAGCTACTCTTCCGCTAAGAAAAGTAGATACATAATTGCAGTCTTCAAGGATATTAACCCTGTCATTGTTGGTGAATATTGTATCGTATATATTTGTCCTTTATATTTTGTTTATTTCCAATTAAGTCTTTTGTCTTTAATTTGTAAGTTCGTTGCATCAAATTTCATACTAAGACGTGTGCAAAATCATTTTGACTGTCAGTGCCAGATGTTCTGTTGCATCTTATTTATTACCAGGCCATCTCGCTTTTTTATTTTTATTGCTATACGTAGGTTATTAACCACTGTGATTTACTACCAGGTGCAGTATCTCTCGTCAATCCACCATCGCAATCTTGTAAGTCTATTGGGTTATTGTCAGGAAAATAATCTGCAGATGCTAGTATTTGAGTATATACCAAATGGAAGTATCGCTTCTCACTTATATGGTACTGCCCTTCACTGACTGAAGTGTGTCTGTGTGTATGTGTCTCTTTTTTTCTTTCTGTTTTTCTGTATTGACTGTCTTGACTTTTCAATGCAGGAGCAAATCAGACATCCAGCCAAAAGCTGGAATTCAAGCATAGACTTTCCATAGCCAGCGGTTCAGCGAAAGGTGTCTTTTTAACAATTCAATTAAAGTTGACGACAAATATCTTTCAGTACAATCTTAACAGCAATTTATTTATGACTTACAAACCCATCTGTAAACGTCTTAAGAATTAGCTTGGACGGTTGAGGGTTGAACCTGAGAAGGGAACCTTCAGAATCAATCAAATGGAATACAAATATTAAACTTAGAAGCAATGTTCTGAAAAGCTCTGGTATGCATTCACAAAGGGCTCATACATCATTATGTGATATATGAGTGTATATTTTTGGCTCAATTTTTGTGTGACTATGACGGGAGGAGGAACTCACCACACATATCACTGCAAGAGCTCTGCGATGTTGAAACCGCCACAAACTGGTGGAGTGGGGCTGTGGTTGCTGGTGGAGACCATTGGGGAGGGCATCTCAAAGAAAATCATGATGCACTCCCTAGAACAATGCTATATTGAGGATGTTGGCTGGGGTAGGCGGGCCAATTAAAGTTAAGCAAAACCAGCTGCATAATTGCCCAAGGAGCACCGAAAGTACGGATTTACTCCATGCAGTGTGGTCCCTTTCGGAAACCAACTTGGTCACATCTTATTTTTGGAACACTACCGATTGCCTCGTATCTCTTCTTTTGGTTTTGCCCATTCCCCCAAACTAGAGACTTTCCTTCCTGCGACTGCTTGCATGGAACCTTGTTGAAGCCACAGGGGACTGTTGGTTACCAGTTCTACCTTCATTGTTTGCACAAATATCCTTCATGTCTCTTTAACTATTACTGATGTTTGTTGTAGGGGGAATGTCTAATTAGTTTTGAAGTGTTTATATTTATAGTAAAGCATATTTTTTATATAGTTCAGGTTTCTATTCAAATACAAATGTTGCATGGCTATGAAATTCGTTGCCATATTCAGTAAAATTGAGTTCACAATCTGGACCTAAAGTTTAAAGTATCTATGGTCTCTACATACTAGGTTAATCGATTTAGACACTTTTTTTTTATAAGAGATATTCTTATAATCTGTAGACATTTATGGTCCACACACACACACACACACACACACACACACACGCACACACACTCACACGCACACGCACACGCACACACACACGCACACACACAACACACACGCATATGCATAGGCATACGCGCGCGGGCACACACACACATGAGCGCACACACGCACACGCGCACACACACAAGCACACACACACACACACACACAAGCACACACACACGCACACGTCGGTGCGCTCACATGACGATAATCCCTCGTGGAAGAATATATAGACCTTGTCCTCTAGGAAAACTTGTGTCCTCACCAATGTTAAAAATTTGATCTATTAGGTTAATGAAAAGTCATTACATGCATATGCTTATATAGGAGATGCTAATGACCTCTATACCTAATTCCCCGATTTGGGAATTATACATGATAAGAGAGTGGAGAGAATGACCCATTTACCTTAGTATTATAACACTCCCCCTCAAGCTGTAGAATACTCATCTTCAAGTTCCATCTTGGTGTTTATATGGGAAAATTAGGTAGGAGGCAAAGGTTTGGTGAGGATATCTGCAATTTTCTCCCCCGTTTCCACATCTGAAGTGACAATATTCCTAACCTTCACAAGATTAAGAGTGAAGTGAAGGTCAACTTTTAATGTGTTTTCTTCATTCATGGAAGACTAGGCGGTTGGGTGTGTCGATGACAGCTTGATTGTCACAATGCAAGGTAGTTGGAGATCTGATTGGAATACCAATTTCTTCAGGACATAATTGTACCCATTGAATATCACAACATGCATGTGCCATAGCCTGGGTATTCTGATTCAGTGCTAAAACGAGCAATGCCAGCCTGTTTCTTACTCCTCTAGATGGCTAGATGATCTCCTCGAAGAATGCAAAATGCTGAGTTGAGCGTTGGTTAGTAGAGTCTCCTGCTAAGTCTGCATCAACATTCCTAGTGATAGCAATCTCCTTAGACAACGGTCACTTATGAAAGAGTCCAATCTGTTAGAGAGTATATATTAGCCTATTTAGTTAATAGGTTAATTAGTTATTGGGCTTTTGTATTTCGGCCCGTTTAGATTACTTGCGTCCTAAGTCTTAGGGCGTCTCCCCTCTTCTATATAAAGGAGAGGGCGTCTAGTCTTGTATCCATTCCATTGCATTCATTATTATTATTTCAACATGGTATTAGAGCCGTGAACAGTTAACGGTGGCGTAAACAGTAACTACGGCGGTGAACAGTACACACGTGAACAATAACTCCGGCGTGAACAGTACGACAGAGTTACAATAATTCCTGCATGAACAGAACGCGTTCGCTCCTAAGGGAAACCTAGCCGCCGCCCCTCCCCCCTCTTCTTTCCGGCGCGTACGCAGCCCTAGCCGCCGCTTGTCTTTTCCAGAGAGCAACCGAGGGGAAGAACCCCTGCCTACGGGTGGCGGCCGCCGTTGCCATGGCTTAGGCCGGCTGCCCGCTAGGCATCTCCCGGCCTCCATGACATATCTTTTTCTTTCTCAAACGATCTAGTTTTCTTTCCGTGCGTTGGGTACCATCACCTTCCCGACGCTATCATCATCCTTCTCGTGCAAACGCCGCCACCAACAACTGACTGAGCCGCCACCACGCCTCTATCCTGCGCAATTAGTGCTGCCGCCAACATCAACAACAAAAGTGCTGCCATCCGCTAGCGACAACAACCGCCAAGCGCCATCTCCGTTAGCAGCACGCCGCCACCGGCGATCACCCAACCATCATTCCGAGCGGCTAATAAAAAGCAGCCACCATATGTATCCGTCGACGCCATCACACTCGCATTATTCAACAAGCATCTACCGCTGCATCGCCCTAATGTCCTCAGCTCCAGCCTTCGTCGTCTCATAAGGAGAGACTCCGCATTTGACTCCGCATGCAGCCTCACAACATGCAATATCTCTGGAGCCGTGCAGGAGATTAGTATCATCTCTTTCGTTGCGGCCAAGTGCTACATTAGCCGAACAACACAATCATCGTCATCTGTCCTACTGCTATGTTGCTGCCATATCATCTAGCAACTATATCCCCAGCCACCGATCACACCATTCAGCCGCCGCCGCCATCCATGCCCCTGGTCACTGCTCCACTGCTGCTCTCCATCCTCGTGCGAAGGTCCTGAAAAACACAAGTACCCGGTGCAAAGGTCAGACTGCAGTTCAGATTGCATACAATTTTACTGATAGACATCAAGTTTAGCGGAAAATTTGGCACATATAAAGCATATCGCAGAAGGACTTGAGCAAAGATATCACCAATTCCAGATACAACAAATTTAGAACCATCAACAAGCATAATAGTAGATTTAGAATAAGGCTTAGACAGTCTATAAAAGAGAGAATGGTTTCCAGAGATATGAGAAGAGGCTCCAGAGTCAATCACCCATTCGGTATTACCAACACAAGAAGGAGCACTCAAGAAGGCAGAATCACAACCAGTGTAAGTGGCAACGTGAGCTCCAGATTCAGCAGCAGAGGAGGAAGCACCAATCCTCTCAAGCAGGAGACGTTCCACCTCGGAGCAGATGAACTCAGCAGTGGAGGCGGCTGAGGGAGCAACAAAAGGTGTCTGAGAAGCACCCTCAGACGCAACATTGGCCCACGCAGGTGTGCCATGTTTCTTCCAACATCTGTCTTCAGTATGGTTGTTGCGGCCACTGCTGAGTAGCGACAGCTCCAGAAGCATCAGCAGATGAGCCACGACCAAGCGACCCATGTCCCCGTCCAGGAGCAGAAGAACGGTTGTTCGGAAGTCGACCACGACCCCTACCACGACCACAGCCAGACATAGCAGCAAGAGCAGTAGTGCCACCAGTGTTAGAAGGAAGATCCGACGAGGAAGCCGACAGTCGTTGTAGACGTTGAAAAGCAGTCTCCAATGTGGGTAAAGGATCACTGGCGAGAATCTGGTCAACCACACCAGCATATGAGTCATGAAGGCCGCAGGGGAAATGGACAACCTGGAGTTCCTGCCGTTGTCGTTGCATTGTGGCTAAGTCGGTAGATAAGAGATGAAGATTCTCAAGCTCATCCCAAACACTTTTAAAGGTCAAAAAGTAGTCAGCAATATCGAGCCCAGTGAAGTGCAGGCGGGACAACTGTTAGTTTAGGTCAAACACCTTCTTCAGATTCTTACTATGCAAGTAGGTGTTGGCCAGTTGATCCCACATCTCCTTGACAGTCGGGAGACGAAGTAGAGTAACGCTGATGCGAGTTTCACTGCTGTTCAGAATCGACATCATCACGGTCGAGTCATCCTTGACCAGTCCTCATAGATCTTTTTCTCCTTGGACTCGGCAGTACTGGGCGGAGCAGGAGGCAGAGTCTCAGTCAGATGAGAATGCTTGCCTTGTGACTTTGTAAAGATCTCCATGGAGCAAACCCAAGATAGTTGCGCCCATCTAGCTTCACAGTAGTCACTTGACGACGAAAGTCCTCATGGGAGGAAGCCATGAGGGAGACCGAGTCCAAAAAGGGCAGAGAACAACAGCAGGAGTCAGAATCGCCTAGATCCTTCGGCTAGGCGGAAGCAGGCAGATAGAGCAACTGGAAGGACCAACTTACATGAAGACTACGCTGAGGCGCAGCAAAAAACCCCGCGGCTCAAGGGCCGACGTGGGCGGAGAGAAGGGGTAGGGTTTCGAAGACCCTCAACACGAACAGTCGGAGGCTAAAAAAGATTGTGCTAATAAGCCAGGCCCACACACAGAGGGCCGCCAGCGGCAGCGACAGGAACACCAGGCCGCACGGCGGCGGGCGAGCGCCGTGGCAGCAGCAGCAGGCGGCGGGCGGGACAGCGTAGGGTGGGGCACCAACGGGCGGGGGGGGTGCGGCGTCGTCGGGTAAGAGAGAGAGAAAAAGGGCGGCGGCTACAGGGAGGGTGGCGGCTAGAGAACCTGCTCTGGTACCATCTTGATTTGTCTGTAAGGATTCGGGTGCACAATGTGTGTACCCTGTATATTTATAAAGAGAATAATTACATAGTGGTTCACATAGAATAGAAAAATAACAAGTGAATATAAAGAACTTAAATAAAACACTATTTAACAGATAATAATAAAAGGCAATTCCATTAATTCTATTTTATTCAGTTATGAGATAATGATGTAACATAATAAATGTCTAAAGACTGATGATACTTGATGACATATGTCTTCAGGTTGAGGACCTGAACAGTGAGATCATATGTATGATAAAAGTACATACATTTTTGTTATGTCCCTAGTCGGATATTACTGTGGAAGCAAAATAGACAACAATAATACATAAGATTAGAGTGTGCGTTGGTTGATGACAAAATATCATGAGTCGTGATATGTGATAAACCAAACACATAGGTACTTGTTAGAGAACAATATACCGAACAAACAAACCTTGAGAGTGATACATGAAACCATTGAATGGTAGTTAGAATCAACTCTCATAGTGATAGTGGTGATCATGGTTCTTAGACTTGAAATCGTTACACTCATCATATGTCATTCGATGACTTTGACATCACCCAACGTGACCTTGAATAAGAGTTGCCATAAAGGTGGTGCTGAGGTACGTTGTGACACATGAGGATTGACTGTGAGTGATGCAAATGTAATTTGTCCCTCTTATTGGAGATTGATATCCTGACCACTTGATAAGCAAGACTGATAAATGCTTGACCATGCTCATGTGAGTCAATATATGATATTGAGCTCACATATATCTCAACAGTCCGCTCTAGTTCAAGAAACATGGATTGAATGTTGAGAGGATGACGATTCAATGCCTCGAGTTCAATCCGGATATCAAAGACAAAGGAACTATACAATCACGGTAACACTGATCACGGATTGTAGTTGGAAGTTGTTCTCCAACTTTTTAATTACTTGGGTAGCAATGATGTGTTGCTAGATATCGCTCATTGCTTGTGATGTCATAAATTAGTTTTGGACATTCACTTCCAACATAACTTGGGACCTATAGGGTCACACACATAGGATGCATCCGGAAAAAGAGTTTACTCATGAATATGGTTTAATTTGATTACTAAAGTGTTTATTTATTCAATTTAAACAACGTTGGTTGTACATTACCTGAACTAGAATTTGAATCACCCGCTTCAGAATATGAATCCCCGGTTCAGAAGTGAACCGACCGTTTTAAGATGTGAATCGATCGTTTTAGATGTGAAACGATCGATTGAGCGATCAGTATGACTAGATCAATGATTGATGTTGACGTCATGCTGTGCATTAATTGTTACATTGAAAGCCAATATGTTTGTGAATAGGAAATATGGTGAACCGACAGATTCAAATGTTGAATTGACTGATTCACATACGAACCGACCAGTTCAGAAGTGAACCGACCGATTCGTGATTTGGCAACAACCAGAAATTCGTGAAAATCCGTCTCTTTGATTCCCAGTTGATTTGGAAACCCTGACCCTGACCCTCTTAAAAATAGAGGGGTAGTCAATGCTTTCAAGAGATACAAGAATAAATTCTTACAATTGTTGTCCTCTCACAGTTGTGGTAACGTGAGAGCCCGAGCAAGTCTTACCCATAAAAGGGAGAAACAACAAGGGAGCGACAACAAGGGAGAGTAGTCAACGCTAGCACGTTGACATCAAAGGGACAACTCCTTCATGTTGGCTCTGGTAGTGCAACGTGGAGTTCCTGGTAGTTCGCGTGGACTACGTAGAGGTGAGGAGGCCGTAGCCGCCAAGCTAGGAGGACAACAACTACTGCCGTCCGTTGTCCTACACCAGGAGACCATCGTCGCCAGTTGTCCATGATCGTCTTGCGAAGAGTGTACATCACCAAGCAAGAGTAGTCGCTGGACTTGCTCCAGGTCCAAATATACCTCTTGCGACCTTTTTCCTAGATACATTGTTGTTGGCGCGTCTGCTGGTAAAAGAATAGGGACAAGTTTTTATTTCTGTTGTCTTCTCTGCTGTCCCTATTCCCTAACGCTAATATCAAGTCAAAAGGAAATTGGGGTACATAGTGAACTGAAGTAAGTGGCATGTTTGGTTTAATGGGATGGTACCACAATGTTTAACCGTTCTGATGGACTCATCTACTAGAGTGAGGGATATATGTATCATAAGAGGAAAGGTGTTGTGTACCTGTCCTAAGTTGGGCAGCACCAAAGTCTACTATCCATTAGAGTGGGTAGCAAGCATTGAGGTGCCAATGTTACCTGGGCTAGAGGCCATAAAATTGGCAAATGAGGAAGCAATATGCAAAGTGGAGGGATCTGTGGAAGAGATATGCTGGAAGGACTGAACCAACTGTTCATAATCTTAAACTGAAAGAGAGATCATCTGGGATGGTCCATCAAGTGCCAAAGTCTGAGTGAGATGAGTTAAGCCAAGACCTCATCCACATCCATCATTAGCTAAGTAGTAAGTACTCTTTATCACCAACCATCCACCTCATGTAAGGAACCATCCACCTCATGTAAGGTTGTTAGTTGTTTTTGGGTGCTTATTGTTTGATATCTTTTGGTTGGTTATATTGAGGAGCTGAAAGATCACTTATTGCTAAAGGCTACACTTCCTGACTTTCAGAATGAAAGGAGTAGAAGAAAGTCTGCAAGTTGCAAAATGCTATCTACGAGCTCAATCAAAGCCCTCAAGAATGGTTTGATAAATTATGTCACACATCGGGTACTTATGGCTTTATTCAGCTCACTATGACCACTCTGTTTTAAGAAACAAGATATGTGTACTAATGTCGTTTCAATAGCATGGACATATACTGATGGAAATTTTGGTAAAGACAATCCTGACCATGGATGAAGTAAAAGGTAAATTTTTTATAGGTGTGAACTCTAAATGTAAACACACCATTTTATGCAGTATGTGTGGGGCGGGAGGTCCTTCATGTGGGATGCAAGGAAACAAGGTGTGTGTTGGAGACTTCTCTGAAGGATTTTGATGACTAAATGAAAAAATTAAGATTTGAAATTTTGCAAGCACAATCCATACACATAAATACACTTATTTATGCAGTAATGTCATGTATTAACTATACAAGGAGGATCCTTCATGTATTATTTTTGATTACATAGAATGTCAAAGTCTAAAGGAAGGCAAAGTGCAAATGTTACTAATATTAGATATTTAGAGCTACTAGATACAAGTCAATATATACATCACCTAATAAGATGCTAGTTGATTTTAGTGAAAGCAAATTCCAAATAACATGGTGGATGTGGTGGCTGACCTCCCTTTCTTGGCGTTGTTTCCCAACATGAGCTGCTTGATGCGATTGACATGTTCTCCGTAATTTCTAGAAACCTAGACGTGCTCTCTATATGCATCATACCATATTCTTTTCTTGATCTTCTTTGCATGACTTTCACTCTTGACTTCATGACTATGAAGGAAGTCGGGCAACATCTGTGTAACACCATGTTTCCATTGTCATTTATAACCACGTGATCTTGATATTTCACATTAGTGGATAATATTAAAGGCATAGTTACCATGTCCACCACATGCATGTTGTAGGGATGGGATAATATAAGAAGCATGGTTATCATGTCAACCAATGCATGTTCTATGGATGAGTCAATAAGTAGCAAGGTTACCATGTCAACCATGTGCATGATGTGGGATATGTATAACAAGTGCCATATATAACAAAATATAAGATTAGCAAATTGCAAATCTATACTTTTCACAATGATTGTTGGTCTATGTTGCTAGTTAGTATATTTTTTTCCTCCATATGCTAATTACTACTTGTGAGAAGACAATTTGTACAATAATTAGCTTACCAAAAATGATTGCAAATAACTAATTATAACCATATTGAGTGGAGTATATCGGTATATATGTTAATGTAGATTAAGAGATAGTGTTGTAGATCTATGATTACATACCATTAGGAAGAAATATAAAGAAGTAATTGGGGGATCTTTGTCATATAAAGACAATTTTAAATGATACTATATTTTAATTAAGACAGAGGGGGGGGGTAAATGACAGAAAATGATAGAAATATAAGACTTACCTTGGATTAGGTTTATTTGAGCTCCAAATGTCAAAATCCCCCTTGCTCCCCCTTTTCTCCTCTCAAACAACAATAAAAGTCTCACATACAAAATTCGATATTTCTTTGGATATACCGATAAATCTCATTAAATTTTGGCCGTATTGGCAAAATCTAGAATTATTTGACGAGCTCTATTAGTATACCCGTCGATTACCGAACTCTATCATCTTATGGAATATCAATATGCAGACACAATTTTGTGTCCTATGGTACACGTCAATGTGGATGACATTATTCCTTCTGGGAGTGACACAACAAGGATGGATACAACCAATACTTCTTTTGCATCAATTTTCCATCAGGGATTTATGGGGTTGAGATAACTCACAACAACATAAGGTTATCCTTATCCCAACAGAAGTAAACCTTGGATCTTTTGGAAGATATTGGGATGCTTGGTTATTGGCCTTTGGTTTCACCTACTGAGAAGGATCCACATTTTGATTTGTTTGACGTATTGGAAGACAAACTTCGCTGCAAGTGTTTGATAGGGAAACTTCTATACTTAACAATTACAAGATGATATATTTTTTTTGCTGCAGGAGTGCTTCGTCACTTCCATGGATAGTCCTCGTGAATCCACCTTGATGACACTTATCACATCCTATACTACCCAAACAGTGTGCCTGGTCAACGACTATTTTCAAAGAGAAATAATCACTTGAGATTTCAAGGTTTCTCAAACCTAGGTATGCAGAAAGCCACTCTGATAGAAGATCCTTTTTGAGTTATTGACCTTTGTTGAGGACAATCTAGTCATATGACAAAGCAAGAAGAAAAACTTTGTTGTCAGAACTAGCGCTGAACTATATTACAGAACAATGTCTTAGACTACTTGTGAAGTTACTATGGGGGTTTAATCTCTCTTAATAGATTGTGGCTATTCAATCTTCTCTCCTATTCCTATGTATTGTGACAACCGGGCTGCCACTTTATTTCTATTCATGTTGTCTTTCATGAGAGAACTGAACACATTGAGATGGTTTGCCATATTGTGTGAGATACAATTATGAGCAACAAATTACCACCCCTCTTGTGTCTTCAGATTGCATAAAGGTTCTTATTTTAGACTTACTCAGGAAGTAACTGTACATATTTAGTTATCTTTTAGAAGTCTTTGTTAGCTTTCTTTATATCTAGTTTAGTCCCACCTCATGTAATAGAGGCTTTCCCTGGTCCCTATAAAATGTATGGGAATATCACTATATAAAAATCATCTTTACTTGTATTCTACATACTTGTATATATATGATTTCATGAATTATGCCGAAAACATGATATTTATGTTAGTATGGATGTTTAAAATGAATATTGTGTCAACAAAAATGAAGAACGGGTCAACAAAAAACTTGTTTTGTTTTGTAGTTGATCCTGAAGATCAAACCTTGGCCCCATTTGAATTGTTTGAATCTTGATATATATATATGGATGTTCCACAGCTATGAAATATCTTTACCATGTAAGAATTGGGTATGACTACAATCTGCAATTTGAAGTATGTATAGTCTTCGACATGTAGGGTGATGGATTTAGCCACTTAGTGTAAGAAAATATAATTTTTATTGTTGCCTAATGATTACATTAATTATAATTATTATTTGTGTGTGATGCCATTGTAACTGAGGGACATTTTATATAAGAATGCAATAGCCGGGATAAGTTTATCCTATAATTTGGGTCAAAGATCCTCTTTGGATCTAAAAATGTAGCATATCTGGATAAGTATACCAACTCTGATTTTTGGTTGGTGTTTATGTATGTATTTGTATTGAGGATATATATATGCAAGTGATGCTTGTGGGTATTTACCTAACTGCTCAACTACGGGATGTTAGGCTGGATTGTTTAACATGGAATTAGATTCGTTTGAACCCAATGTGAGTTATTGTGATGGTGATCCCCCTTACCTTTAGCGATGGTTCAAGTGTTTTTTTGTTTCCCATCAAGCAGTGTGAGATACTCTCACATGTATATATCCTCATTACAACAGCAAGCCTATTAGTATTACCTTTTAATGCGCGATCCTTTATCAATTATATTATAAATGTGAACATATCAGGTTCTTTTCATATTCATATTGTCTTTAATAAAAGTCTGGCTCAAGGTTTGAAATAGGAAATAATTATCCAGCTCCAATCTGATCCTACAGCTGCTATATCTCAAAGATCCTTTTAGTTATCTCATGTTGGTTCATTAACCACTTCATAATGGCTTAAAATCTTGTGATGGTCAATGAATTTAATGATTAATATTAGGAGAGGTCTGATTTAGTGATGGCCCACAAGTTCATAATAAGATTGGATTTTAGTTTGTAATAATTGATGTTCGGTTGTGTTATAGTAACCAAAATTAGGTTACCTAACATGAAGTTTATATATTGACTATGTTAGAGTAATTAGTTTATTATGTATATGGGCTTAATTGTCTTGTCTCATCAGAGTTTTCGCTTCCTTGGACTTGCCGCCTCTCCTATATATAGGGGGGGAGTTTTCCGTCTATCAATAAGAAATATCTTATTACCCTCGTACCTTTGTTTCCGTTTCCTTTTTCAATTCAACATGTTTCATGTTTTGTTTCCTACACATTCCATTCCTTTTTGCCAGTCAACCTTTCCCTTTTTTCTGGTTGTGACTTTGCTTTCCAATCTCGGCTTTCCTTTTTTTCTTGTTCTTTTTTCTTTCCCCTAATCCTGTCCCACCTACCATGTTAACCTCCCCCCAATCTCAGCTTCCCTTTTTCTTTTCCTTGTCCGTTCCCCATCTTCTAGACCCTTTCTTTTCCTATTTTTTCATTGACCCCCTCCCTACATTTCTCTCTCCCCACCCAACAACAAACAACAACTGACACTGATATTGAACACAACAAAGATTTCTAGCAAAAACCAACTGCCGCCGTCCAATGGTCACAAGGATTCAAACATCTCAATCACTAGGCGGGTGCAATACTATGCCAATAAACTAAATTAATATTAGACGATCGTCTAAGCGATGCAATTCACAACCCATCAGTCTAGACATGGTACTAAATGTCATCGACATTGGATGAAATTTTGCCAATTTTGTCGATGTCGACAACTAGTGATGCCGAATCCATGTAAACAACCTCATTTGACAATATCCTCGACATTTCGTCAAAGTTGTCGACATTTCCTCATATGGCAACAAAGTTGGCCCTTTTCCATTCAAAAATTCCTAAATGTCCTTGACATCAGTCGAAGTCGCCGAAGTTGGCGACATTCTTCTGATGTTTTGTGGAGTTTGTTGTGTGAGGGGGAAAAAGTGTTGGAGCTTGAGGTAAGGCAATTTTGATGTTATTTTTTATTATTCTAAGCTAATATTAATCGACCCCCTCTCCGCTAGATCTACCATAGATTTACAACATTTTTATGTAGTTTGTTTATTGTTATAAACTTTATATATGTAAGAACCTTGTAGTCCGGAGACGACCATATGTAATTGTGTATTTTTCTACATATGTAAACCATATGGATGGCTATATGTAAACATATATTGTGTTTTTTTAGCTAGATTTGATGAAATTTATCGATCTGCATAACAAAATGACTATTTTTAGCCTAATTTTTGTCGAAGTTGCATCAAAGTTTGGTTGTAAAAATCCTCGAAGTTTCCTCGACATTTCCACAAACTTCCATGTCAACACCTGTTGAAGTCGAAGTCCTGTTCCATGGGTCTACATACCATTACACATGGCATTGGAACAACTTTGACCAATGAAGGTGCAATCCATGTGATTGCCTTCTATTTCCTTGTTCGTCTACCAAAAAAAAAAGAGAAAACAAGACCCCGTGCTAATATATAAAGTACAAAAAAATAGGAGCACCACACTATTTTTTTTCCTCCTCTAGGGTTTCCCTAACCCACATGGCTGAGTGCCTTTGTTTGAATTAGGGATCTTCTATGTTGCATATCACAACGCCTATATTCCTGTGATTTTATATTTCCTATCATGCCTATATACTGGTAGTGCTTTATTCTTCTTGTCGTTCCTTTATACCAACAATGCTTTATTTTTGTGTCGTCCTTTACATATCCATTCCTATACTTTCTATCCCAACCACTCTCATGATCCATTTCGTGGTTGGCGTGAGAGAGAGAATAGTGGAAGATGAGTAGAGGGAAGAGATGAGATGGAGGAGAGAAGATGAAGAGAAGCCATGCCATCCGACCATTTTGTCTAGTTTTTTACATATTCATCCATGTTTTTTTGACACCTGCTATGATGTGTATTTTGTACAACAACGGATCTCAAACACGTGCCCACCTGCATAGCACAATATTCCTATAAAAGTGTTCTTATCCCAACTACCGCGTGTTATTCGGGTGTTGATGCTTGTTTTGTGTAAGTACTTCGACGATAATGATCACTCATGACTTCTACATATATTTTCCACCATCTACTGTACTCTGGATGCTCGTCAAAGTTTCGGAAAATGATTTGTGATTGCTTCCACTAGTCTAACAATTATCAATTTCAAGAGGAGTTTGTTTTGCTGTCATTGCTTATGCATAAATGTTATCTTAATCAGGGGAAGAAGATCGCTTACTACCTGCTACATGCTCTTTTTCAAGGGAGTGTTACAGTGCTTCAATTCTTATATTGCATGATTCTAGGGGAGAACATTTCTTGTCAGGGATATCAATTTCTATATGGGCTATTTTATCTTATTCATGTATTAGCAAGTTGTACATGTGTTTCACCCATGTTCCAGCTTGAGGGGGAGTGTTAAGAATAATATAGTTATTATGTACACAACGCTAATTATCATGAACCGTTAGGGTTAAGCCCGCTTCCTTGTACTGGCCTCCTCTCCTATATATAAGTGATCAGTTTGTCGTCTATAAAAAAAAATCATTAGCCTTCTAAATGCAAGATTGAGACATCATCGCCGTAGTTTTTCCAAGGAACCACAATGAGGATGCCCATTATGCATTGCAAATTTCAAAACCGGCTAGTATTTAATCTAATTGGAACCCTAAGCGTTTAGTTCACTCTCGAAAGATAATTTATACTAATTTTATCTCATAACTTTTTCTTATTTGATGTTTTTATATTATCAACTTGACTTATGGCATTGGTCAAATTTAGATCTCTTATAATAAATGACAATTCCATATGACACAAATTGAATTAGGCCTTTTGTTTTGATATACATATCTTTCCTCGTTTTTTGTCTCACATGTAGTTACCCTTCTATATAAAACATTTTGCACCATGTTTTTTCTAGATTGATTACAATTGATGAAGATATTTGTGGTGGCGTGAAATATTATTAGTTACTAATGTTGTAGAATATTTCTAGAAGACATGACAGCATGTAAATTCCTGATACATAAGAAAGTGGCAAAGGTGTAAACATAAAATTATTGAAATATTAATATTGAATATATGTCAACACTACCTCTCAAGTTGGAGCATAAATGTCATGCATGCTTATCTTGCCACAGCTTGTAAGATCTATTCCCTAACGAAGGCTTGGTGAAGAGATCAACTATTTGGGTGTGGGTTTTTCGCATAGTAGACGTGTTCTATTGCAAAATAAAAAACTGGAAGTCCGCCTCGGTATCTTTAGTTCTCTCATAGAATACAATATTGCTAGCCATGAAAGTGGATTCTTTATTATCACAATATGTAGGCGGTGCACTATCAATTACTTAAACAAAACTTCAACTATGAATCGTCTCTCTAGGCAGATAGTCCGAGACCAGTATCTACATAATAGAAGATTGAAGTCGTAGTTTCAGGAACAAGTGTGACTAATATCTTAATCAACAATCCAATAAACTTAATTAAACTAAAATAACTTGGACTTGGTGAAATAAGTTCCATAATATATACTACGTCCCTAAATAGAGAAGTCAACTAAAATACAAGGAAAATCCTAATCTAAGTTGGTTAAAAAAATCACGCCTCACGAGGGTTACAATTTCCAATGACTGGCTTATATTTTGCAAGTTGTTGTACATCATGTCTTGGGAGAAAGATGAGCCTCTGGTGAGTCACATAACTATTTATGAATGCCGATTGAGGCTGCCGCATGGGACATGTAGTGTCTGGCGGGACAAAGCCTTAACTGACTATGAATGCTAGCAGGATAGACCGCTAGGAATATAAAAGGGATAAGTGTGGGTGTACCTGTGCTGCATTCTTCGGTCGTACTACCATGCTAAACCTAAGAGGTGCGCGCCGAGGTGCAAAGTTATTGGTGTAGCACAGATGCCATGGGAGGTTAACATGACATAGAACCTCTATGTAGTGCGGCTATTGGTGTTTTCTATCTAACACAAGCGATAAGGTGATGGTTGGGGTCCTGGGCACAACCCCTAAACCTAGACGACAGTTGCAAAGATGAAATTAGTGGCACACAAGGAGGATATTGAACTCTCAACCTCAAAGAGACCGGCGCAGCCATGGTCAATTGAAACTTGGGTGTTTAGATAGCTAGGGCATGCTGTGTTTGAACCTTGCATGCATCTTTATCATAGTTTTGCTAGTTGCATGGTTGCACATCCTCATACTCTTTTTCACCTTCCTTCTTTGTGCATGATATCAATCTCACTGTACTACTAAAGAACTCATTTAAAAGATGGTTATTGCCGTTGGAAGAAAACATTACACCTTGTTGGGAACTGCTGAAACCTTTGAAGATGCGAGAGGTGTGCATTGCTGAGATAGTAGTAGTAGTCCATGCAGACACAAACTATCGTCAACAAACGGTGCACCTTTCCCAGTTTAGCGAGGCTTCTACTCATGCTCAACCTGATTTGCAAAATGGACATCATCGTCCATCGTATAGAAGCGTAAGGCTGCAAGCATCATGTCTATGGATGTAGAGAGGCCATGACAACACATAGTGACTGTTGTTGTGTCGTCCTAACTGGCTTATGATTCATCCATTAAATCATAAAACTTGCAGGTGTCCAACTTGAGTCACTGTTGTTGCATGTAATCGACTAGAATGAAGAACTCCATGTCTACCTCCATGTCGGTCCAAGTTTGCATGCAACGGGCACAATATGGAGTTGCTTCTACCAAGTGAGCATAGTACCTTGCATCTTTGTCTTAGTGAATAACAAACAATGCTCCTTTGAAAACTTGTGCCAATTGAAAAAGCCCAAATAATAGAATTTTAACAGGGAACCGATTCCCTACCAAATTCAATAAAAAATGTTTGCTCGAACACATGCACTGACAATGATATTTATTTTAGAAGACTAAAGCCTAGTTGTCACATCAATTGCAATTAATCTCCTAATTTACAATCAAATAAATCTTAATTGAACTGAAAAAACTTGGCATTGCTAATAAGTGCCTATAATATCAACTAGGTCCCTAAAATAGCAAATTTAACTAAAATAGAAGGGAAATCTTGATCTAAGCTAATCGAACGATTCAAGCCCTCATAAGGAATTCCAAGCATGATGACGGGTCACATCCATAAGTTGTCCTACATCAATAGGTTTGGGATAATTGATCTTATCTCTCCAAATTTTGTCAGGAGTGCTCGTAACAATAAAAAATTTGTGCACCATCACCCTAAACTTAATGATTAATTTTTCTCCACTACAATTGTGTCTTCATGTCACGAAATTAATACTAATCATAGTAAAGTAGGTAGAGATATAGCTCCTATCAGAAAATAATTCTTGCATGATCACCATGAATGTATCCAACTAAACTGGGGTGCCATTTATCTTCTAGATTGTATCTTTTCCAGGACTTGTTAAGGTAACACAATTTATGGAAAAAACATGAGAATGACTTATCTTAGGACATCCATAACCTCTGGCAACAAACAAAATATCACGTCTAGCACTTATAAGATTCCAGAGTATACTAAATACTCATACCTCAACCTTTCTATTTTTTCACTTTGTAACTTCTTTTTCTCTAAATCTTTAGGATATAATGTAGCCTGCTCAACTCCTTAGTGACAAAATGTTTGAGATACTTATGTGCTATCTATATCAATTTGGATCAGTTTGCCTATAGTAGTTTGTTCAACAGGCACAAAATATCAAAAGAGATCTATACAAGCCAAATGAGACAAGAAATCGTTTTAGTTTGTGAAACTATTCTTGGGGACTCTTCTTAAGTCTACAAACGCCCTTCTCTAGGTTAAACAACATGTTTGAACACCCCCCTTGAATAGCATACCTAAGTGGTTGCTCCATGTATACAATCTCTTGTTAATCTCATACAAAAATGCTTGTTGACATCGAGCTGAGAAAGTATCCATTATAGATAAAAAACAACAAATATATAAGAGAAAAATTAAGTTTTACTAGGAGGGATAAATCCTTGAAGAAGTCAGCACTGTAGTCTTGATTATAACCAATTGTCTAGATATCTTTGATCCACTCACTTTCCCATTTATGTGGATGTTTATTGGTGGAAACCCAATGAAAACCAACTAGTTCGGATCTGGGAGAGGGACCAAGATCTGCGTCCTATAGGAATGCAAATCTAGCATCCTGTCAACTATAGCTTGTTTCTTCCTTGGATGAGATGGAGCATCTATTATAGTTATAGTGACAAAAATAGAAGACAACAACAATAAAGATTAACAACTTTAGCCAGATAAGGAAACAAATTGATAAGAACACCGCCTGATGATGTGTGGGCTTGCTTCTCCAAGGTGACAGGTAGATGTAAAATCAAACGGAACACACACAAAAATGTAGTAGTTGAGGAAGTTGTGTGATGTGCATGTGAAGAAGGGATATCAATAAGGGTTATCCTACGTGCAGGGTATTGCTTCCTATGCTCATAAACGCTAACAACTATAGGTGTTGAAACAAGAGGAGAAGAAGACTGTAGTAGAGGAAGTTTCAAAAAAGATAAAGGAACTCTGGGAGTTGAAGACACAGTTGGCTCAACAAAAAAAGGCACCCATAAGAAAAATGACTTACACTCTAAACATACATCCTTTTAACAAATCAAACTAAAACAATGATACCCCTATAAGGTGCAAGAATAATCAACAAAGTAGCAACAAATAGCACATGGACTCACTTATCAAATTCATGATGGAAATATGAATAAAACACAGACAACCAAAGGTATTAGACGGTAAAGGAAAAGGGGGTCATGTGGAAAACCTAGTTGATGTGGTACTTGGTTATCAAGAAGCAAATATGGCATCCAACTACAAATAATTAGTAGTAATGGCATAATGCCAAAAGACTTAGAAACGTTTGTAAGAGACAACAACGATGCTTGCCAAGATAACGTACCTCTTATTGGAAGACTCAACAAGTAGACTCGAACAACAATCTTTGAGATGAAGGATGACAAAAGCGAAGGTACCACTCAAGATGGAAGGTGAAGATGACACACCAGCAGTAAAATCATGTCATATGCAAGTAATACACCCACCTTCATATTCTTCACTAACCATACACTTCACAATGAAAGCATGCAATTTTTTTAAAACCACGTAATCTTTAAGGATTTCGTCAATTTAGAAATGTAGATAAGGTTTAAGAATTTCTTTGATGAAAAATAAATATAGGTAAGAGGCATTGGAATGTTGAAGTTATCCCCAACTCGGACATAGATGATGTAGATTTGTCAATCAACATCATTGATGGTAGTGCGAAGGATCTTGTAAGGGTGGAAAACTATCACATGTTACCAGAGTAGGTACAAGAACAAGGTCCCCTTGACTGTAGTAGTAACAACAGGTTGGATGAGGGAGCCAAGGACCAAGGAAGAAAGAAGAGGAAGTGGCGGTTCCTACTACAAATGATGAACGGTCTATTCTTTACTTTAGGGGGGGGGGTAGGGTTTGTGATTTGATGCCACATGGGGGAAGTAATATAAGATTATTCACTAATGGTGTACACTATTTAAAGAACATGGGAAAGCATATAGACCTAATACATAAGAGTGATAGAAGCGTAAAATAAACAAATATGTAAACATTATAATAGATATATGTCAACATTATCGGTTACTAGTTAATATTGCTTCTCATACTAAGAAATGTGACTTGGATCCTTTTACCTTTATCATGCTTGTTAAAATTAACTTTTTATTGTCAACTTTGAATATAGATCGACAGGAGGTGGGAAACAAAATAGAACAAAAGGATATATTACTAAAAAACATATCAGATTGGAAAGTATTCACTTGAAAACTACAATGTATATAAACTTATGGGAAATTCTTAGTAGGTGATTACTTGGCAATGGAAAGAACCCTAGAACCAACTAAAAAGAGGGGTGATGCAGATTGAGTTTGAACATAAACATGGTTTCATTTTACCATGATTGCCATTTTCCTATGTAATGTCATGAGTCTGGCTATTTGGGGCAACACATCAACAACACTCAAGATATATAATTTATAATTGAACTTCTTGGTTCGACCTGACCTCCTAAATATGATTAACTAATTAATTAATTTATTTGATTAATTATTGGATCAATGTTAATTTTAAAATTGAAACTAACTACCCTTGTAAAAATAAGAATACAATAAAGAGCTCATTCATATACTCTTGTCCTAGATCGGTTTGTTGCCACCTCGCGACCAATGCTTATCCCTAGATCATCAAAAAAAGATGGGGACTCATCTCTCAAAGATGCGTAGAATAGGAAACGACAGAGTACTTAAGTGATGCTTCCGTTGCCTTTAGTCTAGGCTAGATAGACCCTTCAAGTTTGTAGATATAACATGAACATCACAATAGATATTAAAATTCGATCATTGCCATTTCAGTTTGCTACCGTGAGGCTGTAAGAGTGGTATTTGGATCTGATTGAGCTTTAGATCTAGCTTTGGTAATTATCCCAAGATCGGATATATCTTTTTTCCTTTTGGACCCAAACTCAAGTTCTCTCACTAGCAGAGGAAGTGCATTAATTTTGCCTGATATAGCAGGTCCTTTGTTGGAAGGGTAAGCTAGCAATTTGGGCGTGGATCCAGTTGATGCCTTAACGTGCCTAATTTTCTTTCTAGTCCGTCTAGTTAGGCACCCAACCAACTTCCACGTCCACATGTTTGCACAATAGATGAGGTAAATGCGGTGCCACAATGTGGTTCCTCATTTTCAGTTAACCTTCCATATATTCAGAAATTGAACACGCATATATCATTTTTCTAATAATTGCTCTTAGTTAATTAAAGGCACATTTAGTTAAAGGTAGAAAAATGCCATAATCATGATTTACAAGGTGGAGCTTTTGGAGGTGGCCACTTGCCTGTAGGCCTTCCCTTGCTCCCGTATGAGGGGCTAGCTCTCTTCTGCTCGTAGCTATATGCCATAGCTTGTGATATATGTATATTTTTTGGGGGTGGGAGGGGGGGGGGCGCGATGTGGTTTTCATAGATTGAAAACCTGAGAAGAGGCACACCTATTGGTGAGTCTTCAGAGGTGTGTTGCTGGCTTGCTGAACAACTAAGTGACCAATGATTAGATAGTTTATGGGGCCCTACTACCTACAATTGGTGACAAAGTATATCGGTGGATACGAAGGACAAGTAGTTTTAATGGCCATCGTTTCTTGTGGGCAGTTCAGAACATAGCCACAAATACTGAATCGGGATGCATTTGTATGAGTTGAATGTGAAATTGAGAATCGTGTAGAAAATTTAGGAAAAGGTCAGTAAAAACATTCAACTGTTTAGATAAAAAATGAATAGTTCAAATGTAACTCATAAGATGTGAATATATAATGTTTGTCAATTACCTAAACCATAACACGTTATGAAAGCTTAAATATTTAATCATCAACAGATAAAGATGCTCAGTATATCTATATGCATCCTCCATCAAATTATACTACTGAAATTAAAAGAATCTCAGATTAATTCAGGAACAATATCTTATGAAACATAAATTCGCACTTGAGGTATAAAAAGATGAGTCTGATGCATAAATCTGGTATACAAGAGATTTTCAATTGCAAAATATGACCAACGAAAATTTGTGCACTGTACACCATTTTCAAACAATTGAAGAACTTTGGTTGCATAGCTCATGGTAGCACAGAGGTCTGGGAATTGGTGCTGGGTTGTTTCTGAATGTTTCTAAGGCCATTATTGGCTACAGTTTAGGCACACAGGTAAGAGGCTGCTATGGAGTGTGGTGAGGTGTTGAAATTTGGAGCGAACAGTGGTAGCCCTGCTGGAAGTGCTGCTGTTCGCTGGATGTGCCCATTACGAAGGTGATCCAGGGTGGCAGAACTTGGAGTTCTTGGATGGTGGCGATTCATGTTGAGAAACTGTATCTGTAGATAGAAGAGATGAGGGCTGCAAAGACCTGTTATGAAGAATGGGAATGTGCCACAGCCATTTTGGAGGGCTGAGTTTGGATGCAAACTCTGATTTGATGCATTTATGTTGGTCAACTGCATGAACCAATAAGCTTTTTGTAGGTTGCAACTTGCAATACAACTCAAGATGTAGAACTTTGATGTGACTTTGTAATTCGACTCAACCTAATCAACAAATTCTCCTGGCCAATGTTTACTAGATAATCTCTTTGATTTGCCACAATAAACCAATCAATTGAAAACTAATCGTGCTACGAAAATTATTCAAATAATCTTGTATTCTATGCCAAGTTGTAGAATTTACTGGCACAAATCTGCTCACATCCTAAGCAAGTTCATTTAAAAAAAACTTGCTATATTTCGAAACTTGTAGCTTAAGATTGCTTATTGATTCTTTATAGCAGATTTAATGTATTGGGATCTTAAAATCGGTTGCTTTTCTCTATGCAGCTCTGACCTACTTGCATTCTTTGAATCCTCCCAGAGAACACAAGGATTTTAAAACCTCTAACGTCCTTGTGGATGAAAACTTCACACCCAAGGTAGCTGATGTTGGACTAAGAAATCTACTTGACAATATTGATGGTGCAGGTTCCTCTTCCCAGAGTATCAATGATCTCTTCATGGACCCTGAGTACAATTCTCTCTTTGTTTGTTTTTCTTGAAACCTATAAAAAAAAAAAAACTAATGATGTCTAAGCATT